>OX465284.1:43326272-43926272 GCA_949987705.1 Thereva unica | reverse complement strand
TGGAGGTTACGTGACGCCGCTGCTGTGCTCTGGTAGTGTTTGTATTGCTGCCACTCTGTTTGCCACAAATGTTTGAAGTTTGGCTGAGTTTGTGTTGATCCATGCTAACGTAATTTCGGAGTCAGTCCAAAAGTACATCGATTCTCCCTTGATATTAAGGTCGACTCGAATTCGGTTGCCTAGCTCGGCACCTAGCTTAGCTGCACAAAGTTCTAAACGGGGTAATGTATGCTGCTTCAATGGTGCAACTCTTGATTTTGCACACAGTAGCCGTACGGTAATGATGTTGTCCTTATTGATGGACCGAATGTAAGCAACCGCCCCAAATGCCCTTTCTGAGGCGTCGGTGAATATGTGGATTTATAATGACTTCGGACTTCTCTGGGCAAAGACATGTCTAGGAACTGTGACGTCATTTAATACAGCCAAGTCTTCTTTAAACCTAGTCCAGTAGGAATGATGCTCTTGTGGTAGGTCAGCGTCCCAGTCTATCTTAAGTGCCCATAATCTTTGAGAAAACAGTTTTGCAACCACCACTATTGGAGCCACTATGCCCAACGGGTCTAAAAGATGCGCTATGTCTGATACCACTGTGCGTTTAGTTATTCGATGATGTGAGGTGCCATTGAATCTAACGCGGAATATATCTGTTTTTGGAGACCATGTCAATCCCATAGTTTTCACATGCTCTTCTGTCATACTGCTGAAGTCCAACTGCAATTCCTGGTCTTCTGGCCCAATTCCTTGCAGAAGCTGTGGGTGCACACCATTTTCTTAATTTGAAACCACCTTGATGTAGCAGCTTTTGTAGTTGTGATTTCTTTTCTACTGCTTCCATCAGGCTGTCAGATCCAGCTAGTACATCATCTACATAGAAATTTTGTTTGATACTCTGTAGTGCTAATGGGTAGCTGTGGGATTCTTTTTCGGCTAGTTTCTGGAGACATCGTATCGCTAGATATGGTGCGCAAACGGTGCCGTATGTTACTGTAGTCAGTTGAAAGCACCGAATCTTATCTTGCGGATGTCTGCGCCACCATATCAGTTGGTATCTTTGTTGTTCCTCGGCTATTCTTATTTGTCTATACATCTTTTCGATGTCGGCGGTAAAGACATATCGTGGAAGACGGAAGCGTAATAATATAGTGTACACGTCCTCTTGGATTATTGCCCCTATGTGGAGAATATCATTTAGCGAAATCCCTGTTGTCGCCTTGGCTGAGGCGTCAAACACGACTCGTAATTTGGTAGTGGAACTTTCGGGCTTTATGACTGCGTGATGTGGCAAGAAATAATAAGGTTTGCTTATTGTGTTGACATCAATTTCTCCTATGTGTCCTAATTGTTCATACTCGCGCATGAATGCGCAGTATTGTTCCTTTAGCTCTGGATTCAAAGTGAGTTTCCGTTCTACACCTAAAAATCTTCGATAGGCTCCTTGGACTCGCCAAGCGTCTGTGGATCCTTTCGCATTGGTAGGTTCACTGTAAACCGTCCTGAGTTATCTCTTGTGCATGTTTCATTGAAGTTAACTTCGCATTGATGATCTATGACCGAGAGCGAACGATCTGTGCTGTCAACGTCTTCCAGCTGCCAGAACCTTTCAATTTGTTCGCTTAATCGTTCATCTTCAGAGCAAATACCACAAGTCGCTTGTTGAGCATCATGTATCTTGCCGCCAACGACCCATCCGAACACGGTATTCTGCAAAATCGGCAAGGTGTCACATAGCTTAATCTGTCCTACTGCAAGGAGAGAATGGTATAATTCAGCGCCTATTAGAAGATCAATCTCCCCTGTTTCGTTGAAATGTGGATCAGCGAGAGCTATATTATGAGGTATTGACCAAGTAGAAATGTCAATCAAACAGGTAGGTTGTGGAGAAATTATGCTGGGTATGATCTGGACTTCGATGGAAGCGTTGAAGCCATTTATTCTGGAGTGTAAATTGATAGTTGCTCGTTGATGTGTCTTTTGGCTTTGCCGGCCAATCATTTCGATGTTGGTCTGCGTGGATTCCATCCTTAGGTTTAAACTCTTGGCTGAATGTTCAGTTAGGAAACTCAACTGGGACCCACTGTCAAGAAGGGCTCTGCATTGAATGCTCTTGCCTACTTTATTGCTAACATTCACAAGAGCTGAGCCTAATAAAACATATCCCTTAATTGGTTGGACTGAATTCGCTGTCAGAGAAGCTGAAGGTCCTCCCCCCGAAGCTTGCTGAGTTGTCGCAATTTTGTTGTTTGTTTGGGCTGTAGGTTCCTTTGGGACGTCCATCTTGGTAACTTTGCTGTTTGATGTTGTGTCTTCCAGATGCAAGAGAGTGTTATGCCTTCGTGAGCATTTGGTGCAGGCTCTAGACGTGCAATTGTAGTAGCTGTGTCCTGATTTAAGACAATTGATGCAGAGTTTGTTTGCCCTTACTGTTTTTAGGCGATCGGCTGGTGTTGACTGAAGAAATTTGTTACACGCATACTGCATGAAGGACAACTATGACTTGTCGTCACCATGGAGGAAAACGTTTTTAATGTTGTTTGCTGTTTTGGCCTTTCTTCTATAGACTTGGCTTTGCCTCCCAGTGCCTCTAGCGACTGGAACCGGATTTCTAGAAACTTGAGAAAATCTGTGAGTGTTGGTAGTGCTCTCGGATTGGCTAGTGACTGCTCCCATAACGTGAGTGTATTCCTGTCCATCTTTCTTTGTAGGATATGCAGGAGCAATGGATCCCAATGCGAAGTGTCTAGTTGTAGGTTTTGAAGTCCTAATAAGCATTCCCATGTTGTGTCGTGCATCGACTTAATTGCTGTTGCACTTTCATTTGATTGGCTTGGTTGCGACAGAAGTTTGCTTATCAATGCTGTTGCCAATAATCTGGTGTTTTCGTATCGATCATTGATGACCTTCCAGGCTGACATATAGTTAGCATCTGAGGTTGTATAGTGTCTGATAAGCTTTTCTGCTTCTCCCAGCAGGCTTGTCTTTAGATACCACATCTTGTGGCAATCTGCAATGTTTTGGTTGTGAATCAGTTCCGTAAATAGGTCTCGAAACTGGTGCCACTTGAGGTAATCACCATCGAACTTAGGCAGCTTGACGGCTGAAGAGTTCTTAATTGTTGACTCTACTGTTGTTTTGGAAGTCTTCAATTGACCATATAGCTGTAGGAGTGCTGTTTGAACCTCTTCTTCCAGACTAAAGTACCCCTCGATGTTGTAATGTTCCAGCGATGATTCACTAAGCTGACTCCAAATTGCTGTATGAAGCGTTGAGATCTCGTTCCAGCGACTTTCAATTCTCTTAATTTGCAGGTTGCAGTAACACTCTGGCAGAGGACTGATGGCATCACCAGTAGTCTTTAGTATTTTCCGCATTGCTGTACTTAGAATCATGAGTTTTCTTGTATTGATTGTTAAGTCAGCCCGTTGTTCTTTCTTCGCTTCATAACGATGATGCTTTGGAATAGCGCCAGCTGCGCTAGACGTCTTATGAGGTTCTTCTTCATCGCCTTCTTCTTTATCGCGTTCTTCTTCAATGACTACTCCAGGCTGGTTTGTGGCTTGACCGAAGATCCTGAGCGATTCAAGACGCTGCTTGATGTCATTTATAATCTTTTCATAACCTTTCTGTATTTGACGGTAGTACTCTTGAAAAAAGTAGGGGTGATTAACTTTATCGGCGTGATTTGTCCGGATCTCGTTGTCCGTAGCCTCGAATATCGCCCATAAGTCTCCTAGCTCTCGTAATTTGGTGTTCATATACGATGAGGTCCTCCGGTCAATGGGGGTCTTTGTGTAGTTGTTGGAGATTCTCTCGATTTCTCCTCCAGTCTCCTTTTGCATCTGAGACAATCGCCCCATATCCATGATGATCTCGTGCACGTGAACTGTCCTTGATAGAAATTACGGTCAGATAATGATGCCGATGATGAAAATGTTGAATGAAAAATTCTCGAACTTCCTTCCGAATACTCGGGGTCACCAAAAATGTACGAAATTCTTTTATCTCGCTTTGTAATTGAAATTAAATTGGTCTAAGGCACATAAACCTAGACCCTTGTAGTTTAGTGCAAAGGCTCATAAACCTGTACACTTGAATATTAAGAAAAAAGATTGTAACTCGCTGTTTTAATGCTGAAAAACAACTAACTCACTTTATTTAAAAAACGGACTTTTATACAATAATTGCTTATTCCTAAATTTGAAGTTTTCCGAGGGAAGAATTTTCCCATAGAATCATAAATTCATTCTTTCTCATAAGTATCGTAAATTGCTCTCGCAGCAATTTACGCCAGTTGCATTTAAAATTGGAGTCTTATTACGTCTGGCAATTTGCGCCAGATACATTAAAAATTAAATATCAGATTACGTTTTGGATGATAATAAAATTCTTCTATGAGAAAGCATGAATTTATGATATTTGATTAGGTTTTGTTTTTTTTTTTTTGATTTATTTTAGAGATTAAGCAAATATGAATTATGAATTAATTTAAATGTTAGTATAATGATGATTGACTCCTCAACAAAGCTCGTTTCTCAAAAATTCGCACTTCTCAGGTTGAAGCTTAAGATTATGGGAACGCAATCTCAAGAACACTTCTATAAGTTTCTCATTATGTTCCTCTAACGATTTGGCATAAATAACAATGTCATCCATGTATACGAAGACTTTTGAACCTTGGAGCCCCGCTAGCACATTGTTCATTAATCTCTGAAATGATGCCGACGCACCTTTCAGACCATACGGCATACGGACATATTGGTAGTGACCCAACGGCGTCGAAAAGGCTGTTTTCTCTCTATCCTTAGGGCTTACTTCCATTTGGTGGAACCCGTTGGCGAGATCAAGCGTGGAAACGAATTTAGCATTTCCTAATTGATCTAAAATTTCCGTTATGTTCGGCAAGGGCTACGCATCTCCAACAGTCACTTCATTCAGTTTCCTGAAGTCTACGACCATGCGCCATCTTTTATTTCCATTCATATCGGGTTTCTTTGGTACAACAATCAAAGGGAAATTCCACGGGCTATTCGATTCAGTGATAATGTTGTCCTGAAGCATTTGTTTGACTTGGGTATTTATTTCATTCTTTTGAAATTCTGGTACCCGATAGGGCTTAACATGGATGGGTTGTGCACCCGGAGTTGGAATATGATGTTGCACCGTTTTAGTGCAAGAGAGTTTATCTTCATTGAGATAGAAGAGATCATTAAATTCGGAGCATAATTTTAAAATAGGTTCACGTTGATCGTCACTCATATGAGCTGTTCTAATTTCTTGTATGCCTTGTATCCTATCTTTGCGTTTGCAATCTAAGGAGTCATAGGTATTTTCGGAAGAAATGTGACAGACTTGGAAATCAGATAAATCAAGCAGATCAACTTTGTTAATGTCGAGTTCCGAATCGTGCTCATTTGGGTTTATAACAGATATCAAACAAGAATTATTTGTAGGCGTAGAGAGAGAATTCGAAATTATTATGCCATTTTCCAGCTCCTTTGAAAGGCACAGGCAATCGTGTTTAAAATCTGTTTTAATAGGAGTGATCATCTCTGACCTGGCAGGAATTATCAACCTTGAAATAGAAGGTACTAGTATTGACACAAGGGATTCCTTCCCACATAACATAGAAATTTTCTTTTGACCGTAGTCTAGTTTTGCTTGAAATCTTGATAAAAAGTCGTCCCCTATTATTCCGCCATTAGGAATGGGGAAATCTTTAGAAATAATATGGAATTTGTAAGAAATAGTAGTTTTATTGAATTTTATTTTAACATAACTGATACCAATGGTATCCTTTAAATCTTCGCCAATACCCTTTAATTTGGCCTTTTGATCTGTGTATACAAGCTGATTTTTATCGAGGCAATTCACTTTTAATAAGGAGATCTCGCTACCGCTATCTATAAGGGAATTAAATCTATTTCCAACAACAGATGGAGAATTTAGAATAATAGAATTGAACTTTCGGTTATTTTTCAGGGAGACAGTAAAAACATTTTTAATATAACTTTTCTGAATAGTTCCCTTTCTCTTAAGAGGCTTTTCACCTTTTGAAGAATACCTTTTGTGAGGAGTGCGGCTAGAAGACGATTTAGGAAGGGAATTTGGTAATGAATTAGAATAATTTCTAGACTTTGCATCCTCGCACGATAATGGTAGAAACGTATCGTTTAAAGTTGGAATTAATTTATAAGAAGTAGAAGTTGTAGGTTTGGAGGGTTTTTGAATTAAATTTATTGCAACGATTCTGCTCTGGTCGCGCCTCCTCTCGTACCAGGGCCAACAGCGTTTTCCGAATCGTTTTGGGCATTCGTTCTTTTCTTACTTTCATTATAAGCTCTTTTCCTACACTCTTTGATATGGTGCCCACGATTCTTAACTGCAGACAATATAGTTCAGTTTGTGCACGGGAGATGAACATTCCTTTTTGACTACCGGTTTAGTTTCGTTGGAGAATTTCGGAAGCGACGGATTTGATTTTAAGTAACATTGGGCGATGGTGTGATCGAATTTATTACAAAATTGACACTTAGTGGCGGATTGAGATTTTTGAGAAATCTTCATTCTACCAACCGATTTTTCTTCTTGTACTGCTGCTTCGACAGCATCAGTGAGGTTTTTGAAACGACTTGCTTTAATGATTAGTTTGACGGGATCTTGCAGGCCATCTACGAATGATTTTAAGGCTGTTTTGCCGTTAAGGCTCTGGATAACCTCAGAAGCTGCCTCGCCTTCCGATATGATACAAGCATCGTTTAGATCGGCTAGAAGCCTTTCAACTCTGTTTGCGAAGGATCTTACATCTTCATGGAAACTTTGGTTTTCATTTACAAGTTCGGTTTGTATTTGAGCAAGCGTCCTTTTCTCTAGAAATTGTTCTTGTAGCGCTTGTCTTAATGTGCTCCAATCTTCGAAAGTTTTATACTTTACAATATTATACGCGGCACCGGTTAATTTGCACTTAATTATATTCAATACCATCGAGGAATCTGAAGCACTTAAACCACTGGGATTTACTACGTCGCAACAACTAACAAACCTATGCAATTCATTAAGGCTATCATCAAATTCAGGTATAAACTTTAGAGCGAAATCGGCACTGAGTTTTGGCAGCATTTCGATATCGTTGTGTTCAGGCAAAGCAGGCAACGACATAAAATTGATTAGGAAAAAGGAACAAAACGTTGAAGAAATTAGTATAGGGATTTATTTTATTAAGCAAAACAACGGCAGTTAAATTAATTCAAAATACAAACTTTATTTGGAAAAGAAAATAAAAAGATTAGAAAAAATAGAATACAGCGCGCACGTCCTACGTCTTTAAGCATTCGGCGTCAACTGCCTCGAATCGCAGCTCTCTTGATTCTTCTTTTCTTCTTCTTCTTTCTCTGCGCTCGACTTTTTGCTGCTCTTGATCCCACAATCGGCCATCCTGCAGGTAATGTCGTCCTCGACATTCAAATTCACCGCTTCTCGGTATCCATCACCTCCTTTCTCCAATTCTGTCTGCATCTCATCGTCCACATCGCTATCTTCAGTTCCTGAATCTATTTTGTCCACGTCCGAAGGTTCAGACCATCGCTTCATGTGATCTGCCGAAGTACTCGTGAATTTGGGTCCTTCCCGTTCACCGATCTTCTCCACCTTGTAACGATTGTTGCGCAAAACACTCGTAATTTTGTAAGGCCCCAAGAACTTAGTGTGGAATTTTAAACCTGGACCTTGTTGCGTTCGTCTTATTGCGACTATAGCACCTAACTTATAGATAGTTGCGGTCTTACACCTCTTGTTATAGGTCTTTCGATTCTCCTCTTGGATTTTTGAGATGTTGTATCCAGCCTCCCTTCGCAAGTCACTTCTCTCCCGCTCAAAATCAAGGATGCTCGCTTCTTCAATTGCTTCTCTTAATCTTAAGTCCTCCTTCAAGCGCATGGGACAACCGATCATAAGCTCATACGGTGTCTTCTTGATGCTCCTATGAAAAGTAGAATTCATGTACTGCTGGGCTCGATCAACATATTTATGCCATTCACCCAGATTAGAGATAGACAATTTGGTGAGGATAGGTATAACGGTTCTATTCACTCGCTCCACCTGACCATTTCCGCGCGGTAAGCCCGTCGTAACCAACACATGTTCTATATTTTCGCTTGCACAATATTGTTGAAAGACTTGCGCGGTGAAGGCCGTTCCACGATCCGTGATAATCCTCCGTGGGTTACCGAACACAATCGAATGCTTCCTCAATCTATCAAGAACCTCTTCAGATGTAGTAGACTTCGTCGGGTATAGCCATGTTAATTTGGTGAACGCATCCACCACCACTAACAAATGCTTATAATTCTTCCTCGTTGATGGCATGGGGCCTAAATGATCCAAATGGTATGTGTCCAATGGTGTGTCACCCTTGACTATTGAGTTGAGATAACCTTCCACTTTTCCCACTTTCCTTTCTGACAGGATACACTGAATGCAATTCTTCACAAATCTTTCAATTTTTCGTCGAGATTCGGGAAACCAAAAGTCTTGTCCAAGTACATACTCCATTTTTTTCCATCCTAGATGACCTCTTTCGTGTGCCTGCCGAATCACCTCGTGCTGCATAGATTTCGGGACTACCAATAAAGTTCCGCCGTTCTTCTCCTTGTATAAGATGCCTCGCTTAAGTATAAATCCTGAATCAGCTCCGTCATCTGCTTTATTCGCAATCTTTTTTATCTCGGCATCATTTGCTGGAGCATTTTGTATCAATAAACTTAAGTCACATTTCATATTTTGGATATTCAATACAGTTACTGGATTCCGACTTAAGGCATCGGCATGCTTCATTGACGTCCCCGGACGATGTTCGATTGAGTATTGAAACTCTTCAATCAATAAAGCCCAATGAGCTACTCGCAGACATGTATCCTTTTTTGACATCGTAAGCGCAAAGGCTCGACAATCAGTAACTATCTTAAAGGCGATACCTAACAAATACACTCGAAATTTCCTTAATGCTTTTACTACCGCTAAGATTTCCAATCCGTAACTGGTATACCTTTCTTCAGTTGGCGACGATTTCCAGCTGGCGAAATACACCGGATGCAGCAGTCCATCTTCAGCGTCTTTCTGCAATAGTATTGCTCCCAATCCGAATGAAGAAGCGTCTGTGTGCAGCTCCGTTTGCGCTCCTTGTCTATAAAGTTTTAAAACAGGCTCCTCTATTAACGCTTTCTTCAAACTTTCGAAAGCGTCATCTTGTTCCTGCCCAAATTCAAATTTCTCGGCTTTCCTCAACAGTTTGGATAGTGGTCGAGCAATCAACGCATAACGCGGGATAAATTTGCGGAAATATCCTGTCAGCCCTAAAAATGACTGAATTTGCTTTAATGTGGTTGGCTTCGGAAATTTCGCCACGGCCATCGTTTTCGCTTCTGAGGGTCTACAACAGCCATCTTCAATTATATGTAGCCCAAATATTCCACTCTTCGCACTAACAGTTGACGTTTTTGCCAGTTTATAACTAAACCATATTGACAAGCTGTACTGAGAACTTGTCTGATTTTTTCCAAGCAGTCAACTTCATTCTGCCCAGGTATGATTAAGTCGTCAAAATATGTTAATACAATACCTTTGGCCATTAGATTTCGGAATACCTCTCGTATGTGTCTCTGAAAACACGCTGGAGAGTTGCTGAGGCCAAATGGAGCTCTCAAAAACTTATATTGCCCATCGGGCACAATAAAAGCGGTATACTGGATACTACCGTCTTCAATCGGCACATGGAAAAAGCCATCTTTCAAGTCAATGCAGCTGAACACTTTTGCTCCTTCCAGGTTGTCTATTTGATCTTCGATCAACGGTAACGGGTACCGGTCACGGAATACTTTTTTATTAAGGCGACGATAGTCCACGCACAATCTTGCTTCACCATTCTTTTTTTCTACCAGTACAATCGGGCTGGCGTAGCTAGACACACTAGGTCTCACGATGCCTTCTCTTATCCACCTCTCTATAATTTGATTGACTATTTTCCGCTGCTCTATTGAAAGCCTTCTTGGACTTTGGAATACGGGCACTTCATCCTGTAAAACGATTTTCAATTTCACTCCGGTATCCGATGTCTTCTTTGGATGATAATTTTCAATCAGTTCTTTCACCTCAATTCTTAACTTATCGTCTTCCACATGCTCCAGCGGAACAATTGTTGATTTCGAATCGTCTTCTTCAATATTAATACACAGTATCTCGCTCCAACCATCTTCTCGGATACACTCGTTCGAATCTATTTTTTCCAACGTAGCTTGGCGATTTCTATATCTAATTTCGGTAAAGTCGGATAACTCATTTCCAATAATCATATCATGTGTCACAAGGTCGTCAGGTAAATTCCAAATCATCAATAATTACCTTCGTCGTGAATTGACCTAATGTTTTGTTTCCAATGGATCCTGCTCCATCGAAGGAAATAGTTATTTTATCCAACTTTGGAGCACTTAATTTAATGTACAGAGTTGCCTTCACAAGATGTAAATCACTGCCAGAATCCAATACCGCTTTGACGGCCATACCTAATACTTTTACCTCCTTGCCCGTTTTCTTGTCACTTTTTTGGAATGCACCTAATTTTCGTTCACTCAATAACGTTACAGTTGCAGTTTTCTTGCAGCAATTACTGGCAAGATGGCCAAATTCGTCGCACTTAAAACATCGTGGCCCTTTGTTTTTATTGGGGCATTCACCACTCAGATGTCCTCTGTTGCCACAATTATAGCATCTTATTCCTTCGCCTCTTTCTGTCTCGACCAGCGGCCTAGCTTTTTGTGGTACCACTGACACATTCCTTGAAAACTTCGCCGTGTTATTAACATTACTTCTCTGTGTTTCATATAAGAGAAATCTTTTTCTCAGTTCCTTGATGTTGTTTGCACCGTATAGAATGGTTTTGTTTGTTTCACTATCCTGTACACCGTCTATAATGTATTGAATTTGGGCCTCTAATTCGATATCCGCATGACCTGCAATATCTAACATTTTGTAAATGTAAGTTTGATAAGATTCCTCCGGTTTTTTTTTGTACATCCTTAATTGATGATGTACCTGTTTGCTGTTTACAGTCTTAGCAAACTCTGTACTTAAAGTTTTTTTCAAACTTTACCATGTCTTGGTTCTACATTCAAAGTTTACGAAAAGCTTTGCTGAGCCTCTCAAAAGCTTTCGTGCATAAATTACTCGCTGTGCATCCGTCCAATCGCACATCTCTGCAATTTCTTCAAAATTTTTCAACCATCGTACTACATTTTCGCCATCGTCGCCCGAAAAAGTTTCAACCGCGTCTTCCACGTCTTTAAAGGTTAGAGTAGGTTGTCTCATTCGCCTCCTCCCTTCGTCTTTTTTACACTCGTCATCTTTCTTGGGTTCGCGGTCGTCGTCACACACATATTCTGCATCTTCATCCTCTTTACCGTCGCTCTCGCCGTCATTATCATTAGTTTCCAGCTCCAGGTTTTCCTCGTCATTCCCAGCACTCTCATGTGTATTGTCAGCTAAGAGCGCGTCGCGCAGTCTATTCACCAAAACAGGCTTATTCCCCGACACAGGGAATTGTAATTCTCTTAATTTTTCTCGCAACTCTTCCACTTTCATCGTTTCGAGAGTTTCCGTAGCCTCTGCCATGCTTCACTTTTTCAATTTTTTATTATATTTGTTTTTTAAACGCGACTATCTATATTCGTCTCGCTCTATCTACCGGTGAACGTTTTGTTAAACAAAATCCCGTTATGGCCAATTCCGAAATCCGACGAATATCCCACGAATATCCCGGTTGAGCCCCCACTTTATAGGGATTTATTTTATTAAGCAAAACACCGGCAGTTAAATTAATTCAAAATACAAACTTTATTTGGAAAAGAAAATAAAAAGATTAGAAAAAATAGAATACAGCCGTCCTACGTCTTTAAGCATTCGGCGTCAACTGCCTCGAATCGCAGCTCTCTTGATTCTTCTTTTCTTCTTCTTCTTTCTCTGCGCTCGACTTTTTGCTGCTCTTGATCCCACATTAGTAATAAGGTTGTTGAACACAAATAAAAAAAATCACGGCGAACCCAAATGGATATCACTATTTTCTCAGAAATTTCCACCGCAAAACACGAATATACCGAAAATTCAGCGCATCATAAAAATGAATTAACCCTTTGTTTGGCTTTAATTTATTTTCCTTTTCACTGCACTATAATTTCTATTCAAAATTTTCTCGATTTCAGGTTACTTTTACAAATGTAACACGCAACTTTCTTGTTAAAAATTATCAATAAATTCAAATTAAATATTCATGAGTAGTCAATTAAAAAAAAAATTAATTTTTAATTATTTGTTCGAAAATTTTAATTAGATGAAATATTAATAGAATGAAATTTATAAGTGAAGTTAGAATCTTCCACAAAAATTTGATAGAAAAAAAAATTTATCTCACAAGTTTTAGTAAATAATTTAGTATTTAAAAGGTTAAAAGGTTTCACAAACAAATTTTAATATATAAAACTTAATATATTATATAAATAAAACACAATAGAAAAATATATTTATTTTAAAAGGAAATTAGATTAGAAACCTTTTTTTCTCCGTTTGAAAACCCTGAATATAGATCCCACGCTGGAGTTTAACCTCTTTTTCAAATTGATGAAATTGATGTAATTTTGGTCCAAAAAGAGTAATTATCGGCCTCTCCACTTATTTTTTTTTTTTTTCAGCTTTTTGTTGCCTTTGACTTCAAGGATTCAAGCATTCAAGGATTGTCGAGCGACACCCTTTTACACACAATACAACCCCACACCTGACACCACCTTTTGTTGTTGCGTATCGCGGATTTCAGTTTCGCCGAACGACAAACCAACGAGAAAATTACATAAATAGAAAAACACCTTTTATCAACAAACTATAAATTTTATTTTAAAACCGAAATAACAAATTTGGTAATTTAGGAGAGACCGAGATCCGAGTAAGTGGACGTTAAGACTTCGAATGTTTTTACATGTTTTACATTTAATCATTCAAGCTGGAGGTAATGGAAGTGTAATTTGATATTTTATATAAAGTCACGTTGAAGAGACATGCATTGCTTTAAACAAAAATGCAGAGGTAATGGAATTTTGTACAAAAAGTGCAATGAAAGAATTTAAGTACTTGGAAAAATGATTAAAAGTGAAATAAAGTGATTAGTTGGAATAATTTATGGGAGTATAATAATTGAAAATGAAATAAGAGTAATGAACTTGATATTTAAGGAATTTGCTGCCATGTACAAATAGGCAAGATTTAACTTAACTTTATAACAACTTGTCCATTGATATTTACTTTTTCGTAAGCTTATAACTAAAATTGATCACTTTACTTTTTTGTATCTATCAAATCTTCCTGGATCATTGAAAGATTCTGCTACGAATGGATTTTTTTGTTTCGCCTTCAATTTCGAAAGATGATAAAAAGTCATAACCTTCATCTGGTACAGAATGACCTGTTGCAAGATTGTACAGTTTTTTTCCATTAAGTCGCTGGAAAATGGGTGAGTCCATCCTTTTAAATATTGTATAATCGATTCTAATTTTTTAGTGTACTGTAGAATTGAAGATTTTTTCAAATCTCGGGTGACGTCATCGGCCTTTTTCAGATTACAAGTCTCCATCAATTTAGAGGTTACTTCAGTGGGAAGTGAATGAGTAATGGACCATCTCATTCTAGAGAAAAACGAATCTATGAGATTGATTACACCACATTTTCTAGATGCTGCATCAGCATTAACAGTTTGCTCTAAAGTTAAGTCGATTGGTATTCTTGAAAATGCCTTTTTCTTTCGTTTGATACCTAAAAATGCATCTCCACAATCGTGTGATAGTTCAGGATGGGTATTTTCAATATTTTGCAAAGTGTGCAAATACATTAGCAAATATCGAGCATAATTTTGGTGATTCATAACAAAAAAATGTTAGTTATCTTGGATAGAACAAATATGTACATATTTAAATCAGCTGTACGAATATTGTATTCCAGCATGAGGTAATAATCAACGAGCTTAACGTACATCTTAAAAATTTGTTGAGTTTTACCATGGATCCCTTGAAGAGTATCGTTCTTATATTTTTCATATCGTTCAAGAAGATCCAAAGTTGCTTTATCACTCATGCTTAATTGTTCATTATTTTGCGAATTAAATGTTGTTAAAAAATCTTTGATATTTGCTAAATATTCTAAATCAAGATGTTCATTTCTCAAAATTTTTTGAAAATGTAACATTTGTAGTGCGAGTGATAACAGTGGGTGAACTTTTCGACTTCTGAAAAAAATGAAATTAAAATAGATAAATTAATTCGCATGGTAATATTACAGTATGTTATGCAAAACGTGTGCGCAAAATCGTACTTATTGAAATGTTTGCCTAACAAGAACGTATTAGCAGAGCCACTTGCCAAAATTTCGCTGTCGATCAATATGTTAGTCAATCCAGATCCACAAATAAACTTTCCAAGGGCCTTGTGGTATGACAACATTATGTGGAATGGACCCAAATGAATGAAAAGCCTAGAAAATTCGTTGTCTGCACTTTGAATCCTTAAAGCTATCTTTGCAATCATCGTCAAAGGTCACAATGAAATATTTTTTATCACATTCATCGGCAATTTGTAATGATTTGGCCAAAGTTTCTCGTTTATTCAATTTTTTGAATATACTTCCATCGTTCTTCACCATTTTTGCATCGTAACCAACCCACATGGGTGTATTTTTAATTTGGGCTACATGAGAAAGTAACCATCCAAATTGCAAATGTTTGTAATATTCTAAATTTGAAGGATTAGTAGATTGAATAACGTTTTAACAAAATTCAGGACGTCGTTTCTTGGCAGGGCTCAATTGTTCGAATAGATCTGGCTCAAAGGACCTTTTCCATTTTCCACTCACTGATGTTACCTATAAACATTAACACACGCTTAAAAATTACTGATATTTCTACCATGGGATTATTACTACAATTTTTTAATGAATGCAATCTAATTATTCAATTAACGAATAAAAATATTGTAACATAGTATCTTTTGTAATGTCGTTATTCTGTACATAATATAAAATTCTCTAATTTGAAATGTATTATTGGGGCCTATTCTACAATTTTTCATAAAATATTATTTTATGTCATGTTATGATGATAAAATTTCTTCTTTATAAAATGAAAATAAAATATTTTCGAAATTCCTATTCTGTCATAGTTCCATAAAATTATTTTATGGAATCTGTTATGGACACATAATATAAAAGATTTAGTATAATCCGCTTTGTGTTCTATTACGCTTTGAACAATTCGGTTGAAAATGAATAGCTGATCGGCTGTAAATGTAAATAAACAAAATCAAAGCGTGCCCTGGCCGTATTGATTTTTAATTAAACTAAAAACTCAATTTACACGACTTTGCACAACAAGTTGCCTGTTATTTTCATATTTTCATATGTCAAAATACCCCTAAAATGTGGTGCTGAGATTCTTTTATGTTATGAAGCATAACAGGAAATATTTTATGTTATGATGCATAAAAGAAAATAAAATTTGTCGGACAGAATAGGATTTTAGATAATTCTTTTATTTTTTGGCATAACATAAAATGATAAAATTTTATCGACAGAATAGGCCCTATTAACGCATACATATGTAATTGTAAAATAATATAAAAAAAACTAATGTAAGCTCATAGCCTTTAAGGAGGTTGGGTAGTGAAAAATCGGTAATGTTAGATCATAACGAAATTCGGAGAATTTTGTTCATAACAAAATAAGTTATCTTGACTTTTTGCACAATTTCTTACCGTCTACTTTCAGAGTAATTGAGCAGTGAAAATTGAAAATTAACATAGGCTCTTATGAGAGCGTACTTTTCTGGTAACAAAAAAGTAGAATCGGAATGTCAGTAAAATCTGATTTTTGACACTATCTGAAGAATAGCATTTATTTAATAATTTCACCTTAAAAAAATTAAACTGGCCGTTTCGTTTAGTTGTAAAATAGCAAAAATGCTTGCTAAATAGCAATATATAGTAATACTAGGTACTCATGTTAAAATATGCATTGATAAGGAAGGAAACCACCCTACCCCCTCTCCTCAAATGAGGGGTATCTAACCTCCTTAAATAAGGCTCGACGCTTAAATAAAAAAAATACTCACTGATCCTTAGGAAGTGGGGAGCCTATTTTGAATATTATCCAATTCATGCTCCGAGGGTATGCTTTGGTATATAATACCTACAGTGTCATGCAACGTCTCTTTTCCTGCAGTTTGTTTTCCGGTGCTTTCTACTATACGTACAAATCCAAATTATCCCAAGCAACTCCCGAAGATAATAGGGAAGTGCGGAATAACCCTGTAGGGCACACAGATCTATTTTCTTCACAGGTATAAGCAGCTGAGGTTTCCAATTCACATATACTGGAATAGCTGATGCAGTGACCTTGTTTGCTCAATATATTTATGACTCTTTCACTATTAGTCAAACTTTTAATTCCCATTCCCATTAGGATGTGCTTTACTGGGTTTAATATAACCTCGAGTTATGTTATAAATCGAATCTTGTGCGGAACTGGAGGATAGCCTTTTGACACGATGATTCAATCTGTTATCAGCGCCACTTAAAGCAACATTCCAAAAAGAAATTAGCCAACGGGGTATTTCGCATTCACCTAATAAATAAATAAAGGAATAAATTAATTAATAATAATAAAGAAATCACTCCATTAATCAATCACCTTTTTCTAATACTGTACTGTCAATCCGATCTGGCAAAGTATTTTTTTTTATCTTCAAAATATGAGCTCGATATTTCGTAGCGAATTTTAAAGCTTCTTGTTCGAATAAAAGCTCTCTGATTTCTTCATCATCGATAGCTTCAATATCAATTCCAGCAGATACAATGTATAGCTTGCGGCCGAGCAGTACAAATTGAATCTCTTTTTTCAACTCTTCCTTAATGAATGAAGGTAGTACGGCCGTACTGAACGTACTGCATTCAAAATTTTCTAATGCATATAAGTCTTGTAAATATTGAACAAATGTATTTTTTATATGCGTAATTGATAGAATTCTTTTTTCCTTTACAACTTCAATTTTAATATAATTAATCAATCTATCACGTGATATCTTATGAAATTGCCGTTTTAAAGACCAATCATTCGTTTTCGGTTTATTTTTCGACAATTGATATTTAGCATGATATTCAAAATGACAATGCGAATGGTAAGTTAAAATTGTACTTTCAACATTATTAATTTCATGCTCGATTTTAACCAACAAATCTGCATCATTCAATTCTGTAGCATATTTTTTCAGAGTTTGAAGAAGTTTATTTTTTATTCGACGACAAAAATATTTTTTCGTTTTTCGTGTAATACAAACTTTATTGCATAAAAAACATTTTTTGGCAGAATCACTATCGGCGAAGCTTTCAACTGTTGAATAAGAAATGATGTCTGAAATTTCAATGTTGCTATTGTCTTCTGTAAACTCCTCGCCCAAAACTCTGTAATATTACAAAACAATAAATATAAATTTTATTAAATTTTGTAATCGACTTGGTTTGAGTCAATAAATTTGAAGTTAATTAAATAAATTTCAATGTTAAGTTGTAACTTAAATGTTTGATGAAAATTTCAAAGAATAATGTTAGAAAAGCATTATTTTTTACAGTAAAAAAATATATAAAAATTAGGACTTTTGTAAAAAAAAACTTTTTTTTTCTATAAAAATTAATTGTATAAATATATATACATAGTATAAATACTATAGTATAAAAATACATTTTTCGTGCAACAAGTGGGCTGCTACTTGCTTATACACATATATATCCACACAATCATCTGGTACAGGTTAGATAATATATTCCAGCATTCATGTGTAGCTGCCATGCATAAGCATAGAGGAACACATGGATTGGTTGATAAACTTGGCTTAAGCCCCTCAGCAGATTGTACATTTCAAGAAGTGTCTTTTTGAATTTATTACTACTAGGGTTGATTGAGCATGAATATACAACTTGCTATTTTCTTTTTTGTATCAGTTTTTGTTTTTTTTTTCTTATATATTTGTATCTTATTTTTTTTTCTATTTTGTTTCTGTTTTCATTTTCTTTTTTCTCTTTTTTTTTCCTTTTATGATTTTTATTTCTTGTTTGCCTTATTTAGTTAGTTTTATTTTTTAAGTTTTTGCTTTAAGTTACCTTAATTTATGTCCAATTTTATTAATTAATGCACTAATTTATAAGATTATAATCTTTGTACATGTTATTAAATTGAATAAATAATAATAATAATGTATACAATATACATTATTAAAGAAAATTAGGTCTAAAAGTATTGGCTAGATGTACCTGGAAATATGCATGCAGTTTCTAAATTTCATCATAAGGTTTATCTTTGTTCCATTGGGTGCCACTGGGTCTGTATATTGCTCCAAAAAATATTCAAATTTAGGTACGCGCGTTTTTCATAAGTGACTTCTTATGCAAAATATATAACTTTGTACAGTCTGCTGTCAACTTCAAGTGGATCCGAGAGCGCCAACCAATACATGTATTCCTCGTATGCTGGCATATATTATCTATACTGTACCAGATGACTGTATGGATATATATATATATATATATATATATATATATATATATATATATATATATATATATATATATATATATATATATATATATATATATACTAGCAAAAACCCGCGTGCGTTGCAACGCCTTTCAATGAAATAAGATTATGGGGACACAGTCTGCGATAGGAAAATGATATAGTGAAAAAAGAACAAATCTGGGAAAATTGATTTTGGGAGATGACCGCCATGGACCAAATGATATATTGAGTATACTATATTACCTATGGTGTTCTACTTATCATACTCTTTCATTTGATACCCATCTCGAAGGGGTTGTGAAGAAAATGGTAATCCGCCCTCTGGAGATGACCGCCATTTACCAAACGATATATTGAGTATACTATATTGCTTATATTGTTCTACTTATCATAGCCTTTCATTTGATACCCATGTCTCGGGTGTTGTGAAGAAAATGGTTAACCGCCCTTTTGAGATGGCCGCCATGGACCAAATTATAAATTGAGTATACTATATTGCTTATGGTGTTCTACTTTTCATAGCCTTTCATGTGATACCCATGTCTCGGGTGTTGTGAAGAAAATGGTAACCCGCCCTCTTGAGATGGCCGCCATGAATCTAAAGACACAGTCTATGGCAATCTTCTTATAATGCCCTTTCATTTGATACCAATGTCGAGGGGGTAGTGAAGAAAATGATCATCCGCCCTCTTCAGATGACCGCCATGGACCAAACGATATATTGAGTATACTATATTGCTTATGGTGTTCTACTTATCATACCCTTTCATTTGAAATCCATGTCGAGGGGTGTGAAGATAATGGTAATCCAACCTCTGGAGATGGCCGCTATGGGCCAAACGATATATTGAGTATACTATATTGCTTATGTGTTCTACTTATCATACTCTCTCATTTGATACCCATCTCGAAAGGGTTGTGAAGAAAACGGTAGTCCGGCTTGAGATGATCGCCATGGACGAACCGATATATTGACTATACTATATTGCCTATGGTGTTCTCCTTGTCATACTCTTTCATTTGATATCCATGACGAAGGTGTTGTGAAGAAAATGGTAATCCGCATTCTTGAGGTGGCCGCTATGGACCAAGCGACATATTGAGTATACTATATTGCTTATATTGTTCTACTTATCATACTCTTTCATTGGATACCCATTTCGAAGGGGTTGTGAAGATAATGGTCATCTGCTCTCTTGAGATGACTGCCATGGACCAAACGATATATTGAGTATACTATATTGCCTTTGGTGTTCTACTTACCATACCCTTTCATTTGATATCCATGTCGAGGGGTTGTAAAGAAAATGGTAATCCGCCCTCTTGAGATGGCTGCTATGGACCAATCGCCTGCTTTTCTATTGAAATTTTGCTATAAACCTCACGGAGCCCGAGACCTTTCCTTCAGATATGAATTTTACAAAGATGAAATGCCTCAAAGAACATGGGTCTTGCGTCGGCCGCCATGAATCGGTATATTGAGTCTATTACATTGCTTATTGTATTCTACTTATCATACCCTTTAATTTGATACCCATTTTGATAGGGTTGTGAAGAAAGTGGTAATCCGGCCTCTTTAGACGGCCGCCATGGATCTAAAGATATATTTTGTATACTACATTGCTTATTGTATTCTACTTATCATACCCTTTCATTTGATACCCATGTCGAGGTGGTTGTGAAGAAAGTGGTACACCGCCCTCTTGAGACGGCCGCCATGGATCATTTTAGTTTCAATAGCGTCATGGCCTACCTATTGTTTGACAGCTGCGTAAATTTGAAATTTTCATTAAATGTAATGATTCAATTTAATGACAATTTTACATTTGTCAAACAATAGGTAGGCCATGAAGCTATTGAAACTAAAATGAAGTGAAAATTCCTAAAATTACCATTTTTTTGTTTTTTCAGGCAATTTTTTTAATTTTTCTCTCCGTAAGAACCATCCTCGTACTTCAACGAATATTCAAAAAAAAAATTATATATATATATATATATATATATATATATATATATATATATATATATATATATATATATATATATATATAAAGTCTACTTCTTTTCACGTGATGTCCTTTCTGCAGTAATGTTACTTAAGTTTTGATAAATTATTTATAAATTTTCCTAGGTAATTCACCATGCCCAATATACGCTGTAATTCTTTTACACACGTTGGTACTTTTAATGAGTGAATTGCCTTCACTTTTTCATGATCAGCCTTGTATCCATTCCCTGTGAAAATGTGACCTAGAAATATGACAGTGGTTTTATTGTACTCACATTTTTCGTTGTTTAATGTAAATCCTGGTTCACGTAGACGGTTGATTACCTTTTCCGTTGTTTCTCGAAGTTCTTTTGATGTCGGTGCGTGTATGAATATGTCGTCCATAGCTATCTCACAATTTTTTATTCCCTCTAAGGTTTTGTTCATCACTTCGGTAAAAACTTCGGGGGCCGATGATATGCCAAAGGGCATTCTTAGGTAGCAATACCGCCCCAAAGGTGTTGAGAACGTTAGGTATTTTGATGTTCTTTCTGACACTTTGATTTGCCAGAATCCCTTTTGGCAGTCTAATTTGGTGAAATATTAACTGCCATTTGTTTTTGCTGCTATTTCTTCCACTGTTTTCATCGGGTAAATTCTACGTTTGATGTTTTTATTCAGGTCAGTTGGGTCCATACATACTCTTAGTTTTCTCTTGTTTACTACTAACATTGGGCTAACTGCTGGTGTTGGTTCACTGATTGATTTTATTACACCCATCTTTACCATATTATCCAGTTCTTTTTTTTACTTGGTTTTGGATCGCGTATGGAATCTTTCGTGCTGGAATTATTTTGAACTTCGGTTTATCTATGATGTCTATATCGTATTCGAAATCTTTACAGCAACCTAATTTGTCTTCATAGTTTCATTGTCCAATTTGTTGACACGTACTACAAAACCCATTTTTTTCACACATTTCGCGACCCAACATTGCTTCATAATTCTCCTCAATTATTTTGAATAAGATTATTTGGTCTGCTTTTTTTGTTTGACATCTGATTCGTGTTTCACCTACTACCCTGATACTTTCCTCATTATAGGCCAGCAATCGTTTCGTTGATGATGCTTTTATTTCTGCTCCCAACTTTACAACTTGTTTCCTTGACAAGACATTGCAATGTGATCCTGTGTCTAAGTTTAGTGTCAGCTCATTTTGGCCAACTTTGACAGTAGCCCTCCATTTGTCTTTGTTTCTTTTCGCTATTTGTATTGATCCTACAAATGAAAATTCTTCTGTGTCAGGTTCATTATAGGTGTCATCGCCCGAATCCAAAACGTTTACTTTTTCCGTCTTTTTGTTTTTATTTTTCTTTTTATCGCTTTTGTGTTCATTTTTTTGTTGGCTTTTTGCTGAGCGGCACATGATTCCAAAGTGTCCCTTTCTTCCGCATTTTTTGCATTCTTTATTGAAGGCTGGGCAACTCCTGGGGCCATGTGTGCTTCCACGACGTTTACAATTAAATTGTTTGTCAATTTTGTTTATTTTGAATTCATCATTAAGCTCATTTAATTGCTGTTTGCTCTTTCTGCAGTTCTGCATATTTTAATGGCTTTTTCAATAGATAACTCATCTTCCATCCATAACTTTTGACGTGTTTCCTCCGATCTCAAACCAAGAACCATTTGATTGGTGATGAATTCATCCTCATTGGCAAACGAACATCTTCTTACTTGTTCCCGTAATTTCTGCAGAAAATCTTCAAAGGGTTCTTCTTGCTGCTGTTTTATTCTATGAAATTGACAACGCTCGTATGTTTTGTTTCTCGTCGGAGCGAAGTGGGCTGTTAACTTTGCCTTTAATGTAGTTAAGTTCGCACGCTCGGCGTCTGTGAGTCCCAGATTATTTATTACTCGGATTGCATCTCTGCCAATGACAGCTTTAAAATTCGCGATTTATATCCCTGTTGGCTCTTTATCTACTTTAGTGGCTATTACGTAGCTGTCGTATTCTTCCTACCATTCAGCCCACTCGCGAGGCATGTCAATTTCATTATTTATTAATAGTGGTTTGGGCGGTTTGATGGCTGCCATTTTTCCACTTTTTAAATCACAATCACAAATTTATGCACAATCTTACCTCAAATTCTACAGAAAGAAAAAAGACCGTCCATGTGCTTAACTCACGATTTTTTTTTTCGCTTTTTATTTTCTAGAATATTATTATTTTTAATCCTATTTTAATCGGGTTTCGGCACCATGTAATGTTAAGCTGAGTGTCACGTTAAGCGAGCCGGGATTGAAACTACGTGTTTATCGTTTGACTGTTGTGATGACACTGGTTTATTGAATATATTAATGTATACAACACAATGGGTATTGACTTATGTCACTTCGTGACAGTAGTCTTTCTTGACTTGCCGGACCTAAAACATTTTCAGCAATACTGCTCGCTTTTGTTCTGCCGCAGGATATTTTTTTCGCAATCGCTGAATCAGAGAACATGGCAGCGTTTAATTGGTGTCCACAATCTTTACTGTTGTAACTATGGTGATGTTTAATACCATGGAAAGTTTAAGTATTTTTAGGCGAAAAAAAAGTTGATATACCCCTAGTTCCTGCCCCTGCGGCATTCTTAATGAATGTTTGATGCTTAGAAGATGCTGCATGTTGTTTCACTGCCCCAAAACCGTCAAACTTAACAGAAAATAAATGCTGACAAATGTTGCATTTTGCTGTAACTCGTCTTTTTTCGATAACCATGTATGTTGATTTAGGGTGGGTGCCAAAATACAATTCCGAATTTGCTACTTTCATCATGGACACTTCGAAATTACAAAGTGTGCCAAAATACATTTCTCGCATTTCATTGACAATTGAAATTATTTTTTGAAAACATAGATGACAACGAAATTTTTCAATTTATTAAATTTTTAATAGATTGTTTTAAAGTAGCGCAGGGATACATGAATACCGTTAGTTTGATAGAAATTGATGAGCTTGAAGAGCATCATCCGGTAAGGGTTAGTAAAATTATTACTTATTTTTACATGTTTTGATGTACATAAACATACTTTACTGATGTACTTTTTTTCCATAGAAGTCTAGTATTTATTGCAACTTGGACGGGTTAACTGATATTGCCCGAGAACTTCTTCAATCACATGAAACGGAGTGCAAGAAACATTTAAGAATTTCTTCCCGCGCGTTGGAAAAAATTATTCGAATTTTGCCCAACAAAAAAAGTGGTTGGGCTAAGAAATTTGAGGTGATAGTTTTTTTATTTTGGCTTGCGTCTGCTACATCTTACCGTGTAGCAGGATCCGCTTTCAACATATCACGATATACGGTGAGAACAATTGTACACCGAAAATTACAAGAATTTGGGATATTGTTCTCCAAATGCCTTAAATATCCTGATAGAGATGAGTATGCAATAATTGGAAGTGGATTCAACCAACGCGCTGGAACTTCAATATTTCACAACGCATTAGGCGCTATAGATTGTACTCATGTAAGAATTAAATGTCCTACACATTTACATGACCAGTACATCAACAGGAAGTTGTACTACTCTATTCAAGTGCAAGCCGTTTGTGACCATTTGGGGAAATTTTTAAGTGTTTTTATTGGTTATCCAGGCTCGGTACATGATCAAAGGGTATTGCGGAATAGTCCATTATTCAAGAAGGCTATATTTCCACCAACCAACTATTACTTGCTAGGTGACAGCGGATACTGCTGCCAATTAAACCCCATTGCCATAATTACTCCATTTAAAGAAAGTTCAGAAATGAGTGAAAGAAAACGCAGGTTCAATCACGTTCATAGTAAGGCTCGTAATGTAGTGGAATGTTCCTTCGGGCTGTTAAAAACTCGTTGGCGCACCATTTTTAATAAAGAACTCGAGTTAAACATAAAACACTGCATTCAAACTATAGCTGCTTGCTGCGTCATGCACAATATATGTTTATGTGATGAAATTTTGGACGAGCAAGATATCGAATTTTTAGATGAAAGCGATAGTTCACCGGAAGAAATTCATTATTTGGAAGAAGATGGAAATGACGCAGTAGTATTTAGAAATTCGTCAATGTATAGTTTGTAATAATAGTACATAATAGTATTTTATAATAATAGTTATAGTAGCAAATTATGAACAGTATTCCATCTTTATAAATAAAATATTCTTGTTCATAAAAATCAACTTTCTATTATTTATACTCGTCGTAACAGCATAAAATTATTATCAATAAAAAGAAGCTTCACAAACTTGTAAGTTGACCAAATTTTTAACAAATGTGTTGTTTTAGAAGGGCATACAACGAGCAAGAGGAAGGTAATCATTAGAAATATGATGGACCACCGTTATTATGTTTATTAATTATTATTATTTTAGAAAGGAGGAGTTTAATGAAAAGAAAATTAGCTATTATTTTTTTGCAATATTTATTATATTATATTACAACTAATCTTAAACAAAACTAATCTTAAGATCTAAACTATTACTAATCTTTAGATCTAAACTAAACTAATCTTAAGATCTAAACTAAACTAATCTTAAGATCTAAGCTACAACTAATCTTAATCACTATCGCTATCATCTAAATTTATATTAAAATTATCTCTAAAAATTTTGGAGGCACCCTTGAACATCTTATTAAGCATCCTCTCTATTCGTTCGCTTCTTTCAAGAATTTGCTGGACGGCTTCACTGTTACCTCTAGGTCCAGCTGAGGTGGAAGAGGTTGCTGGGCTTGCCGCCGATGATGCGGAAGGCCTGGAAAATATATAAAAACATTTATGGACATAAATATAACTAATAACAATAAAATTACGTTATACTGGGCATGGGCGAATTGGCCACCCCATCCTCCGTACTCATTAAGTACGGTGGATGAATATTATGTCGCTCAGCTGCCCATTCATGCATTGCCTCAAAGTACGGCCAATTTTCAGGCGTCAGTTCCCCCTCGCTCGTTCCTGTCCCTGTGGGGGGATCTATAAGTTTCTGGAAATAAAATATAAGATAAAAATATAATGCATTCGGAAAGTAAAAGGCAGATTTAAAAAAAAGACATGTTTCAATAAAAAACGCACTGAATTTTTCGATTTCTCACCTTATAGGTAGTCTGCAAAAATCCCCATTTCCTTATCATCGCATCTACTTCCATAAGGATTCCCGCATCTGCAGCCACTGCCCTAGAAAATATTTATTAAATAATAAAAGAACCATTTTATACCACCATATTTTAAAAAAATATTTCAACTTGCCTCCAGCTTTTATCCCGGTTGAATGTTTTTCTGGTAAATAATTTATTTAGTTTAACCCTTGACTTGATAAATTTTGTTGTTTCTTCCTGCGAAACTGAAAGAAGAATTATAAACTGTACATAATTAATTAAACAAAGCAATTATAAACTCACGTCTTTTGGCATATTTTCTTTTTGATTCCATGTTAATTTCAAATTTTTTATTCCGTTAACGTTTAATAAAAAACAAACTGTCAAACGAATGTTTTGATAATATTTCCCTACAATTCAAAATATTTCCTTACATTTCCAAAGACATAAACCTCCGAAAATTGAAATGTAAAATCGAAATGCGTTTTTCATACAAATTGACATTTGAATTGTATTTTGGCACAGCCCCTTAACCATTGGTCATTGAAAGAACAATAATACTTTTTTTTCTTTGTAGTTGCACTACTCTCACCTTCCGATTTATCATCCATTTTATTAAATAATAACTTTTTGCCACTCGCCACAGTAAAATCTGTAAACTTTAAACGCGTATCACTGCGTGAAATGAATATTAATGTTATTTTGGGAAAAACCGGAGAAATTATTGCGGACCGGGAGCTCGGGAGGTTGAACATTATTCCCGGAGTGTCCCGGGCATTCCGGGAGGGTTGGGAACCTAAGTACCGGAGATTTAGGGCCTCTCCCTTTTTTCTTCTTACATAAAGTTTTCCATCAGAATTGAAAAGATTAAATTTATTCTCGTCGCTGAATAAAACAGTCTTCCATTTACTAATGCACCAGTTGACATAAGTTTTAGCGAAATACAATCTAATAATTAAAAAAAATTGTATTAAAGAATTAAAAATAAAATTTGTAAGAATAAAACCTTCTTCGTACAAGGTTTTTTCAGTGGCTAATAGCTTTTTAAACCATATTCTATAGCACATCTTCTAACTGTGCTAGGATCTATGCTTAAATTTAATGTTTACAATTTGTCGCGAGGATATAAACGGCTCTTTTTTAATAATAGTGAATATTTGCCTGTCCGTTCGAACCGATGTTTTGCGAGGTCGTCCACCAACGTTCGAACTATCAACGCTTCCACTAAGTTTATACATTTTTATTAGTCGCGAGATTATTGATTTGTGAATTTTATACTTTTTTGCAATAGATATTTGAGATTCACCATTACCATAATCCGCTATTATCCTTAATTTTTCCTTTTTGACGTGACAACGTCTATTAAAACGATGAACGCCGGCTGCATGCACGAAAAATGATGACTCATTGTCCCGTTATGTCCCGTTAGTCCCGTTAGTCCCGTAGTAATTTTAATAAAAATTTGATTGTAGTAATCTTAAAAATTTGATTAAAATTGTAAAAAATTGTCAACAATAATATTTGTTGTGGATTCTCGATTGTGAAAAAGCGCAGCAATGTGATGTCAAAGCAGCAGTATTGCGAGTTTCTTCGAACCCCCAATCCGGAACAACGGGAGATCATCCTTGAAGTCATTCACCGATTACATGGTTGTGGAGATGGCATTTTGGAAGCGCTACAAATTTTCTTCACCGGTCCGGCGAGCTGTGGAAAAACTTACACATTAAAGTGCCTTATGGAAACGTACAACCGATACACTCAGGAGCACAACTAGTTGAACAACGCCTAAATTGCCTGTGCAAGCACACCTCTTGGTGGCACTACAGTGCATTCAGCGTTTCGTCTCACAACTTCTCGCGTGACAAAACTCTTATCCACAGAAAATTTGCAAGCCTACAGAAACACGTTCGTTGGCGTCAAAGCTGTTTTCGTTGACGAGATCAGCATGTTAAGTTCAGCCATTCTTCAAAAAATCAACTACCTGTTGTAACCCTAACTGTTCTGTAAATTACAACACAACCTTTTTTTGGTTAAAGCAATTCAACTTTTATTTCACTGATGTACAAAATATTAATGAATTAAAACTACTTGATGACACATCGATTATGAAAGCTCGCACTCTCCACACACAGCCCCTTCGTTGACGTCCGGGTGTTACCAACCCAACATCTCCCCTTTTTAGATAGGTGGGTGCTTTGGGTTAAGGTGAGTTGAGTTCATAGTCTTGCAGATAACTTGGTGGTTTCCTAATCCGTAGTGCGTATATCTGATGAACTACCTTGTCGTTGAACATTTGAACATCCTTGACTACCAGCTATATGATCTTCAGGACTGTTTTGTAATCTTGACTGCGAGGACTGAGCCGTATTGTTTAAATTTGATAGTGATGCTTCATCTTCACCTTCAATATGCGCGAATGCGTTCCACAAGGAGTTGTTATTTCCAGCTGGTTCCTGACAGTGTCGTTCACGTAGATGATTAACATGTGTTCTGATGCATTTACCGTCTGTTAGTGCAACATTGTACATAACATTACCAATTCTCTCGATGATTGACCCCGGTGACCAGTGTGTTGCGATCCTAGTGTGTATTCTGGCGAAAACTAAGTCATTCGGCTTAAAATACCTCTTTTTTGCTCCATGTTTCATGTTAAATTGTCTGTTCTGTTTATGATTTATTTCCATGTTGACATTTCTTGTAGGTTTTAATAGGTCTAATTCTGTTCTAATCTGCTTCCCCATGAGTAGTTCAGAAGGTGATTTATTCTCATGGTTTGTTCGATTCGGTGTTACCCTGTATTTTTGGAGGAATAACGTTAAATTTTCTCCAAGTGTTCCCTCTCCTTCCAGTTTCTTTAAGGATCTTTTAAATGTGTCGACAAACCGTTCTACCTGGCCATTTGACCTAGGATGGTATGGACTTGTGCGGATGTGTTCCACCCCATTGATCTTGCAAAATGTGCTAAATATGGAAGAGGTAAATTGAGATCCATTATCTGAGACCATCTCTACAGGATACCCAAATCTCGAGAATATGTCCCTTAAAATGTTAATGGTTTGCGAGGATGTTGTTGATTTTGTTGGAATAACTTCGAGCCATTTTGAATAAGCGTCCACTATTAACAAGAAATAATGTCCGAATTTTGGACCGGCGTAATCAACGTGTACTCGGTACCATGGCTCTTTAGGGATCGGCCACGACTCTAATACGGATTTTGTTGGTGCCTTAGCTGCATGTGCACATTTTGAACATTGTCGAACCAATTCCTCAACTTGACCATCGATGCACGGCCAATATATATAACTTCTAATTAGTGCCTTCATTCTGCTGATGCCTGGATGATGCTTATGGAATTGTTTTAGAACAGTGGTTTGAAATTTCTTAGGAATAACAATTCTTTCGCCAAAAAAAGACAATCGTCTATTATTGTTAGTGATTCTTTGCGAAAATGAAATTGCTGCAGATCTATATCTTTTGATTTGTCATAGTTTATCCAATTGTTTGACACATGTTTTATTGCTTTCTGCAAGATACGGTCTCGACCAGTTTCTACTTTGATCATGTTGAAAGTGATTGGTAAGGCTTGGACCGAATAATTTACAGTTTGTTTTTCTGCTTCTACTGATGCAATTACAATATCTTCATTTGATGTCGTGTTTTGCTGAATTAATCGTGAGAGCATATCTGCATAACCAAAGGAATTTGTTGATATGAACTCTATTTCGAAATCGTAACCCATTAGTATTACTGCCCATCTTTGAAGTCTGTTTGCAGAGTGTGCTGGGACGCCTTTTTTTCCTCCGAATATTGCAAGTAGTGGCTTGTGATCTGTTTGCAATTTGAATCTGCGGCCATATATCATTTTGTGGAACTTTTTCACTGCAAACGCTAAGGCTAGTGCCTCCTTCTCTATCTGAGAGTATACCTTTTCTGCTTGTTGTAGCGCCCTTGAAGCATGGTATACTGCTTTGACTTCACCATCTGGAAATCTGTGCATTATGACAGCTCCGATTCCGTAATTACTAGCGTCTGCTGCTACTATGATTTTGTGGTTCTAACCTACGGTTAATTAAACACAATTTCTTCGATAACAAAACAAATATTTTATTATAAACTAACTAATCAATAAGTATAATTTTTATACGCGGACACGGTGGCAAGCGTCGTTCTTACTCGAGTATATCACCAGAGTGTATTTCATCATCCTCCTTCTTCTTCTTTTCTTTTTGACATGAAGCTAGTCTAGCTTCTGTATGTTGATCGCGTTTATATCGAGTACGCGTTTACTCGCCACACACCCCCCTTCCAAAGGGATCATTCATCCCTGAAACGCACAGGTAGCTGAATCTTCCTGGTTCTTGTCGACAAGGGTTGCTTTGGAGATTCGTGTTCCTCTTCCTCGTTTTTTTTATTTTCGTCTAAGAAGTAGGCCGGTTTTACCCTGTCGATCGATACTGTTACTTCCTTTCCCTTTACTTCGATTCGAAGAGTTTTGTCACTTCGTTGAATAACCCTGTATGGGCCTTTGTATGGTGGGATGAGAGGTGCTCGAACGCTGTCGTCGCGAAGGAATACATGTGTAGCGAGTTGCAGATTCTTGGGAATGAAAACGTTGTCCTTGCTATGATTTGAGGTCGATGTTGGTTTGACGTCGTCGAAATGCATCTTAAGTCTGATAACGAATTCGTCTTCGTGGAGCTCTTGCTTTGACGATTGGTCGAAAAATTCCCCTGGTAGGCGTAACGTCTGTCCGTAAACCATTTCTGCTGCCGAGGCTTGTAAGTCTTCTTTGAATGCAGCTCTAATTCCTAGTAGTATCGTCGGTAGTTTGGTTGTCCAGTCATCGGAGTTCAACCCTTTTAACGTAGACTTCATAGTTCGGTGGAATCGCTCGATTAAACCGTTTGCCTGAGGATGATATGCTGTAGTATGCGTATGTTTAACGCCCAGGAATCTAGTCAATTGTCTGAAGAGGTTGCTTTCAAATTGCCTGCCTTGGTCTGTTGTGATTTTACACGGAACGCCGTATCTGCAAATCCAGCCAGAATAGAATGTGTACGCTATGGTGTCTGTGGTAATATCAGCTATCGGAATCGCTTCTACCCACCTCGAAAAACGGTCGATAATTGTAAGGCAGTAACTTGATCCACGTGACTGAGGCAGTGGTCCTACTATGTCGATGTGGACGTGGTCAAAACGACTATTCGGCAAATTAAATATTGCAGGTTGACTTTTTGTGTGTCTATGCACTTTTCCTCGCTGACAAATCAAACAAGCTGTGACGAACTTTCGTATGTCGATGTGCATATTTGGCCATACGTAGCGTTTCGAAATTAATTTTTGTGTTGCTCGTACCCCAGGATGTGCCAAACCATGAAGGACGTCGAAAACTATCTTCCGAAAATTTCGAGGAACGTAAGGGCGTACTAACCTTTCGCTTACGTCGCAGATTAGCTCATATTGGCTGTTGGTTATAGGCCATCTTTTAAGGTTGAACGACGTAGTTCCTTGTTTTGTTAATCTGTTTAGTTCCTCGTCAGCTTCCTGACTTTTTGCTAAATCCTCGAAGTCTATTGCTGAAGGCGTTGATATCTCATTAATTCGCGACAAACAATCGGCGACGATGTTGTCTTTATCGCTGACGTGAACAATTCTTGTGCTGAATTGACTTATGAAGTCTAACTGTCTCGTCTGGCGAGGTGAAAGCTTTTCCCATTTTTGACTGAAGGCGAAAACTAGCGGCTTATGATCCGTTAGGATTGTAAAATCATTTCCTTCCAAACTGTGACGAAAATATTTTATGCCTGCGTATATTGCCAATAGTTCCCTGCCGTAGGCACTATAGCGTCTTTCCGCTTCCGTTAATTTGCGCGAGAAAAAACCCAGTGGTTGCCATGCCCCTTCAATGAGTTGTTGTACCGAGGCCCCTATCGCTAAGTCCGAAGCGTCAGTCATTAAAGACAATGTTGCGCCTTCTATTTGCAGTGCCAATAAAGTTGTTTCGCATAAATCCTGCTTCATTTTCTGAAACGCCATGTCTGCATCGTCATCCCAGTTAATTTTCGACTTATCATTCTTTTTACAACGACCTAAAAACTTCAAGAGAGGCGTTTGATTTTTCGCGGCGTCTTGTATAAAGCGACGATAAAAATTATACATTCCCAAGAAAGCTCGAAGTTCACGTACTTCTGTAGGTTTAGGAAAGTTTTTAATAGCGTCCACCTTTTCTGGCAATGGTTGTATGCCAACAGGAGTGATGACGTGTCCAAGAAACTTGATTTGGTGTTGACCAAAAATACATTTGTCTGCATTAATTTTTAGGCCGTAATCCCTCAAGCGACTAAACACTGCTTCCAAGTGTGATATATGTGACTCTGTTGATTCTGAGGCAATCAAAATATCGTCGAGGTAAGCGAAACAAAAAGGTAAGTTGCGGAGGACTTCGTCAATAAATCGCTGAAATGTTTGCGCAGCATTTTTCAGGCCGAACATCATGTGCGTATATTCGAATAGGCCGAAGGGTGTTATAATGGCCGTTTTCTCGATGTCTTCTTTGCGGACAGGTATTTGATGATACGCGCGCTGTAGGTCGATAATTGAATAAACCTTTGTTCCAGCCAGATTACTAGAGAAATCTTGAATGTGCCTGATCGGGTACTTGTCGGGCTTAGTAATAGAATTTAATTTTCTATAATCGCCACATAATCTCCACGTTCCATTTGACTTTTTGGCCAGGTGTATGGGGCTAGCCCACGAACTTTTGGATGGACGGCAGATTCCAGCGGCCATTGCCGTATCGATTTCAAGCCTTGCAGCTTTCCATTTATCTGATGATAGCCTTCGTGCCTTGGCGGTAACTGGTTGACCAGAAGTTTCGATGTAGTGCTCTACGTTATGGTGCTTAGTTGTCCCTGTATAATTTTGCTTTATATCTTTGTATTTTATCAGCAATTGATGGAACTTCGAATTATCGCCAATTACTCGAATGCCTGAAAATTCAGTGATGACTGTGCCGTGTGTGCACATATGTGTTGTTTCATCCGTTAACGCTTTAGCTTTAATGTTGACTAGTAAACCATAATAATCTAAAAAATCGGCACCTATAATAGGTTTAGAAACATCGGCGATTATAAATGTCCACGGGAATTCCCTTCTAAGGCCTAAATCTAATGTTAAAGTTTTTTGTCCGTATGTTTTTATTTCCGTGTCGTTTGCTGCGACTAGTGAAAAAACTGTAGGTGATAAGTTATTTATATTAATGTTATCTGGTGGAAGAGCTGAAATATCCGACCCGGTATCGATGAGGAACTGTAACCTAGTTTTTTTTCTGTTAAAATTAAGCGGCGTGATTTATTGCTACAGTCGTCGTTGGCCGCTAGCGACGCTGTACTTTTTAGTTTTTTGTTACTTGATTGAAATTACATGGTGTTCTGCACGAGCGTGCTTGTTTGCCGAATTTCCAATGATACCAGCATTGTTGTTTCTCACTATCCCTTGACTTAGAACGACTTCGACTGTGTTGACGGTAACGTTTGTTCTGCACTTTGGTACTTTCGAGCTCTTTAATTCTTTTAGTTAAAACTTCTATTTGCTGACGCAAGGTCTGAATGGTATCATCTTCGATATTGCCGTGATCCACTGCATTGATATATAATGGTTGCGCCACTTCCACTATTTTGTCAGCAGTTTCTGCAATTTTGTCCAAGTTGCCAGTCATTGTGGACAAAATCATCTGTACCTGTTCGGGTAATCTTTGCACCCACAGTGATTTTAAAATTTCATCTGTTAACTTTCCGGCCGCCAGATCTTTCATTTCCCTAAGGAGCTGAGTAGGTTTTCTATCACCGAGGGGAGTTTCCCTAAGTAATTTCTTAAGACGTATTTCTTCCGAGTCGGCATAATGTTCGGTTAAACGTTTTTTAAGTGTATAATATTTTTCTCTTTTAGGAGGGTTTAAAATTATATCGCTCACCTGGGATAAAATTACACTCTCGATTGCTGCCACCACGGTGTGGTATTTTGTTTCGTCGTCCGAAACTCCCGAGCGTATGAACTGGGATTCGATTTGCGAGAACCATAATGATGGATTGGGTTTCCAAAATGGTGGAAGTTTTACGCTGACTCGAGCGATTTCCATGCGCTTATCTTCTGTCGCCGTAGATTTACTTGCTTCCTCGTCTGACATTGAAAAATTTGTAATTTGAGCACTAAAATATAAAATGAACAATGAATCCCTTAATTTTGTTGAAAATAAGTAATTTCTAGGAGTTGCCGGCTTTTCAGAATGCTTTCCGCTGCTGCTGTCCGAATTTCAATTAATATTTCGTTGTCTTTTACGCGCGCGGTCCTTTGTCGCGGGTCACCAATTTGTGGTTCTAACCTCCGGTTAATTAAACACAATTTCTTCGATAACAAAACAAATATTTTATTATAAACTAACTAATCAATACCTAAGTATAATTTTTATACGCGGACACGGTGGCAAGCGTCGTTCTTACTCGAGTATATCACCAGAGTGTATTTCATCATCCTCCTTCTTCTTCTTTTCTTTTTGACATGAAGCTAGTCCAGCTTCTGTATGTTGATCGCGTTTATATCGAGTACGCGTTTACTCGCCACAATTTCTTTAGTTGGGTCGTAATGTGTGAGCAATAGATCTGAAGTGATGACCCTTTTCAATTCTTCGAAACTGTTTTGTTGAGCTGTTGTCCAATGCCATTGTACGTCTTTTCTTAGTAGTATGTCTAATGGTCCTCGTATTTTATTCATGTGTGGAACGAATTTTGAATAAAAATTTACAGCACCTAGAAATGCTCTTAATTCTGTTAAATTTTCAGGTTCTTGCATACTGTTTATTGCTTCGGTGCGTCCTGGGTCGGCTCTGATACCATGTTTGTTTACAATCACTCCTAAGTATTTTATTTGAGGCATAGCAAAGTGGCATTTTTCTAGTTTGATATGTAGACCTGCGTCTGAAATTCTTTCTAAAATCTTAATTAAATTTTGATCATGCTCTTCTTTAGTGGAACCTTTGATAAAAAGATCATCGATATAACAGACTACACCGTCTACGCCTAATATTATCTGATCCATGATTTGTTGAAATTGCGTTGGAGCTACCTTTACTCCAAATGGATGTCTGTTGTAACTAAACAAACCCATGTGAGTGTTTATTGTTAATAATTGTTTACCTACTTCATCGACTTCGATTTGTAAGAAAGCATCTGAAAGATCTATTTTACTTATGAAAACAGCGTTCGCCATTCCAGCAAAAATATCGTCTGGGTTTGGAAGGGGATATTGATGTGCATCCAACATGCTGTTTAACCCCGTGGAATAATCACCACAAATTCTTATCCTTCCATTTGCTTTTCTCACTACGACAATGGGCGCAGCCCATTGGGAGTACGTTACTGGGGTTATAACGCCATTATTAACTAACCTCTCCAGTTCTTGTTCAACTGTTTCCCTCATAGCGTATGCAACTGGTCTGCTTGCTTTGAAAACTGGTATAGCATTTTTTTTTCAATTGCAATTTCACGTTACCATGTTTATAACAGCCTAAAGGTTCAGCTATAATATTGTTAAACTTTTCTTTTATAATTTCGCAGTAATTTTCGTGCGTCTTTGTAGTAGTCAGACTAATTTCATTGCAGATTTGGCTTATAGGTGTGTCCCACAATTTGAATGTTTCTATGAGATCGTTTCCAAATATATTTAATCCCTCTGTTGTCGATACTGCACATGTTTCCCTATGTGTTTGATCTTGAAATTTAAATGTAGCGTCAAATTCACATAAGAATTTTAGTTTGTCCCCTGTTGCCCCTTTTGCTTCTGTTGGACCAGGTCTTGTTTTGACATTTCCCATTTTATCATAAATGCTAGGAGAAATAATTGTTAGATCAGCAGCAGGATCAAATAGTAACTTAGCTTCTACACCATTAATTGTTACAGTTATAAATTTCCTTCTCTTATGGACATCAATCTTGTTGACAAATACTGCTGAGACTTGTTTCTGATGCTTGTTGCCACTATTGTTGTTATTGACATGCGTACTATAACTCTTGTTTTTAATATATTTGTTATTGTTAACAGTATTATTAACATTTTTATTAGATCTATCCTTCATTGATGCTGGAGTATTGCAGTAGCCTTCTTTATGTCCAACAATATGACACATTTTGCATTTATTGCTTTTATAACCACAATTATCCTTAAAGTGCATCGCACCACACGACCAGCAAGTTGTTTTGGGCTTATTGGTGTTGTTAATTGATTTATGATCTCTTGTGTAATTGCTTTTGAATTTATTACGCTGCGATGGTACCTTGTTTATTTCTAGTTTTGGATTTTCAACCATGACTGTATCTGATTTAATATTTAGCAACCGTATATCTACACTCGTTTGACAATGTTTCCAGTGTAATATTTTTATCAGAATCCATTTTAACTCGCGTCCGCACAATCTCAACATTTATTTTAAGGCGTCACCTGCAGTTTGAGCAGTGAAGAAGACCGCTCAGGGACTGAAGGCTACAAAAGCCTGCCCGGCAGCCAAGAGACGTTATTCAAACAGACGACCGCATGGTCTATAGCCCAAGCTAGAATTTTGTGTGCGGAGGATGCCTAGCTCAAAATTTATGGTAATATTCGGCCTTTAGCGGTACCAGCGGTATTTGGCGGAAAACGGTATCTCCACCTGATCGCAAAAAATATTTTGGGGCCCCATTCATCAAATTTTTTATCCAAATGTATACATTAAACTCCAATTTTTAATTTACAATCTATCTTAATAGGATTTTATAAGTTTGTTTACAAATTTATGACAATTTACGATATAATTTAAGTACAAATTAATTAAATATTTATGCATTTCAGTTATTAATAAATTTTATTATTCAATAAATAAACATTAATAGTTTCGTATGTACAGTAGATATCTTCTTCTTCTTTAACGGCTCTACAACCGGGATCCGGTCCTGGCCTCGCGCAACTGTTCTCTCCACCGGTCCTGATTCTGAGCCGATGTCATCCAGTTTGGCATCCCTAAACTCTGAGCGCCCTGGTCCACGCCATCCTTCCAGCGAAGGTTGGGCCTCCCTCGCTGTCGCACCCCATAGGTCTTACCGCAGAGTAGATATCTAACTCTTTAAAATATCTTCTTTCTACACTTTTGCCGAGCGAAATCTTTATTAAATCGTCAAAATTTAAGCGAATCATAACATGAGATTCAATTGATAGTAGAGCCAATGAACTAAATCTATGTTGTATTATCGTCGTCCCCAGAGGAGTTTTTATCCTTTTTTACTGCAAAATATATCGCTCTTCCAAACAACAGAACAGATTTCTAAGTTCGGATAAACTGTTTGGAGTTTATTATTCAAAATGATTTTATATAAATCAGTGCAGGCGCGGATCCAGGAGGGGTTCACGGGGGTCATGACCCTCCCCCCCAAAACAGCCCGCATTTCAAAAAATAGAGCTGAAACAATATTTTGCAAACCGAAAAACAAAAACAACCAAACGAACAAAACCTAGTTTTTGCAAACATAAAAATCTGAAACTAGCCAAACGACTGAAATTAACTTACTTTTTTGCACTTTGAAAAAATTGGAATCAAAAAATGAGTGAATCAACAAAATTGACTAATTTTCTTACACAAGACTGACTTTTTTATTATTTTTTCTATATTTGGATTGTAGCTATTATTATATACTATCATCTAAGGTTATTCTGACTTTGTTTTTTATTCATTGAAAAAATTCGGCTAGTGTTGTTTATTTGGTTATTTTTGTTATTTTTTTCTATCCTGTGACCCCCCCGGAAAAAAATTCTAGATCCGACAACTCGGACGCAAATTACACAGAACTTACCACGCCTGCATCCAACCCACAAAACTACAACCCCGAAAATTTTTCCCTCACTGCACTAACCAAGAAGATAAGCGAAATCAATAGCAACACAACCCCCGGTCACGATCTATTAACTGGCAAACTCCTCAAGGAAACCCCAACAAATAATTTTTTGCCGAATATTCGTACCCACCAAATTCGACACCTAATGAACAAGAATTTCATGTCGTGTCATGTTGAATTCAGTGTGTACGGAGATTCGACACAATTCGACACCCGACACAACGAAAGCCACTGCATAAGTACTCGACGTGTCGAAAGTCGTCGTTCGACGTTTTTCCTCGTGTCGCCTTCAGTGGATATAAACTGATTTGAATGTGAAGCCCTTCGTCGGTAACAGTTTTTTCCTTGTCGAGTTCTGTCGAGTTCTGTCGTGTCGTGTCGATGTCGAATTCAGTGTAAATACACTCGTTTAATAATAAGAATTAATGGGTGTCACAACAAAAAATCTTGTCGTGTCGTGTCGGTGTCAAATTCAGTGTGAGTAGACCCGCTTAATGATAAGAATAGATGTGTGTCGCGACAGAAAAATGTTGTCGAATTTCGTCGTGTCATGTCGATGTCGAGTTTGGTGTGTAAGCAGCCTAAGATCTCTATGAGCTTACCACACAAATACCATCATATCCTCTTCAGCCATCTGGAAAACCGTAAATTTAGGGAAAAATATAAAGACAGACTGACCAACCCCTACCAATTACCATCAACAATAAGGTACTAGCATAAGCGCATTCAGTCAAATACCTCGGAGTTCACCTGGATAGAAAGCTCACGTGGAGGAACCATATAGAAAAAAAGAAAGAACAACTTAAAACAGCCCACAAAATATTATACTGGCTCCTACACAAAAGATCCAAATTAAACATCAGAACCAAAATAGTTCTATATAAAGCAATCCTAAAACCCATATGGACATACGGGCTCCAACTATGGGGCTCTGCAAAGGCATCAAACGACGCCATAATCCAACGAATGCAAACCAAAATAATAAGATCTATCCTGGGGGCCCCAAGATACGTCAACAACACCATAATCCAACGTGACGCAAACATACTCCCGGTGTTGACAGAAGCCAAAAAATTATTATTTATTTATTTATTAACTTCCCAGTATAGGAAGTTATTGTAATCGGTCTGAAAATCGAAATCGAAAATTTCGACTTATTTTCATCTTTCAAGGTCCCAGGAGCATTTTAAGCAAAAAATTGGCAGGATGTATGTGTGTGTGTATGTGCGTACGGATGTGGTCATTTTTTCCTGCACGATTTCGCGCGAACCAAAAAAGATATCGACTTCGTTGAGGTGTCGTTCGAAGCGTATTAACCGAAATATGATCTGAAAATATTTGCATAAAATTCGGTCCAGCCGTTTTTTTGTTTCAGCGGCTTAAGTGATTTTTGTACCTGCACGATATCGCCCGAACCACGAAGGATATTGATTTGCTAAAGGTGCCGTTCGAAGCGTATTAGCGACAATATAATCTGAAAAGAGTTTTATAATATTCGGTCGAGCGGTTTTTTGGTTTAAATGACATAAGTGATTTTTGTACCTGCACGATATCGCGCGAACTATAAAGGATATCGACTTAGTTGACGTGCCGTTCGAAGAGTATTAACCAAAATATGATCCTAAAAAGATTTTCATAAAATTCAGTCGAACCGTTTTTTTGTTTAAACGACGTTTATGATTCTTGTGCCTGGACGATACCGCCCAAACTAAAAACTATATCGACTTCATTGATGTACCGAAAAAAGAATATTAACGAAGAATGCTCTGAAAAAAATTTCGTAATATTGGGTCGGGGCTTTTTTGTTTAAATAGAAAAACTTCGTCTAATTGTCAGAAAGGCCTTTAATTAACAAGTTTTGCTAATATCTAATAAACTCGATGGAATGAGACCCGTTCTAAACGAAATTATCTTTTTTGTGTTCTGCACAGCGATAGCCTTCGAACAAAACGTCACTTGTCAAAATCCGACAACCTTTCAAAATCGTGGAACAATTTCGTTACCCTTTACAAATTGCGTGAATTTTTCAAACCTTGGATTGGCACCTTTTGACGGGGAATTATTTTCTACGCGTGATACAGTTTCAGAAAGTTGCGGCTCATCCCGGGATTTCAAGTAGTTACCGCAAAATTTGTTCTTTTTGCTCAAGTCTGACAAGTACTTAACAGTTACAGTTTTGCTAATAACTCCGGAAAGCTTTGGAATTTCCAAATGAAGTCATTCGCTTCTCAGTTTGTCAATGGCGCTTTAGCACGCTGAATACGAATTTGAACACCCGCTTTAGTGCAGCGAGCGAAATACGGAGGAAAAGTTTGTTTGCTAACGTTCAGGAAAAACAAATTCTCTAGAAAAATCTTGTGGATTTACTAGTATTATAGTTATTTGAACTAGCTTCTCTTGGGATCGCTTCGCCATCAGTTCTGATACTAGCCAATTTTCCACTAGTGCTAAACGTATAACTATTTTGTAAGAAGTCAGTTTATTCCATCTTCGTTCATCATACTGGGAAGCTAATCGTGTGGACCGAAGGGGTCAAACCCACATCCCAACTAGTTTTTAATTTTGGATTCACATTCCCAGATGTATTGCTTGAACAAATATTTATGTAAAAAATCATATTCTCGGTGAAGGCGCCTAAAATTAGATTCATTAATATGGTTAGAAGATGTTTTAAATAATTTATGTGCTTTATTTTCCGCATTTTTTAATCTTAGCAATGCACGTTTAAACCATGGTGGATGATTATTAATCTTATTGCTCTTAAAAGATATGAACATAATAATACCAGCATGAACAATATTTAAAAACGATGAGTATACCAATTTTAAGTCATTTGTATGTATCAAAAAAATAATTATAATCGGGTTCAAAATAAAAGTCTGAGTTTAATATAGTAAATTTATTCCGTGTTCTCTCTTAGAAATTTCGATTGTAACTGCTAGTCAGTTACCTAAACCCGTATTTTTGTATGTAGGTATTCTAATACGAATTCAAATATGAGCTTAACACACACATGCATATTTGAATTAGTATTAGTTGTTTTCAGTTTTTACAAGTATTAGAATTAGAATTAGTATTAGTTGTGTCCAGTTTTTACAACATCCTCGCCGGCCGGAAGATCTCCCGAATTCAATTCTAGTGGATATAGGAACTGCACTGGACGCCGCAGCTCAACACCATGGGGCAGGATCAACCTACACGAACGAATCTTCCCGTCTCGTCCTGGATATACTTCCTTAACCTTAGCTAACTTCCATAAAACTCTTGGCCGGGAATCATCTTTCAGTAGAACAACATCATTTTCTCTAAACCTTGTTGAAGCTCCTGGCTTGCCGTGATGTAGGGATCTGAGTTGTAGTAAATATTCTTTTCGCCAACGTTCCCAAAAAAACTTAAGGGATCTAAGTCTCTTGTTCCACAGTTGCCGAATTTGTTGACCATCCATGGAAATCCAAGTTTCTGCCACAGTTGTTGCTGGAGCCGCCGCGGAAGTTCCGAGTAAAAACTGCGAGGGCGTTAAAGGTGAAAAGTCTAGCGCGTCACTCGATACATATGTTAAACGCCTGGAGTTAATGACATATTCCGCCTCGATTAAAAGTGTTTGAAGCTCATCAAAATTTAATATAGAACGGCCGATTGTGGTCTTCAATATGTCCTTCACGCTTCACACTAATCTTTCGTAGAACCCACCCCACCAAGGCGCTCTTTCAACGATAAATTTCCACTTAATTCCTTCGTTACTTAAAAATCCTTGTATCGATTCATTTTTTATAATACTATTTAGTTCCAAAAGCTCCTTTGCGGCACGTTTAAACGTCTTAGCATTGTCAGAATATATAATTTTAGGTTTACCTCTCCGTCCGATGAAGCGTCTGATTGCCATTAGGCAGCTTTTAGTAGATAGGTCACGCACCAGCTCTAAATGGATTGCCCTTATAGTCCTTCGAATGTTCCTTCACATAGAGTGGTCCTGCGAAATCAACACCTGTGGTATAAAATGGTCTCACGGTTTGAATTCTATCATTCGGTAGAGGTGCGAACGGCTGGGAGGCTGGTCCGACTCTAAGGCGCTTGCAAGCGAAGCATTTGTTGATTATAGACTTTACCAACTGTCTAGCTTGAATAATCCAGAATTTGTTTCGAAGTTCTGTCAAAACTGCATTCGTTCCAAGTCTTTGACAATCAATTTGCTAATCGCATTTCGTTTGGGAAGAATGACCGGATAAACATTATAATCATTAACTTGAGTCGGAGGCAATCGGCTATTCAATCGCAAGATTCCATCACTATCTAGTTTGGGGTTCAGCATCAGAATCAGAGAGGACTTCTCAATTGGATTCCCTTTGAGTAAAGAATTAATCTCTTTGCTATACTCCTTGTGTTGGGCGTACTTTAGCCAATACTTCTCAGCTCTGCTGATTTCTTCGGTTGAAAGAAAGATAGATAAATAAGAACCCTTCTTTTGTATTTTATCAATAAAGCGCAGGCAATACGACGTTATGCGCAATAACCTCTTCCAATCACTGAAATGGTCAATCTGGAGAAAAGGCTCACCTGAAGAGGTGCTGTCAAAATTAGTACTAATCAACAGCGAAAGCACCTGTTCGGGAACTTTCAGGTGGTATTCGTCTTGTGGCAAATTCTCATAAGGGTTTGCTAGCCACTCAGGACCGTGCATCCAAACCTGCGAATGCAGCAAGATGTTCGCTGATACACCCCTCGTCAACAGATCTGCCGGGTTGTCTTTGCCAGAGCAATGCCGCCACTCGAAATTTGTCGTTAAGGCTTTTATTTCTTGTACTCTATGTACAACATAAGGTTTCCATTTGCTTATATCACCGATGCTCCAATGTAGAACGATTTTTGAATCCGTCCAAAATACAATACGTTCAAACGAAATTGTAGACCCTTTGATAATATAACATGATAGACGAGCGGCGATTAGCGCTGCAGTAAGTTCTAGCTTGGGGAGGGTAAGGTCTGCCTCCTTTTGTAACTTCAAGGGCGCTACTCGGTTCTTAGCACATAGTAATCTTACCATCGAGTTGCCATGTTCATCCGTAGTCTTTACGTATGCCGCTGCACCATAGGCGTATAGGCTTGCGTCTGCAAACAGGTGAAGCTCACAACTAACGGGCTTAATTTGTGACCAAACACACCTGGGCATAGAAAAACATTTAAGATTTACAACGTCTTTGCAATAGCCGTTCCAGTTTGTAAAAACGTCACCCACAAATCCTTCGTCCCAATCCAATTTTTGCTTCCAGACCTGTTGAAATAAAATCTTTAACTTCACAATAAACGGACCAAGCACCCCTAGAGGGTCGTAAAATCTTGATATAACTTGAAGCTAGCTTCTCTTCGAGGCATTGGGATTTTTAGATAAGAATTCTTTCACGGGAACGATATCAACAGCTAATTCATCCGTATGTACAAACCATATAAGGCCTAGAACTTTCTGTAAATCGGGTGGATTTTCACTTTTCCAAATTTCAGCTCTCATCGTTGGACAACTGCTGTTCCACTTCCTTAAATTCATGGACGCGTTCCGTAATATTGTTTTCGCTTCATGATGAACTGTTAGAGCTTCTTCTTTGGTGTTAATGCTACATATCAAGTCATCCATATAAATAGACGACTTCAGTAAAGCTGTTGTTTTTGGGTAATTATTCTTTTCTTCCTCAAGGTGTTTTTGCAGAGTCGCGCTTAAAAGCAACGGGCTGGAAGTCACGCCAAAACTTACACGAGTCATTCTGTAAATCTGAACCGGCGGTAAATTTTCGGCTGATTCTATCTTGCTAGCATACCAGTAAAATCGATGCACATCTCGGTCTATTTCATTAAGCATTATTTGTAAGAATGCTTTTTCTATGTCAGCGATTAGTCCAATGTATCCTAAGCGAAAATTGAGCAATATCTTTAAAACGTCTGGCAATAAATTAGCTCCTGTCAATAACTGATCGTTAAGCGATTGGCAGCCTTCTGCATGCGCTGACGCGTCGAAGACTATTCGTATTTTTGTTGTCGCTTTGTCTGCTCGATGAGGCAGATAATAACAGCGCGTTGACGTAGAATTTTCTTCGACCTTTTCTGCGAATCCGGATAATATAAATTCACGTAGGGCTTCATCATAATTAAGTAATCGGGAAGGCACTCTACAAAGATTTTTGGTTAAAGTTTTAAATCGTACATACGCACCTATTTTATTATCATTTAGTATGGCATTTCTATCCTTCCAGGGTAGTAATACTTCATATCGGCTACCCCTTTTCGATATGAAATTATCTGCATAGCTCTCGGTAAAAATATCCACTTCATCTGCATAATTTGTAATCCCCAACGAATCAAGATCCCAAAACGTTTCCACAGGGAAATCGTTTACAGAATTTACATGAAAAGATACTGCTGTCAAACCACTGTAAAAATTCTCCGCGTCAATAGGAGAAGGATCCTGTAACGTCCAACCAAAGACGGTATTGATAGCCGTCAGCCTCTCAGAAATTCGCTCAAAATCTCCAGTAGTAATCCTCCAATAGTTATCCGCTCCAATTAATAATCCTATACCATCATCTGGGTGGAATCTGAAGGGCCGGGCATCGGCTAGCAAAAACTTAGAAAACTTAGGCTCACATACTGACGGAATAGCCAAAACGTCAAAACAAATCTCCGGCACTACTACCGCATCCAACACTAACATATTGGAATTGTGTTGACTTTTCAAACACAACCGCACACAGTTGTGGAATTTCATCGGCGTGCGCTTTTCGGCGCCAAATGGTATAATACTCAGTTTCTGGGTTCGTATGACCGGTAGATTTAGTTTTTCGGCGACATTTTCATAAATGTTTCGTTCGCACATAAATACTTTTAATTCGTTCTTCGTCCATTGCAAAAACAGATGCCGTTTGTAACAAAACATGGCTTGAATGCCGCGCTGCAATTGCTGTACACAAAGTAGCACTCGAACTAGCTTCATTACTCCTTTTCATCGCTGTCTCTGTAGATAGCGGCGGTTTGTCCTTGAGTAATTCGGGTCGCATACAGATTGCGCGTGACACCCCTTGCACTTCTTACACCTCAGCCGTCTATCGAAGCATCGTTTTGATGAGTGACCACGGCCAGTGCACCGAAAACATCTATTATCTCCTTTCAACCTTTCTTTCCGTTGCGTTAAAGTATGTGGGCCGTCGCAATCTCGAGTATTGTGTCGCGTAGATTTACAGAAGAAACACGAATTTGTTGTAGTTGTGGTAAATAACCCTGCTGCTGTTGGATAAAGTTTCGATTGTTTGGGATTTTCCTGCTCGTCGAGGGCACTTTCTAGAGACTCGGCTTCTCTTTTGATGAATCTCAGGAGCCTTTTAGTTTGAGCATCACCCTTAAATGAGCTATTACTGTCTGCAACTGATGCAGTACTCTCTGCTTCCGATATTTCCTCCTTTTCTTCGGTGTTTTCTTCAGGTTGCAGTCGGTGAAAACTAACAAGAAGATCTGCTGGCAAGCATCGCAACAGCTTTGATTTCAACATTATAGAATACTGATCTGATGGAATACCCATTGAGTTCAATGATCGTATGCACGTCATAACTGTGTTGTAAAGGCGACGTAAGCCTTTAACATCTGTTTTGGAGGTTAAGGCAGGCATCCCCATTAATTGCTGCATGTTTTTATCTACTAGTTTTTCGTAGTTTCAAAATTCCTCCTTCAAGAGTGCGATTGCACCATCGTAATTACTAGCGATCGGTGACAAACCTGCAATCGTTGCAGCTGCTCTTCCCTTGAGCGTCGATTCAAGATAAACGAATTTATCTGTCTCAGAAAGGGCTGCATTCTCATGAACAATTCTTCGGAATTGCTCCCAGTATGGCAGCCAGTCATTGTGATTTCCGGATAAAGGCAACTTAAGCATTTTCACCGCAGAAGATTTTTCGCTTGAAGCATTGAGACGTGTGGATGAATTGTTATTCATTAACTGATCCTGCATGCGGCGCACTTTATGTAACCGTTGCGTTAACCGTTCGATCGCGCCGACCGCTTTGTCTTCATATTCGGCGATAGTTTCACTTTCTTTGGGAAAATCCTCAACTTTAATAAAGGCACGTGTCTCATTATTGGTCTTACATAGACTTTCATGCGCGGTTTTTAATCTCTGTAGGAACAGAGAGCTCTTCTGTAATATTATCCCACGTGCCCGCATTTTCAGCGATTGAGCGAGATTCGTTCGATTGGAGATACTCATTTGCCGCGTTGACGAGCCGCGTAACTTGACCTCTATAGGTTGAACGGCTCGCGAGCTCCATAATTATGCGTTTTGGTTAATTTTACTGCGATATGAGAGTTACAACCTGCGTTAATATCGTTCGCTCATAAATTCACTATATACGACTCCGTTCCCAGGTTTCGGCACCAATATCAAAAAAAATAATTATAATCGGGTTCAAAATAAAAGTCTGAGTTTAATATAGTAAATTTATTCCGTGTTCTCTCTTAGAACTCCACTCTTGTTGTTTGTATGTTCCGCAGGATTTGGTCAATGATCCGGTTAAACTCTGCTGGGGCCGTTTTGATACCAAAAGATAGTCGATTCATTTTATAGGTCCCTTGATGAGTGGTTATGGTTTGGATTTCACTTGATTTGTCATCTACTTGAAGATGGAGGTATGCTTTATAGAGATCTAACCGGCAAAAATAACGGGAATTGTGAAGGCTGTCAAGGATTACATCGATTTTCCGAATAGGATAGTGGGCGTCCATGATCCGTTCGTTCACTGCAACTTTGTAGTCGACGCACAGTCGGACACCTCCATCGGCCTTTGGGATAACGACAAGTGGAGATCCCCAGTCGCTCGTTTCGATTTTAGTTATAATTCCTGCTTCCTCGAGAGAATCCAGCTCTTCTTCGACTCGACTAAAAAGCGCATACGGTATTTCCCTTTCTTTTACAAAAATCGGTTTCGCTTTTTCTCGGAGTTTTAAGGAAACCTTAAAATTTGGGACGCACCCATTTTTTCCTTTGAAAATATCTGAAAACTGTGTAATGATGTCATCAGTTTCGTTGATACGACTTACTGTGTATTTTCCTGTTGTCATCTGATTTTGCTGTTCGATGTCGTTTACTTCGATGATATTTAATCTACGAGTCCAAACTCGGCCTACAATTGCGTCATACTCCTCTGGAACAATATAGATGTCGTCTTGTATTGCCTTTCCGTTGTATTCGATGTTGACTCTAATTTTTCCGTCCGGGGCAAAAAAGTCTCTTGTATAGGATCGGAATCGTAATCTTGAGGGTTCAAGTGCGACGTTAAGGTTGAGTTCTGCGAATTTGTTTCTAGGTAAAAACGTGTATGCTGAGCCAGTATCTAATTCAAACTTAATTGCTTCCCCTTCTACATTTACCTGAATAAAATATTGTTTAAGATCCTTGCCTTCATGCTGATTCTGATAAACATCAATAACCTTGGAGAATCCAACTTCTTCTTCAACCGCTTCCGCTCGTATGAGCTTTGTTTGTGTGTTTGATTTTCGGTCAAGTAAAAATCGTATACATACCTTAGAAACATGGCCCGTCCTCTTGCAATCAGAACATTTGAGGTTTGATTTGTCGCATCGGCAATCATTTACCAGATGGTTGTTCTTGCCGCATCTCAAGCAAAGTCCATCAATGCCCAATTTTGCGTAATCTATTTTCCATTTCCTTGAATTCGGTTTATTTTGAAATGAGCGGTGTTGGTGCTGATTTTGATCCTTGTTTCTGTTGTTTCTATTTGATTTATTTATTTTGTTGATATCTGTTGTCGATGTTGATTGTGGTATTCTTTGTGCTAGTTCCTTTGAATCGATTTTTGACGCTTCCAAAATGAGCGCTTTTGAAACAATATCATCAAATTTTTTATTTTCTGACTGCAGCAATTTTTCCCTGATTGAGTTGTCTTTGATTCCTCGAATAAATTGTGCACGTAGAAATATATGTATGTATCTGCTATTGAGGATTTACAGTCACAATCTGAAATAAAATGACAGTCTCCTATGTCGGCTCTCATTGCTGCGACATACTCTGCAATCGATTGGGTTTCTGATTGATATTTTGATAAGAATTTATGTTGTGCTACTAGGACATTTTTTCCTGGTGCCAAATGCTTTTCTAAAAGTTTTATGAGTTCATCGTATGTTTTTTCTTTTGGCAGCTCTGGCGCAGATAAAGCTGAAATCATATTAAAATATTTTGCTCCGATCGAGCTTAAGTGTAGTTTAGCACAGTAATCTTTGTTGTTAGCAATATTTTTCATCTCTAGATAATTTTCGAAACGTAACTTATAATTACGAAATGGCTCTTTTGATGGGTCGAAATGCTCAAAGTTTGATAACAATGCTGTGTTTACTGCCATATCCTGTATATTCTTAGTTGATTGATTATTATCGGAGTTTTTCCCCCATATTGATTTCAGCATTTTTTGTTGAACATCCATAAATTGTTTAAATTGTTCTGGATCCATTATTTTTTTCTTTTTGATTTTCCCTCGATGGATGTTCTTGATGTTTTTTGATTTTCCCTCGATGGATGTTCTTGATGTTTTTTGATTTTCTCTCGATGGATGTTCTTGATGCTTTTTTGATTGAAGTTTGTCTTCGATGGCTGAACTGACACGTTACAATTGGAGGTTAGGTTTTTTTTCCAATTATTTTCAGCAATCGGGCGGTTTTCACCTCGTCGCCAATTTGTTGTAGCTTTTCCCTAAAAAAATACGATACCCACCGATACACAGAATAATGTTCTTCGATTAGTTTATAATAAAACTCAAGGAATTAATCCGTAACGCCTTTATTTCTATCCACTCTTATCCACTAACTAACTATAATACAAAAAATGGACTGTTCTATATGGAACAACGATAATGTGTATAAGTCCTACACGATGGATGGACTGTTATACACGGAACAACGATAATGTGTATAAGTCCTACATGATTTATGTTTTGTTATGACAGTTACCTAAACCTGTATTTTTGTATGCATTCTAATACGAATTCAAATATGAGCTTAACACACACATGCATATTTGAATTAGTATTAGTTGTTTCCAGTTTTTACAAGTATTAGAATTAGAATTAGTATTAGTTGTGTCCAGTTTTTACAACAGTATGTAAGTCGAGAACATTGAGCCAATGTACCGAAGAAAAATAACGAGTTTGGCATAATCACCTCTGCGAAAATCAATACGATTACTAGAATTTTCATTAACACTAGCAAATACAAGTACACTAATATCAATTACTACAGGTTTGTGATGCAAATCAGGTTTAGTAATAGGATAAAAAACCTCATAAACATTAGAAATTAAATCAACATTTACAAATATTAATTCTAAAATTCTATTTAAGCAATTAGCAACGTGATTAATTTGATTTAAACTACAACTAAGGAGTGTATCAATTAACAATCGTTCCGACTCCTGGGTGACATTCGTGGGAATAAGACACAATTCATCATCACACAAAGTCCACTTAATGTTTGGCAAATTAAAGTCGCCCAAACAACATAAAAAATCGTCCGAATAAATAGAACTAAAAAGCTCCTTTATATTGTTCGCAATTAAAACACCGCCGCCACGAGACAAGCCAGTGGATAAATGGCATCTGTCCTTACGGTATACCGTATATTTCCTCTCGTCGAAAAATTCAGCCGTAACTATGCTAGGAGAAAGCCAGGTTTCTGTTAAAACAATAATATCATAGTCGCCGCTCAACATAGCCAAGTAGATGTCGGAAACTTTGGAGCGCATGCCACGAACATTTTGGTAGTAGCAGGAAAAATTAAGTTTCCCTAACTGTCGCCCAGCACAGGCACCTTTGCCTCGTTTTTTTTGAAGACTCTTAAATGGACGCACGTGCAAGTTTTATAATTATTTTTTTCGTTATGGTATCGAACAAAAAATTATTATGTGTTGAGAGGAAAAAAAAAATATATAATTTAAAACACTCCGTAATTTAAAAATTAGTCTTTATTGATTCACAGTCGAAGAAGAACTGAAGTTTGGTTTTTTACAGTATTAAAGTTTGAAGAAGAAATCGTTCAAACTTACCTCATGGATTTGCTGATGAGCTAAATTATTATTCTCATGTAACTTGAGTGTTTTTCATATGAAATAATTCTATTTGAAATTAGCTAGAATTTAGTCTCGCGAACTTGCTGATAAGCAAAATTATTATTCTCATGTAACTTGAGTAATATGAAGTAATTGTGTTTGAAAATTAGTTAGAATTTTGTCTCGAAAATTTACTGATAGCTACGTTATTATTTTCATGTAATTTGAGTGGTTGTTATATCCAAATGATTCTATGGAATTATTTGGATAGCGTCAATATCGCCCGAATATATGACTTGAACACCTTCAGGCCAGTTCTCCGATTTTAATGAATTTTCCATTAAATAATTAGGGATTCCAATTTTAAAATTGACAAAGTTCAATGTCTTTCTTGATCAACCGGTGGCACAATACAAGGTTTACATCAAGTCCAAGTTTTTTTGCAACATATTTTTGTATAGATTCAGCAGAAGTATCAACAGAAAATCGGGAAACATGCAACCATTTATTGTTTCTAACAACATTGACCTCAAAATCAATGGCCTTTATATCGTTCCCAATAACATTTCTCACTTTACGGTTCTTCTTATGACGAACAGTAGTCCATGAATCCGTTGTATTGACTACTTCAGTGTTCCTTATTTTTAGTTGCTGATGGACAATTGAGGAGTTCCCTGAAATGTTCATTTATTGGCACTAACACCTGTGCTAATTTAGGTTAAATCGGTGATAAAAGGTCACCATTCCTATAAATTTTTGAATTTGTTTAACTTTTGTTGGAGTTGTGAGGTCATTAATTGCTTGGACACGTTCGGGTGATGGAAGGATTCCATCCTTGCTGATACTATGTCTAATTAGGAGGTTGTGTTAAAGAAGCGTACTTAATTAACAATTCTTTATATTTGCCAAGATGTTGGCATTCAAAGCTCTCGATCATGTACTCACCAGTTGCGCAGACGCCAGTCCGAAGCCAGTTCTGTGATTCAACTAATTCTAGATTTTTAAAATCGAGTATGAGTTCGAAATTTGTGAGAAAGTCCGCACCGAGTATAGCTTTGTTAGTGTTAGCGATTATGAAATTGTGGATGAATCGTCGACGAAGGTTCAGTTCTAGCAACTTCATGCCAAAAGTGTGGATCGTGAATCCATTAGCGGCTAACCGTGGGTTGGTAAGATGTCACGTCTTTGGGAAGAAGCTGTTCCCAACGACCCCTGATGAGTCCTGTAAACCCCTTAAAAAATCTGAGGGCTTTCTATCACCGGGCTCATGCGCCGCCATCAGCTGCTCAAGGTGGTTCCTCATCGATAACCCGTATCGCTAGAGCAACAACCTCTTAGCAGCGTGGGCAGCGTTGACACAATGTGGAAGAATGGCTCTCCGATGCCACCCGTAACTATGACAGCATCGCGATTGGTGGTGACTTTAATGTAAACATTTTATCCAACAACGCCCTTTCCAAACAGTTTCTCAACTTCTTCAAAACGTTTGACTTAAAGCCTCGATTACGACATCCTGTACCTTTTCTTAAACTGTCAGTAAAAATTCACTCAGCGGAAATTGTTTTCGTATCGTGACTACAAGTCCATAGATATCCCCGTCTATTGCAAGAATGTTCCTCACTACCATGGGATCTAATATACCGCATCTTCGACATAGACAACCAAATAGAACATTTTCGCTTGCTATGTTTCCAACTACACCAATCTTTTTTCCCAGTTAAAACAAAACGCATTTTTTCCTCTAGTTCTCCCTTAATTGAATTAAATCCGAATCTGTTGGTCCAGACAACCTCCCACCATATTCCTAAAGTCGATTTTTCCTCTGGTACTTCCCTATATCACACATTTAATAGCTGCCTCACAAAATCCTACTTTCCGCTTCGGTGGAAAAAAGCAAAAGTTATCGCATTACCTAAGTGCAAATCTCCTCAAAGCCGCGCTGATTATCGTCCTACAAGTATACTATGTTTCTTAGGCAAAGTTCTAGAAAAATTAATGTCGTGGCAAATCGATGGACACTGCGAAATATGGTCCCTGTTGTCCCATGCACAGTCTGGTTTCCGCAAAAGCAGTAGCTGTGAAACTGCACTACTGAAAGTGACCACCTATTTGCGAATGGCTCTTGATTCGCATGACATTGCTTTTGTTGCGCTTCTGGGCTTTAGTAAGGCATTCGACAGCGTTAGGAATACGCTCCTTGAAACTCCTACTTGCATAATTGATCTCAAAAAGTATGGCTACAAAATTCAACTTCCGACTCCTTGCCAATCACCCACGGTGTTCCGCAGGGCTTCATACTAGGATCGCTACTTTTCAGCATGTATTAAATGATCTCAGCAGTGTCGTGACTAACTGTAAACTGCACATGTATGCAGATGATGTCCAAATTTACTTAAACAGTCCTATTGGTTTGGTTGAGAACTGTGTTAACAACTTTAATGACGATCTCGAGGGTATTTCTCAATGGTCTCTTTCCAACCAATTACAGCTAAATGCATATAAATCCTGCTGCATTTCATTGTATAGGAGTCATGTAGACACTTCCTTCCTTCCACCTATCATTCTCATGAAGACGCGTTTACCTTATCAATCTCGAGTCAAAAACCTAGGCGTCTATCTGAACTCACAATTAATTTACTGTGACCAGATCTCTCATACTCTATCTAAAATATATGGAAAGTGTCGTCTATGTACATGCGCTGCCTTTAGGTACTCGTTCAAAGCTAATCAAAACATTAATTTTAACGTACTTCACCCATGCGTCTTCCCGTCCCTTGATGCGTCATGTCGTGATAAACTCAATGTAGCCGTCAACGATTATACAAGGTTTGTTTATAATCTTCGCCGATCTGACCATATTATTCGTTATCGTTCTTCTATTCTGGGGTGCCCACTTGATGTGTACTCAAGGCAATGCCATTCATTTAAACTCCTACACTCTGATCGCCCATCATACCTCCATGGGTATCTTCGATTTGGTCGTACGACTAGAAGAATACTATTTATCCTACCTAGATTCTTCCATTTAGTTGCGCAGAGATCCTTTTTTGTTCATTCTACACAATTATGGAACAGTTTACCCGCTGATATGTAGAGTGCGGGGTCATTGGGTGTTTTTAGGAAACGTGTCTTCAACTATTTTACTAGTCAATAATATTCCTTCAGTTATTTTAGTTTTTCAGTTTTTTTCATTCCCTATTCTTGTTATTTGTTTTTTCCGCTTTTAGCGGAATAAGATTTTGTAAATCTTGATGTACTGAAACAATAAATAAATGAAATGAAATGTGCGACAACTTTGTCTTGTCGGGCGTGATCTGGTAGAACCAGACTGCCGGGTTACGTTGCTGGAATTCGGTCAGGTTGAACCTTGGCCACGTGAGCCTCTGCCCGGATCCTGCGTCGACCCGGTAGCTCTTCGTTCAGGCGGGCCAACGGCTCGTCCATATCGAGTAAAAAAGAATCGTTTAAGTAATTTTCTCTTTCCATTGTAATCACACAGCGAAATAAAACAAACGAATCAACAACAATCAACGGACAAAAATAAAAACAATCAATATTTACACAATTCTATACTACTTTCAAAAACACAATATGGAACTAAAAATATGTATCCTGAAAAATATGTGAAGAAAATTTAATTCAAAACCAGAGTATTATTTTATTTAATAACTATATTAAAATGTAAATCTAAGCACATATCTTGTTTCTTAAAGTCTGGTTATTGAAACCTGAATTTCCGCTAACAGCAGAATTATTGCCTTCAATCTTGAACCTTTCCTTTCCTTCAGCCTTGAACTTGTTCTTTAGAGTCTTCTTTTTTTCTTAACTCTGGGGTGTCGGGGTGACCACTTATTTTGTCTTCTCCCAATAGAAAATTTAACAACACGTATTGTTCACTTTATCATAACTTTATTTTATAACTTTTACAATGTCTGTTTAATAGTTTATTGATTATATGTATATTTTGGTTTTCTTTTAAACTAGTTTTAAATCGCGAAATTGACTTAATAATAACTCTCACTTTTATTTTTTATTTCAAACCTAAAGCCAGAGAAAAATATTATTGTTTTGTTAAAACGTCTGTTTAGCCGCGGCCGACTGGATTTTAATCTCCAGTTTCCTTGACTAAATAATACCGGAAGTAGTAGGACGATGTCCCTACACCTTTTTTTATGTGGCAGTGCTAAGCTCAGGAGTCACCCTTTGTACTACCAGTCCGTCATGTCAATTGTCATGTCATGGTGCAATGTCTAGCAGTAAGATTAGCACGGGAGGGACGGTGGTGGAATAGATTAAGTATTATAAAGGTACGGGGGGGTATTGAAGAAGGTGGTGATAAACCCTGCGTTTGAACTCTTGGATGTTGTAGGATCTCGGAAAAGCTGACTGCGAGAGATTATTCCACAGTCGAGTTGTTCTATTTACAAACGAATTCATATCTTGTTGAGTGCGTGAAAGGGAGAGTTGTAGGTGGAGGGAATGAGACGAGTGGGCTAATCTGGTGTTGCGGCTATAGGACTGCCGTGGAGGCAGGGGGCTTTTAGATCGGAGGAACAGTCACTATGAAAGTAGCGATAAAATTTTGTCAGTGCAGCTACATTCCTACGGTGGCTCAAGGGGTCGATGGTGGAGCAGATGGTGTCGCCTGTTAAGGGCCTTTTTTGGGACCTTATCTAACCATGCTAAGGTGGTTATTGGAGCGCCGCCCCAAACGATGGAGCTATATTCGAGAAGAGGCCGAATGTAGGATTTATAAATAACAGCACGGGCCGATGGCTGGAGGAGGAGCTTGCACCTCTTAAGAAATCCCAAGCACTGAGATCCTTGTTTGGCGATTTGGAATATGTGGTCATTCCATCGCAAGTCTTTGGCTAAAGTCACGCCTAAGATGTGTAGGGATGGGTCGGCCTTTAGTACCACGTCATCCACTTTCAAGGATGGTGAGGTGTTGATCTTTTTCTTTGAAATAAGACAGTACTTGGTTTTGGTGGGGTTGAATTCAACACGATTCTTCTCTCCCCACTCTAGAATGAGTTCAATGTCATTATTAATATAGTTGAACATTAGTTCACGATCATCAAGACAGGATCTGGCATGAGTTTGTCTTGTATCGAAGCTGTACGAGTAACGTAGAGTACCGTCGTCAGCGAAGCTGAGAAGTGGGTTGGAGGGGACTGAAAGTAGGTCATTTATAAAAATGAGAAATAGGGCCGGTGATAAAATTGACCCCTGGGGGACTCCCTCAGAGATGGGGTGAGATTCAGATTTGACGCCATCCAATACTACCTGTTCAATATCCCTTGCTTGATATTGAGTAGTTAATGCCAGTAATTTGCTTCGTTTGCTTGAAGCACACTTATTGAAATAAAAACACGTTCTTTGAAGTAATATATTCTGTTTATTACAATCAAATTAAGTTCTTTAAAAACAATCAAACAAGAATGAAATGAACTCAATGAACTTTTCCAACAATCAACAATATAATCTTTTTCAAATTGCTTATCTGCAATTCGAATTGAAACCACAAGTGTAATACACCTAATAAAGTGCAGTTTGGTAATCCCCAACCTGCACGCTAGACCCTATCTGTGGACTTCAACTCGAATTGATATGTATGTAGGATAAATTGGGTGCTAATCCTAACAACGCGCAGTTTGGTAATCCCCAACCTGCGATCTAAACCTTATTTGTGTAGAGGCTCTTACTTTGTCTGGTAATCCCCAGTTCAGTAATGAGCCATGTTCCTTATTTCCGTCGGCTTTTTATAGTAATAAAGCTTTAACGCCTTGCTTCCTATGTTTATTTTATTATTACCAAAAAGCTTTTAAGCTCTATTCTACTTGTTGTTTTTAATCATGTCACACCTGACACCCTGTACAATTTGTACTAAAAACTTTTCTTCTTTTGCCATCCAAGTTGGCTGTAAGTTTTGACTTAAGTTTCATAAATTATCTGTCATATATACTTTCTTTTTATAGGTACATATATTTTATTTTTTAATTAATTTCTTTTTAGATAACTATTTATGTATGTGCTGGGTGGCGAATCAATGTTGTGTTGTATGGCTGCGCTACGCCACAACACTACCTTAATTGAACGGCCGGAAAGGAAACTTTCAACCCACTTATACAGAAGCGAGTCAATTCCAATAGCTTTGAGTTTAGCTAACAAGGCTGAGTGTCATACTCTATCAAAAGCCTTGGAGATATCCAAAGCAACCAAACTGGATTCACCAGATCCATGCAAATTTTGATGGAAGTGCTCTGTAAGGCAAACTAAAAGATCACCAGTGGATCTTTTTTGTTGGAAGCCGTATTGTTTGTCGTTGATAAGTTGGTTGGATTCTAGATATCCCATTAGCTTTTTGTTGATTATCGTCTCCATGGTTTTGGAGAGAATAGAAGTAATTGCTATTGGGCGGTAGTTGGAGGGATCGCTGGAGTCACCTTTTTTCGGTATGGGCTGAACATGGGCAATTTTCCAAGAATCTGGATAAACTCCGGAGAAGTATGATAGGGCAAAAAGTTTGCGCAGAGGTTTAGCCAAAGGTGACGCGCATTGTTTTAAGACGATGGGGGGTATATTATCGGGTCCAGTGGCTTTATTGGCGTCCAGCTCTTTGAGATACCTGTACACCTCGCGAGTCCTGAAGAAAACCCTGGGCATTAAATGAGCATTGAGCTCGAGAACCGGGGGTAGCGTATCAATTTCGGGTAGAGAAGAATTTGATGCAAATGGAGATGCTACTAAATCGGCTTTGGATTTGCTGTTTGTTATCACCTTCTTATTGTGGATAAATGAAGGAGTTGTGGATGAAGTGAAATTCTTCTTAATGGAGCTTACCAAGGACCAGAAGTTTTTGCTACCAGGAGTTGCGTTAAGGAGTTTACTTTTCAACTTGCTGTCAAATGAATTTTTGACATTCCTGATGGTGACTTTACAGGAATTTCTAAGTTTTATATATCTAGGCGGAGCGATTCACTCGGAAAACTCTTGTATGCTCGAAAGGCGGCTTCTTTGTTTCTAATTGCGTTCATACACTCCTGATTAAACCATCTGTTGGGCCTAGGCTTCACAGATGTGGTAGAATGAGGAATGAATAAATGCATTCCTGCCTGAATGATCCTGGTGATATGGATAGCGACAGAGTTATTATTATTATTATTATTAGTATTATTATTTATTGGCCAATCATTGTACACAAGAATAAATCTTAAATTAGTACAACAAAAAAGTGGTATAACAAACAAAACATACTTAAAATAAAGAAGTAAAATTAGAGTAAATAAATAAACAATAAAAAATGTCTTATAACATGAATGAATTATAAAATAAGATACTAAATAAGAAGAAGAGAAAAAAAAAATAAATAAATAACAAACGAAAAAAAAATTAAGTTTGAATTTTGAATTTTGAGAGGAGAATGACAAGAGAGTTATTATATGAGTGCAAGCAAATTGAGGTGGTATCCACAATCTAAGAGGTACTGCCCGTGAGGTATTCAGAGAGACGCCTTTTGAAAACACTGCTTGATTCGATAAATTGCAGACTATATGGGAGAGAATTCCAAAGCTGAGCTGCATAAACAAAGTACGAACGTTGGCCTAACAAAGAACGAAACCGTGGAATGATTACATTGTTATTTCTACGGGATTGCGAGAGCTGGATGAATTCAGAGAGGTAGGAAGGTTTTCGCCTTCTAAGTATGTCATGAAAGAATCTCAGCAACCTCAAGTCTTTATACGTTTTTAAAGAACACCCCAAGACATTGTTCACGAAAGGCGTAATGTGGTCATACCGACGTAGATTATAAATAAAGCGTATGCAATCATTGTATGCCACTTCAATTATCCGAGCACAAGAAGCATCCAACGAGGGAAAGACTAAGTAGCCATGCATTAGATGAGGCAAGAGTAGCGCTTTTACCAAGCGCAAACGAAGGGCACAAGTCATCAAGTTTCCATACAGACGGAGTTTCCTGAGAAGACAATAAGTTTTATTCACTATATAACGAATGTGGCCACAGCAAGTCATATCGTGGCTCAGGATTACTCCAAGATTTTTAGCACGAGCGACACGTTGAATAGGATTGCCATTTAATATTATTTTGGGAAAAACAACACTGGAGTTTACAGAGTGAGCAAAAACTAGATATTGTGACTTGTCTGGATTAAGTGTAAGGCGATTGATCGAAGCCCAGTGAAAAACATTTTGTAAGTCCTCAGAAAGTTTCCGCACTCCTGACAACAATTGATCCCTAGGCATAGAGAGATACAGCTGTACATCATCGGCGTACATGTGGATTTTGGAGTTGTTTACTACTGCAGGAAGGTCATTAATGAAAATACTGAATAAAAGAGGACCGAGAATTGAACCTTGCGGAACACCACAGTAAAGGATTGTTGAGGTTGAAGCACGATTATGCAACATTACCTGTTGCGAACGGTCACTCAAGAAACTATGCATAAGCTTGAGAGCAGATGAGGAGAAACTAAACTGTGTATGGAGTTTTCCAAGGAGTAGAGAGTGGTCAACATTATCAAAAGCCTTGGAAAAGTCAAGCAGTGTAAGATAGCAGACTTGGTTCCCATTTAGATAATTCCTGATGTCGGTTGTAATTTTAAGAAGTGCAGTATCACAGCTATGGGATTTTCGAAATCCCGATTGGCAGGGATTAATAAGCTGATAACGTTCACAGTGCTCAATAATTTGCAAGGCAATCAGTTTCTCAAGAACTTTTGCTAAAAACGGCAAGATACTAATAGGACGGAAGTCAGCAGGGCGCACAGGGGAAGAACATTTAGCAACAGGCAGTACAAGGGCATGTTTCCAAGAACTGGGAAATTTGGAGCTAGTGAGGCATGAATTCATCAAATGAGTTATAACAGGTAAAAGGCAAGGTAACAATAATTTAAGAAATTTTGGCGATATGTTGTCACAACCTATAGCATTAGATTGAATGTGATTAAAGGCACATAGAACTTCAGAGTGATTTACGCAACGGAAACTAAATCCACTAGGTGACGACAGAGGAATATGAGTAGTACGGGTAGAATTACTCGAAGTAAAGTGCGAATTTAGACTTTCGGCATCAAAGTCACAAGAGAAAGGCTCATTTGTTGATTTAACCCCTAGTTTACTTAAGTTCTTCCATAGTTTGTTCGGTGGCAAAGATGGATTGAGTCGGTGTGCGTAAAAGTTTCTCTTGGCTTCTTTAATTTTAGCCGTTGTGATATTGCGAAGGCGTTTATAGGAGTTTTTAGCGCTTTCAGTTTTTATTTTTACAAATCGTCGATAAAGATATTCCCGCTCAATAATCAGGGAGTTAATTTCAGAATTGAACCAAGGCTTGGATTTTTCTGTAATGGTTTTTGTTCGAGTAGGAACAAACTCATCAAACAAGGGCTTAATAAGCTCCTCTAAAAACTTTGTTTTATCATCAACATCAAGATGAGTTGATGTTTTTGGTTCGGAAACACTGGTCCCAGTCAGTGGCTTGGAAATAATGAATAAGCCCCAGCTAATTGGCTTTCCCATAATGCCATACAGTTCTCCTGACTGGTTTGGGAGGGGTGGGAAATTCGAAAGGGAAGCTGGCACTGACTAAGCAGTGGTCCGAATTGCCGAGAGGTGAATCTACTTCGACGGAGTACCTCGCTGGATGTGAGGTAAGAAATAGATCAAGGAGATAGGTTCCTTGATCAGAAACATCCCGGACTCTCGTGGGATGATCCACAATTTGGTGTAAATTATTGGTGTCTGCAAAGAGCTCAACGTCCTTGCCAGAAACACTGGTGCCATTTGAGTAAGTCAGCCAGTTTACATTGTGAACATTGAAATCACCCGCAACAATGATTTCACACTCAGGATTGGATGATAAGAATCCCGAGATCTGTTCAGAGATAACATCGAATGATGAAGTTGAAGCTTCGTTACTTATGTTAGGGCTTCTGTATAGGAAGCAGAAGAATATGACGTGGCTTCGGAAGATGATTTTAATCCAAAGGTAATTAAAATCTGAAGTCGTGCTTGAATATATTTTATAATAAGCCACGTCATCCCTAACATAGATGGCAATGCCCCTATGGGGGGAGAGATTGTGCACTAAAGTGTACCCCGATATCTGGTAATGACTTAAGTCATTATCTGGTGATATTTGAGTTTCACTAAGTGCGAAGATTGGGGGTTTATAAGTCGATAGGTGGCACTCAACAAAAGAAAAATTCGCATGAAGTCCACGAATGTTACAGAAGTCAATAGCAAAGCTTGACTTGTAACGGGACTTCGGTTGCGCGGGTTCAATCGCCACATTCTTAGGGATATTTTCCGGAATTACATTTGCCGCATCCATCAGAGGCAATAAAATTTGCCCGCGTCAAAGTGTTATGCCTTTTTAAACGGGGCAAATTTTATCGACTGACTAATTTTGGGCGCGGCACCTGCAGGTCCGTGATGCGAGAGAGGGTAGGGAGCAAGGGTACTTACTTTTGCTCCAGTACTATTGATATCCTCATGTATAACAGCATCCAGACTACTGTCGAGATTGCTAGTAGCGTAAACAAGTTGATCTTGAGGCTTTAAGCCCGGGTCACACCTAACGCGGCGCGGCGCGATTGAACATGAAAAATGAGTCTGTGATTCACACACAGCGTTGTGCAAGTAGACTACCTCGCGTAGTCTACGTATTTGTCTACACGTAGACATTGGATGTAGATTTCATTACAAAGTTGAGAGTAGACAATGTAGAGAGTGTCGACAATGTAGACAATGTCGACATAATAAACAATACAAACAATATACAATCATTCAAATTCCCAAATAAATAAAAAACAAAATATTTGAAAATAATTTTTTTTATTGTTTTTAACTATTATTCTTCTTTATGCAAAATTTGTTAAAAACTGCTATTCTTCTTCAGAGTCATCTTCCGCTAATCGAAGAGAATAGTACACATGAAGAAGTTTCTTTGACCTCTCAAAAGATAATCGGTTTCTCAAAGGTCCATGTATATAACCCCAACTTGAAAATAGACGCTCTATTTGAGCTGTGGAAGCCGGTATTTTGAGCAGTTTTAATGCTATTTTCGACAGCTTTCTGTATTTTATGCTAGCCATACTCCAAAAAACTAACGGCGATTTTACATTTTTTTCGTATAATGTCTTAAATAATCAATTTTTGTTCCTAAATGCATCCCATTCCTCAATACTTTCCCCGTCCAAATTCTTAAAAAGGAATTCATATATTTGACTTTTATCGTTTTCGTTAAGTTTAGCTTCATCATAGTAGGGGTGTAAATAATATGCCGTTAAAGAAAATGTGTTACAGGACATATTTTTTCTCACTTCAACTGATGTCTTGAATTGATTTTCGAATTTAGGTGGTATTTTCAGAGATTTCCACAGGTTAACAGCATCTGCTATCGATGTACTCTTTTTCTGGCATTCATTTATAATGGTACAAATTGGATTGAAAAATTCAATGTAATCTTTTATTTCATTTATAAATTCGTCGTCGAATATTAGCTGAATTACATTCTGTTTTACTTTTTTATACTTTTTGTCCACTGCTACGAGTTTCATTTGTTCCAAATTATCTACTAAAGACACATAGCTATCTCGGTAGGAACACCATCTAGTTTCACAAGGTAATTTAATTCTATGTCCTCCCTTTTCAATTAGTGCACATTCAAGATCTGTATGTTTAAATTCTTTTAAAATAAGAGAAACTTTATCTGTGAGAATTTTATTTGAAATATCCTTAGCCAGTAAATTCCCAATATGACTATTACATGTCGTATGCCATGCAAAATGACTAGAAAGCTTCCCCATCTTCATCATAACACTTGCATTGTCGGATACAATTGCATATATAGTAGTGTTATATAATATTTTTGCTTTGTCGGTTGACTCGATAACTATATCTACTAGTTTTTCTGCTGTTTCAGACATTCCAGATAAATCCCAAGCATCTATAAAAGCTTGTTGTCCGTCCGAAGTGTGTAGTAATGTTACGACAATTTTTGAATTCGTTGAAGAATTTTTCCATCCATCGATTAATAACACCGATTCTGGTTCCAAGCTCCTTCTGGCATTAGAAAGGCAACTTTCAAAGGATTTATCTAGTAATGTGGTTGATAGCTCCCTCCGATCAGGTACTTTTTTAGCATAGGCTGGATAATTTAGATATAAATTTTTTAAAATGTTTCGATTCTACAACGCGAAGTGGCAAATTACATCCAAATATGAAGTTTCCCAATAGCATGTTAATCTCTTCAATATCTTTTGGAGTTAAAACATCTATAAAGTTACTGATATTTTTTTTATCAGGTACTTTGAAAAATGACGGTGATGTTGATGGTGCTTTTGTGAATAAGGAGTTACTTGAAGCAGTTGTTATAGCTGATGAGCACACACCTGTTGATGATGGCACTGACCATATTGATGTTGGCGAACTTAAGATATCCTATATGTTATAAAAAATGCATAAGTATTAGATAATATATGCATAATAAAAATTTTCACATCACACAACCTGCGTAGATGTTGTTTTTGTTCCAGATGTGTCCCCGCATTCTGTTACAGTTACTGCTTTTAATTTATTCGCGTCGTGGATTTCTACGTTCTAGAACAGTTAAAGAAGTACAATTTCTATTCTATTTAGAAAATGTATAGTAGCAAAATCAAGTCTTACATTATCTGAAACTTCATGTGTATTTACATTATTGTCTTCGTCTAAAATAACATATATTGTTTGGTGCTCGTTCATCGCATCATCTTGAATCGCGTCAGGCCGGGTAATAACTTTACATATATTTCTAAACAAATTTTTAAAAATTTATGTGGGGAAAAAGTAAAAAAAAATTAAAACCAAAGATAATGTTACCTATGTCCCCTAAGTCGCGAAGAAGCAGTGTTCTGCAAATGTTTTGAGCAAACTGAACAAATTGCTACATATTTATTATTGATTTTAGCTAGATTAAATCCAAGTTCTTCAAAGGAAGGATTTTTTGGTCTGCCAACTAATCTACTTTTTTTGTACATTGTAAAATTCCAGTATTTTATTAATTTTTAACACAAAAACGACCGCAAAAGTCTCATTGGGTGTCTGATTAATCACTAAATGACATTTAGACACATTGTCTACATTATGTCTACATTGTCTACATTATGTCTGCATTGTCTACATTTTCGACATTGTCTACGTTATTGTCTACGTGTATACGTAGACAATCAAACTTTACGCGTAATTGCACAACTCTGTTCACACAAGAAGCGGCGCGGCACGGCAAGGATAAATTCCGCCGCGCGGCAAAATTTGAGATTACTCAAAACCAAATTTTTCCGTCGCCGCCAGCGGTAAATATCACATTTCATAATTATTTCTTGAATGGAAACAAGGTCTGCAATGGAAAAATTAATAGAATGTGTAAAAAGGTACCCTGTTTTATACGACTTGAGTGATAAATCGTATAAAGACAATGGAGAAAAGCAAAAAGCATGGAAACTTGTTGCAGAGGAGTGTGGGTTGGATGAAGGTAGTATGCAAAAATTCTTTTGAAACATCTTTAAAACTAACCTTTTGTACACAGGAGTAGCAAAAACCAAGTGGAAGAATTTAAGAGACACTTACGTCAAGATTTCGAAAAATGGGAAACCAACCACTGGGCAAGGAAATGAGAAAAAGAGAACGTGGGCGTACATGGAAATGATGAGTTTTTTAAAACGCGATCTTCTTTCCCAAGAGTATTAATTGCACTTATAAGAGTATATTTTTTTCTTTTTTTCACATACATATTAATTTTTGTAGCACTGTCTCAAATGTTGCCAGACAAGAGGGCGATTCATGTTCTATATCCATAGAGAATACACCACCACGAACTGAGAAAACGACGCCACCAAAAATAGGTAAAATTCAACCAAAAAATTGTTCTCGGAAAAATATGAGTCATGTAGATAAAGTGGTGAGCTACTTTGAGAGAAGGCATCAACAAAAAGAGGAAATAGATGCTACAGATTTGCTTTTTCAAAGTTATGCCAAAACTTTGAAAACGTTTAGGAAGACAAGGCTGATAATGGTAAAGAGAAAAATAGCGGACATATTTGCTGACGCTGAGTACGAAGAAAATGCTAAAGAGGACCGAGAGCCATTTTCGCAGGTTTCCATTTTTTCAAACGACAGTAACATTTCGTTAACTTCAACGTCATATAGTGCAGTACCAACTGCTTCAAAATCCATTGTGTCAGCCGTGAACACAATTCAGCGGGCAAGCACTACCGCCGAAAGCCCTGAGCATAGTTGGGATAGTAATATTTATAATTTTTTTTTTTAAAATAAACTTTATTCATCTTACTAATATTATAAACGTGAATGTTTGTATGTATGTTTGTTACTCTTTCACGCAAAAACTACTGAATGGATTTTAATGAAATTTTACAATAATATAGCTCATATATCAGAATAACATATAGGCTATAATTTTTAAAAAAATTCAACATGGCCGCCGAAAACTCAAAATGGCCACGCAAATTGTGTTCCGATTTCAATGAAAGTTGGTATATAGAGGTTTTTAAGGTCGCTAATAACGAATTTGTGGTCAAAACTCATAAATTCAAAATGGCCGTGCCAATATGGCCGACGAATTTGCCAATTGTGTTCCGATTCCAATGAAAATCGAAACCTGGCGGATTTTAAGGTTGCAAATAACGAATTTATGATCAAAACTTATAAATTCAAAATGGCGGACGAATTTTTCCAATTGTATTCCGATTCCAATGAAAGTGAATATCTAGGGGTTTCTAAGGTTGCAAATAACGAATTTATGATCAAAACTTATAAATTCAAAATGGCCGCGCCAATATGGCCGACGAATTTTTCCAATTGTATTCCGATTGCAATGAAAATCGGTATCTGGGGGCTTTTAGGGCAAACAACGAATTTATGATCAAAGCTTATAAATTCAAAATTGCGGGTCCAATACGACGCACGAATTTTCCCAAGCCACATTCTGAAATGTAGTAAATTTCTAAAATTCCCTCTAACCAGTATAGAAACAGTAAAAACGGTAGAAAGAGTCGAAGTTTGCAAATTTGTGCGCCCCTACATTGTCATCACGAGGTTAAACGATGTCATCTATCGCTTCCAAAAAGTTCGATCGGAAAAAACGGGACCTGGAGGAAGCTGTGTTCGGGACGAATACTGAGTAAGAAGGGAGCAGTGTAACGGCTAACCGAAAAGAGAAAGTTAAAATTCCAATTCACCGAGAAGTTACATGTTTAGATGCATCTACTTGAATACATAACGCTGTTTTAATTGAATCACCGATAAGACTGGGAAGAGGGAATTTTTTTCCAGATTTATTGTTTTTTTTTACTACCGCGTACAACGCACACATAATTTTTTTTTTATTTAAAAGCCTTGCAACGCACACAGGTTTTTTGCTATAGGCTATCTTACTAATATTATAAACGCGAATGTTTGTATGGATGTTTGTTACTCTTTCACGCAAAAACTACTGAATAGATTTTAATGAAACTTTACAATAATATAGCTCATACTTCAGAATAACATATAGGCTATCTCGAAACCTTCGGGTAGCTGTAGTGTACTGATATAGAAAAATCCGAAACTTTTGTATGGGAGGTACTCTTCAAATTTCTGCTAAAGAAGTCAGATCCATTTTGTTCTGGTTTTTTCCGAAAAAAATACGATTTCCAAAGTTTCAGATCGATCGGAGTTTATTTACGGATAGTTGCCGTACAATTTTGTTGAAAAAATCAGATTTATCGCGAAAGACGCGGTTCTCTGAACTTGGATTGAAGTAACTTCGGCTGCATGTGCCTGATTAATTGTCTCCATTCATAGTGTGAAGTGTGACATCATCGGGAATTGCATCAACGCTACTTGATGGTGGATGTTTAGTGTATTGAGCACCCAAGTTCCTATTGAATTTGAACCAGAGAGAAACACCTACATGTAACATCAGTAAAAACTCCCGTATTGCCACATCCGTGCAAAATTATTATTTTGGAGCGAATGCACCATGGCCTATAAAAAATAGGTCGAAGCGCATGACAGGGCTTTTCAAGATTTCCGAAGAAAACCTAATCCATGGTAGGCGCTCTGACACTACTTGCTCAACTTTGCCTGGTATTCTTCGATCAAAGCCTGCAAATGAGCTGAACGGATGCATGCTTGAAAGCATCACATCTATGGAACAGTATTGAAAAAACCAACTTTTAGTCGTTTCAAATAGCGAAATTTCAATCGATAGCATCGATATTATTCGGAATCAAAAATACGAAAATGGCTCCTACTGTATATTAAAATTCTTATCACCTCAACTGCAAAATAAACGGAAGCTATAGCGCGTACCAAAAGAATTGGAAATATAAACACAGGCGGCCAACTGACAATTTCACACCCATTAAAATTTCGTGTATGGATAAAGTTCAAGCGGACGTGCATTGTAATTTCTTCTTCGAAATTCATTTACGGGCAAAAACACTCCCTCATAGCATCTGACCACGACAAGAGTGGCAGTGAGACCGCTGAATTGTGATTAGGGATATAAATGAGCAAGTGATTTGGGTTTTTAAACGAACGGAGTTACACTTTTCTTTACGAATGTACTTGCATCCCGGGATTTGAGACTCTCAGTGCCCATCGATTTTGAGATTCCCAATTGTTTTGGCGCACGCCATACTATTGGCTTATTTGTGCAGCGAGGCGCACCGGGTTCCAGCTAGTATTAAATATAACAAATTTTCAATTTTCCCATGGGAGTTTTCCTTCTTGTTAATTAAAATTAGCCACAAAGGTGTCTCGTACTGCAAAAGCAGCATTGCATCCCCTTCTAGTGTTTACCTCAATTGACCTCAAAGATGATGTTGTCTTTTCTTTGTATTCTCGCTCTAACGAACTGTCGGTGTGACGAATGCTGACATTTTCCGCTCTTAAAAAGTTGTGCAAACAGCAGGCTGCTTGAACAATTTTTATGGAAATTTTGAGTTCTACTTGAATTGGACGGAAGAAAATTCTCCATTTGTTTGTAAGAATTCCAAATGCGTTTTCTACTAGTTTACGGGCACGAGAAAGGCGCTTATTAAAAACTAGAAGATGTTCATTGCCTTTTGCTTTGTTTTCGGGAAATGGTCTCATAAGGTAAGTTTTGAGACTGAATGCTTGATCACCAACAATAACAGGGGGAACTACAGGTCCATCCTTATACAAAGGTTTGGCTTCAGGTATTTCAAAATTTTGATTAGCCAGTCTCTGCCCAATTGGAGATCGCTCAAGTATTCCTCCATCACTGGGCCCTATTCTAGTTGTCGAAGTGAGATCTGTCACTCACTACCAATAGTCGTCACATCACCACGAAATTGTTATTCTTGTTGTCGACAGCGTCGCTGGTGACACGGCTGCGAGGAATATTCTGAAATGAAACACATTTGTGTGCTTTCAAAATGTCATTTGACATTTGTCTGCGGTTCGTTGAATAATTAAATAATATTTAATAAATAACTTGTGTCTAATAAAAATACAGAAGTTTAATAAAACAATAACCAATAATACAAAAAAAAAAGAATATAGTGGACTACAAATGTTTTCTGAACTTGTAATAACAAAGCATGTACAAAAAATTTTAATAAAACTGGAATAACTTCAATAAACTGTTTCTAAGTTTTAAGTTTAATAAATAGAAATGAGCTCAATTGCTTTTTGGTTTTCCGATTTGGAGAGTGAAAGTGATAGTGAAAATGAGGAAATGAAAAATTTGCGCGTTAAACGATTTCATATTCGAAATAGATCTAATCCTTTAGATCTTCTTGATAGAGTGTGAGTTAGAAATTGATTAATTTATTTGAAAATACATATACTACTATTAATTCAATTTATAGTTATGTAGGATATTTCAGACAAACAAAGGAAGTGTTTGCATACTTGCTAAATATAATAGAATTGAAAACTAATGTGGCCAAGAGATGCTTTGCAGTATCACCTACCATAAAACTGGCTGCAGTGTTGCGCTTTCTAGCTGAAGGCAGTTATCAAAAAGGTGTTGGTAACGACTTCAACGCAGGTTTGGGACAATCCACATTTTCAAAAATCCTCGATGAAATCTTGACGATTTTGGAGGCTGAGATATGCAGTCGTTTCATAAAATTTCCAGATGAGAGAGAAAGGAATGATATAAAATTAGCATTCTACGAGAAGTTTCGATTTCCAGGGGTCATTGGTTGTGTAGACGGTACTCATGTGAGGATTATATGCCCTTCAAAAGTATACCAACATTTATATTATAACCGAAAAGGCTACCATAGTCTAAATGTCATGTTGGTGTGTACATCGATACATTTTCAAGGAGTACATTTTTTTTAAATAAATCGTTATTTATCATTGCTAGATTTGCGATCATAAAATGCGCATACGGTATGTAGATGCTAATAATCCGGGATCGTCACACGATTCCTTTATTTGGAACTCAAATAGATTGGACGTAATGCTGTCAGAAGAAGTTGCCGATGGAGAACGGAACGCTTGGCTTTTAGGTAAAATTTAATATTATTTTAATGTGCATCCGTGGTAATTTATGATTTCTCAGGAGATGCTGGATACCCTATTAAGCCTTATCTGATCACTCCTTTCAGAACCCATCGGGATGAGAACAACCTTGAAAAAAGGTTTAACGAATTGCATGCAAAAGCACGCAACGTTATTGAAAGGACAAATGGAGTGTTAAAAAATACATTTCGATGCTTGTTGGGAGCACGGGCATTCCATTACACGCCAAGAAAAGCAACAAAAATTATTAACGTATGTTGTGCTCTGCACAATATACGTTTACATTTTAATATAGAAAATGACCCAATAGCAATTATTGATGTATTAGAAGAAACAGACAGCTTAAGTTCAGCGATAGACGAAGGGGAGGACGCTGCTTTAATAAGAACACAAATAATGAACGCTATTTTCAATTAAATAAAAAGACATTTTTTTAAAAAATAATTCTTTTTTTTTTTTTTCATTAAAAGTAAAAAAAAAAAACAAATCACATTTCTTATGGAACCTTAAATAAAACTCAATTGTTTGAAAAAAAAAAAAAAATCACTTCTCGTATAAAGCCTTAAAAAAATCACATTATTACTTCACTTATATATTGTTTTTTAAATCATAATAGAAAAAAATCATCTTTAAAAATTCATTAAAACATTTTCTAATTTTCTCTTTTCAAGTTTAAGAATTTCGATCCTCAAATCCGTTTCAGCAGTTTTTGTTTGTTGTTCAGTTTCAAGGAGTTGTACTTTATTTTCTTGCAGTTGTACCTTTTTTTCTTCCGCATCAGATATCCTTTTCAAATATTTTTTACAGCCTTCTAAAATCTCTTTGATGCCATCCAAAGTCTCCGTCTGTTTGTCTAGCATTTCATTTTTCTCATCTATATTTTCTAACCGACGCCTTTTTCTTCTTGCGGGGGTGCATATTGCGTGTTGTGGTACTTCTAGGGATTGTTGTGATTGCTGCTGCTGCTGTGGTTCTAGAGATTGTTATTCTTGATACTCATGTTGACCCTCCACTCCAAAAACTGCAGCTTCAGGTACAACATGTTGTAAAAAAGCAAGTTAATAACTTGTTCTTCTGCTGAAGAAAAGTCTACAAGTTTAGAGGAACCACCTCCCGTTGCACATCTTTCCCTCTTATTGTGTGCTAGTTTTTTCCGTAGCTTTATTTTATAGTCAGTCCAAACCTAAAAATATTGAAACTAAGAAATAACCAATTAACTATTATATAGATTTTGTTTTTTAACCTTTTGCCACTCTGAAGTATTTCTAATTGGCGGACCTAAACTATTTAATTTATCTTTTAAATTTTCCCATAAGGGCCTATAATTTTCTCCACGAGCCGAACTTTCTGCGAGTTTCAATCCCTTTGCAATTAAGGGAGTCTTCACCATGAAGTCTATTAAAGCTTCAAATTGTTTTTTGTAGTAATTTTCACGCTAAAAGACACAATAATCATTTTATTTTTAAATAAAATTACTTAAATTTGTTTAACTTGCCTTTTCCCCGTTTCCATTTTATATCAGAAACGGCGTTTTCAGAAACGTCATATGACTTGGCAATTGCATTGTCTGTAGACTAATTTTTGTCTATTGATAATCATCTGCTGCAAACATTTCGCTGTCAAGTGATTTTCATCTTTGGACGTTTGTGAATTTAACTCTGTGTGAGAATTTTGTGAAAAAATTTAAGATGGCTACTTTTATTGTGGATTTTATAAGTAAAGAAATTTTTGATTATTGCGTTGTAAATCCAGGTATCAAAAAAGTACGAAAGCGGATTCGGCGAATAAAGAAAAAGATAGCGATTTTGATGGAATTGCAAAATAATGAACTTAGAAAAATTCCAAAAATTCAACTCTATATGAATGTTATTAAAGAATATCCCAACGATATTTTTCATTCGCATTTCAGAATGGATAGACGTACTTTTCAGGTAAGAACAAATACCCCAATTTAACAGAACTTAATCTTATAAATTCGTAGGATCTGTTAGATTTAGTAGATCCGCACTGGATTAAGTCGTGGACAGGTAGACCTCCAATTAACTCTGAATATTCCCTATACATAACGATTTGGAGTTTAGCAAACAAGACAACTTTAAGAGAATTATCTGACAGATTTTGTGTTGGATATGGAAGTGCTCATTGTATAATTCGGAAAATGACAAGAATTCTAACTATTTTAATGAAGGATTTTGTTAGTTGGTCGCAGACTAATGAAGAATATTTAAAATTAATGGGAGATTTTCAAGAACTTCGGGTGAATCAACCATTTCCAAATGTAATTGGATGCATAAATTGTACCCACTTGGAAATATGCCCTCCTAGAGAAGACAGTTCTAGCTATTATAATAGAAAAGGAACACATTCCATAATACTACAGGTATAATCTTCAATGATGCTGCTATTTTATTGGTTTAATAAGCATTTTCCAGGCAATTTGTGATAGCAAATATCGCTTTATAAATTTCTACTTCGCTTGGCCAGGCAGGTCTCATGACGCATATGTTTGGCGAAACAATCCGCTATTCCACAAACTTTCAAATAAAGTTATTGAAATACCTCAATGTGGACACATATTAAGAGACTCCGCATTCCCGCTCGATACATTTATTATAGTTCCGTTTCGAGACAATGGTCATCTTTCAGTATCGGAAAAAAAAATTTAATTTTGTGCTAAGTTCAACCCGAGTTTGTATTGAGCAAGCATTCGGAATTTTAAAAGGAAAATTTCCAATTTTGAAACATTTACCTATACATGACATAAGTGAAGCCAAGTACATAGTTTCATCGTGTATATTACTGCACAATTTTATCATTAAAAAGCAAGATGTGAATATAATTGAACTAGACCAAAGCGAAAGAAATGTAAATGATGAAACATTTCATGAATCTGTGAACAATCAATCTTCTCAAAATGGAGCAGCTAAAAGAAAACGAGATTTATTAACTACATTATTTTCGGCTTGAACTAAATTTATGTTTTTGATAATATTTAATAAAATTTATTCATAATAAGGAAAACACAATCTTTTAATTATTTAGCTAAATTAAAAAAAACATAACACAGCGTCTTTTTCATTTGGCGAAAGTAAAAAAAATTAACACAGCCTCTTATTCATTTGGCTATAGTAAAAAAATTCTAAAACAGAAGTTATCCAAGTTATCAGCAAGCGTCGAACAACACCTTAATTTCCATTCACAGCACTTTCCAATATTCTTTTTAAATCCTTCAAAACATTTATCTTTTCTTTTTCAATATCCACAAGTTCCTTATGTTGCTTTTGAGCTTCTAGCAAGTCTTTTTCAAGCACTTCAATAAGACCAGTAAATTTTTTCTTTTTTTTTTGGTTGATGTACATATTCAAATGTTTCTTCATTTTGTATATCAGGGTCTGCTTCATTGAAGAGATCTGTGCTTTGCATTGACGACGTTGATAGTGAAGATACATTTCTTTCTTCTGCCACCGATCCAGAGTCACAATTTAAATCCATGCTTGAAACCAAATTTTCCTTGTTTGCACTAATAAAGCTAGAACTGCCGTAAACATTATCAAAAGCATCAAAATATTCCCACGTCGTGGGATTCCTTCCCGTTTGACGATTTCTCTTTTTGGTTCTCTTATACGTAGTAAAGCAGTTCGTATATTTCGTTATGATATCACTTTTACTAAAAGTACAAATGGGATCTTTTTTTGAATATCTCTTAATATCATGTTCCATAATATGCTTTTCTTTTTCTTTCCAGCTTTAAATTGGTCTTCTTAAGCCAGTCTTGTAGTTATAATAAGTTTTATTTGACTTCTTGACATTGAATTCTCACTGAAATCAAGCAAAATAACATATTTATAATTTTTTTTTTTAAACTAAAATTCAATATATTCCAACTTACTTAATAATTTCATCATTATTCGCCATTTTTACCTGTCTTGACAAAACAAAGCATTCCTTCTTCATCACATGCACAGCTGACTTGATCTTTGCCAAAATTTTGCTGTCTCACGATTAGTCAAGTTGTTTTAGAATTGTCAGCAAATGCATGAACCAGTTTCCGAACACTTGGTTTTGATGACTGTAAGTTAAGACGTTTCCGAAAACACCCAAACTTTGCTCACTTACAAATGTCAAGTGAGATAAATCCACTCTGAATTCGCCGTTTGTCTATCTACAGTGACAACCAAAATTCGCCCAAAATCACTCAGATTGACAAATGTCACTTTTTTAAAGAACCAGAATTCCATTTTCGCCCCACTTCGCCATTTCTCAGCAAAAGTGACAACCAGAATAAGGGCCACTGTCTTTTCCATAGCCGCCGATGTCTACCGCAATAAACTCGTAATTTAGGCCAACTATCGCCAGAAGAACTATAGAAAATCTATATTTATAGCACCAATAATACGATCCACTGTTTTTGGGACATTGGATTGTAATGTGTTTCCCATCGATACTACCAATACAATTTGGAAAATGCCACGCAGACTCAAAGCCTTCACTAGACCTTTCCCACAATTCTTTGTTTGGATATGGCATATAAATAGGTTGTAGTCTTTGCCAGATACTTTTGCAAACATCCGAAACAATTCCAGTCATCGTTGATCGTCCAATTCGAAAACTGAATGCAATGGTTTTATACGAGTCTCCTGTGGCCAAAAATCTAAAAGCTTTATGTATCAGATATTTAAAGTATTCCGGAAAAGAAAATATTATACCTTAGGGTAAGGGCAAGTCTTTCCCTGGATGATATACTTTCTCTGAATTTGGTAGTTCGCCTTTGTACATATATCTTCCTCAACTAGTCCGTGTAGCTCCTCAAAGGAAGCTTTTGTCATTCGAAAGTATTGGTAAAACCGGTCGTCATCACTTCTTAATTCTCTAACAAGTCTAGAAAATTCTCCTAGCTGTTTCCTTTTCTTTATTATCGGATGCTTCCAGTATTTTCTTGGTTTCCTCTGCTCGTCTTCAACCATAGCCACTAACAATAAAAGTTCGTCTTCGGAACTACTACACATTTTGATTCACTTTCAGAAACACGAGTTACAATATTAGTTTGAATTTTAACTTAAAATACCAAATCGCGTTTTCTATTAAAACAACCACCTCATGTTTTGATAGTAATTTGAAAATGAAAATTCATAATATGTCGCGCCGCGCCGCGTCTGATGGGAATCAGACGCCTTTCGGCCCCTTCTTGCGTTACAGCGTGTCGCACCGCGCCGCGCCGCACCGCGTAGGGTCTGTTTATGTTGGAGCTGCGATAAACGAGTAGAAAGCTGCGACAAAAGCTGTGACAAAAGCTGTGAGTAGTGATGTGCAGGGAGTCAATTCTGGTTCGGTACAGTGAAAACGTGAAAACACTTTACACGTTTACACCTTTGATTGCGATTCTTATACCATGCAAACCACTGTCAAAAACTTTGCACTATAAAAATTTTTTACACCGTGAAATTTAGAGTGAAGTCGTGAAAAGTTTACACTTTAGATATGTACCTACTAGATTTGATAAACTGTCACTTGCTAGTATACAAATTCAATTCAGCCTTTATTCAGCATTAAGTTTACACGAATGCAACGAGAATCGCTTTTTCAGGTTGAGTGCAGTGATAACGTGAAAAAAGGTGTGTAAAACGTCAAGTGTAAACTTTTTTTCACGTTTTCACTGCACCGAACCAGAATTGACTCCCAGATGGGGTGTTCACGGTGGAGCTGAGAATAATGCAGTAATAAGCAGTATCTGACCAAAGCGCAAACAGAAAGGTGAAAATATGAGTGATTCCGACGAAGAAGTCTTACTTTTTTCAAGTGCTACAAATTATCATTTGCTTGAAATTGGGGAGCGCGAATACAGTGTCCATCCTATCAATAAAGAAAGGAATATATTCGGTGAATACCATCATCTTTATAAAGATTTAAGACAGCATCCCACAAAATTTGCACAATATATGAGAGCGTTCCTTTCCATGGGTTTCGTGAACTCTTGCGTTATTTTCATAACTTTCATACGGTATTCTAATTTATCAAAAGCCGAAAGTTTTCTAACGTGCAGTAGTAAGCTTTTAAAGAAACTAAGGTCTTCATCATCCTCCTTACTTAGTAAATATTGTAGTTTTTCTTTCTCTAGTTGTACTAGTTCACTACCCACACTTCGTTTCGAAGACTGTCGACTTGGTACAGAGGAAGTAGTAGAACTTCGAAAAGGTGGTGAGGTAACAATATTTGTATCTTCTGGAGATGCACAAATATTTTGCTCAGTGAAAAAATCCGGTGGCTCCTGATTGGCATTATCATCTCCATCGGACTCATCAAGAATTGGTCCAGTATTTATTTCCCCAAAATTTCCACTAGATTTTCGTGGGGTGAATTGATCCTTTAAAAAAAAGAGCTTTTTGAAGTGGCTCCATTCACCTTTGTAGTCACTGACTTTTGCAGCATCACCAGATTTATGCTTTGGAAGAGATGCTAAGGTAGTCCTAAATTTGTCTCGTAAATTTTTCCATTTACTCCGCACTATACTTGCTGGAAAATTAAAATAAATAAAATGAAAATACCCTGTACCACACACACAATAAAATATCTAGAGACTTGGCCAAAATTATTAGAGAAATAACAACATCCATTATAAAATTAGTATATGTATGCCTTTTCCAACTATAAATAAAAAGTTTTATTACTTATAATCTTACGTTTGCTTTCAAATTGTTGTGCTACTTCAATCCATAGCTTGTCCAACACATATCTGTTATGATGGTTGTTGTCGAGTTTGTCCTACAATGAGGGCCTCAAAAAACTTGACTTATTAACGAGTCAACATCCATCTCAAATCCTGCTTGCATACTAACGATACTAGCGTAGAAAATTGACCAAAGCTTTATCGCAGCTCTTGTCGTTGGTCGCGACCAAAGCGTGAGTCACCGCTTTGCTCCAATATAAACATCCCTATTGAAAACCTTTTTCGCATTATCTCCGCTCCGCTAGTATCGCCGCTCTACTCCTTTATCGCAGCTCCAACATAAACAGACCCTTAAGTGTGGCTCGGCCTTTATGGTAACGATTTTTGATTCTTGTTCGGGAAATACCTGAGAACTTGCTGTTTGTGCTTTTATATATAGTACATTTATTAGTTGGATATATTGTTTTCTCAATCGAAAACTCATTTTCGGTTTTTGTTCACTTTCTCCAGAAGTATTGCAATTCAGACTTCATTTCTCCAACTTAATTAGTTTCAAATATAGGCGAATGTCTTGTCTCCTTGTTGTTGCATGTTTTATTTAAGTTCTACCAGTATGTAAAAGTCGCTATAAATGGGTAACTGCCCAATTAAAAATAATTCAGTTGTTAATTTTTTTTACTAGCACGCCCGCGCCCGCAGCTAACTCGCATAACGAACAAATAGGCACGCCACAAAATACGCACGCTCCCGCCACAGGCACGAAAATCTAAAAATTCACTTTTTTCTTTTCGACCGTGATTTATGTTAAGCAGACAAGTCCTAAATTTAATTGATTTTTATTTAACGTTTCGGCAATAGGTTTTGTGCCCTCTTCAGAAGTGGTTAAATTAGAAGAGGGCACAAAACGTTAAATAAAGATCAGTTGCCGGAACGTTAAATAAAGATCAATTAAACTTAGGACTTGTCTGCTTTAAATAAATCACGGTCGAAAACACTTTTGCCGAAATAAAAATAAAGTTAAATTACACTGAGAAATACTTGGATTTTTTTCTTCTAAATTTGGCCCATATGCACTGCGACAACTGTTTAACCTCATCTCATTTGTGTTAACGTATCAGAGAGTTGAGACTATCCAGTGCCAGAGATTTAATTTAAAGTTATTTTATCAGTGTTTTTTATTTAAAATGGGAAAAGGAAAAATACTGACCGCAGAAGAAATTGGTAAAATTAAAGCATTTAGTGAGGAAGGCCTATCAAATAGGAAAATCGCACGGAGAATTGGTAGAAGTTCTCGTGTTGTTAATAATTATATAAATGATTCCGAGAATTATGGAATACGTCAAAAAGGAGGAAAGAACACAGCCACTACAGAAAGAGAACGGCTCAGTATTTTAAGAGAAGCTTCTAAGGCTAAGAACATAGTGAAGCAGAGAGCAAAGCACCGATGAAAGCGGAGAGCAAAGGGGCGAATGGATGTCGCGCCTATAAAAGAGTGTCTAACACATAGTGACGCGTTTTAAATCAAGCTGAAAGTATTCAAAATTATAATGGATTTTTATAAGGATCCACAGGATCATCCTTTAAAAGTATCAGCTTCACTTTTTGAATCGCGCTGTGTCATTAATTGTATAAGAAACAATAGAACAATAGAAGCTATTTGGGAAATATTACAACCAGTTCATATAGAAGTACCACAAAGAGTATGTTTAACCAAATTACCAAAGAATTTTGCGATAAGTGGAACTTTCCTAAATGCTTGAATGAAATGAATTGAAATTCTGGAAGGGGTTTGTTTTACTTAAAACTCTTTCGCTCTTTTCAGTAAAAATATAACAAGTGCATAAAAAATGCAGCCACAGCATTGCATAATTTGTCTAATATGAAACTATTGTGATGTTTAGAATCCCATAATGGATTTTTAACAAAAACTTTACTTAGAAATGCCTCTATATCCATTTTAAGCATCTATTTTAACAGCGATGATAGCAGAGAAATCAAAATTGTTTGAACTCGTCGCTTTGCTCGTTTATAACAGCGATGTAACCTCGCTGCAGTATGCTCCACTATGTGCGTATTAACAGGAGTTCACTTATTTAATTTCGCCGCTTTGCTCTCCACTCGCATCGCTGCTTTGCTCTCTGCTTCACTGTGCGCGTTTATGTGCAGGACCGAACCGGTCCAAAGTACCAAAAAACCCACGCATAAACGAGAACGGGACCGAACCATTTTTGGTCTTTTTGGTGCTGATTTTGGTATGGACCATTGCGAACCGAACCAGTTCGGTACTGCCGCATAAACTGTTTAGTAGCGATCAGGAACCGAAACATAACCTGTAAAGTTGGCAATAAAAAAGTGCAAATAACCAAAATAAAATAAGATATTAAACATTAATAATATAAAGTTTAAAACATTAAAAGTGCAATTAAAATGTTTGAACGGTGGGGGCATAATGAAGTAATAAGCCTTCTTGACCTGTGCTTTGAGAACAAGGTTTCGGAACAAATGGACGGTAAAAAAATACGAAGTGCCGAAATATTTAAAAAAATACATGCAGAAATGTTATCTCGAAACGTGACAAAAACTGTTGAGCAAATAAAGTTAAAATTTAAAAAATTGAAATCCCAATACATATCCATAAAAAATGAGCACAATAAAAGTGGAGGTGGTAAAATCCATAATCAGTATTGGGATAAACTAGAAGTTTTATTTGCGAATCGGCCCCGTTGGACGTACAACGAAGAATGTGGGTTGGAATCTGGACGTAAGTAATTGATTATTTGATTTTTAATGTTTAATACTTTAATCCTTAGAAATTGCACAAACACCACAGGAAAGCTCAAACTCTGACGCCGAAAGTACTATGGAAACGAATTCCAAATCAAGCGAAAGAAGCCGTGGTGGTAAGTAATATTATTTCTGTGATTGATATTTTAATGAATTTATGTCTGTTATAGGTCGAAATGCTTATGGAAAAGCATTAAATGAGGCAGTAGAGAAATGGGAAGAAAGTCAGAGGAGCCTTCAAACAGAATATTTAAAGGAGCAAGAGAGGCTGCAATTAGAACAACAAAAATTTGAGGAAAGAATGGCTCAACAGGATCAGGAGTTCCTTACAAATTTATTCCAGTCACTTGTACCCACTGCCCAACCATCAGCACCAGTCTATTATATTCAAGGGCTACATGAATAGCTGATGCACATGCAAAAGTAATGGCTTGTGATAAAAATATTGACTGAAACTAAAGATAATTTTTTTAGTAAAATAATATTTATGATGAATTAGGGAATATGTTTTTATGTTATTTTTGTTTTAATGATTTATAGAGAATCTATTTTTATTATCCTTCTTGTTTCTTTTAATATAAATATTTTATTAAACTAGTGTGGAATATGAATTTAAAGATATTTATTTTTGTTTTCTTTTTTATTTGAATATTCAATAAAGATATTTATATAATGTTATACAACTAGTGTTGCTTCCTTAATTCGAAACTATTGGCCAAGTATTTTGCCAGATGGTTCCGTATTTCTTTTCCTGAATTTGTTTCTGTTTCGGAGTTAATTGCTGGATTCAGGGCGGCTCCATTTATTTTTTGGGTATATTCTTCTGTGCTGTCATTTGAGGAGCTTTCAATTAAATTGTGTAAAACACAGCAAGCTCCGACAACTTTAGGCATAAATTTATAATCTATGTCCGATTTCTTGGACAAAATCCTCCACCGACTTTTTAGTCGCCCAAATGCTATCTCCACTTTTACCCGGGCCGAATTTAGACGTACATTAAAATTTTCCTCAACATCGTTTAAATTCGAACCCGGAAAGGAAAGGTAATAATGGATACGCTGGATCTCCAATTAGGTAAAAATCAACCTCCTTGCCTTCAATGTTTTTAGGTCTCTATAAATAATAGCTTACTTATATTTATTATACCTAAAAAAATATAAGATAAATTTACTTTTGGAAAAACTTCATCTTTATTCTTGAATAAAGAAGATTCTTTAAATGCAGTCGCATCGTGTGAGCTTCCAGGCAGTTTGCATGAAATATCTCGAAATCTGAAAACAAAACATTAAAAAAGAAAATTTGTTACAAATAATTTCTCCTACAGCAGACTATGATCCACTACAGCTTGTAGAACTATAGATGCGTAACCTTTTCGATTGGTGAAATCCCTCCTGCCATTACTGGGTGCTGTTATTGGGATATGTGTCCCATCTATGCAACCAATAACTTGTGGAAGTTTACATTTTTCCTCGAATTGTGCACTAATATCATCCGCAGCTTGCTCGTCTGGGAACACAATAGTTGTGCCAATTAATTTATCTAAAATTGCTTCGACAACCTTAAACACAATTTTCTTCACTGTACATTTGTGAATCCCAAAAACATTTCCCACTACTCTATATTCGCCACATGATGCCAACTTAAATAAACTTATAGCTATTTGTTTCTCAACAGATGTTGTTCTCGCGTTATTAAAAATAGGGTTTTGGGCAGGTTCTAATTTTGATCGCAGCTCACTGCATAAATAATTAAATGTAGATTTCGAGACTCTGAAATCCTCCACCCATCTTTCCTCTGAATAATTTTGCATTATTTCAAGCCATATATTATCGCTTCTTGGAATAAATTCACATGATCTATAAATTGGTTGCAAAGAAGTTAGCAATTGCATAAACAAATCTTTACTTCTGTTTTCATATGCTGCTCTAACCTGTCTATTAAAAAAGTAATATAATATATATATAATTTATGTTACGAGATTTATATGTAAAATTACCTCATATGTTTCGTATAAATCCTTTTACGCTTTCTAATACTCTGATTTCGCTTTGTTAAAAATATTTTTAAAAAATGCTCTAAATTCTCCATCTTCACTCTACTGTGACAGCTCAAAGTGAGGTTGTGTCCGAACGCGCACATAACTGAGGACCGAACTGGTCCAGTAGACCGGTTCGGTCCTGCACATAAACGCGCACACTATGTTCTTAGCCTAATTCATCGTTGTAAGCTAAGGAAATAGGAGAAAAATCAGGCAATTCAGCATCTGTACGCACTATACAGAAAGTAGTAATAAAATCCTCTCCAGTGCTTCAACGTCGACGATTGAAAAAGAAGCTCATGCTAACTCATCGCCATAACGAAAAATCTTCTATTTGCACGAAACCTCATGTCTTGGACCACTGAATGAAGAAGAGTCATCTTTTCTGATAAAAAACATTTTTCATTGGATGGTTCAGATGGTTTTTGCTTTTATTTCTACGCTTTACGGAAGGATCACAGTTTTTTAACGAGGAGACGCAGCCGAATAGGAGGCGTATATCCTACTATGGTCCCGGTGGGGGGGGTATGGGGGCTATATCCTACTATGGTCCTGTAGACTAGGTGGTCCGTACCGGCAGACAAGCTGCAGAAAAGTACAAACACCTGCTTTCTGCGACTAAGTCTAAAATACACTAAGTAATGGAAGGTGAAAGATGGATATTTCAACACGACTACGCAACAATTCACACAGCCTAAGTGCTCAGAACTTGGTTTCGGGACGAAAATATTGAAGTTTTGGATTGGTCTTTTTTGTCACCGGACCTTAATATTATCGAAAACTTGTGGGGATGGCTATCAAGATAAGTTTTTGCAAATGGTCAGCAGTAAAGTACCACGGATGAGCTAATAACAACCACTAAAAATGCCTGGAATGAAGTACCGATATCATTACTACACAATTTATATGATTCTCTCCCAAGAAGAATGTTTCAAGTTATAAACCGAAAAGATGAAAATACAGATTATTGAATAATAAATATTATAACACTTAGAAACCATTCTCACGTTTGTTTTTTAAAATACCTGCTTTTTTCATTATTTTACACCTGAATTTGCATGTGAGGTTAAACAGTTGTCGCAGTGCATATGGGCCAAATTTAGAAAAAAAAAAATTCTAGAAATTTCTGAATGTAATGTAACTTTATTTTTATTTCGGCAAAAGTTTACCAATTGTTCAGGTCAACACATATAATAAGCCCAGATTTCTGGAATTAACCAATTTTTAAAAACTGGGAAAAATTTTGGTGAGGCTAAATAGTTGTCGCGGAGTGTATTCATGGCGTTTCTTGCCGATTGAAACTGATCGTAATTCATAGCTAGTTCTGATAATTACTCATGCAGTCAGGATTTATTATTTCAGGCTGTTTAAAGTTCTCAAATGTGAATAATATTTCTAAAACTTTTCTGGATCTGGCGGTTCTATAAAATACGGACTCTCACAACTACTTACAGCCATTATTTTGATTGACTATCCACCCGGACCTAACATGATCCGCCGACATTGTTCATATGTATAACGAAATTCTTCCAATAGGTGGCTCATTGTGAAATAGAATGGGAAAAATGGCTAAAGATTTTTACAAACAGTGGAATTTCCCTTTTGGTCTTGGAGCACTTAGTACCTACAAATAATTGGTGTGTATTCCATGGTTAATTATTGTATTTTATTACATATTGCCTTTATAACACTAAAGAAAGCTGGCTCCTTTTACTTCAACTATAAAGGGTTCAATAGTATTATTCTATTAGCCTTGGTTGATAGAAATTACAATTTTTTATATGTACATGTTGCTTCCAACGGAAGAAGCAACAATGCAGGAGTTTTTAATAATTCGTCACTTTCTGAAAGGATTGAGAATAACTTTCCCGAAGATAAGCCTTTACCTGGAACATCACAAACAGTTCCCTATGTCATTGTTGCCGACGATGCTTTTAGACTATCCAGAAGAATTATTAAACCATATGGACACAGAAACTCTACAGAAGAAAAATTTTTTAACTAACATACCAAATCCGCAGAGAAAAAAGCAGTTTGTGTAAAATTATTCAAACTGGATTTGTTTACTTTTGCATAAAAGCTCCTCAATTGTAGCAGTAGTAGTTGTTGTAGGAGAAAACACGGCTAAGACGTCGACATAATCTAAGCTGGAGGTGTTTAGAAAAACTTCTTGAAGCTCAGATCCACTTGAGTAGTTACTGGTCTTCTAAAAGAAGCCTGGTAAAAATCTGTGATTATTTTTCATGCTGAAAATATTACTTCTGAATTATTTTTCCTTTTCTTAGTTTTATATGTTTTTAAAAAAAATTAATTTTTTAAACCAATTGGCCGCTGGGATGTACATGTCATCTGTTCCCGCTCCACTTTTCATGCTTTTTTGTTGCTTTTGTAGCTCGTGGTTATATTGACTCCTGTAAATATTTTTTATTGCATTATTTAGTTGAATACTATACCATAAATTTACCTCAAAGTATTAATTTTTAGTTTTATTTAAAAGTTTTTATTAGCTCGCTTTCTTGTCTGTCTGTTTGTCCGGTACAAATCTTGCAATCGATATTTTGAATACTTCCGGTTACCCAATCATCCTGAAATTTCGCACACAGTTAATATGCAATATGGTATACCCATTATATCATTAGATCCATGACAGCCGTCTCAAGAGGACGGATGATGCTTTTCTCCACGGAACAAATTTTGCAATCGATTTTTGAAGTACTTCGGGATATCCTATCGTGCCGAAATTTTGCATACAGCTTTAGCTTCGATGACAATGCAATATGATATACTCAATATACCTTTAGATTCATGGCGGCCGTCTCATTAGGGCGGATTGAAATATTTTTCACACCACCTTCGACATGGGTATCAAATGATGATAAGTAGAACACCCTAAGCAATATAGTATACTCAATATATCGTTTGGCCCATGGCGGCCATCTCGCGTTTTTTTTAATTCATTTTTTTAATTTAATTTATTATGGATGTACAATTCAGGATTTTTTTAAATTCAGTTATAATTGAATACAGTCATACAGTCTTATGTTAAGCATTTAACTTAATGTTTTTTTTATTTTTTTGGGTTACTTGCTCCTGTACCTTATCGGTTCCTTGGAGCCCATACCACATAATGGTATGGTCTATTGATTTTTTTCCCGGACCTTTTTGGTCTTAAACAAACCGTGTGGGATTGATCTCAACTGGCCATGTGTAATTTAGAAAGGTTCAATGCCTGCCACCAATGCGCAAATCTCAAAGCTTCTCGGCTGTCCTGGTTCCATAGCGCCAATCTAGATATCGACAAATCCTGCTTTAAAACGAGACTAGCCACTGAAGATTCGGGCCTCCTGCTCTACTGACGTTGCTATACGGACAGCCACATCTTTTCAGGTATACAAAATTTTAGGATTGCTCGCGCCTCTGCTGTGCTACAAAGAACGCTATTGCTCCTTCAGGTTACGACTCGGCCAGAATAAAATTGAATTGGCGCTACCCTCTGAAATTTGGTCATCACGTGAAGTTTCGAAACAAGTTCCCCAGGTAGCCCGACATCCAATGCTCATGAGGCCCATACGACCCTGTAAGACGTTCGCCTATGATTTCAGGATTGAACAGCTAACTTTTTGAAAGCTCTTGTTGGCGCAACCAGCCACGTAAAAGGCGCTTATACAGGGAACGCTTGGTGTAAGGTGTAAGGACCATTAGGGCCCACTAGTGGCTGATGACGAGCGTGATTGTCCGCAGGGCATAAGTAAGGTTTACATTTGCAAGTACTTTCGCGAAAGTAAATCGTTTTTAACATGAAAGTCTAACTTTCGCTTCCACTTCCGCCATGTAAACACTGCATGACAGTGAACTAGCACTTGCGCAAGTGAATAGAGCCCTATTCTATTTACTTTCGTGAAAGTGACTTTCACGAAAGCACTTGCAAATGTAAACCTACCTATAGAGGATAGCAGAACCTTTTTTAAGCAGAGATTAGCTATGGTATGCGTGGCTCCAGAGTCTAACAAATTGAGAGGACTTACACCCCTCTTTGGTGGCACAGCAGGGGTGTGAAATAAAAAATGTCATATTCTATGGTAATTGTCACAATTACTAACAAGAAATGGTAAACTATTGGGCCCAATGCCACTTCTTAAAACCCGGCTAGCTCATTCTTTAGAGCATGAGACTCTTAATGGCAGGTGGTGGGTCGAGCCATACGTGGAGTAGCGCAGCGCTGCGAACCAGGGGTCCGTTTGTTTTCTCGCACCTGTCGTGTTGTAATGGACGCCCCATGTGACCTCAGCACTCCAATGATAAGTCCCTAAAATCGTGACCCACAGCTACGACCCCTAACCAAGGTCTAATGAAACTCCTAACTCAACATCCAGCCCCATTTTTAAACAGTAAGGCTGTGTACATACATGTAAACTAATGTCAGGCATCGCCTGATGATGACTCAAAGGGAATGGTATGGTTGTGGAAAACGTGATTATACGACGACGAATTCAAAAATAAAATGCTTTAAATGTTACTGTCACAGAAGAACACATCAGATCTTTAACAAACGCAAAAGTTATTTTCTTATCACAAAAAGATATAGCAAATCTTGATAAAACTCAAATTGTGGTAATATACCGCATGAAAATCACAAGTCGTGTTTTAAATAGTAAAGACAATAGTCTACACGGTGTATCGGCTCCACTTAAAACAAAATCTTAATAGTGAAGATGACAAGAAATTTGAGTAAATAAAAATGCTCGGGTGTTTTTTGGTCAATTATAACTTTAAATTTTAGTATGAATGAAAGTGTGAGTACACACAAAAAACAAGCAACAACAACATAAAAGAACAAATGAAAAATAAAAAAAACAATTAATTAAATAAGTAATTTAAAAAAAACAGAAGAAGAAAAAACAATATGTAAAACAACAAGACAGGAAGTATATCAAGTAATATTATATCGAGGGTTTCCTGCCAAAAGGGCGTATCAACCAAAACATGGATTTAGAGGATTCAATAAAAACATTTCAAAAATCGGTGCATTTTTTTCATATTGCTTATCATCGAAAATAAATGTTTTTAGGCGTATGTTTTGGATACTTTTATTCACTTGATGACCTTCTGGCACGAAAAATATACGACTCTAAGAAAAAAAAAAGTTATAAGCCCAAAATCGCGATTTTGTGGATACGCCCTTCTGGCAGGAAACCCTCGATATGAAGTGAAAAAAAAACGCATTGACGCAGAGGCAATGCTCAACATCCGGAACTGGAGACATGCTGCAAGGGACCGTCAAACTTGGATAAATGCCCTAGAGGGGGCCAAGGCTCGATTTGTGCTGTAGCGCCAAATTATAAAATAAAAAATGGATTGAAAAAAAAAAAAAAACAAAAACAAATCAAAACAAACCTTTTTTTGTTAATCAAAAAAGTTTGAAAAATATAAAAATACAAGCAAAGGAATTTAAAAAGAATGAGAAAAGCAACAAGCAAATTATTGATTGACAAAGCTATATATGTATAGCGTGTATCTTTTGAAACTGGTCACTAGATTTGACGGTTGAACGGACCGACCTTTTGCAATGTGAAATCTAATGACCAGTTTCAAGAGACATTATGTACTTGGTGTATTCGATGACTACTGATTTTTTTATGTGAAAGACTAGAGTCTCAGGAAAAGCCCTATATACTGTCGACAATATATTTTCTTCGTATAGAGTGCAATGTCAAACAGCAGCTCTAGTCTGAAGCAGAAAATATTAGCAATTAACGTTCATTGAGACTTAACAGCTCTTTTCTGCTCTGGGTTTACTTTTTCTGCTCCGCCAAATTTGTAGGAGCAGACAGAGTAGGGAAATTCTTCTTTTTCTTTTGATAGTCAATTCGGAACATGATTTATGAATGATGTATTCAGAAAATACTTGGAAATATTAAAAAATTGACCTCAAAATTTAAAAATATAAATTTTGATGCAAATAATATATGCTCGTCGAGCAGTCGAGCCGCCTCAGCCACTTTTCTTTTGGTCCCCTTCCAGATTTTTTTTTGTAATGATAGACTTCATGACCTTCTTGGCAGCTTCTCTCTTTTTTCTTCGTCCTTAGGCACACAATAACCCTGACAGTAACATCTTCTTTTTTCTAATCTGTCTAGAATCAATGAAATAAACGGGAGAGAGTACGCACAATTTTTGGTGATACTATTTAGTTTCCTACTATCCAGCAGAGTATCCTTCCCGTTTTTCTTTTTAGCCAAGACGATTGGTGAACCCCAAGGGCTTGTTGACGGTTCAACCACGTCCAACTTTAACATGCGTTCCAATTCATTGCTCCTTTTATTCTGTATTACTGGTGATACTGGATAATACCTCTGTTTGATTCGTTCCGCCTATGTCAATTCTGTATTGTAATAATGACGTTCTACCTAAGCCTCCTTCTGATAATTTACGAAACTTCATAATAATATTCTCCAATTTAAATTGTTGTAGGGTTAGCTCGGATTGGTCGTAAAGTAGTGGTTCTGTAATTATGACGGTGTTGATTGTGTTGCAATGCCATATCTCATTATTGAGTTCTTTCCTCCAAAGATTTTGCAAAAGTCTACTCTTAAAATTATTTTGTGTTGAAAGGTGGGAATGGAAAACATTCTTAAGATCACCTAATTGTATCGGTACATCAAATGTTCCAATTGAAGAGTGTTTTGCTTTATCTGCTGTTGTAAATCGGTGTATCCTTTTCCTATCGAGCCTTAAACCGAGTTGTTTTAAAACTTCTATTCTCTCACTCCCGACGCACAGTGGTCTGAAAATTTTTTTTAGCGTGACAAAATTTTTTTTCTGGCTTAATAGCTTCTTGTTTATCTTAAAAATGTAAGGAAAATATATACAAAAATTTTACGAATTACTTACTCAAGTTTTTGAGGAAATAATTTCAAAAACATCTGAAAACCATAGAGTAATAACCATTTATTTCATTCAAAGTTTTTCACAATTTTTCATTTCTTAAAATAAAATAGTAAGTGATACCGTTATTCCATAGTTAATTGGATGCTAATCAATAATATAATAATTGCCTTAATCTTGAAATTCAGAAATTAAACAAAATCAAAGTCGGAGTCAGATTCTTCATCCTTAGACTCTTTAACGCAATCGCCTGATACTGCAGTTGTTGACTCTTCATCAGAATCTCCGTCTTGTAGTGTTTTTAATCAGATTTTGTGCGTCGGGATGTAGTGCTTTGAAATTGCCTTTGTCTTGCTGTCGATAATGAGAAATCACCGGATCAGAGGTAACAAGCAGAATATGAACCAAGTCAGTTGTAGTATTTAGTCGAGACGATTTCCTGGTATATGGTGTTCTTGATATTTCCTGTAATCTTTATTTCGTGACTCTTGGGCTTCCTCCGAGAGATGCCCTATCGGCACCATGGCTAATTTCACGGTCAAGCTGCCATGTAATAATATCTTGTGAACGCTTGGAGGCATGTTATACCAACCGTATAGCTTCACGTACAATTGTGCTGTCAATATCCTGCCCGCTGAAAGCAAAAAATCTTGATACTGCAACTTTTAGACGAGCAATAATAAACACAAATTTTTATATAAGTACCTGTAAAATCACACTAAAACGTTGAATGAGGGTAACATCAACTCCTGTGGCTTCGGCTGCTTTGTCTGGATCACCGAAAAATCTGCGAGCAACGTTACCAGTATTCGACGTGCCACTTCCAACAACTACACGATCAACCTTTATACCCAGTTATTTCCACAAGGCATCTTGCACAGCAGATTTTCTCTCTTTTATGTCCTCTCTTTCCTTTTTTTTTTTATGTGGTAAAGTCAAGCTTAGGAATTACCCTTTGTACTACTAGTTTGTCATGTCGTTCGAGTCATGGCCAGTCTCTAGTAGTAAGCTTGCTTTGAAGGATAGAGGAGAAGGGATAGGTTAGGGGTCTGGAGGGTGCGTGAGTAGATGTCTATGAACCTTGCGTTTGAACTCTGAGATGTTATATGAGCTCGGAAACACCGACTGCGGAAGAGAATTCCACAACCGAGTTGTTCTATTGTGGTGGTTCCTCGATTCTATTACGCTGGGTAGAGGAGTAGCAACAATGCTTAGCTCCTGGGGAGAGTATCGAGGTTCGCTTTACTCTATATTATGGTGGAGTAGCTTAAAAGCACGACTCCGTAATGAATAGTATTACGTCTGGTTGTTGAGTGTCTTTATTGTAAAATTCTTACTCTATTTATACAAAAGTTAATTACAAGTAATCTACATATAAAAAATATATTTTCGCGTCTCAAACACCTGTCCATTTAATTTCATGACCCATATAATGAGCATTTTGTGTGTGCATGCAATTTTCTTTGGATGGCATTGATTTGAGGCGCGTTCTTATTATGTAATTTATTTTGCTTACTTACATATGTGATTGCATATTTACATATTTTTGAGGCATGTGATTACTGATTGATTTCATCACACCCTCCCCCTTAGGGAAAAATTTTTTTTTTTTTTTGTTTGTATAAAAATTTTTTTGTTTTTTTTTTTTTTTTTTTTTATTATTTACAATTTTATTATTACATTTTCCTTACTCTATTTTTATGTACTCTTATGACTTTTTTGTTTGCATCCTCCAAAATGCAGTTTACTGTTTCTATTGCTTTCACAAGATATGGTCCACTGTATAGGGGATCTAATTTCTTTCTGTTTTGTATCGTAACTAATACTTTGTCGCCAATTTTTATTGACAAGGGGTTACAATCGAGTTGGCTGTTTTGTTGTCTGACTGCTTTTGACGCTTCTAGGTGTTGTTTGGCATTGTTTAGGGCTTTTTGTAGCCTGAATTTCATTTCACTATTGTAAAGATCATAGTTGTGGATGGGTTCTATTCTTCCTTTTCCCAGTTCTGCTGGTAGGCTTGCTTTTTTTGGCAAAGATTAGTTCAAACGGTGTATAGCCGTGTACCGTATTTGGTGTGGTATTGTAACAGAATGTATAGTATGGGATCCATGTATCCCAATCATCTCTGTTTTCATTTACGAAACACCTTAGATATTCGTTTAGGCATTTGTGATTCCTTTCTAAAGCTCCAACTGTTTCAGGGTGCGCGGCTGTTGCGAACATCTGCTTTATTTTCAGTGTATTGCACACTTCTGCAAATATCTGATTCTTATATTCTGTTCCCAAGTCGGATTTAATCTTTTCCATGGTTCCGTATGTTAGAATGAATCCTGTTACCACTGCTTTTGCAACTGTATTGGCCTCTTTATCTTTGACGGGAAGTGCGACTACGTATTTTGTAAGGTCGCACTGCAGGGTGACTGCATACCTGTTGCCATTTTCTGTTCTTGAAAATGGTCCCACTGTGTCTATTGATACTACACCGAATGGTTTAATGGGTGTTGTTGTTATCTCCATTATTTCTTTATTGTGTTTCTGGTGCTTATTTTTCGCGCATAGTTCGCAGTTTTTAACGTAGGCTGCTATGGTGTTTTTCATTCTTCTCCATCTGTAAAACTGTTTTAATTTGCTGAACATTCTCGATTGTCCCAGGTGTCCTCCTGTTGGTGTGGCGTGGAAATTATGTAATATTTCTTTGATGTGTTCCTTATTCGTAACATACTTAATTGGTTTATATATCTCTATTCTAATTACTTTTAGTGTTTTATTTCCTAAGGCCTTAAATGAGGTCATGTCGATTAATTTAAAAATTTCGCTCTCGGCCGAGAGTTTCAGAGTCTTGGTCTGAATTGTTTTACATATATATTGCTCCAATTCTTCGAAAGCCTGCTCTAGTGCAGTTTCTACTGTTAATTGGTTTCCTTTATTGTTTATCGACCTCTTCCATATTTTTGTTTTACTGTGCACGATATTAATTTCTAATTTTAGTTTTTCTCTGCAGTTCTTAGTTTCTATGTATAGCTCGGGTATGTTTGTTATTTCTTTTTCTGTGAATGCTTCTGTGACTCGCAGTTGATCAGGCTGCTGTGCTTCGTTGCTTCTCTCCTTTTCGTTTATTGTCTCTTGTTTTTCCTTTCGTGTCATTGCTCTGGTTTTCACTTGTAGTACTTTAATATTTTTAAGGTCATTTATATCGATCTGGATTCTCGATAGTGCATCTGGACCTGAATTTTCTTTGCCTTTTACGTATTTTATTTCGAAGTCGAATTCTTCTAGGTCGAGTCTCATCCTTGTGAGTTTTGATGTCGGGTTCTTCATTCCAAAAAGGTATGCTAATGGTCGGTGGTCTGTTCGCACTGTAAATCTTCGACCGTAGACGTATGGCTTAAAATACGCGATGGCCCAATGTATGGCCGTTAATTCTTTTTCTATGGTTGATTTGTTCGCTTCTCCTGGCGTAAAGGTCTTGCTTGCATATGCTATAGGGCGTTCTATTCCGTTTATATTTTGCGAAAGTATTGCTCCACATGCTGCGTTAGAAGCATCTGTGGATATTATGAAGTTTTGTGTAAAATCTGGATGTTGCAATATTGTGGGAGACATTAGTGTTTTTCTTAGTGTTTCGAAGGCATCTTGCTGGTTTTCTGTCCATTCGAACTTCGCTTTCTTTCTTAATAATTTGTTCAATGGTAATGCAATTTCCGCGAAATTTGGTACAAATCGCCTATAATAGTTACAAAAGGCTACAAATCTTCTTACTTCGTCCGCGTTTTTAGGAGTGGGATAGTTCTTGATAGCTTCATATTTGGAAGGATCCGGACTGACACCTTCGACTGATATTTTATGGCCAAGGTATGTGACTTCTGTTTGAAAGAACTGACATTTTTCAGGATTTAGCTTAAGGTTTCTCTCTCTCAACCTTTTAAAGACGGTTGTTAGGTTTTTCAGGTGGTGTGCTTGAGAGCACCCGATCACGATAATGTCATCTATGTAGAGGAAAGCTACCTCTGGAGTCAATCCAGCCATGGCTATTGCCATCATTCTTTGAAAGGAATTGGGACTTATGTTGAGTCCGAAAGGGAGTCTTGTATATTGGTAATGGCCTTTTTCCGTGGAAAATGCTGTGTATTTTCTGGACGTCTTTTCAAGTGGGATTTGATGGAATCCTGACATGAGATCTAGTGTGGAGAAGTATTTGGCTCTTCCCATTTGATCTAGTATATCTTCTATACGAGGTAAAGGGAATTTATCAGCTAGTACCTTTTTATTAAGATTTCTAAAATCTACTACCAACCGCCATTTCTTCTTTTCGTTGGTAGACTTTTTTGGTACTAGGAGTATAGGTGAGTTAAAGTGAGACACTGAGTTCTCAATAATGCCATCTTGTAACATTTTTGCTACTTGTCTGTCTATTTCACTTTTGTGCGTCTCTGGTATCCTGTAGTTCTTTGTATAAACAGGTATGTTGTCAGCTAGTTCTATTTGTTGGTTGTAGAAGTTATTGGTGGTAAGAGGTTCGTCTTCTAACGCGAAAATGTCTGCATATTCTACGCATAGTTCCTGGAATCGTGTCTTAGTATACTGTGGGATTTGCTGTAGATTTAGTTTGTTTAAGACATTTTTTTGATGATTTGTGGATTTTTCTTTTGAAGGCGTTATTTCATAATTTGTCAGTGGTTCATACTGAATTTTGTATTTATCTAGCACTACCAATTTATTCGTGGTGTTCAGGATTTTTATTATTGGGTTTGCTGAATTCGTTATGGTACTTGCTATGAACACTCCAGGCCTAATCTCTTGGTTTTCTATCACTATGTCGACATTGTTACTTTTGTTAATTTTTATTTTCCTAGCTACTTCGCATCGTGGTGGGATTGTTAGAGCATTTGCATATGGTGTACTTAGGATCGGGACTTCAGTAGTATTTTCCTGTGTTTTAATAGTTAACATCCATGTATCGTAATCTAGGTTGGCTTTTGTTTTTGTGAGGAAGTCTAGTCCGAGAACTCCGTCTGCTTCAATGGGGATGCTATCTTCAACTATCTGGAATTGATGTTCTATTTTGCACTTGTTGCTGAACTGTATGTTTGTATATGTGGTACCAATTGACTGTATTCTTGTATCTGTTATTCCTTGTATTATACATTTTCTGTTGGGATAGAAATATTGTTCTTTACTTATTTTGTATCTCTTAAAGATTGAGATTTCTGCTCCTGTATCGACGATGAAAGTGCATGTTGTTCCGCACATATCTACGTATGCCTTCACGTAATTTGCGTGAGCGATGTTTATTGTGAATATTCTGAGAATTCGTTCTGGTGCTCCCCCAACCGGATGGTTTGTTCGTCTGGTTGGGGGTTTTGTAATTCCCCCGACTCTATTATGTTAATTCTATTTGTCCTAGGATTATTTCTTAATGTATTCTTGTTATCTCTTCTAGTGCTACCGTAATTATTATTCCTATTGTTACTGTTATTTCTAAAATCGGTCGCCTGCCTATATCCATTTTGCTGGAACCTGGAGTTTCTCCCTGACCAATTTCTAAAGTTATTTGTAATGGATATGGGATAAATTAAATAAAACACTTTAGCACTTTTAAATAAAAACTCTATATTAAATCGTTATGACTCTACGAGCAGAAGGAAGGTCTTTACTTGTAGACGATTGAAAAAGAAGAAAAACAAAAGCAAAGAACATGTCTGTTCATGCTTCCCTTTTTAAAACAAAATTCGTTTTTTTTTTCTCACGCACACTTTTTCAAACAAGTTTCGTTCGTTCATTCGTTCGATTTTTACAAACAAGTTTCGTTCGTTCATTCGTTCGATTTTTATTTTTTTTTTTTTTTGTTGTTTTTTTTTTTATTTTAAAATGTTACTTAAAATATGATCTTTGTTTGCATTGATTGGTTTTTGGAATTTTATCATCAAAAATCCAACACACCTCCTCAAAAATCAATCCATGCAAACTTCATGAATTAAAATATGTACATCATCTTATTTAATTTTCTAAGACTTATCAACTTCATATCGTTATACAAAATGAAACAAATATTTACACACATACACACACTATATACCGATATACCTTCCTTTTGCCTCTGGGAATTAAATACAAAGCTCAACATTTGTTGCAAGGATTAGGGAAACCCAGGTAAAACCTAATCAAGCTTGAAATCAATCTTACAACTATTTATTATGTCTATGTAATAAAAATTTCTCATCAATTAAAACTCTTAAGTCATAAAACTTATCAATTAAGTAATAAGTAAATAAATTAATATAACAGAGAAATACACTATTTACATATATACATTTTGACGTTCAAAAATCTCCTTTTACTTTCTGCTCTTACTCCAAACCAAGTTTATCTCGAAAAACGACAAACTTTACTGCTGGTAACGGCTTTGTCATCACATCTGCGAGCTGATTACCTGTACATGCATAAAGAAGTTTTATTGTTTTCTTTTCTTCTACCTGCTCTCGAGTAAAATGGTACTTAATATCTATATGCTTCGATCGCTTGTGACTAGTTGGATTATTCGCTATACTAATACAGCCCATGTTGTCTTCGTAAATAATAATAGGTTCCGAAATTTGAATGTTTATGCTTTGAGCTAATGATTTTAACCATAACGCTTCACAAACTGCCTCATAGAGTGCCATGTACTCAGCCTCTGTTGAAGAGGATGCATCGGAATTTTGCTTTTTCGTGTTCCAACAAATTAGACATCGATCATAAAGTTTGAAAACAAAACCGGATGTACTTTTTCGGTCCATTTCATCTCGACCCCAATCAGAATCAGCATAACCAATCAAAATATTTTCAAAAGAACCTCGAGTATAAACAAGTTTTAAATCTATTGTTCCTTTCAAATATCGCAGCACCCGTTTTAAGCATTGCCAAAGTTCTCGATTATTTTTAGTAAGATAACGACTTAAGATATTTACTGCAGCGCTTAAATCGGGTCGTGTGCACAGCATCACATACATAAGACAACCAATCAAATTCCTCGAAGGCGCACCGGTCTGTTCATCATTTTCTAACGCCTTATAATTTAGATTCAATTCCATAGGTGTGCTGACTGGATTGCAATCGCTCATCTTAAATTTCGCCAAAATTGTTTTTATATAAGAACTTTGACTTAGAGTGATTTCATTTTCAGTTCGAGTGATTCTAATACCGAGAAAGAGTTTAATATCCTTTAAATCGATCATCTTGAAACGGTTCATGAGATAAGTTTCGAAATTCGACATTGTTTCGGAATCAGCAGTAGCAATTACCAGGTCATCTACATAAAGTACCATATATATGTTCTTTGAAATGTGACCTCTGTTTAAAATATAAATGCAACGATCAACTTCCGAATTAACAAAACCGAGTTCTTTCAGAATCTCTTCAAATGTTTCGAACCAACATCGCGCAGCTTGTGAAAATCTCATCGTAATCAACTAAATATTTCTGACTAAAACCGCGAGCCACAAGTCGCGCTTTATATTTAATTGGATTTCCAAACTCATCGTTTTTAATTGCAAATACCCATTTACAATCAACTACATTTTTTGCCTTCTGGCTTATCAACTAAAATCCAAGTTTTGTTTGAAAGCAATGAATCTAATTCATCTTTAATCGCTGCTTGCCAAAGTTCTTTATCAGGTCTGTTTTCAATTTCGCTATAAGATTTAGGTACATCACAATTTACTGTCTGAGCGCATAAAATTAAATCATCAGATAAATTTTCATCTTCATTATAACTAACAGGAGGGAGAGTTTTTATTCTTTTACTTCTTCTCACATCTGGAGAAGGTACATTCTGCCTTTTAGGCGTACTGGCAACATCTGTGTTTATCACAGGATATCTGGGCTCTTGATCTAAGTCAACATTTTCATTTTCAACTTGCATTTCATCTGATTTCTCAAGTATACTCATCACTGAATTACGATCAGTGGATAAACCATCATCTGATTTTTGTAAATCAGGTACTCGAGGAGACACATATCTCAACTCATCATTAATCACTCTGTTATCAACAGAAAGTTCATCAGGACCGATCGTCACCGGCCTGGAATTCAAAAATTTCTTTTCATCAACAATGACATCACGAGCCACTACCAACCTACCAGACACAACATCCCAGATCCTATAACTATTCGGTTCATAACCGAGCAAAATGCCCGTCCAAGACTTGCTATCAAACTTGCCTTGCCGTTGCTTATCGAGCACATAAACTGTCGAGCCAAACACTCGCAAATATTTCAATTGCGGTTTTTTATCATGCCACATTTGAAACGGAGTTTTGTTGCATACGATTGCTTTAGTTGGAGTCAAATTGATCAGGAATGTAGCCGTTAGTACAGCTTCACCCCAGAACTCTTTGCTCAAACCCGCACCGGCAAGCATAGCACGAGCCTTTTCGGTGATGGTCCGATTCATGCGTTCGGCCACACCATTTTGCTGGGGTGTGTGCGGTACAGTATAATGAAAAGTAATGCCCTTTTCTGCACAGTACATTTTCATCTCATTTGAGATGTACTCGCCACCATTATCACAATATAATTGAACCAGCTTTGTGTTAAAATGAGTCTCGCTTTTTGCAACAAAATCTCTGAAAACTGAGAAAACTTCCGACTTTCTCTCAAGTAAGTACGTTACGCAATAATGTGTAAACTGATCAATAAAAGTAACAAAATATCGTTTTTCATCAAAAGTCAAAGGACTGATAGGACCACAAACATCTGTGTGTACAATGAACAAAGGACGACTCACATAACTTTTATCTTTAGTTTTCTCAAAAGGTAATCGCGCTTGTTTACCATCAATACATTTCACACACAAAGAATCATGCGGAACTACTTTCTCAATTTCAACAAAGTCATTTATCATTTGACCATTTTTCAATTGCAAAAATTTGTTTTTACTAATATGACCAAGGCGCTGATGCCATAAATCATAGTCACTACAAATGGCAGTGTTAATTTCAGATTGCGATACAATTTTTAACTGTACATAAACAAGGTGATTATTTAGTTCACCTTTAATCAGAATCTTACCATTATGCTGAATAAAGACACCTGATTGGTCGAAAACGATTGTCATACCAGTCTGCTGCATACGGCTTACAGAAAGTAAGTTGTACGGCAGTTCCGAACAATACAGCACATCATGTAGGGTACCCTTAACTCCAAGATTCGAGACAACGTTGATCTGACCGCGCTTCGTTGCGAAAATGCATGCTCCATGTTTATCGATGTTAATTTTCTTCGGAGGATTCACTACTTCAAAAGTGCTGAAGAGTCTGTCATCATTTACCGCGTGGTCTGAAGCACCTGAATCGAGAATAAAGGAAATGTCACGGTGATTAGTTGGATTTCCTTTATGACCTTGAGCATCCATAACCATCATAAAACCGGCATTCGAACATCTGGGCGGCTGTGAGTCGAAAATGTGGACGGACGATTTCTCCGATGTACTGTTATTCGAGCTTCTGTTTCCGAACTTATTGTTCCCTTTGTTTGCTTTTTCTTTTAAATGACGACACTTAGGACGAATATGGCCGGGTTTTCCACAATGGTAGCATTTAATTGCAAACTTATTTGGTCGCTTGAACGATTTTCGATTTTGACGCGAGTTCTGGAATCGCTGGTTGCTGAATCGCGGATCAAATCGCGAATTATCAAATCGGGAATCAAATCGCGAGTTAGACTGACGCGAGTTTGGATTTCGTGTGTCGACCGATTTTTCATCATCTTTAACTGTCGTGTCAAAGGCTAAAACCTTCGTGTTGGTCTCTTCTTTCAGTTCTCTAATTTTCAGTTCCATATCACGAAGTTTTGTCTTTACAAAAGTGAGTGTTGCGTCATCCGGCATCATCATTTGCATAGCGAAAACCGCCGCGTTATAATCACTCGAAAGACTGCGTAACAAGTACGAGATGACATCCGAATCATCGAGTTTCATTCCCGCCGCAGCAGCTTCACGCACGATAGCATCAAAATCATTGAAGTGAGCTTCTAAACTTGCATCACTTTTCATTTTTAGAGCACTCAAGTACTCGGTAATTGTTCCCTTAGCGATCCGCTCAGCTTTTTGCCACTTTCTGTCCGGTATTAGTGGAGGCTGTTCTTTTATCACTTTTATACAGTCTAGTTCCGTCAGAAGAGCACATATTCTAAACCTCCAAACGTTATACTCCTGTCCATTGAACCGCGGAATGTCTCGCCTGGATTTATCCATTTAGAAACCGATTAAAGAAAATCTAAACCAAGCCCGATTAACTAATCACGATTCACGCTTGCAGGTAATAATTAACACTACACGTATCTGGGCCCATAACCTAATGGATATGGGATAAATTAAATAAAACACTTTAGCACTTTTAAATAAAAACTCTATATTAAATCGTTATGACTCTACGAGCAGAAGGAAGGTCTTTACTTGTAGACGATTGAAAAAGAAGAAAAACAAAAGCAAAGAACATGTCTGTTCATGCTTCCCTTTTTAAAACAAAATTCGTTTTTTTTTCTCACGCACACTTTTTCAAACAAGTTTCGTTCGTTCATTCGTTCGATTTTTACAAACAAGTTTCGTTCGTTCATTCGTTCGATTTTTATTTTTTTTTTTTTTTTTGTTTTTTTTTTTTATTTTAAAATGTTACTTAAAATATGATCTTTGTTTGCATTGATTGGTTTTTGGAATTTTATCATCAAAAATCCAACAATTTGTGGGTGTCTGCCCGTTGAAATTATTTCTGAATTTGTTGGTCTGTTTTTTATTATAGTATAGTACTCTGTTTGTAGGTGGCTTATCTACTGCGACTGCCTTTGTTACGACTTCATTTAGTGAAGCTAAATTTGTTGCTTTTAGTATGAGCGATGTTTCTGCGTTTTCAATATTACTTATGAACGTTTGTATGGAAAATTTTTCTGCTAATTTTTCGGCTGTATCATTCGTCGCTACTTTTTCGGATATAAAAGCTCGTGTTAACAGGGATGACAATTCTTCAACTTGTTTAGAGTAGTCTGTTAGCTTCCTGCTCCCCTGTTTACAGTTTCGTAATTGAGCTAAGATAGCGTCGGATGATAATTTTACTGTAAATTTTTGTTGCAGCTTTGCTTTTATCTGGGCTACTGTTGTTAAGTCGTTTGATATGATGCTTTTGGCCCTTCCTGTGATTCGGGTTTTTATGAATTTTATCATAATGCCTTTCTGTTCTGCTGGTGTTAGTTCGTCCAATAGTTCCATCGACTCTATAAATGATTCTGTCTCCTCTTCCTTGCCGTCGTAGGTACGGAGCAAGGATGTGGCTGTTTTTATATCGAACGACATATTTACTAGCTTTCTTTGAATTTCTATTCGTTCGTTTATGGCTATAACGGTTTTCTTTATTTCCGTGTACTTGTTCCTTATTTCTTCTATGTTTTCTGCCTTGGCTATCCTTCCTGTCTTTTCTTTTGCCTCTATGTAGAGTTCGTGTACCTGTTGCTCCTTTTTTGTTAATGTCCCGCTGGTATATGGTCGATTCGGGCTCTTTTTAAAATTTTCTAATATACTTTGCAGCTCTTCTCTTATTTCTGCAAGTCTTTCCATGTATTATTTTTCAGAGTTTTCCCCTTAGTTTAAAGTTTGGGAAAATGCTGCGTGATACTGTGTTAGTTCAGACATTTACTTGAACTGGGGTGTTTAAATATCTTTTGCGGAGTCCTCGTCTGTGATTTATATAAATTTTGTAAATTATTTGCGCTATTTTGATTATCACTATCACGATTAGCAGTATTATCACTTCTTTGTTCTCGACTGTAACCGTATCCTCTATTTTTAAATTATTTATGATTTCCCCAGTATTTTCTGTGGGTTTACTATATTGTGTGCCCATTTTGGAGAATGCAATTCAGGAAATTCAAACACAACAAAATACTTTACTTGTTTCCTTAAAAATCTTATATTAAAAAATTTATTTATTTATTTATTTATTCATTTATTTACTTAATTAAAATATGGCCAATTTTCCAGGCGCTCTTTATTATATATTATTATTTTTTTTATTTCTGCTATTATACTTGTGATTAGTGCTGTAGCTATTACTAATGTCAATATAATTACTACTATAAATAAAACTATTCTTTTTATGTCATACGCCTGCATTATCTATTATTTTACTGTATTTATTTATTTATTTATGTATTTAATCAATTACTTATATATATTGATATTATTATTGTATATTATATTTTTTTTTTATCCGGGCGCGTATTTCCCTATGTGCCGTAATGTTTCCTCGTTTGTCATCTAGTGTTTTATCCTTTTTGCCCTGTTGTGCTCCTTTTTGGCTTGTGCCAGTAACTGCTGATATTTATTCTTTTCCTCCTGGGTGCTTGCTATCTCCAGTAGTTGAATGTATTTTCCGACCTCTCTGCCTAGCCTGGCGCGTGCTCCTCCTCTTGTCTTCCTTTTTTCTTCTTTTTGTGTCCTCCTGTACTCCAGTCGCTTTCTATATTCTTCGATCGTTAACCTACGGGGGCCCGCTGTTTCTTCAGTTGAAGATGTTGTGGTTGACGGCTGTAGTGTCGGCTTCTGAAGTATTGGCTGGTTTGTTTTGTACAGCGTTAATCCCTCGATGTTCCTTTCCGGGATGTTTTTCTCTAGTGTTGTAAATATTCTTTGGAACGCAGCTTCAATCTCAGTCCTGTCACGGTCGCCATGTGGTGGTTCCTCGATTCTATTACGCTGGGTAGAGGAGTAGCAACAATGCTTAGCTCCTGGGGAGAGTAGCGAGGTTCGCTTTACTCTATATTATGGTGGAGTAGCTTAAAAGCACGACTCCGTAATGAATAGTATTACGTCTGGTTGTTGAGTGTCTTTATTGTAAAATTCTTACTCTATTTATACAAAAGTTAATTACAAGTAATCTACATATAAAAAATATATTTTCGCGTCTCAAACACCTGTCCATTTAATTTCATGACCCATATAATGAGCATTTTGTGTGTGCATGCAATTTTCTTTGGATGGCATTGATTTGAGGCGCGTTCTTATTATGTAATTTATTTTGCTTACTTATGTGATTGCATATTTACATATTTTTGAGGCATGTGATTACTGATTGATTTCATCACACTATTTATAAACGAACTACTAAAATGTAATGTGCGCGAAGGGAAGGGCTGAAGGGTGAAGGGGTGAGCCGAGTTGGCTAGTCTTGTGTTGCGGGAAAAAAATTGCCGTGTAGGCAGGAGGTTTCTAATTTCGTTAGAACACTCACTATGAAAATAGCGGTAAAATTTGCTAAGTGCTGCAACATTCCTACGGTGGCTTAAAGAGTCGATGGAGGAGCAAAGGGTGATATCGCCAATGAGTTTGATGGCGCGATTTTGCACCTTGTCGAGCCAAGCCAAGGTGGTTTTGGGGCTCCCGCCCAAATATACGAGTTGTATTCAAGGCGGGGCCGAATGTAGGACTTGTAAATTGTAGACAGAGCAGATGACTGGAGGAGGAACTTGCATCTCTTGAGGAATCCCAGGCATTGGAAAGCTTGTTTGGCGATTTGGAATATGTGATTGTTCCATCGCAGATCTGATGATAAGGTAACGCCTAGGATGTTAAGAGATGGGTCAGCCATTACATTCTTTTTGTCCACTGAGATAGAGGGACGGGTGGTGCAGGTTTTTGTAGAGATAAGACAGTACTTTGTTTTGGATGCGTTGAATTCGACACGATTCTTGCGGCCCCAAGCAAGAATAAGTTCAATGTCCTCGTTAATAGAATTGGACATGAGTTCACGGTCGACGGGACAAGGTCTGGCACGTGCTTGTCTTGTATTATCAAAGGTGTGGAAGTAACCTTTGTTGATGCATATCGAATTGAGGCTTTTTGCAAAGTAAGCTTTTGCGATATGTGTATAATGCATTCTAAGAACTTCATCCAAGCATGAAGAGTGCTAAGGCCATACTTAAAATTCTCTTCCTGTATAACATAACTTTTTACAAGTTCCAGATTATTCATTGCTTTAGGTGATGCGCCACAAATGAAGCAATTAGAACTAGCTGTATTGGTTAATGAATTTATAACTTTTCCGTCCAACATTGTAAAAAGCATACAATATGTAATCGTCATGACATTGCCTGAAAAATACAGTATCAAGTTATAATTTATTACGTTAAAAGAAGAAGTTAAGAAAATATTATTACCGTTGATTACAATTTCGAATGGCTTCAAAGATTTAATTTCTGACTCAGCAGCCTCTACTCCTTTCTTTGTGCTGTCCACACTCTCCTTAATGTACTTAAATTTAATTGGACGACAATACCGGACTGAGGAAGGCTTTTTGTTCTCCCACAATATTGATTTTTCACCCCTCTGGTTAGTAGCTATCAGTCGCAGTGGCACCATAGAAAATAAGAAACAGTGTTTTTCCGAAAAGATTTCGGTAGCTTCTATGCTTGATACTGAAATCCCTGGCTCACTGTTATCTTTATTAGACTTAAACAACTGCATATATTCGTTCTGTCCAGAGCTGCCGTCATAACCCCATTTACAAAACAACTCAATTTTTTGGTACTGCTCATCATCTTTTTGTGACAAGTTCAAAGTCTCACAAACTCGTTGAGCTGTATGATTTAGTAAATTTTGAAGCGGAATAGAGGCTCCTGCAAGAAGAAGAGTAAGGTAATATGTGGGTAAACTATTTAGCTGCAGATTATTTTAAATGTTTACCGTACTGAGTTACATCTATTCCTGATGGATAACACTTCTTTTTCGCTTGTAAAACATGATCATACATATGTGGGAAGAATATCAGGATATCAGAATATCATCAACACTCACGGAAAGAAATATCAATCGTATTTGGTGTAAAATCAATCAAATTTGCTATTGGTTTTGCGTCAATCAAATATTTAATTTAGTTAAGTCTTATTTTCTAAAATCGATAAAATCAAAAAATAAAGACTTTGATAAAATTATTATAAAATGAATCAAATAATTTTACTGAATTTAAATATAAATAAGTGATATATAGTAAAGAATCTGATACATTTTTACGAATTTTTACTGAAATTAAATATAACTTTATTAATATTTTTGAAAAAAATTCCCCAGTCAATTCTTTTTTTACTAAAATCAGTAAAATATTTCTTATTATTATTCACGTAGAATTGATTATATATTTTCTATATATAGCCGCCCTGGCTACAATCTACAAATCCTATATTCGGCCCCGCCTTGAATACAACTCGTATATCTGGACAGGTGCCCCAAAAACCACCTTGGCTTGCCTCGACAAGGTGCAAAATCGTGCCATCCAACTCATTGGTACATTTCGCGCCTCCATAGGCCCTTTAAGCCACCGTAGGAATGTAGCAGCCCTTTCCATACTTTATCGCTATTACCATAGTGACTGTTCCACTGAAATTCAGAACCTCCTGCCTGCACGGGAATATTTTTCCCGCAATACAAGACTAGCCCGCCCGGCTCACCCCCATACCCTACAGCTCCCCTTTTCGCGCACAATACGGTCTAGAAGTTCGTTTATGAATAGAACAACGCGACTGTGGAATAATCTCCCGCAGTCAGTATTTCCGAACTCGTACAACATCTTAGAGTTCAAACGTAAGGTTCATCGACATTTTCTTGAACACCCTCCAGACCCCCTCTAACCTATCCTATTCTCCTCTATTCTTCAAACCAAGCTACTACTAGACATTGCACCATGACATGAATGACATGACGGACTGGTAGTACAAAGGGTGACTCCTGAGCTTGGTTTTTTCATATAAAAAAAGAAAAAAATCATCGAAGTTCTAGTTTGATCTTGAGAAAGTGTCCCGATTCACCCGAAATGCACTTTTGTTAAACAAACGCAGGGTTTAACTACAATTTTACAAATAATCACAAAATCTTTTTTATCCCTAATAGTTAACTTCCTAACGAATAGATTATATGAACTTACCTTTAATTTCTTCTTCAAAATTATTTATTTAGGCATCTCCAAAGTCTTCACAAATAAAACTTTCAAGTGTCGTAATTTGTATTAACATTCGTCACGAAGTTAATAATGCCCACAGTCAACTCAAACTTACATGAAATAATGTATTTGGTCAAAGGGTACATGGAAACAGCCAAAGTACCAACTTAATAAAATGATAAACCCTTTGAAAAGCCATGTCCCTATTCACCCGAACATCCCAGATCACCCGACTTTCCCCTATCTTATTACTTTCAACACCTTACTTTGACATAGTTGAATAACACTTAAAATTCAAAACATCACCTAAAGTGTCAAAGAGACTCTTAAAGAATATAAAAGAAATAAAACAATACTTTATGTAATGTGCATGCCTTTATTTTTTTAATAACTCATTAAAAATTCTTTACAAATTTCGCTTTTTATAAAATGCTCTTCCATCTGGAAGAATGTGTCTCACTGTTGGCTTTAATTGAAATAAATCTATATTTTTACAAGTTACATTTTCTGACTTTTTAAGTAAAAAATAACAATTGAAATGTTCGTCTTTTTCACCAATTTCAATTTGGTTTACAATTAAGCAAATTCGACGTGTTTCTTTAAAAATTATGATATCGATAATTTCATATAGGCCTTCGTTAAACATATAATACCCAACTTTATATGCAGTTCCCTTGTATATAATATGTGACGAAATAACATAGTCATTTTCATATAAAGTATCTTTTAATCTAGCATAGTAGACTTTCTGAGATAAAAGCGAATTTTCTTGCTTTATTACAATATATTCACAGTCATTACTAAATGATAAGAGCAAATTACTAAATTTCATAGCACATTTTTTTGCAATTGACAAGGGTAAATTTCTTCTAGATGCAGTCGCGTTGGTATAATTCACCATTTCTCGATTTTTCGATTCAAAACGCATGCACCAAAGAAATCTTAATGGGCCAGACTTCCGTATCATATTGGGATAGTGCACCAGTAAATGGTGCTTTGGTTTAAGAGTATCTTTAAATAAATGTGTGTACATTTTGTGATGTTTTGTTATATATTCTTCCAGCAAAAAGATATCAGTCTCAGAAAATGACATGGAAAGCAAAAGATCGACAAGGGTCTCAAGTAAGCAAATATATTTCCAAACTTTATCTTGTTTTTTTACTAAATCACCGACAAAGCTGGTAAAAAAGTGTATCATATTCAATGCTTCGCGCGCAGTCACGTGCAGCTTATTATTTTTTAAGTGTTGATCTTTAATGATTTGACACTTGTTCCTTACTTCTATTTCACCGTAGTGGAAATTTTGCACACGGTAATTAAAAGTTTCTAGCGAAAAATATTTATTATCAATGAAATACTTTAATGCATTCATAACACCATACTTAATTATACCCTCGAAAACGTCGTGCATAATGTCAACCGAAAAGTTTTCAACTACGTGAAACGATGGAATTGTATTAAATATTGATTCTGTCCTGACTCCGGTTTGCAAATAATTACTAATCGAAATATGTTTATCATAAAGTTCTTTTGTGCGCAAGTAATAATTTATTTCTTTATAGCTCTTTTGTGTTTCACTTTTTTTTGGCAGCAGAATCTACAGAAATATGTGTGCGAAAAAGATTTTGAAAAATTTAAAATAGTGTTAAGTCCAAGATTGTCTCCTATAACTAATCCTAAAATGAAATAAACCTTAATTTGTCCCTCATTAGTATTTAATACAATTCCTTCTAATTCGAGTTTTTTTATAACTTCAATCAAAGAGTATAAAATTTTATCAGAATCCAGCTTTTTTAAATATGATGCTTTAACAAACATAGCAGGAAATATATTAGAAAGTTTTGAAAATTGCTCGGTTTGTAACAGTGGGAAAGAGTAATAGAATGCAGAAATAGATTGAGTTCCTGTATGATTTCCTATGGGATCATTTGTTTCAAAATCATCATAGTTTAGGAAATAAGGTATTACAGTTTTATCCGACATTGAAGATATTTTATTTTTCCAGTAAGTTCCCTGAACAAAATTGCATAGCACAGAATTTTCGGAGGATTTTAAGGCTTCCAAATATTCCAACGAATTCTTCAAAATGTTTGGAAGTTCAAAGAACTTTTTTATTTGATATTCAATAGGCATAATTGCTCCCTTCAAACATCGGCCTTCCAGTAATGGAACCCCTTTTTTCATTACTTCCGAAACTCGATTGTCCACTATGAACTCTGTGGGCTGCATCATTAAATCTCGTTGAGTTAAATGTTTGATAAGCAAATATTCGGTACTGCAGTTTCTAAAAGTTTTTAATGGATCAGTAAAAAGTTCATTTAATGCAACGTCATCACCAGAAGACATTATGTTCGAAATAGTTTTTTTTATGTTATTTAAAATGAACTCAATTATATTTCCAACTTCTAATAAAATACTTTCTATTTGTTTATTTGTCATATGACTTGCGCTATTAAGCCCGCAAATGAATTTCAACGTAATGTTTTCAATATCATTTTCAATTTCGACCGGAGAATTAAATTCAACTGCATTGATTTTAGTATTTTGTTCACTTGGAATACTGCTTACAACGTTTGATTCGGAAACCGCTGTTATTAAATTATTATCAACTTTATTTAATTCATTACCATTATAATGACATCTTAGTAAATGCCTTTTGTAGGCTTTTATATTTGTAAAGCGTTGAAGACAGTTATGTTGAACGCATTCAATTGAGTTCCAAACGATTTTGTTTCAAGCTGTGTGTACACCGGCCCAAATGGGATTCGTTTGCTTGCGTTCAGGCCGAGATAATTTAACTAAGCTAGGCAAGTTAAAAACGGCATAAACAGTCATTTTTTAGCGCTGTTGCTAAATTATTTCTGCTTTTTGGTTTAGCTAAAATATAGCACAGCCAAAATGAATTAACGTTTGCTTGTAAACTATTGTTGTAAGAAAATAATTTAGCGATTATAATGAAGCGGACTCGGTGGGATTTGGGGGCATTCGTTTTTAAAAGATTAGAAATTGCCGCATAACGAAGGTTCGTCAAATGTCGTCCGTTGGCCTTCGTTGGGCAGGTGTGTACGGGGCTTAAAAGGAATTTTATTATAGAAAAAACACTTTTTGTTTAAATGCATTTGCCGCGTTCTTACGAAATCAAGGAGGATATGATGTAGAAGAATTTCTTGGTCAGAATTTATTCTACTTGACGGAACTATCGTTTTGTGATGAATCTGAGCTACAATTTTAATATTTTTTTTTAAGATTATAAAGTCGTTTTTGATTGTACAACTTTTCCTATTTTTATAACTAGTAAACCCATAGTAAATTTCTTATCACATTTATCAATTTGAGATTGTTTTTATTCTGATATTATAAAATCAATTCGAATTTGTTTGTTTTATATTTGTCGTAATCAATTAAAATTTCATCGATTCTATTCTAGATGTTCAGAATTGATTCAATAAAAATGTTCTTGGTCTTGTAAACCAATGATATGTTTAATTTTTGCAATACTAACTTCCAGAAAATGTTACAAATGTGGAATTAGTAAAATGATAGAATAAATTTTAGAAAATCATTTCTTTCCGTGCTATTCCTACCGTAACCGGTCAAATGACCGTTTTTAAATTTTATGCGTATGCGGAAAATGTACAGTTGAGAAGCCCATTTGTAAAAAGTGCGACGAAAAAGAATAAAATGTAGTTTATGTACTCTTGAATAAAAGAAAATATAATTTTATACTGGTAAGCTGGCTATTATTCGCTGCTCTGCATTAAATATTGGAAAATATAAGTTGTGAAAGACCGGTCATTTGACCGGCCGCGGTAGGAATAGCTATATGTGAAGTGTCGGTAGGAATAGTGTCAAAGAAGTTAATTTGATAAGCATGGTCACATGTGCACAAGGCGAAGTACAGTTGTCAACTGCCTGTCTCTGTACATAAGTATAGTAAATCACGAAGAATCACCTAGCCTAACCATGGAAGAGACGCGCGTACATATATGTTTATATTTTCAACACAAGTTCATATTTATAATTTAATTCAATTCTAATTTATTTTAATTTTAGCTTTACGTTTTTCTCCGTTGTTCGAAACATTACCTTTCACAGCATCGGTAACTCAGCTGTGAAATTGACGGACCGAGACCGACGGATATAAAACTTAATTAACCTCTTCAATTATGCAATAAGAAATAAGTTAATTAAAACTAGAACTTAAAACCTCTAAAAACACTTTTTAAAAGCTTAAGTAAAATTTGCTTTCTTTGTTATTTTAAAGTGAAATAACAACAAATCTTCAACGAACTGCCACTTATATCCTAACTGTTAAAAAAAACCAAATGCACATCAAAATACTCTGAGAATGTACTACGTATATCAACAATAAATAGATACCACCGTCTTGCCCAACGGAAAATTAAAAAACAAAACATTTAAACATTTGTTTAAACAGCCTCATACCACTTAATCATTCACAACTAGTAAAATAACAACTTTACTATTGCCGTAACAACAGGTTTTGACCTTCTTGGATAAATAATGGTTGAAAAAAGTTAATTCAACCATTTGACAATAAGACTCTCTGTCATTAGAATTTGCGATAAACAATTTTTTGATTTATGTCGTGCTAAAAACATTTTCAGACCACTGTGCGACAATAGAATATACCGAGCCGGTATCGAGTAAACATGATACTTTAACAAAAAATATTTCGATGTCGATAAAAGGTTTGCTATCGGTTTTTTTTTTTTTGGAACGAAGTTCCTTAACGCGGCTTGCGGGTAGAGTGAATTGGGAGAAATCGTCACGTAACAAAATGCGATATTTTGTGTATGTATGCGTGCGAGTATCGATCCCAGTAGGCAATTTGTGAATTTATTAAATCAGAATGCAGTGTTTTTCTTTAGAAATTGGAATCAATTTGCACCGATAGCTATAGGAAGAAATGATGATGCAAAGTGTCATGCATGACGAACGTGCACACTTTTTGCATTGGTCATTATCGAGGATAGATGCTTATGCTTTCTTGTCTGTCTGTTTGTCCGGTACAAATCTTGCAATCGATTTTTTGAATACTTCTGGTTACCCGATCACCCTGAAATTTTGCACACAGCTTCAGCTCCGATGACAATGCACTATGGTATACCAATTATACCGTCAGATTCATGGCCGTGGTCTCAAGAGGACGGATTACTGTTTTCTTCAAGGAACAAATTTTGCAATCGATTTTACAAATACTTCCGGGTATCCTATCATGCTGAAATTTTGCACACAGCTTTAGCTCCCATGACAATGCAATATAGTATATACCTTTAGATCCAAGGAGGCCGCTCAGGAGGGCGGATTGAAATATTCTTCACAACCCCTTCGACATGGGTGTCCAATGAAAGGATATGATAAGTAGAACACCATAAGCAATATAGTATACTCAAAATATCATTTGGTCCATGGCGGACATCTCCAGCGGGTGAATTACTATTTTCTTCACAACCCCCTCGACATGGGTATCAAATGAAAGAGTATGATAAGTAGAACACCATAAGCAATATAGTATACTCAATTTATCGTTTGGTCCATGGCAGCCTTCTCAAGAGGGCGGATTACCATTTTTTTCACAACCTCTTCGAGATGGGTATCAAATCAAAGAGTACGATAAGTAGAACACCATAAGCAATATAGAATATCCAACATATCGTTTGGTCCATGGCGGTCATCTCAAGAGGGCGGATTACCATTATCTTCCCAACCAACTTGAGATGGGTATCAAATGAAAGGGCATTATAAGTAGAATGCCATAGGCTATGTCTTTATATTCATGGCGGCCATCTCAAGAGGGCGGATTACCATTTTCTGCGCAACACCCAGACATGGGTATCAAAATAAAAGGCTATGAAAAGTAGAACTTCATAAGCAATATAGTATACCCAATCTATCATTTGGTCAATAGTGGCCATCTTAAGAGGGCCGATTACCATTTTCTTCACAACCCCTTTGAGATGGTTATCAAATGAAAGAGTATGATAAGTAGAACACCATAACCAATATAGTATACTCAATATATCGTGTGGTCTATGGCGGTTATCTCAAGAGGGCGGATTACCATTTTCTTCACAGTGCCCTCGACATGGGTATCAAATGAAAGAGTATAATAAGTGGAACACCATAAGCAATATAGTATACTCAATTTATCATTTGGGCCATGGCGGCCATCTCAAGAGGGCGGATTACCATCTTTATCACAACCCCTTCGAGATTGGTATCAAATGAAAGAGTATGATAAGTTCCGGCAATTAAAGGTTTGCCAGTTGAATCTACACCATAGCAGAGCAGCATCAGCAATGATGACGCGAGGCTTCGGTGAGATGAAGCTGGATATTGCTCTCATACAGGAACCCTGGATCTACAAGGGTAGGATTAGGGGACTATCTGGGGGCTTTGACACTCTGTACGTTCCCAATGCGAATGAAAGAGTGAGGACGTGTGTGCTGGTGAAACACGGAGTGCAGGCGGTTTTACTGCCGCACTTGTGCACACCAGATCTCACAGCAGTACGCGTAGGTACTGGAAGTGGGGCTTTCATTCTAGCCTCAGCCTACCTTCCGTACGATTCGCCAGATCCTCCGCCCACCAGGGAGTTGGAAATTCTGGTTATTACCTGTGGCGAAAAAGGCACAGGGTTAATAGTTGGTTGCGACGCAAATGCACACAACACGGTGTGGGGAAGCACCAACGACAACCATAGAGGAGAGGCTTTGCTCGAATTTGTGGAATGCAACAATCTAGTTATTGCAAATAGAGGGGTAGAACCAACCTTCGTCGATGCTAGACGAAGGGAAGTCATAGATATAACTCTATGCAGCAACCGGATGTTGACAAGATTGACCAACTGGGAGGTGATGGATCGGACGACTATGTCAGATCACAGAGCCATTTCATTTGAGATAGAGTACGGAACCCCGGGCAGGGGAGACGGAATTAGAACAACGAGAATTCCACGCAACACGGACACGTCTAGATATACTGAAATGTTGCGCAGGAATCTCGGGGAGCGCGTGCCAAGGGCACCGAAAACCACAAGAGAAGCAGAGTCTCAGTTGCATGTCCTGCAGACAGCGATAGAGAACGCTTTTCGAGTGGCGTGTCCTCTTACGTCAGTGGATGACCATGATCCCACACCCTGGTGGTGTAGGGAGCTGGAGAAACTGAAGAAAGAGGTCAGAAAGGCTTTCAACCAAGCGATGAGGTGCAATGACCCGGTTGCCTGGGAGAATTACAAAGCCAAGAAAAGAGAAATGAAGCAAACTCTGCGACGACGGAAAAGGGAGTCGTGGAGGAACTTCTGCTCGAGCATGGAGAGCATATCTGAGGCCAGCAGACTTCAGAAAATGATCTCCAGGGACCCGGTCTCCAAAGTCGGACTCGTTCGTGACCCGTCGGGGAGGATGACGGAGACGCTGGAGGAAACCAACAAGATCCTGATGGAAGTTCACTTTCCTGGCAGCTATGTCTCGGGTAAATCTTGGACTATTCGTAACAGAATGGCTACAAGGATGAACCGAGAGGAGGCTAACGGGGTGGTGACGGAGGAAGGGGTGAGACGTGCAATAGACACATTCTCTCCCTTCAAGACATCGGGGCGTGACGGAATATTCCCTGCGCTGCTTCAATGGGGCAAAGATGTCATTGCACCCAGGCTTAGGGGAATATTCGTTACCTCTCTAGCAACAGGATACATTCCGGCGGTGTGGAGGGAAACCAAAGTGGTATTTCTCCCTAAGCCAGGCAAGAAGGACTACACCGAGGCGAAGTCCTCCAGGCCAGTCAGCCTAACATCCTTTCTGTTGAAAACAATGGAAAGAGTGGTGGCAGACCACCTGGAGAGTACTATGCTAAGGAGGCACCCTTTAAGTAGAAGCCAGCACGCTTACCAGGCTGGCAGATCTACAGAAACGGCACTTCACCAACTGGTGCGAGTAGCCGAGGGGGAACTGTATACCGGAGGCATAGCGATGGCCGTTATTATGGACATCGAAGGCGCCTTCGACAAGATACAGTTCAACAAACTCAAAGACGCTCTGGTGAGGCGAGAGGTCAGCCCTATGATTGTAAGGTGGGTGGACAGCATGCTGAAAAACAGAGCGGTAAGGATTCAGACAGGAGACTCGCGGCTTCGAGGGAGGGTCAGCAAGGGATGCCCACAGGGCGGGGTGCTATCGCCCCTCCTGTGGAACATCACTGTGGACACTCTGCTCAGGCGGCTAGAGGAAATGGGCGTGCATACCGTTGGGTATGCAGATGATGTAGCGATTGTGGCACGTGGCAAGTTTATGAGCACTACGGCAGATATCATGAGGAATGCATTCCAAGTGGTTGAGCAGTGGTGTACGGAACAGGGCCTCACCATAAATGCTAATAAGACAGACGCGATAATCTTCACTAGGAAGATTAAAGATCTGGATTTTCAGCCCCTCATGCTTTTTGGATCGAGGATCAAGGTGTCTGGGATGGTCAAGTATCTGGGTGTATACTTGGACTCGCGACTAACCTGGAAATACCACGTTGAAGAGAAGATTAAGAAGGCGACAAGGGTGCTTCACCAGTGCAGAAGAGTATGTGGACTAAGGTGGGGTATCTCACCAAGGTTAGCATACTGGACATATACCATGATGGTGAGACCCATCATAACTTATGCCTCGGTGGTCTGGTGGACTAAAGCCACACAGAAAACCGTCAAGAGGCATTTGGACAAGGTGCAAAGAATGGCCTGCGTAGGTGTGAGCGGTGCTTTCCGCACCACACCCGCCGCGGCATTGGAGGCGCGTTAGGGCTGCTGCCGTTAGACCTCCAGGTGATGAAGACTGCGGCAGCCTCAGCGATTCGGATGAGACGGGATGCCGCATGGCAGGCGTCAGGAACCTTATATGGGCACATGAAGATCCTGGATCGCATTAAAGGGATTAGGGAGCTCATGATGCCCATGGAAGGGATCACAAAAATGAGGGTGACCGAAAGGTATCATAAAACCCTCATAGGGAACGGAACGCTCCCCGAAGGGAGACCGGAAGACATATATATCTTCACGGACGGATCCAAGATTGACGGCAGAGCAGGTGCGGGAGTCTTCTCGGAGGACTTAAATCTGACCTGCTCTCTGGCTTTGGGGAATTACACCTCAGTCTACCAGGCGGAAATGCTTGCTCTGCTGCACGCGCTGGATCACATAAATGAGGGTCAGGTGCAGGGAAGAAGTATCCTTATAGCACTGGACAATCAGGCTGTGATTAAGCGCATGAACCAGACAGAGATTAATGCGTCTCTGGCGTTGGAATGTGTCCAAAAACTGAACAGGTGTGCGCAACAAAACAACGTGACGCTAGCTTGGGTTAGAGGACATACAGGCATCGATGGGAACGAAAAGGCTGACAACCTGGCAAAACAGGGGTCAACCTCGGAATTCTGGGGACCGGAGCCATACTCTGCCATTGGCAGAGGGTTGGTAAGGAACTACATCGAGAAATGGGTCGCTGAGGAACACCGGAGACGGTGGGACGCTATGACCACGTGTAGGCAGGCTAAGATGGTGCTTACGCTGCCGATTACCGCAGCCAGAAGAAGGATCCTGCATATGCAAAGGAGAACCCTCAGATGGTTGGTGGCACTGATTACAGGACACGGATGTTTCAGGTATCACCTAAAAAGAATGGGAATTCTGGAGGATGACACCTGTCGGATGTGCCTGGAGGAACCTGAGACGGCCACACACATAGTGTGTCACTGTCCGGCGGTGGCGAGGAAAAGGGATGCCATAACTGGACTCCAGTGGATGGAGGACATGAGGCAGACTCCCTTCAATCAGCTGCTTGCGATAACTAGGGGAGTCGAAGTAAGGGAGCAATGGGACAACCCACTGCAACCCCAATAAGATGACTCTAGGCAGAGGGACGAAAAGGGACCCGCAAATAGTGGTCTGATTCGGTATCCCTCGAAAATCTATATATATGATAAGTAGAACACCATAAGCAATATAGAATATTCAATATATCGTTTGGTCCATGGCGGCCATCTCAAGAGGGCGGATTACCATTTGCTTCACAACCTCTTCGAGATGGGTATCAAATGAAAGAGTATGATAAGTAGAACACCATAAGCAATATAGTATATTCAATATATCGTTTGGTCCATGGCGGTCATCTCAAGAGGGCGGATTACCATTTGCTTCACCACTCCGTCGACATTATAAGTAGAATGCAGTAGGCTATGTCTTTATATTCATGACGGCCATCTCAAGAGGGCGGATTACTATTTTCTTCACAACACCCGAGACATGGCTATCAAATGAATGGGTATGATAAGTGGAATACCTTAAGCAATATAGTATACTCAATATATCATTTGGTCCATGGCGCCCATCTCAAGAGGGCGGATTACCATTTTCCTCACACCCCCCTCGGCATGGGTATCAAATGAAAGGGCATTATAAGTAAAATGCAGTAGGCTATGTCTTTATCTTCATGGCGGTCATCTCAAGAGGGCGGATTACTATTTTCTTCACAACACCCGAGACATGGGTATCAAATAAAAGGGTATGATAAGTGGGACACCATAAGGAATATAGTGTACTCAATATATCGTTTGGTCCATGGCGGCCATCTCAAGAGGGCGGATTACCATTTTCTTCACATTTCCCTCGACATGGGTATCAAATGAAAGAGTATGATAAGTGAAACACCATAAGCAATATAGCAAATGCAAATGCTGTTGCTTTCGAATTACTTAAAAGCTTTCAGGAGCATGCTGGTCCGGCTGCAAATGCTTCGGTTTTATTATACTTAGCTGCGAAAAGCCTTTTATTTGCTTACAGCCTTTACAGTTTTTTTTTTGGAAAGTTTTGGAATGTTAATATTATATTATAATAAATATTTTCCTAAAATATTAAATTAAATTTTTGATTTGATTCGATCCTTTACATTATTTGCTTGAAAAATGGTATAAAGTAAAAATAAATAAAATATACAGATTTTATTTGGAGTTACATTCGCAGTTGTAGAAAAATCGTAAGGAACTTCGTTCCTGACGGGGGTCCCATGACCGCACCTGATTTTTTTTTTATGTGAAAGACTAGAGTCACAGGAAACGCCCTTTATACTGTGTCGACAGTCTATTTTCTTCATATAGAGTGCAATGTCGAGCAGCAGCTCTAGTCGGGGAAGAAAGGAACTGTCACAACCTACCAGCGATATTTTGCAGTCCACCTACTCCCAACCATTACTGGCGACTTTGTCATCGGGGCATCGAGAAACAACTCGCTGGAGTGTTATGCCTCCTGAAACGAGTTGAAACTCATCAACCAACCGTTGACATGCGCTTTTGGTGAAGCGGGGAAGGGCTAAGGAAGGCTATGACAGAAGGAATCAGGAATGTAAAGAGGGAAGAAGAAAGAAGGAAAGTTATGTAGGTGGGACAGTGGAAAAGGCGAAGGACCGTGGGGCTGGCCGGGATTCGAACCCGGGACCTCTGGGATAGTGGCCAGACGCCTTACTCTCTAGGCTACCGAGGCCCCCGGTTCACTATAAATTGTTATTAGTTCGATTGGTTCGTTGAGGGTTGAACATTTTCGGGATTTTTTTGAAGGAGCCGTGTCGGGTCCGTTTACTCCGATTCCAGGTTTACATTGAACCTTTGGTGACTGCCATTGTTATTATAATTAGTATTTCTTCTGAAATTTCCATGGCTAAAACGTGAGTTTCTTCTTTGCCATGGCTGATTATAATAACGGGGATGGTCTTGGTCTCCACGTAAGTTCTAGTTTCTGTTACTAACTCGATATCGCGCGAACCAAAACTGATATCGACTTCGTTGAGGTGTCGTTCGAAGCGTATTCACCGAAATATGATCTGAAAAGATTTTCATGAAATTCGGTCCAGCCGTTTTTTTGTTTAAGCGACGTAAGTGATTTTTGTACCTGCATGATATCGCCCGAACCACGAAAGATATTGACTTACTTGAGGTGCCGTTCGAAGCGTATTAGCGACAATATAATCTGAAAAGATTTTTATAATATTCGGTCCAGCGGTTTTTTGGTTTAAATGACTTAAGTGATTTTTGTACCTGCACGATATCGCGCGAACTATAAAAGATATCGACTTAGTTGACGTGCCGTTCGAAGAGTATTAACCAAAATATGATCTGAAAAGATTTTCATAAAATTCGGTCCAGCCGTTTTTTTGTTTAAGCGGCGTAAGTGATTTTTGTACCTGCACAATATCGCCCGAACAACGAAAGATATTGACTTACTTGAGGTGCCGTTCGAAGCGTATTAGCGACAATATAATCTGCAAGGCAGTACGAAATTATTGTTTCCTTCATGGATGAGAAACCGGGCTTGGCCAAGAACATTGTCAGGACGGCTGAAGGCAGAATAACAGCTGAGAAGTTGTGGGATAAAATTACAAGAGACGTTACCTCTTGGAAAAAAAAAACAAAAAAAAACTACTAATTATCAAGAAAATAAATTAAACTTTATTGAATTAGGTATGGAGTGACTACAATTTTTTTTTTAAAAAGAAGTTAAGAACCAGCAAGAAACATCTGCAAGGAACAGGAGGCGGCGGTTATAAGCAACAAAACTTCACACCCTTGGAGGAAAAAGTAATAGAATTGATAAATTTGCGCGCTGCCGTTTCGGGAATAGAAGGTATACAAAGTTTCGGCCTTATTAAAAATACCGCGGCAAGTGCTTCTCCGATTCATAATAGTGAACTACTCCCTGAAGCCATACCTACATCAAATACGGAACTTCGCGCTAGTCCGTCGGTGCCTGACTAATAGCATGTACACACCGACTTGGTTATCGCTTTATATGGTTTCAGACTATTTTAGAACTAACAACTGTACACACTAACTCGATTGGTTAGTTCTGTCATTTGTATTATTAGATATGGATGTCAATTATATGTATGTTATTATAAAACAATTTAGCTCTATTTTGTAATTATATGTGACTATTACTCAAGGAAAAGTAATAATCAAAGGAAAAAAGGAAGCAACATGTTTGGAGAGCTATTTGGTTGTATAATATGTGGTGTATTTCTTTTTTTTTTTTTTTTTTATGTGGCAGTGCTAAGCTCAGGAGTCACCCTTTGTACTACTAGTCCGTCATGTCATTTGTCACGTCATGGTGCAATGTCTAGCAGTAAGCTTAGTACGGGGGAGGAATGAGGGGGGGGGGGTATAGGTTAAGGATTAAAAGGTACGGGGGGGTATTGAAGAAGGTGGTGATGAACCCTGCGTTTGAACTCTCCACTCTCAAGGGTGAAGAGGTGTTGAGCTTCTTTTTGGAGATAAGACAGTACTTGGTTTTGGAGGGGTTGAATTTGACACGATTCTTTTTTCCCCACTCTATAATAAGTTCAATGTCGTTATTAATAGAGTTGAACATTAGTTCGCGATCATCAAGACAGGATCTGGCATGAGTCTGTCTTGTATCGAAGCTGTACGAGTAACGTTAGCCATGTTGTGTAATTATGTTAGAATTGCTTTCCCACAGTAAATAAAGCCATGTGATGCTAATGCACTCGCCATTTCTTTATATGTTAATATGCGAATTTGTTTAGTTTGTCGTAGTTGCTGCCTTTCCCAAGAACAATTAGCAGTTGTTCTGCCGTTGTGGATCAAACAGATATTTTTTTCTTTGGCGGTCCTGGACAACTCTTTTAATTTCTGCGACAAATTTAAAAGTATCATGTCAACCTGACTGTTGGCAACAAATTTTGTTAGATTGTTGTAAACTTTCATTGATAGATGGCTCTTATGCCAGTTAATTATCATGGTTAAACGGGTTAACCTTTGAATTTTTGCTTGGTTTGCGATTCTCGCTTGGTTCGACTTTGTACCGCAAACCATGCACAAACCATCTAAATTATTATGGTTAACACGTGAAACCATCTCCATATTGGTAACCAAGTCTGTGTGTACATGCTATTATCAAGTTTATCTAAACAACAAACAAAACCTGGAGGCAACCAACCAAAGAACACAAAAACTATGCAGTGAAATCGGCGTTTGAAAATATTAGAGGAGTATACAGATGAACAAACAAAGCTGTTCACAAACATATATCTAAAACTTTAAAAACTAAAAGACTGCTCGAAAAGATAAACAAGATTGAACAAGACCAGTTTGAATTAAATAAAGTACAAGCAGGATTGCTATGAGAAAAGGTGTAGATATCAAATAGAGAAAGAACGACGTTTATGTATGGAGCTAGAAATACAAAAAAAAGAAAGCTAGAACTGGTGGAAGCAGAATTAAAAATTAAGGAAAAATGTGTTTCACGTGCAGTATTAATGACCAATGAGTCGCAAAAGAAGGAGACTGTAAAAACCATAATGAAATTTCATTTTAAAAAAAGTATTTGAAGTTATTTTATTTTATTTTTTATTTTATAATAAACTGGAGATATTTTAATTTTTACGAAAGAAGCGAATTCATTATTTGATCCCTTCTTCTATTAGCTTGGGTATGTTCAGTAGGGGCGTGATATTCTTCATTGTTTTCCTCTGAATTTTCCGAAACGTCTTCAGGCAGTTCTGCGTTGAAATGATACAAATATTATGAAGTGCTGCAGAAGCGTTAGCAATTCGTGCGGATTGCTTCGAACTATAATGAAGTTCCCTATAAACGGACTTAAACCGTGCTTTCCAAATGCCAATAGCACGCTCTACTGTAGACCGGCACTTCGAATGTAAGGAATTAAATTGTGCATGCAAACTACCTTCTATAGCTGTACGATAGGGAGTTATAATCCAAGGTTCTAGTGGATAACCGGCATCACCTACATTATTAGATCGTATAGAAATGAGTATAATTTTTAAAATAATATTTTACCTAATAACAAAGACCTATCACCATGATTCCAGTCTTCGCACATATGTTGACGTACGGTACTTAGCTCCCAGACATGAGCATCATGAGCTGTTCCGGCTATACTGAAAAAAGATAGATCCAAGTAAAAGGAACCAATAAATAAAAACACAATTTTTTCTATTTCTTGTATTTTATTAAAATAAACGAACAAAACTACATGAATACACAAAATCACTACAAAAAAAAAACAACAAATTCACACCTGAAAATTGAAAAGAGTTATTAAAATACAAATATTAAACATACAAACACTTACCTTGAAAACAATCCAAGTGGCGATGATAAAAGAAAACCAACCAGAAATTCATTCCACGAAGACGCAAAAAGCCGTCGGCAAATCGACATTCTGTAAACAAAAAAAGATTAATAAAAATTACAAACCAGGTTCCACAAAAATACTCACCTGTCAACCCCAATATAATATTCGCGGGCCCCTCCTTGTTCATCCCCCACTAAAATCTGAAAACATAAACTAAAATTATTAAATAGACTAAAAATATGAATAAAACACTTACCAAGTACGAGAAACCCCATTTGACGTCTACAAGTCAGAAGGGAACAGCTGATCGGACATCGCACGCAGATCTAGTACATAAACCCGAAATTATATACTTCGAGAACGAAGCCCCCTACCAAAGGATAGCCGCAGCTATTATTCGAATAGAAAATAAATACCGCCGCACAGCTGGCGTCAAACCAGATTGCTTTTAATCTTTCTAAAGTCTTGAACTAGAAGATAAAATCTGTTTTGAGATTTTAGCAATAAAGCAATTTCAAAGCTCAAGTATCGAACTTAGCATTCTGGAAAGACAGAATTGAGGTCTTTTCCCAGTAAAGCCTAGTATGGAGTTCCGTGTAGAAAACATAGTGGAGAAAAAGTAAACAGCTGACTCTTGTGTACATATTTATTAATAACACTGTTGTACAGAATCGATTTTTAAATTCTACCTAAGAAAACCCTTTACAGCATTTGTAAAGGACATCAAGACGATTCAGAATTCAAAATTTCAAACAATTCTATATAAAATTTAAAGAGTTATTAACAAAAAATTGTCTAGTGTTTATATTTTTGTTATTGTTTATTTACTTGTTAAACTTTGCTATTTAGTTTTTCGTTCACGTGTTTATTATTTCAAAATTTGTCTGAACGATGAAATACCGTTCCTTAGCATTCCCAGGTCACTTCGTCCCTTTTATACCTGGCCAGGTATAAACCTTATCTACTTTTACTTTTGACTCGAACACCGCAAGGCAAACATTCTGCTTAATGAGCCGATTTATAACTTTTCTTTTCATTTTTTTGGTCAAATTTTCGTTTTAACAACTTTATTATTAATTATTATAATAAAATATTGACAACGTAAAACGTTTTAATTAATTATTCACCACTCGTATACCAAAAACCAAGTAAATTGGACAATATTTTTTTCCTTTCTTTTCAAACTTTAAACATTAATAACTTTGTTATTTTTTTATGAATTTGCATACAACTTTTTCGAAATATCATAATTAAATACAATGAACCCATTCTGCTTAGTCTCGACCTTAGGTAGAATTCGCTGTACAACAGTGTAATTAGTGGGGCGTATGCGTTGGTTGCAGAGCCAGAAGAAAATTACATAAAATAAAAAGCATTCAAAATGAAATATTTCATTTATTTAAACCGTAATTATTATTTTAAATTTAATAAAAGTCAGAATCACAAACAAAAAAAACAGAAAATTTAATAAACTACAAAAATCACCAAGGCAACAGCTATTTTTCTGTCGTTCTGTCAAAATTACCAAAATTGCAACACGGAATAATTGTCTAGCTATTTATTCCGTTCCAGCATGAACGGAAAAAAGTCTCCAATTTCCCTTGCACAGCCATCTATTAGAAATTTGCAAGTGATATATTACCAACAGAATTCCGTTTGAAGTCCGTACTCACAAAACAAAAAGTACACGGAAAAATCGGGTGAACGGAATTCCGTGCATCTTTTTACGTGTATTTTATATGGGGAACGGAATTCCGTTCGAACTCCATACTAGGCTTAAAGCCCGAATTAAAGACAGCTTTGAAGTCTTTAATACAGCAGTAACTTAATCATCAGAATTGATTTCAGCAGTAACTCTAACCAACCACAGAGGGACGAATTTGCAAAGAAACCAGGCAAAGCAGTCCAGCAAGCAGCAACCAGTGCAGCAAGCAGCAAGCAAATCCCAAGCGATTTTCAAAGAACGAAACCAGTGTACAGCATCACAAAGGTTATTCCTGGCTGTTCTAATTGCAGAACACATCAGGCAAAACATCAATCATCGCTCTGACAGATAGGTGGCGTTATCCATTTAAGTTATCAGAGCAAGCAACAATTTGGTAATTCTTATTTACAAAACAAATAAAGAACTATTTACGAATTTTCAAGTAATAAATCACGAATTAATAACGAATTGAAGATTGAATTGAAATATTTTTGGCAATTTGTAAATCTATAATTGAATTTTATTGAATTTATATTTGAGAAAATCTAATAATTGATTGCAAGTAAATAGTAATTTGATTATTGGAAAAAGTTATCTTTCAATTGAATCACACCCTTCCGGCTGTGATTTTTTATGTAATTCGGTATAGAACTTGACCGAACAACTTTTTTGAAATGCGGCTGCATTTGATCAAGCAAATACTTAAATACATCTTTGTTTATTCTAAACAATTTCATAAACCTGTGGAAAGAAAACCGAAAGAATTATGAACAATTGAAATCCTTTTACCTTTCTTCTGGTAATTCTAACGGATTTAAGCTATCATGAATATTTTTTTTAATCTCTGAGGACTTTCTTCATCGCTTTCCGCATCAGAACTTATACATAACTTATACTTATACTTATAAAACACAACTTTTCTCAATTGAAATGCTACCGTAACTGTCAAATTTGTTTATTTTTTTGTAACTTCAATGTTGGTACTATCACAGAATTTATAGTGCATATGGCAATTCTATTCGTACTTGACAATCGTCTCCAAGAGTAGAGAATTTATTCTCGTCTCGTCTCGTTATTTCGTTTCGTTTATCGTTTCATCTTGGGGAATACAGCCCCTGATACTTGGCTTAGGTGTTGTTTAAACACATGGACACTCCTTGGGTCTGACCATAACCTTCTATATAGAAAGCCATGCTCATGCCAAGTTAGTGGTCCGGGTGCCATATACGTTTACTGTCAAATTGTATGCGAAAGTGGATATTTGAATTGTTTTTTGTTTGTTTGTTTAGTGAAATAATTATGCTAAAAGAAAGTTATTCACCCAATATGCCTGAAAACAATTGTATTAAAACGTTGGCATAGAAGTGATAACTAAAAATTATGAATTTTAGTGCGATTTTGGTGTTTTTTTAGTGTCTTGCAGTGTGCCTACAGTGATAATTGAATACCAGTGATATGTAACTAACGTGAACCAGGTGCTCATCTTTACAATTACTCTTAATCACTTAATGCTTTTCAATTTATTTAATCAAATCACCTGAAGTTTACATTAAATATAATAGTTTTTTGTACTAGTGCCCACTGAGACATTTAAAAAAAACACTAAAATCGCACCAATAATCAAATTTTTGGGTATGACTTCTATGAGAACGTTTTAATTTAATTGTTTTTAGGCTTATTGGGTGAATAATTTTCTTTTAACATAATTATTTCACTAACAAACAAACAAAAAATAATTCGAATATCCACTTTAGCATACAATTTGATAGCAAACGAATATGGCACCCGGACCACTAAACTGCTCACATGTGTCTGTGAACTTGGCATGAGCATGGCTTTCTATATAGAAGGTTATGGTCTGACCTATCTTGTTTATATCGTCTTTTATTGCTGCCCTTGAAAGTATATTCTAAAGTCTTGCAGTATGTCTTCAATTCATCGACTGTCTAAAAGTCAGGGCCGGCTTTACGTATTTTGGCGCCCCGTGCGAGATATTTCTATGCGCCCTCAACTTGTTAGACATTTATTTTCGGTAGATTACACTAGTTTACATGACTTTTGTTCATGAAATGGAATATATACGGTTACGTTACTTTGGGCATCTACATCTCGGAAAAAATATTTAAAAAATCCAGCACGTCAGTTTTTTTAAATATTTATTAAGAAGATTTTTATAAAAAAAACTACATCTATGTAATTAATCAATAGACAGTTAAAAATTGGCAATTTTTGCTCTTTTTTTATAAATATTTTCATCTGTATCTCTCACAACAGACCAACAATAGTCACCTAGCATATTTTGGTCCCAAAAACCTTGATAATTTTTCTCAAATGATTTTAAATCTTTGTGAAATCGCTCACCGTGTTCATCACTCACACTTCCAAGATTTTCTGGGAAAAAATCTAAATGGGAATGCAAAAAATGAATTTTTAGTGACATATTTACACCCATACGTTCATAATTTTGCAAAAGATTTTCAACAATTACCTAGTTTATAGCAGAAAAATTAAATCGATTTAACCCAAAGTTACGTCAAAATTTCGAATTAGCGTATAAACGGGTATTAAATACAATACGGTTCCCACAAATGCATTCTTATAACTATGGCTTAAGCCAAAACATTTCGGTTTAAACCATAATTCGAATTACCTCGTTTATAGGGCAAAATTTTTTGGATGATCCATAATTCGAATTATTTTTGGAGTAGCTATAAACTAGGTAAATGTCTTTGTAGTTATCACTTTTTTTATTGCCTAGAAAATGTTTAACGACACTTTTAAAAGAGTTCCAGGCTGCTTTTTCTACCTCGGTTAAAAGGCTCTCGAATTTTGTATCGTCCAATATTCTCCTGATTTGAAGACCTACAAATATTCCTTCCTTTAATTTAGCCTCAGAAAGATTCGTAAATACTGAGCAGAGGTATTGAAATGCAGGCTTGGACTTATCCAAAGCTTTGGTAAAATTTTTCATCAAGCCCAACTTAATGTGAAGCGGTGGTAATATTATTTTCTTTGGGTCAACTAAGGATGTATTTTTTACGTTCATCTTACCTGGAACATATTCATTTCGTACAGGCCAATTTTTTATGTTATAATGATCCTGATTTGCTCTGGAGTCCCATAGGCATAAGAAACAACAGTGGTTGTTTCCACCTTGTAAGCCCAAAAGAATACTTATAACTTTTAGATCACCACAAATGTACCAATTGTGGCATTTATATTTAATCAATTCAATCAATTTGGCCATTGGCTCATAGGTTTCTTTACAATTAACAGCATGACCTATAGGAATAGACGGCTTTGCATTTCCAATATGCAGAAGAACAGCTTTAAGGCCGGTATTCACAGTCGATTCTTAAGCATGGACTTAAGAATTTCTTAAATAAGTTCGCCTTATTTGAATAAGGCGTTCTTAAGAAATCATGTATTCACAGTCATGAACTTTATTAAGCAATTGCTTAAGCATTTCCCTTGTTATTTTCCAGTAATTCCACTATTTTTGTCGTCTCCAAGGCAACTTAAGCAATTGATTATATTTGATTTTTTAATTAAAGTGTGAAAAAATATATTTAGCCCAGTCACTTTGTACAAAAAAACGAGCAAACCTCTGAGATAATGAAACTGGAGATTTATCAGCGGGATTCTCTTTTATTTTGGGGTCACAAATAACACTAGTTTACATGGTTTTTGTCCTTGAAATGAAAAGTGTTTTTTCTTAATAATTGAGGTGCACGTAGTTTCCAAAAAATTATGAAAAAAATCCAGTACGTCACGTTTCCAAAAAAATTTATTGTTTATGTTTTACAAAAAAAATGACTATAAAAGTATTAAAAACATTAAAAATGAGTTGCCTTAGCTTTTTTCTTATATTTATTCATATTGGTTTCTCTTATTATAGACCAGCAATAATCACCTAACATGGCCTGGTCCCAGTATCCTTGATAATTTTGCTCAAAAAATTTCAAATCCTGGTGAAAACGCTCTCCATGTTCATCGCTGACTTGTCCAAGGTTTTCAGGGAAGAAATCGAGGTGCGAGGGAAGGAAATGAACTTTCAGAGACATGTTGACACCCATTCGTTGAAAATTATATAATAAATCAGCAATTAACTGTCGGTAATTTTCATTTTTTTTGTTGCCTAAGAACTCTTGTATAACAAGTCGTAGTGATTTCCAAGCACATCTTTCAGTATCCGAAAGACTGTTTTCAAATATGTCATCCTTTAAAATTTTTTTGATTTGCGGTCCTATAAAAACACCTTCTTTCAGTTTAGACTCAGAAAGATTAGGAAAAATAGAGCATAAATGCTTAAAGGCTACGCTAGTTTTGTCTAAAGCTTTGACAAAGTTTTTCACCAATCCTAATTTTATGTGAAGCAGTGGTAGAACAATTTTGTGTGGGGGTATCAGAAATTTATGCTTTATATTAAGTTTACCAGGGTCATATTCCTCTCTAACTGGCCAATCTACCTTTTTATAATGTTCTTCTTTGGCTCTTGAGTCCCACAAACACAAAAAACAACAATATTTTGTATAGCCGCCTTGCAATCCCATAAGTAAACCAACTACTTTTAAATCACCACAAACAATCCAATTGTGATCTTTGTATTTAACAAATTCAATTAGTGTTGACATTGTTTCATAAGTTTCTTTGGTATTGACTGCGTGACCTATCGGAATAGATGGCTTATCGTTACCATTATGTAAAAGAACTGCCTTCAAACTAGTCTTCGAGGAATCTATGAATAACCGCCATTCTTCTGGGTTATAAGGTTGCTGCATTTCTTCGAAAAGCCCAACTATATCATGACAGTAACAAAATTCGTTTTCTTTCTTAAAATATATTGAAAAACATTCAGATCGACTACGATACACAGTAACTCTTGTGTTGGGAGCGAGTAACCTCCATTGTTGCAGTCGTGAACCTAGTAATTCACCTTTGGATTTAGATAACTGTAAATCTCTTACTAAATCATTCAGTTCACACTGAGTTATCATGTGCGGTTCTTGAATATCAAACAATTCCTCTGAACTTGTGTCACTTTGAATTTGAACTTCTTCGGATTCCGTGTCAGTCATCAATGCTGCGCTGGAACAACCGGGAGGTTCTGGAATTTCCTGCTTGTCTGAGCTGTAGATAGGTTTAGTAACCGAAGGAATATCTGGATATATAATTTTATCCCTGTTCTTTTGATTAAAACCAAATGTCTTAGTGACAAAAAAGTAACAGTCATTTTCGTGGTTGGATGGTTCCCTCCATATCATTGGCGCACTAAAATTTAAAGATCTGTTTCCACCAGCAGCCCAGGAGCTTAGCGTTTTTCTACATCTTTCACAAAATACGTGAGGAGCCCACTTTTTATTGTGATGAGTAACTGAAATTTTAAAGTAACAAAAATATGCTTCTTTGAGTGATTCCGTTATGGGATATCCTTTCTTCCCTACAATAAATTCACCACAAACGTAACAAAACCGGTCAGGATGTACTTTACATTGCCTTTTCGACATCTTAAAAATAAATATGTTATTTCACTGAGGACAATACTACATCAACCAACTTGTGGGCAGCCCGAAAATAAAATGTCAGGATAACGGTAGTTTTTGACGTGATAAAAATAAAAAAAATATATTTTTGCGTTTAGTTATTGCAACTAAATAAAACAATACAAAATTCACTGCAAGGACATAACAGTTTTTTTATTTTGTAAACCAGTGTAATTTCCCAAAAGTCCATAAAGCCAGCTGACCGGCTACTCGAGTTATGGAGGGTCAAAGGTAACGAAAATCAATTTTTCTCAAAGATTTCTTAAACTATCGGTTTTATGCAATTTTTGGCTAAGTAAAGATTGTTCGTGAGATGAATCTGCAAAAAAATGTCTTATACGAAATTTACGTAAAACCAAAGGTTTTTGATATTATGGGGCTGGGAAAACTCGGGCTCTGCATTCTTTTCCGCGCCACCTTTGAAGTATAATGCAAGTAGCGCTTTACATGGTATCCCTAATAGGCCTAGTTCGTAGGTTATAAGGTATGAAATGTTTTTTTGATTATCTCTCTATCTCTTCTATCTCCACCTCTTTCATCAACACTCATCCCAGAGGAAAATAACGAAATGAGGTTGGCGTTAAGGACTTTTGGGAAATTATTTGTGACCCCAAAATAAAGAGAACTCCGCTGATAAATCTCCAGCTGCAGTGCACTGAACACGTACGCTACGGTATTCTACCAACAATTCGTGAAGGTCTGTATGTAAAGTTATGGCCACTCAAAGCTCAACCTTGATCATGTTGTTGTGGTTGAAAGCAGTTCTTTGCGATTAACTCATAAGATATTAATTTGGGTGGGTTAATGCCACGTTGACTTAAAGTGCTAGTAATTACCTTTATAATGAGGCCTTGGTCGTCATTCTCGCTTGTATAGTTTGCGAGCAATCCAACGCCAAAGTTCGCACTGCACGTGCTTGAAATAACTGATAACGCCATTTTTGTTGAATATCTCGTTAACGGTTGCTCGTGTGAAAATGTAGTAAACAGCAGAAATATGGGCATTAAAATATCTTTCAAATCAGCTATTGACCGAAACTCTTTCGTTTCATGTCCGCGGCGTAGCGGATAGCGGGTGAAAAGTCAACCCCGAAGGTTACGACACTTCTCAGCCAAGAACTTGCTTCCAGACAGTTTCGCGTGCCGGATGAATTAGAATTTTATATAATGCTCGGAATTATCGATTCATCAAACTTGATTTTTTCATTGTCAGATAGATGTACCCGAACAATTTCCAAAAAAAAAATTTCGTACATCGTAAAATTCAATTACATTTTACTAATTGCACTGGACTATTTTGAAAAATCAAATTTAAGCAATTGCTTAAGGCACCCTTGACGACTACTTGAAAAATAAATTCATTTTTATGGGTAAATAAGATCGTCTTAAGCATTTGCTTAAGCATTTGCTTTATTAAGTTCATGCTTGAGCATTTGCTTAAGGAAATGCTTAAGGAGCGACTGTGAATCGAAACAACACCTTAAGCAATTGCTTAAGCATGAACTTTGAATAAGCACTGACTAAGAATACCGGCCTAAGACTGCTTCGACGAATCTATAAAAAGGCGCCATTCTTTTGCGTCATATGGTTGTTTCATTTCTTCAAAAAGTCCCTTGACATTATGACAATAACAAAACTCATTTTCTTTTGTAAAAAAAAGCAGCATACGCCTTACTTCTACAACGATAAATACTAACTTTTGTACTAGGATCAAGCAATTTCCACTGTTGCAGCCTGGAGCCAAGTAATTCCGCTTTTGACTTACACAACTGCAAATCTCTTATAAGATCGTTGAGTTCAGATTGGGTTATCAAGTGTGGACTGTCTTCATCATCGAAAAAGTTATCTGAGCATGATTGTTCACTGTCACTATGCTCGTGCATTGTAATACTACTTGTTGTATCTATGTGAGTTTGGTCACTTCTGCCAGGTGGTGTGGGAACTGGTAAATCCTCTGAATGAAGGACCGGCTTAGTCACTGATGAAACGTCTGCATATTTTATACTATTTTTATTTTTTGAGTTAAAACCAAAAGTTTTTGTCAAACAAAAGTAACAATTGGTTTCGTGGTTAGTTGGCTCTCTCCATATCATTGGTTAACCAAATTTCAGTGATCTATTTTTACCTGAATTCCAGGAGCTGAGGACCAATCTGCAATTAGTGCTCATCACATGAGGAACCCAATTTTTATCTTGATTTGGCACCGGAAATCCAAAATAATTTAAATAGGCTTCTTGCAATGGTTTTGTTATAGGGAAAGCACGATTTAGCTGAACAATTTTCCCACAAACATAACAAAACCGATTTAGATGTAGTTTACACACTCTAGATGACATTTTTATAAAAAAATAAAACTTTGGAATCACACAGTTCTTAGTTATAGGGAAACCACGATTTAACTGAACAAATTTCCCACAAACATAACAAAACCGATTTGAATGTAGTTTACGCACTCTAGATGATTTTTTTTTTAAAAAGTAAGACTTTTGAATCTCACAGTTGTTAGTTATAGGGAAACCACGATTTAACTGGACAAATTTCCCACAAACATAACAAAACCGATTTGAATGTAGTTTACGCACTCTAGATGAATTTTTTTAAAAAAAGTAAGACTTTTGAATCTCACAGTTGTTAGTTATAGGGAAACCACGATTTAACTGAACAAAGGAGAATGGGCAACTTTGTATGGACTCCGTCCCAAGGCTGTAACAAGTTGTGATATATATCATTTGAAAGGTTATGACAATGGCTTTATTTTATTATATGACACCAACTATGATAGTTGTGCAGGGGAAGAGCTATGATTAAAAAAATTGTTTTATTTTCAAATAAAATATATATTTATTTGGCTTTATTTTATCAACCCAGTTCATATAAATAATGATAGCAGTTTAACGTGTGGTCCTTCCATGTTTTATTCCCATTGGGCAGGGGCGGCGCTTTCATAGGTGCTAATGGTGCACTTGCACCGGGTGCGATTGGCCGTGGGGCGCAATCTCAAAAAATCATAAAAAAAAATAAAAAAGTGCTCCTGATTTTCATCTATTACAGGAATTGCGTGTTTTTCCGCTTTCATTCATTGCGATCAATAAATATTGAGCTGATGGGGCGCAAGATGTCATACTGCACCCGGCGCAAAAACCCTAAGCCCTGATAGTACTCCGCCGTTATTGACAACACTTCGAACTCTCAGGCCCTCGTCGATACGAGTCGATTGATTTACAAACTCAGTTTCAAACCAGTTTAGGGGCAAATGGCTAACAAAGTCCTCGAAAAGTAGTGGCGCCCGATTTGCCACTTCTGTTAAAACCGGTTAGTTGTTGTGAGTTACTTCGGTTACTGTAGACGAACACCTACCAGCTCTATTAGCAAGTCCTAATCCTATCTCCCCGCGATGCCCCGTTGGCAGGGACGACGCTTTCATAGGTGCAAATGGTGCACTTGCACCGGGCGCAATTACAGAAATTATGATTTTCGGCGAGGAACACCTGGATCGGCACAATTCTGAAGTTGTTGAATGCGTCTTATATATCCCGGGAGGTTGTTAAGAGGACTGTGTTTTTTTAATGCAAGATTTTACAGTAGAAACTGATACATGCAGTGCAGTGATCACCATTCTTCTTCTTTAACGGCGCTACAGCCGGGACTCGGTCCTGGCCAAGGATTGTGCTGGAAATAGTTAGGGAAGTGCAGGTAGCACCTAAAAACATCTTGGAGTATTAAACAGTAGTAGCGAGAGAGTTTAATTAAAGCGCAAGCAATCTCAGCACAAAAGCAAGACCGCGGATAAACGCTTTCATTGGCGCAATTGGTGCATTTGTACCGGGCGCAATTTCAGAAGAAAAGTTAATACCGGCCCTACTATTGGGCCTCGGTAGTCTAGAGGTATTCGCCTGACTGCTATCCATAGAGGTCCCGGGTTCGAATCCCGGCGGCGCCACGGTCCTTCGCCTTTCCCACCTAACTTTCCTTCTTTCTTCTTCCCTCTTTACATTCCTGATTCCCCTGTCATAGCCTTCCCTAGTCCTTCCCCGCTCCACCAAGCGCATGCCATCGGTTGGTTGATGAGATTCAACTCGTTTCAGGAGGCATAACACTCCAGCGAGTTGTTCTCGACGCCCCGATGTCAGAGTCGCGAAATGGTTGTGAGTAGGTGGAATAAAAATTTCGCGGCTAGGTTGTGACAGTTACTTCCTTCTCTTCTCTCTATCTTCCGGCTAGAGCTGCTGTTCAACATTCACTCTATACGAAAATAGATTGTCGACAGTACAAAGGGACTTTCCCTTAGCCTCTAGTCTGTCACATAAAAAAAAATTGTCTCCGTAAAGGGAGTTTGGAATAATAAGGTTCCGCGAAATAATTTGCAGTATGTAAGAAAAGTCAAGTTGGTTTAACGTACCGGGCTCAAATAAAAATACCAATTCAAAAGTGCAAAAAATGTACGTATCAGTCAAAAATTGCGTAGGTGTGCGGCGCGGCGGCAATTTCAGTGGGAGGCCCATGGAATACATTATGAGAGACCGATCACCATACACAAGTGCTTTGTAATAAAGTGAAATAAAATAAATAAATGGTAAATTGAGTAAAAATTACGTTTATTTGAAGAATAAATATAATGTCCATATCTCTTCCCCTGCACAAGTGTCATTGTTGGTGTCATATAATAAAATAAAGCTATTGTGATAACCTTTCAAATGATATATATCACAACTTGTTACAGCACTTGGGACAAAACGCCCATTCTCCTTTCCCACAAACATAACAAAACCGATTTGAATGTAGTTTACGCACTCTAGATGAATTTTTTTTAAAAAAAGTAAGACTTTTGAATCTCACAGTTTTTTACAAAATAGAACGATAAACGTATTTAAACAATTGCGGATAGATAAAAAACAAAGACCTCTATATCTCAGAATTGTGACGTGCTATGAAAACAAAAAAAATATTTTTTTAAATACCGTCCATAGCCTACATAAATAATATATGTTTCATTTCATGAACAACAAAAAAATATTTTTTTTTGTAAACTAGTGTTACCTATGTTATTATGCACAAATTATACAATAACCCGAGTAAAAATAAAAGATGGATTTACAACGGACGAGCACTGGCCGCCTGGTTGCACATACGGGCGAACAGCCAAACTTGACCGAAAGATTTAAATGGCCGAGAACTGAGGCAAATTTAAACCAAAAAAAAATCTGCATCAAATGTATTTTTGAAAGTGCGTTTATCTGAACTTGATTATTTTCGTTATGTACAATGGACCTTTGGATTAATATACTTAAAGACTATCGATGCACACGAGAAACAAGCTCGCCAGTCGTCGGTTTGGTTTTCGGGAAGTATGTGTGCCTATGATTTCTATTTTAGTTTTGTTATTTAACCGCTAGAAGAATAAAAAGCAAGACTAAGGTACAAAATGTTGTTTAGTTAATTTATACTTTGTCAGCTTAAGTCTTTGGTTAATTCATGCCAATTGGCATTCCAAGAGAGTATAAAGTTTTTGGTTTAAAGGATTTTTTGTTGGGTGAGAAGCATATACAACATTTGTATACTCGCTCTGTGTATATTCTTTTCACTTGTCTGGGTCCCGGGTCACCGTGGCTTCGAAGGTAATGAAAGTGCGGATGCCCTGGCTAAACAGGGCTCTGATTTAGAATTCGTTGGTCCAGAGCTGGCTATTGGGGCACCGTCCAGCTTGCTGCCGATCGGACCTTGATGAAACATATTGAACGCTGGAGGTCCGCGCCTGGACTGGCCAACTCTAAGCGGTTCCTTCCAGGGCCGTCCCCTAAGACGGCCAAGGAATTATTACGGCGCAGTAGGAGTGATGTTAGGACACTTGTTGGCTTAATTACCGGACACTGTGCCCTAAATTACCACTTATGGAAGATAGGAAGGGCGGAGGACCCTACATGTAGGCTTTGACTAGAAGAGGATGAGTCTGCCCTCCATGTTCTCTGTGAGTGCCCTGCAATAGCGAGGAGCAGGGTCTCTTTGTTCGAGAAGTCGCTGCTCGAACACTCATGTCTAAGCGACAAACCACTAGGCAGACTGCTGAACTTGTTCAGGCGGTCTGGCCTACAAATATGAGGTGTAGGGGTTGTAGTACAATAGGCCAACTAAATGGCCGCAGTACCTTTGGACCTAATACCTCACACCGGAAAAAAAAATATTCTTTTCAACGAGCATTTCCCTTGAGCATTTTTGTATGCCTATTGTGTCGAGCTTGATTCCATCGGACAGGAACTGGTATCGTTTAGGACTTTTAAAGTATAGTAGCTCAGCTGGGCTGAGAAACATTTACCACTATCACGTGGGCTCGGCTGAGGCAATCATAGAAATAAAAAATTAAGTACCGAATAAAAAATTAAAAAGGAAAAACACAAATAAAAATTACATGCGTCACGAAAAATCAAAGAGACTCCTTTTAAGGATATCTTTACTAGTACTCACGCTAAAAACATTATTATTTTTATTGACATTAATGAACATGCGATTTACAGGCTCAAGTCGGCCATAATTGGTGTTAGAGGAGTTGATGTGTAAGAGCGTTGGTTCTCTCAAATTGTATCTGCTCTCTCTAAACGACGCACGGCGACTTAGAAAACCTGAGTCGACACGTCCATTAAAGAGCTGATGAACGAAAACAACATCGGCCACCTCACGACGCTTGTGGAGAGTGTTTAAGTTGAGTAACTTAAGTCGGTATTCGTACGGTGGAAGAACTAAAGGGTCTTCCCAAGGAAGGTGATTCAAGAGGATTTAGGAGACCCAACCTGGGACGCATATTCAAGTAAAGTTCTGACAAGTAAAGCAAGAGACAAGTAAAGCAAGAGATAAGCACTTGCCTCTTATGTGACAGCGGCATGAATTCAAACTTCTTGAGTTTGTCGGTGGAAGGCAGTAAGCTGCAAAAATCGCATGGTTCATGTAGGTTTCTCAGAGCGAAAAGGAGAAATTCCTTCTAAACTTATTCCAACCTACCGCTCCTTACCTGAAATATAGGGTCTCAGATCGGGCACGCATATTCCAGGATTGGGCAGACGAGCGAACAGAAAAGTGTCTGGGGCCGGAACGTTATCGAATTCTTGAGCTCTTCTCTCTATAAAGCCAAGAAGCCTTTGGCTCGGGAGGTAAAATGATCGTAAAGCAAGTTGAAATTTAATTTATTGTCTAGAACAATGTCTAGATCTGAAACTTGATCGGCACGGTCTAAGGCCATAAGGATTGTAGTAGTCGATCGTCCCTTTTTGAAACTATGTTGCTGTTCATTAAGACATGGATCGGAAGAGCAATTTATCGTAAACAAGTTTCTCGAGTAATTGTTGATAAGATGGCAATGCCCCTATAGTTTACTGAACACAATAGTTGCAAAAGAACATATAAAACAGCCCCCTTGCCAGCTGCCTTTTACGTTTTTCTTCAAACACAAGCTTTGTTTACTTCCTGTGCATATCCGGCGTTATGTTTTGTATTGTGCAAGTGTTATCATTTACCAACTAAATGAACGAACTTGTTACTGGATCGCGCGACGGCGCCCCCTGGGACATTGCGCCCTAGGACGGTCGCTCGGGTTCGCACACCCCTAAAGTCGGTATTGCTTAAAGTCATATAATGCTAGACTCCATGAATATTCGGGTAGGATATTTCGCCTCAGTTTTTTAATTTCCGCGGCGCACAGTGGCGAAATTTGTCCAATATCTAGCTTTATGGCCGATATTTGGTAGAAATTCTAGAAACCTTTCAAAAATTTCATATCTTATAATGATAGTAAGCTGATTGACATGTCCTGTATCAGGCGTAGAATCTACAATTATACCAAAATACTTAGCAGATTGAACTTCACTAGAAATTTGTTGTAGTACTTTATTCTGAATCAACAGTATAATTTCTTCATAGATTGTCTTTAACAAATACGATGTATTTCCACAATGGTGCGATGTATTTCCACAATTAATCAAATAAGCAAGAAGCTCTACTGTTCCTAACAAATTCCCATTATTTCTAAGTAAATCAACCACTCATGGCGTTGAATCTCTCCATTTTGTAAAGTACGTTGAAATAAACTTTTGGAATAATACCTCCTTTTCATTTCTAAGATTTTTATAGTCTAGATTATCATTTTGTGGTACACTGTTTATAGTTATGAAATCCCGTGTTTCTTCATTCAAATTCCATAAAAAGGGATCAGTAGATATTAAATTTAAAAATATCAGTGGATTTCTTCAGTATATTGTGATGAAGGAAAATTTGACGGTGCCTCGTTCGTATATATCTTGTGATAGAGAAGAGTGTGACTGTACTTCTTCGCTATATTGTTCTGAAGTCTCATCTGATTCCAGCTAGAAAAAAAAACAATTCCAATAATTGGCATTTATTTAATGTTTATTACGACTAACGTTGTATAAAAAAAGTCATTAGCAATCATAAAAAGACCGATGAACATGATGTTTGTTGGTCAATGTTAGAAGACTTAGTTGAGCTTGCCATAAAACTTGATATTTTTGGAATTCTTTTAAGTAAATTATCTATTTTCGTAGATTCTTCTACTCATCTTTTACGATATTCTGCACCGCTAATTTTTTTCCGATAGCCTCTCATATTTAATTAAAAAATAAAATCAACACTACCACAAATTGTAAAAAAATCAATGTATAATTTAAAGTTGACAATTAATTATTTTTTTAATGTTAAGAAACAGAATGAAATAATTCGAGACTTCTACACATGAAGAGCATTCGTAAAACTAAAATGATTGCTGTGACTTTTCTAGAGCGCTATTCTTTGTTCTATACATTCTCTCTGGAAGTGGAACGATATCTCCTTAAGGTAAATGTACGGGAGAAGGAAATAACAAAGAACTGAAACAAATAGCAATTCAACATAAATCACTATAACTCAATCACTATAACTCTTAAATGCATTTTGTTTGAAAATGTATAATCTCCCATACTCCCCTTAAGGAGATCTTGCCCCGTTTCGTACTGAGAACTTGTTTTTAATAGCTCACCTCACTTGTTATATTTATATAATAAAAACAACACGTTGTTAAATTTCACTGGTTTGCTTTTTTTTTCTTTTTTTTAGTGTTGTATTTTGTTATGCGGAGAAGCTCTTTTGCTTCTTCGCCTGATTGTAGGTTTAGGTGTTACACCTAGACCTCTGTTGAGTTGTGCTATAGGTGATACACCTAAGCACAATAAATGTTATTTGAAAAGGTGTTAATAACACGCTCAAGCTTCGATTCCTTTGGAATGAATGAATTTATTTACAGATAATACAGATATTTATACCTATGACTACAATTACAAAAATTTACAAATTAAATATAATAATAAATCAATACATAAACAAAATAGCATAAACTTAACATATTCAATTTGAATTGCTGCGTAAACAATTATTGCCCAGGTAACATACAAAATTGCTACCTAAGCAGAATTGGTCCCATAAAATCGAAATATTTTTGATCCATCGCGGCTGGAACGGAAGAGTCGTCAAATTTCATGTGCGCGTGTTTTGATCGTTGTTTGTTGGTTGACGATAATTTTTTGCATTTCTTAACATCTTCCCCCGCCTTGACCAGCTTCTGGGCAATTGATGAGTTCCGGGTCGATTGCAAACCGACTGCCAAATGAAGATCTTGGGGCTGGAATTGGTCTGTCTCTGTATGTCTCCTTCTTTTTGTAGCACTTGATGATCAATATGGTAGACGTTGTTAATACAGCAATTACAAGGGCTGTGTATCCCAATGCAAGTTGGTGTGTGTTGTTTACCTCTATTTTATTAGGAAGAACTTCCTTCCCTTTCAGGTCTTGGATTTGTTGCTGTAAATTCTTAATATCCTCAACATTACGATGAGTGATAGGTGCCGTGAACTTGAGCAGAGGCTCCTGGCTTTCCAAATGCAACAAATCTGTGAGATTTTGTGTAGGATTGAACGAAGACTTCATTGATTTTGGATAAACGTTGTGGGACTGCAATGTCAGATGATCTTGCCTAAGTTCGCAATTCATTCCCATACTCAAGATTCCTATTCCTTGAAGAGCTTGTTGAGCAGTGGTATCGCCACAAATGATTGTGACAACCGTGGTTTTACGCACAGAGTAAATCCATTTGTTGGGGTTGTATAGCTGAATCCATTTAGGGAGTTCTTCGGCGTTGATTATTTCACAATTGTTGGTTGGCTCGAGGAATGTGATGAGATTGAGCTCGCAGGAGCTGACGTTTGCACCTTTGCGATAAATTGGGTGTTGTTGAATGCACATATGATCAGATTCGCCGATGGTCTCACATAGCGCGAATTCCTGCTTGTTGAGTGGATAGTATTTGTCCTTGTGTAGATTGATCACTAGGAATTCGGCTGATGGCCTAATAGCCATGAATGTTCCGTTGACTATGACGGGTACAGGTATTGGATGATACAGTTCGAATTCTTCAAATGCAAACAGTGGAAGTCTTATTTGAAAGATAATATATTTGCTTGTAGCTCGACCCTGTATTTTCATAAGCCTGTATAGCTGAAGCAAGTTGTCTGGTCTTACAGGTAGTCTCAGTGTTGATGGTAGATAATCTTTTATGGTGGATAGTTGTTCCCTTACTTGCTTGGGAGACAGCAGCTGAGGGTTTACCTTTCCATGATGGGTGTCAATTAGCACGGTTGTAATTGCCATCTGAGACCGTTGATAGTTCATTGTCATTAAAGTCAGTTGTACTGCCAACATGGAAAATGCTTCTGCCACCCTTTGTTGATAAAGTTCGTCTGAGATTTTATTGACTTGATCGTCAATAAGTCTTAGGTGCTTATTAATAGCTTCTAGCTGCATCTCTGTTTCCTGATGATCCTGTTTGAATACGTTCAGGGTGGAATCTATGAGAGATGTCTGATTTTTGATCAGATCTAAAAGATGATTTTCATTGCTCCGTATGTTGTCTATTGTGGCTGATAGTTTTTCGGCATATTCCGAATCGAGGACCCCAAATAGTGCTCCGGCAATATTTCCCACGATGTTGAGTGGGGCTCGCTTCAATCTTTTGGGCGCGATGGGTTGCAGTAATTCGTTGTTGCTGGTGAGTTCTTGTGATATCCGAACAAATTGATTGATGACGATAGAGCAGTGATCCGTGTCTTTGTGTGAATTGCAAAGCTTGCGCAACTTGTCAATACCAACGGTTATTGCAGCACCTTCCTTCCAGTAACCTTCCATGTTGTAGTAGACAATGAGTGACCACTCGTTCCTGATTAAATTTGCTGTGCCGAGGTTTTCGAAGTACATTCCTGATTTTTTTTTTTTTTTTTATGTGATAGACTAGAGGCTGAGGGAAAGCCCCTTTGTACTGTTCGACAATCTATTTTTTCGTATAGAATGCCGAACAGCAGCTCTAGCCGGAAGATAGAGAGTAGAAAGAGACAGAGAAGTAGGAAGGAGCTGCCACAACCTAGCTGCGATATTTTATTCCACCTACTTCCAACCATTTCACGACTCTGGCATCGGGGTATTTGAGAAACAACTCGTTGGAGTGTTATGCCTCCTGAAACGAGTGGAATCTCATCAGCCAACCGATGACATGCGCTTGGTGGAGCGGGGAAAGACTAGCGAAGGCTATGACAGGAAGAATCAGGATTGTAAAGAGGGGAGAAGAAAGAAAGGAAGTTATGTGGGTGGGAAAGTGGAAAAGGCGAAGGACCGTGGGGCTGGCCGGGATTCGAACCCGGGACCTCTGGGATAGTAGTCAAGCGCCTTACCTCTGGACCACCGAGGCCCCCCAGATTGTGAGGTAAATGGCGTAACTTCAACTGCAGATTGTCCCAGGATTGGTAGGATGAGGCAAGTTAGGAGAAATGTGCTGATAGCTGAACTGGTTGATGGCCGCATTCGTTTAGCCTTGTGTTGTGCCTCGTTATCTGTGGCTGGTCTTGCGTTAATGTTGCCTTTGAGGGATTCAGTTGACTCTTCTGTTGTGCACGTTTCCTCCGTTTCAATTGGCAATGGAGCTAGTTTGTGGATTGGTCGTCTCAGTGTTTCTGAAGTGGTCTTGACGTCAGCAACTCGCACCAATCCGTCATTTCCTTGGATGGTCCGCTCGATTCGTCCAAGTTGCCATTTCAATGGTGGTAGATTGTCTTCCTTTATTAACACCATCATGCCTGGCTTGGCATTTTGACCTTGTTGTCTCCACTTTTGTCTTTGTTGAAGTTCACACAGGTATTCATGAGACCATCGCCGCCAGAACTCGTGTTTGATATGTGATACCAGCTTCCATCTTCTGATAAGATTGACATTTTGTGGAACAGCATTTGGGTCCACAATTGTGGTGAGTGGTTCCCCAATTAAGAAATGACCAGGGGTTAGAGCTGCCAAGTCGTTGGGATTAGCAGTTAATGGCGTTAAAGGCCTTGAATTTAAGATAGCTTCAATTTCTGCGGTTACGGTTGATAGTTCTTCAAAGGTAAGTGCTGCTGAGGCTACTGTTTTTCGTAATAATGTCTTGGCTGACTTTACCGCAGCCTCCCATAGACCTCCAAAATGAGGTGCTCGAGGAGGAATCATGTGGAAATCTACTCCTTTTGTCTGGCAAAACGAGACAATTTTTTGCTGTGAGACAGAAGAGTATATGGAGTCCTGGAGCTCCATAAGCTGGTTTTTGGCACCAACAAAATTTGTTGCGTTGTCACAGTGGAGGTTTCGGCAATTCCCTCTTCTGGCTATGAATCGTTTGAGTGTTCCTATGAAGGCCTCTGTAGTTAGGTCACTTGCGACCTCTAGGTGGACGGCCTTTGTTGCAAAACAACAGTAGACGGAGATGTATGCTTTCTGAGGTCGCTTTCCTCTTAGCTTGAAGTGTGTCTCTATCGGGCCGCAGAAATCTACCCCAGCATTTACGAAAGGTCTGGCAGGTTGAACTCTCATTGTGGGTAGATTTCCCATCATTTGTGTCATAAGTTTAGGCTTCACCTTGTTACATCGGACACAGAATTGCACGATCGCTCGCGCCATGTTTTTGCCTTTGATAGGCCAATAGCGTTGCCTTGTCATTGCCAGAAGACCTTGTGGCCCAACATGTAGATTACGAATATGGATGTCTGTCATTATCATGGTAGCCAGTGGGTGAGCGTAAGGAAGCAACATTTGATGCTTAGCATCATATGGTAGCTCTGCGTTTGCTAGTCTGCCTCCGACACGGATAATATTTTCCTCATCGAGGAAAGGACACAAGCTGTTCAATGGACTGTTGTTGTTGACGCATTTGTGTTGACGAAGTTGATGGAGCTCGTCTTTAAATCCTTCCTGTTGTATCTGGGAAATGATCACTTGGTGCGCCTTGTTTAATTCACTGACGGTTAGCTGCCGAGTCTTTTGCTTCTCTGACTGTTGTTTTGGTCTTCGAACAAAACGTAAAACATAGGCCACAATTCTCAGGAGTCTTTGAAATGAGTTGCCATGATTGATGTCACTGATCCATGATATTTGATTGGTTGATGTTAATGCCACTCTTCCTTGAGTTTTTCTCTCTATATCTGTATTCGTTGTTGGTGGTTGCACTGGCCAAATTGTCTCTGGACCGTGTAGATATTGTGGTCCATAAAACCATAGATTGCATTTAATCAGTTTAGCTGGTGTCATTCCTCGTGAAACAATGTCAGCAGGATTGTCTTTAGATCCAACGTGCCTCCATTGATCTGGATTGGTCAACCGCTGAATTGCTGCAACGCGGTTGGCCACAAACGTGTGGTAGGATGACGAATCTGATCGGATCCAGGCCAGAACAATTTCCGAATCTGTCCAAAAATGCACCTTCACGTTGGGCAGATTCACTTCCTTTCTTACTCTTTGCATCAGCTGGGCTGCCAGTTTTGCAGCACATAGTTCGAGCCTTGGTAAGGTCGTGGTTTTTACTGGGGCTACCTTTGATTTAGCACACAGCAAACGAACAGTGATGATGCCATCCTGGTGTGTTGTTCTCACATATATAGCAGCTCCATAAGCCGCCTCAGATGCATCTGCAAAGGCATGAAATTGTATTGTTTTATACCTTTCCCTAGATGCTATATGTCTTGAAATTCGAATGTCGTTGAGTACTCTTAACTCCTCTCGGAATCTACTCCAGCTAGTGTGCATGTCCATTGGTAAGGCTGCATCCCAGTCCAGTTTCAATGTCCAGATCTTGCGGATGAACATTTTGGCGATTATTGTGACAGGGTTCATGAATCCAAGTGGGTCGAAGATGTGTGATATGTCGGAGAGAGCTGTTCGTTTGGTAATCCTTCTTGTGTCATTCCAGTTGGTTTTTATTTGAAAGGTGTCAGCGCTTGGCTGCCAAGTCAGCCCAAGTGTTTTGATGGATTCGTCCGTAGGCTTGTCAAACTTTACTTCAAGCTCCATGTCTTCTCTTGGGATGTTCTCCAGTAGCTGTGGATGATTTCCGCACCATTTGCGAAGATTGAATCCGGCAGAAGACAGTAGATCTTTAAGTTGCCCTTGAATTTCTACTATTTCGGGTAAGCTGTCTGATCCTGACATGACATCGTCCACATAAAAATCGCGCTTGAGAACCTGAGCTGCCAATGGATGTGTCAGGGTACCTTGGGTAGCAAGCATATCCAAACATTTAGTAGCTAGAAATGAAGCTGGTGTTAATCCATATGTGACAGTACAGAATTTGAAATATTTCAATGGTTCTTGTGGATGCTCTCGCCAGGCTATTAATTGATACTGTTGGTCCTCTTCGGCAATCTTTACTTGTCGGTACATCTTCTCAATGTCCGCGGTAAATACAAATTTAGGAAACCTGAAGCGTATCAAGATTGAGAGTAGTTCATTCTGAATGGTTGGGCCCTTGCAGAGTACGTCGTTTAGTGATAGGTTTGAAGCGGTCTTTGCTGACGCATCAAAGACCACTCGTAGTTTTGTCGTGCTACTATCTAACTTAGTAACGCAGTGGTGTGGCAGGAAGTAATGAGGACCCTTGATTGAGGATATATCTGTTTCCTTCATATGTCCTAATGCTTCATACTCCCGCATGAAATTGATATATTGTTGCTGTAGCTCCGGTTGTCGAAGGAGCCTTTTTTCTAATGAGTGGAATCGCTGCATCGCGATGTCTCTTGATTTTCCCAGGGAGTTGGGATCTTGTGCGAAGGGAAGTTTGACAATGAATCTGCCCTCCTTGTCTCTTTTTACATGTTGATTGAAGTGGTCCACGCACCTTTGTTCTACTCTAGTCAATGTACTGATTTCGTATGATGACTCGACTTCTTCTAGTCTCCAAAAATTGCTGAGTTGGTTCTCGAGTTTCTCATCTTCACTGCAGATGCCGCAAACAGTGTATGATGTGCTCTCATGGTGAACTGGTCCAGCTATTATCCAACCAAATACTGTATGCTGGAGTCTTGGCAATCCCTCACCGAGCTTGATCTGTCCGACTAATAGTAAGTCGAGGAATATTTCTGCTCCGATTAACAGGTCGATGTTGCCAGGTATATGAAAGTCTGGATCCGCCAAGTGCACGTTATCTGGAATGGGCCATGTTGCCCTTTCGATCTTGTGGCCTGGTTGCCTTTGTGTGATGTCGCGAATCACGAAAACTTCTAGTTGTGTAACGTAGTTATTAATTGTGGAATGTACCTGTACATTGGCCCTATGGTTTAATTTTTGTCGGTCCTTTCCTATGCCGTTGATATACATTGTTTCAGGCATACGGAGAGCTCGTAGTCGCTTTGCCAAATCCTCAGTTATAAAGCTGATTTGTCGTTGTCCCTGTCCACAGCTGACTTCTACGAAAACTGTGCTTAGCATCACATATCTACGCATATTATTTCTAGCATTGGTTGTTAATGCCGTTGGATTCGGCACAGTTGTATCAATAGGTAAAGCTGGTGGTTGAGGTTGCCTTGAACTTCCTGGATTGAAGTATGAGTTAGGAACTGGTGTTGAAGTTGAAGGCTGAGGTTTGGTGTTCCCTTGCTTAACGTGGACTGATTTGGGGGCAGCGTCGGAGTGTAGTAAGGAGTTGTGCCTTTCAGAACACTTGGGACAGCTTCTGGATTTACATTCTACTGCCTTATGTCCATCGTTCAAACAATTCATGCATAAATTGTGCTGCCTGATGGTTTGTCGGCGGCTTGCAATTGGTAGTGCTAGGAATTCTCGGCATGCGTACAGTGGATGATTCTTGTGTTTGCATAAGATGCACTGGCTGGATTTGTTTGTAGACATCAGTGAGGAGCGTGAGTGACTCTTTCCTTGTCTCGAGGATCCTTGGTCTCGCCCTGGAGAATGGCCTACTGATTCTTTACCAAGAGCTTCTAAGGTCTGGAATCTTTTCTCTAGGAAATTTAGCAGGTCTCTTATGGTGGGAGTGGTTCTTGGGGAGTCCAATGAAGCTTCAAAAAGAGCGTGAGTGTTCTTATCCAACTTTTTGAGAAGAAGATGTATTAACATTGGATCCCAGTTTGTGGTGGAAACTTTTATGTTCTCTAAAGCGAGTAAGCACTCACTGGTTACATCATGGAGATGTTTGATTGCATTTGCTGACAGACCCTGCGTGCATGGTTGGTCCCAGAGTTTGTTGAGCAATGCCGTACAAAGTAACCTTTGGTTGTTATATCTTTTGTTTAACGTCTCCCATGCTGTGGTGTAGTTCGCATCTGATATAGGGAGATGGTTCAGTAGTGCCTTTGCTTCACCGCTTAAATTGGTTGTAAGGTAGAACATCTTTTCCGTCTTGCTGATTGGTGTTGACTCTATCATTTGTACAAACATGTCATGAAATTGAGTCCATTTTGTATAGTCTCCATCAAAAACTGGCAATGTGACACGTGGTAGTTTGATTTGGAGCGGCTGCCCATTTGGCGTGGTGGCTTCCTTGAATTCTAGTTTCTCGTGTAGATGTACTAGGGTTTCTTGTACCCAATCGTAGAGACTGTCATATATTTCTCTGGTGTAATCTAGTGGCGCATCCACCACTTCCTCCCAAATTTGCTGATCCTGTTCAGTTATTGCGTCGAAAGTTTTATGGATGGTTTGGAGGTTGATTTCGTAGAACACCCTTGACTGTGTACTACTTGACTTTGCTGTTATATCATTTAGAGTGCGCGTTAATATTGCCATCACGTTGTTGTCGCCTAATCTTTTTCTGTATGTCATCTTGCAATTGTTCTGATGATGCAGGGCTGAGTGGTTCTTCAAACCTTACTCTCGGCTGGGCTTCTCTTGTTGGTTCAGACTGGTTGTCTGCTGCAGTTTTCGCTGAAACCTTTTGGCTGGTTTCACGTGTTTTTTGGCTGGAACCCTACTGGTTTTCGCAATTAAGCAACTGGTGCTTATATTGATTGTATAATCCTTCGATCGTGCTGAAATAATTTCTGGTGAAGTACTCATTGTCTGCACTGCTGGCTTCGAAGTCGGTGAGTTGAAGATGGTTCGCCTGAAATTCCTCCCATTTCTCTTCAAGAGAGTTTAGTCGGGTTGTTAAGTACTCTCTTGTTTTCCTGTTGGCGGAGTCTTTTCTGAAGTTCCGGTAACTGGTCTGGATCTCTTCGCCTAAACGTGATTGTAAATCCAAAAGTCCATCCATCCTCGCGGAGTTGTGTTTTGTCTGGAAATTGTATTGAAACAATGGCGTTGGTACTGGTTGTATAGATGCTGCCTCCTAATTGATGGCTGATGGAATCGTTGATGTCTCTACTGATGGTTGTGGTATGATGGGACCTGCTGGATGCACCTGGTTACTCCAATTTGGACCTCTGGATGAGTTCTAGAGTCTCAAACTGCGAGATGATGATTGATGGCTGCACCTGGTTTGCTCCAATTTGGACCTCTGGATGAGTTCTAGAGTCTCAAATTGCGAGATGATGAGTGATGCAGGTTTGTTGACGTGATTCAACTGATGGTTGTGATCGTGCCACAAGTGATTCACTTGTGATCACGTCGGGGTCACCAATGTATTTTGTTATGCGGAGAAGCTCTTTTGCTTCTTCGCCTGATTGTAGGTTTAGGTGTTACACCTAGACCTCTGTTGAGTTGTGCTATAGGTGATACACCTAAGCACAATAAATGTTATTTGAAAAGGTGTTAATAACACGCTCAAGCTTCGATTCCTTTGGAATGAATGAATTTATTTACAGATAATACAGATATTTATACCTATGACTACAATTACAAAAATTTACAAATTAAATATAATAATAAATCAATACATAAACAAAATAGCATAAACTTAACATATTCAATTTGAATTGCTGCGTAAACAATTATTGCCCAGGTAACATACAAAATTGCTACCTAAGCAGAATTGGTCCCATAAAATCGAAATATTTTTGATCCATCGCGGCTGGAACGGAAGAGTCGTCAAATTTCATGTGCGCGTGTTTTGATCGTTGTTTGTTGGTTCACGATAATTTTTTGCATTTCTTAACAAGCGTGGAAAAAGAATTTTATTGTCATAAAAGCCAAAAGAAAACAGTTTGATTTACAATTTGTAACTTAATTGTTATATTAAGTTATAATAACTCACCAGCTATTATGTTATCGGGCTTGATGATTGTTATATATCAATTAACGATTTTCTTATGTATTCTTTTATTGAATTAACTTTAACCATCATCTATTATATTTCACAAAATTAACAATTTTCTTGTGCATTATTTTATTGAATTAACTTTAACCATCCTTAACAGGATAAAAAGGACTAATTGTATGCACTCCACAGATATTTATATATTTTCTTTCAGCACTTATTTAATTTAAACTAACTAATTCCTTTTGCCATTAAATAACATAACAGAATAACCAAGAACTCCGCCAATAAAATTTTTTTGACGTGCCCGCTGCGTTCGATCGTTGAAAAGACACACGTTTAAGAAAGCCGGTGACGCGCCCGCCGCTGATCGTAGTTCAAACCAAACTCAATTTTAAAATCGCCACCCGCCGGTGGTGGCAAGGAAAATTTGCCTCAGGCTGGGAAAAACGCGCCCTTGAATTTGTTCCCACCTGCGCAACTTGCTTATCGCTCGAATTAACAAAGTTCTCGGACTCGGATTTAAAAAAACGATTTTTATATTAATACTTTTAATTACATCAAAAATATCTGAGCGTCTTGACAATTCAAAATTGTTGTTAATTTATTTGGGCAGAATAAATGGAAACGCACAGATTATTAAATTAATCCTAGATGTTTATTTAATATAAAAAATTCAATTAATGTGTCTTCTTGACAAACCTTACAGGAAGTGTAAAATATGGAATGTGACATTTCATTTGACATTCATAATTGTTAGGTAATATTTCAGGGTTGAGTAAATAAAGCTCAAATACTTTGCATATCTAACACGCCCTCTCAAAGTATTATTACTGTTTTAAGTATATATATGAATATTTTGTTTTCAATTAACATCCATTAATCCAACGGTTTCTACACAGCGGTTATGTTTTGGTCCAGGCAAAGCTTTCGTCAAGAAATCTGCCGGCATAACTTCTGTAGGCATGTAGGCAATCTCTATCTCTCCTCCTTCCACTACTTCTCTAATAAAGTGATGTCTCACGTCGATATGTTTTGTTCTGCCATGGTGCATAGAGTTTCTCGCTAGTTGTTGAGCTCCTTGATTGTCATTGAAAATTGTTGGCTTCATTTCAGCTTCACCCAGTTCAATTAGCAACTTCTTGAGAAATAATGCTTCTTTAGCAGTTTCGCTCAAGGCCATGTATTCGGCCTCAGTGCTTGATAGCGCCACGGTTCTCTGCTTACGAGATTCCCAACTAACAGGTGCTCCTGACATAGTGAAAACATAGCCTGTATATGATTTGCGGTCATCAGCTGAAGCTCCCCAATCTGAATCTGCGTACCCAATTAATTCTTTATCGTCTTTCTTGAATACTAGACCATAACTCAAAGTCCTTTGTAAATAACGAAGTATTCTTTTCCCAGCTGTCCAATGGATCTGTGAATAACAATTATTAAATTGGCTCAACATACTTACAGCATAAGATATATCAGGTCGTGTTGAAACTGCCAAATACATCAAAGACCCAATTAAATTCTGGTATGGGTATGTTGGTTCTCCGAATATCTTGGTTCCTTTCTGCAGTTTGGTGTTCGCCTCTAATGGTGTAGATATAGGTTTACACTCACTCATGTTAAAACGCCTTAGTACCTCACTAGCATATTTTTTCTGGCACATTGTGATTTCTTTTCTGTCATGACTTTGTTTAAATTCTATTCCCAGACAATTATGAATTTTTCCTAAGTCTTTCATCTCAAATTTAGTCGCGAGTTTACATTTAATATCTTTGATCAAATTCTCATTATTAGATATCACTAGAAGGTCGTCCACATATACTGCTATTATTAGTGTATCACTTTGCAATATCTTTGTATAAATGCATGGATCTGAAGAAGTTTTCCTTAAACCTAAAGTTTTGAGTTCACTATCGAGCCTATGATACCATTGTCGGCTAGATTGTTTTAAACCGTACAGAGATCTTTTTAATAAGCACACAGTGTTTCATACTTCGGCTTGTTTAACCAAAGCTGCGCTTTGTTCCTGTTTTTCTTGTTTAGTGTACTATCTGCAGATATTCTTTTCATATTTTCTTCAAACAACTCAGGTATTTCCATAAAGATCTTTTCTTCTAATTCACCATTCAAGAATGCAGTAACTACGTCCATTTGATGGACAGACCATCCATTTTTCACGGCTAACGCCATTAAAAGTCGTATTGAGTTTATTCTTATTACTGGAGCGAATGTTTCATTGTAGTCAGTACCTTTGCGCTGTGTAAATCCTCTAGCCACAAGTCTTGCTTTTCGCTTCTCTACATTCTTTACTGTATCGTATTTGGTTGTTAATACAAATTTATTAGTAACTAAGTTTACCTTCTGAGGGCTATTGACAATTTCCCAAGTTTCATTTTTGACATGTGCAATGTATTCTTCGTTTATAGCTAAGTTCCAATTTTCCCTATCATCTCCTGAGAGAGCCTCTGCCAAAGATAAAGAATTTGGGCCTACAGCGAAATTGTCAGATTCGTATTCTGAATCTGTTGATAATGTTTTGTCTTTTTCGTTAGGACATTTCGTTTTGTATTTACCTTGTGCTTTTTCTTTATTATGACGTAAAGAATATCTGTAATGGTAAACTTTCTTTGGCCTTCCTGTTTTACCTTTAATTAATTTTGGTCGCCCTCTGCATCTTTTCCGTGACTCATTGTTCACTTCATCAGACTCCATTTCATCTTGGCTATATTTTTCTATATCCAATAGGTCAGTCTTCGCAGCGTTTTTACTTATATGCCAATTTTCATCATGCAGGATAACTTCAATACTTTCGTTTGCTTCAGGTTCTTTCAGATTACTGTTGCTACTTGATTCGTATAATGCACTTTCTGCGTATTTAAAAACATCTTCAAACTTTGAATCAAAGTTAAAATGTTGAAGAAACTTTACGTCCCTGCTAACTATAATTTTTCGTTCACTCGGTGACCACAGCCTGTAGGCTTTTGATTCTCTCGAGTATCCCAAAAACATACACTCTTTTGATTTGGTCTTTATCTAAAACAAAAGCTTTTACTCCGAAAATTTGAAAATAACTTACATCAGGTCGCTTTCCAGTCCAGATTTTATGTGCGGTACTTCCAAACAATGACTTGCTGGCACATCTATTTCGGATATAGTTCGCGGTGTTTATCGCTTCTGCCCAGAACATCTGTGGTACTCCTGATTGTATCATTAAACTGCGTGCGGTTTCAATCAGGGTTCTATTTTTGCGCTCAGCAACTCCATTTTGTTGAGGAGTATGTGGAACTGTAAGCCTTCGTTGTATCCCATTTTCTTTTAAATATTCATCCATTTGCTTATTACAATACTCCGTTCCATTATCCGTTTGTAGGTATTTAATGCGTTTCCCACACTGAGTTTTGGCAAATGCTTTTAATTCTTTAAATGCATTAAAAACTTCAATTTTTCTTTTTATAAAGTAAACTTCACACCAACGAGACTTATCGTCGATGAATGTGACGAAGTAGTTGGCGCCACCTATTGAGCTTTGACGTATAGGTCCACACACATCACTGTGCACTATTTCTAGTAGTTCGCTTGATCTTTGTTGTTCACGCATTGGGAACGGAGTGTGCACTTGTTTTGCTTTTATACAAACTTCACATATTTGATCTTTTACTCTATCTTCAACTTTTATTCCTATAATTTCTCCTTTTTGTACCATTTCGATTAAACAATTGAAATTAACGTGACCCAATTTTTTGTGCCAATTTATTAAACCGTTTTCTTTTATTGTTAATAAATTTGTTGTTTCAGTTTTCCTTCGAATATAATATAAGTCATCATGTCTATCTGCTATTGAAATGATCTGCCAATTTTTACTTTGGATAAAGGCTGCATTTTTGGTAAATCTAACTTCATAACCTTTATCAGCTATTTTTGCTACTGACATTAGATTTGTATGGAGGTCCGGAACAAACATGACTTTCGGTAATTTTAAATTCCTGGCATTTTCACCATCAGAAACTTCTAACTGAATATCACCAACTCCACTGATAGTAGTAGTCTTTCCATTCGCTAAGTTTAGGGGTTTGGTGATGCTTTCCATCTGTTGAAAATTGGCACTTTGTGATGTCATATGCGATGTGCATCCACTATCTAAACACCAATTCTCATTTTTTTTAAGGTTAGACCCGAACTGTAAAAATGCAATTTCTTCTTTTTCACGTCTAGATCCTTCTGCGCAAATTTTAGAGGTTTCATTTTTTATTTTCGATTTTTCTCTACATTCTGCCGCTTTATGGCCAATCTTTCTACATTTATAACGATAGTTATCAAAATTTTCTGGTAAACTGTATAGTGGGATTATTGCTAATAAATCGTCATTAATACTTATCCCCATATCCAGTAGTTTATCCACTACGTCAAAAAAGTCATTTAAGTGTGCTCTTACGTCTGTTCCATCCATCAATTTTTGCGTGATTAAATTCTTCAATAACGATGCTTTCCTTGCTGGTCCTTTTGACTGATAAATTTCCTGTAGTTTTATCCATACTTCATTATTATTCATGAGTTCCGATGGGCTTATGGATAGGATGAGGTCAGACCGAGCCTTATTATCTTCTCTTATCCATTTCTTTACTGCTTCCTCAGATTCTTGATCTTCTTGTTTTAATTCTGGTTTCTTAATTTCTCCGATGACATAATTCCAGGTGTCATTTTTTATCAATAGCGCTTCCACCTGTAGTTTCCACGTATCAAAGTTTTCCTTTCCCAAAGATTCGATACGCGTGGTCACATTGTTCATTTCTACGAATTCACTGAATTTTATATATAAATATCATCAAAATAATTACTATTCCGAATTCTGGGCCCATAACCTGTTGTTAATTTATTTGGGCAGAATAAATGGAAACGCACAGATTATTAAATTAATCCTAGATGTTTATTTAATATAAAAAATTCAATTAATGTGTCTTCTTGACAAACCTTACAGGAAGTGTAAAATATGGAATGTGACATTTCATTTGACATTCATAATTGTTAGGTAATATTTCAGGGTTGAGTAAATAAAGCTCAAATACTTTGCATATCTAACAAAAATTCTATACAAAACTGACTTAAAAATCTAAAATCTAAATTAATAGCTTTTCCCAGGTTTTCCATAAGATTTTCCATAATTCTAAGAATGCTTTATCAGCGTCTGGAATACCGGACGTTGCTGCAATATTGTCTTGGGAAAATAGGCTGCCGGACATGGGGTCATCGTAGGCAAGTGGGGTTGTTAGGCGGCGTTGGTAACTCCTCCCCCCAAAGTGTGAAGTGTCGGCCATAGGAATTGAGACACTGGTGGTACAGGTGTGCCGGCTTCCTGGATATCCGTGATGCGGACTGTTACTGCGAATCTGCGGCATAACCATATAATGATGCAGATCAGTATGGCGGCTAAGGTGATTATGGATCCTCTAGTATACGCTTCTTTTTCCCTTGTTTTCCTTTGCCAAGTTTCTAAGGTTTCCTTGTTTTGGAAGTGGTATTCTTTCAATCTTTGCAGGTTTAAGATCTCTAAAGTGGCTTCTGGATGAAGATTGTTGTGAGATAATGGGAATATGTGGACTTCATCCCAAAAGACGTTTGCGTCATCTCGGTAGATTATGTTGTTGATCTGGATCTCACAGTCTTTGAAGTGGAGCAGGACGGTTCCTTTTAGTGTTGGGTGGCTTCCTCCGCAAGTTGAAGTTACTGATGTTTCTGGGATGTTCACCAGAAGTATATAATTTGGTTCTGGCTGGAAGATTGCTTCTATTTTCCCAACTTCGTTCAGCGTACAATTAGCTGCTTCATTGTTGAGTAGTGGCGCTATGCATTTGCTTTGGTCCGATTTCTCTTGGTGCCTGGATTCTTCGCAGTAAAAGATACCTACTATCTTAGGACAGATTTCGTCCAAATACTGAACACTCTCTTTATTTAGAAGTATATAAGGTTTTGTGGGTATTTCTTTTGTTTGGTTAATTGGAAGTGGCAGGACATGGAATAAGTTATATTCTTTGGATAACATGGGGATGCGGACGTTAAAAACAATGTTTGAGTCGTTATGGTAAGCTTGTAGCCCTAGTAGCTCATATATGTGCTCATTTGATCTGATCTCTACTGATTGATTTTTTAGCATACTTTGGATTAATCCAAGTTCATTCGGGTTTAAAATTAATTTTGGTATGATATTAAGTCTTGCCAGTATAATCGCTTCGGCTATGTTGGTAATATGGTTACTAAGTAAATCGATATTGTAATTTATATGATTAAGGTATTGTATATGTGAAAGAGAATTTTCATTAGTACGAATTTTATTTCTAATTTGATCCTGGTAATGATTTAAAAAGTTTTCTATTTTAGCTTGCTCTTTATTAACATGGTTGGTGATGTTTTCAAATCTATTGATCATTAGTGTATTTAGTTTTGTTTGGCGATCGAAATTATCAAACTCCTTTTGTACCGAGTTTAGTTTTTCAATTTCTATATTTAAAAATTGCGCATCATTTGCGTCCATATTCCCTGTTATGAATTTTATTGCTGTGCCTAGGCCATTTTTTAAACCTCTCTAAGTCCTTTGTTTAGGAGTAAGTGTTTCTAGTTTGTTTTCTAGTTCTTTGAGTTTAAGTTTTGTCACTGTAATCAAGTCTTTAACATCGTCAGTATTGTCAAGAGCCTTAAGTGAGTCCGTAACCTTATTTATACTAATTCTGTACGATTCTAATTTTATGATATGTACTAGGTTGTAATAACTCTGAATTGTGCGAGCTGTTCCTAGCTTTAGGGGTAAAATGCCTTGATTGTCCCTTAAGTAATTTATTTCTAGCTTTTGACTTAATACTAGAGATAATCTGAAAAGAAAAGTAAGAATAATATTTATTTTATCTTACGTTATTGTCAGTGGTTATTTATTATGTTACTACTTAGTACTACTTGGATAACAATTTCCCTTGGTATATTTCCAAGATCATTTTGCGGCGGAAATATGGCATATGTTGTTGTGAGAAGGTTATTTCTCGATTTCTAGTAATGTATTCTGCGAACATGCAGCTAAATATTTCGCAATCGCTACTATTCGTTTGCTTGGGGATTTCTTTAACGCTTTCCTTAACAAAGTCGGATGTATCAAATGCCTTGTTTCGTTTATCTAATGATTCCTCCTTAATATAATTTTCAAGGGCTTGTAGTACCTTTGGGTTTGGTGTACCCATTGAGTCATAGTATTTAAAATACTCATCTCTTGCTATACACCAATGTACACCGCCAACGTGGACAGGTACTAAGATAATGTCGTAAGAGAATAAGTCGATCTTGCGAGTCCAACGACTCACGGAACTATAGCCTGAGTTCATTAGCTTTATGGTAAAGAACGTGTTCATTGCGTAGACACGTGGAAGTCCTTCTGAGTGACGTTGTTTCGAACCTTCAACTAATAGATTCATGTAGAAGTTGATTATCGTGTCGTTCACCCAGTTCCCGTCGTTAAGAGTAGTAATGTCACTTCGTGCTATTTTGCAAATTAAATTTGCTAATTAGTACTACGTCTCCGGGCTCCTCGCAAGTAGCTCTTCTAATCAAAGCGTGTTGCTCTGGAGTTAATTCCGGGTATTCGCTTTCCCCTTCTGGCTCAGGCTTGGTCAAAGCAACTTTAGGTTTACGTTTCCCTTTTATCCTCGCTTTGTATATTTTTTGGTTACTGTCAGTCAACAGCGTATATTCTTTATTTTCCTTAACTTTTTGCTTGCGAAAGCGCGCTGTAAGTTTGTTTCTTTTGCCTTCTTTCCTGAATATTACTTCGCCTATTTCCCTTTGTTCGGGATCGTTCCTAGACTTGTTTAACCTATTTATTTTATTATTACTTAAATCTTCTAGTCGACTCTGAATAGAAGGATATAATTCTAATTGGTATGCATTTAACTTCCTTAGGTATGTACTCGTGTTCGTTGTTGAAGCTTATATTTTCGTTAAATTTATAGGTTCGACCATAGAATAACTCGAACGGAGTGAGTTTGGTTGCACAATGAATTGCGTTATTGTAGGTTGTAATATGTACATTCTGATAAAATTTCGTCATGGTCTTGGTCTACGCTATTCTTTATCTTATTTAATACTATTCTGTAGATTTCCGTTAGTGTAGAGTGAAAACGCTCTACAGGGGAATTGCTGGTGGTTTGTTGGAATGAGGTAAAGTGCAAATTAATGGTATATTGCCTACAGAAGTCTTTGAATAAGTTTGCCGTGAATTCAGATCCTTGATCACAGACTAATTTTTTCGGTATGCCATGGTGGCTCATACAATGTTTGAGGTTTTTAACTATTGTAACGCTGTTACGAGTAGGAAGAGTGTAAGCGGAGGCAAATTTGGAAAATTTGTCGACTATTGTCAAAATTTGTTTATTGTTTATGCTATATATATCGATGTGTACTATGTCTAATGGCTTTGTAGGGATTTCAGGTCTCAAAAACTTTATTTTCTGTGGATGCCTATCATATTTAAGGGTTTGGCAGTTTTCACAGTTATTAATTGTTTGGATTATTTTGTTTTTCATACGAGGGAAATAATATTCTCTTTTCAAGTGGTTTAACGTTTCTTCTATACCTCTGTGATTATTGTTCTTATTATATTCGTCTATTAATCTATCTTGATCATCATTTTCCTTGATGTCAATTAGAATCTCCTTACATCTTACTATTCGAAAAATTTTATTATTTGAAAAATGTCTAGAATATATTGATTGTATTAGTCTAAAGGTCTCATCGTCGGTAGCTATAGCTGTTAGCTTCCGAGGTATCAAAAATTTTTTTAATATGTCTAGAATAATTTCTTCCGTGTAGGTACTCTGGCTTGATAATTATTCTGCGCCGTTTATCCCTAAATGGTACTTACTTCTAAAGATATTTTCGGGTTTTTGTCCGATTTTTCTAATATGAGTTGCAGATTAAACTCGTTTAGTGGTTTCTCCGAAATGGGAATGCCGTCGTTCAGGTTTTCCTGTGCGGAGTGCACTGTGGTTCCTCCAGTTCCTTGGACTGAGGTTGAGTCGTCATTGACGTTAACATCGATAGATTTACTACTATCTTCGATTTTGATTCTACTGAGCGCATCTGCGTTCGTGTTAAGTTTTCCCTTTTTATAGACTATCTCGTAGTCGTATTCTTCCAGCTTTAATCTCCATCTGACCAGTTTCGAATTTGGTTCTTTGAGGCTCATAAGCCAAGTCAAGGGCTTGTGGTCCGTAATAATCTTGAATCTTCGGCCAAATAGATATGGTCGGAAGTATTTCGTGGCCCAAATAATAGCTAGTAACTCCTTCTCAATAGTGGAGTAGTTTGTTTCTGAATCAGTGAGGGTTCTACTAGCGTAGCACACGGGTCTGTCACTTCCAATGGGGCCTTGTGAGAGCACAGCGCCTATTGCAAAATTGCTGGCGTCTGTGGTAAGGTTGAAGGGCTTTGAAAAGTCTGGGTACTGAAGTACCGGATCATTCATGAGGATTTGTTTGCTTATGTTGAAGCTATGAATATATCTTTCTGTTAGTTCAACAGTTCTGCCCTTTTTTAAGCACTCTGTTAAAGGCTTAACTAGCTTAGCAAAGTCTTTAACGAATTTCCTATAGTACCCCAAAAATCCGAGAAAAGATTTTATTTGTTTCTGGGTACGAGGAATTGGGAATTGCTGGATCGCACGAATTTTGTCAGGATTGGGTCTGATGCCCTCGGTGGAAACGATATGGCCAAAGAAGGCGATTTCCTTGTGAAGAAATTCGCATTTATCCGGTTAGATCTTGAGATTGGCCTCACTAATTTTTTCAAACACTTTCCTCAGGTTCTGTATGTGCTCTTGCAAAGAGGTGGAGTATATTATAATATCATCCAAATAAACAAGTCAAACCATGCCTTGAAGGTCCTTTAGCACGTCGTCCATAACCCTTTGAAAGGTGGACGGGGCATTTTTAAGCCCGAATGGCATACGGACATACTCATAATGTCCCCCTTCTACCGTGAAGGCTGTTTTGGGGACATCCTTCGGGTTCATCTCTATTTGATGAAACCCGCTAGCCAAATCAAGTGTGGAGAAATACATACACTTGCCGAGTTTGTCGAGAATCTCGGTTATATTGGGAATTGGATGTCGGTCAGTGATCGTTTTTTCGTTCAATTTCCGATAATCGACTACGAGGCGCCATTTCTGCTTGCCGCTGGCGTCTTTCCTTTTGGGCACCACCCAGATAGGGGAGCTCCAAGGAGAATAACTAGGGCGTATTATACGCTGTTCTAGCATACCATCGATTTGTTTCCTTACCTCCTCCTTATGGATGTAGGGATATCTACATATAGGATTTTGTATAGATCGGAGAATCGTCGATGGTTGGAATGCAATGTTTCACTTGATTGGTGAAACTTAGTGGTTGGTTTTCGTCATAGAAAATGGTTTCATATTGTTTGCAAATTTTTATGATGGCTTTCTTTTCCTCTTCATTTAAGTGAGACGTGCGGATTGTTTGTATGGCATCGTTACTTTCTGTCTGTTCGTTATACTCAAAACTGACGTGGTTTAATTCAATATGTTCGGAAGACAAATAACGTTCTACTTTCAGAGGTTGTTCAACATAGGGTATTTGCTCTTGGTCGGATTCGTTGCTGATTTCCATTGTACTGTGCCACTCAATAGCCTTATATAGTCCTTCAGAGATAATCAGTTGGGGTTTTAAGATTGTGTTTCTAAGAAAAATTTCTCCGTTTCTTACATCTACAGGGAGTTTAACTATTGCTTTAGAATGGGGTGGTATAATATGTTTGCCGGAACTGAAATTAGGTTTATGCTTTAAGGGGATTTTTGCATTTTTAGTTATGAGGGCCTTTTCTACTAGGTCAATTTTACCGCCTAGCTTGGTAAGATCGCCAAGTCCTAACAGACCGTCGAAGTACCCATGAAATTTGAAAATATAAAATTGTATTTCGCCGGAGTCATTAAATTCTGTAAATGTTGGAAGGGTAACTGTTTTATCAATTTGGTATTTGCCTAATACAGTGATTATTGTTTTGGGTTCGCACTTTTCTACATCAGTGGGAAAAACAAATTCTGGGTTGATGAACGACGATGAAGCTCCTGTATCTATCAAGAACTTCAGCGGCCGTCCGAATAGGCTTGCTATGTTGATGTAAGCAAGTGTTGTACCAAAGATTACCCACAAAGATACGACACTCTCAAAATTTCCCATAAGCTCCCTTGCGAGTGAATATATCAATCGACAAGGTGCAAGCGAGACAAAATTCAATTTAAAAACAAAAAAAAATCGAAGAAAGAAAGGGCAAATAAAGAAATGTTATTTCACGAAGTGCGAAAGAGACGCACTGATTTCTCTTCTCCGCAATTTTTTGTGCCGTCTGGACTTTTATTTTGCTTGTGCGAATTCATGTACCATCTTCTTGTACTTCCAGCCAGCGAGCAATAATAATAAGAGTGATGAGCTAGAACAAATTTTCAAAAATGTTTCAATGCCCTTGAGATCAGCTGATAAAAATTTCAGTAGGAGTGAAAAAGTCAAAATATCAAAGATGTAATATCTATGATAAAAGGAGGCAGAATTGCTTTCACACTACACGCAACGTGTGTGAAAGAAAGATAAAAAATGAAGGGGAAGTGCCAATTTTCCAATTTAGCTCAACACTGGAATAATTGCAAAACTCCCGCGTTTTTAATGTACAATACAAAGCCAAGTTTTAGAGTCGCAACGTGTACCAACAAGAATTTGCCCACGCATACATATAAACATATTAGAGTCGGCTGCATGTGCTCTGTTCCAATTCGACTTCCATTTGAATGTAAACATTCCAATAGGGGAAGCAAGCAACATGTTCTGTTTCATTCATACTCTTGTGTTTTTTGTATGAAATGTATATCTATCGGGCATTTGTTAATATTTTTTTGGACTTTTTGAATAATGGTAGTTCCAATCTCTTCTTTCATATGTTTAACTCTTTTACTTGTCCTTGAGCTCCACCTAATCACTCTTGTTATTATTGCTCGCTGCTTCCAGCTCTGCATGTGTTTGTGTAGTTTGCCGTTGCTCCGCCATCTCGCCATTCCGGAGCGTGTATATGAATAGACAGAAGATCATAGATTTTTACTTTCCTTTTTCTTCGCACAGAAAGGATTACAGTGTCGTATCTTTCTGAGTTATCTTTGGTTGTACCATGCGTATTGACGTCTAGGTAACCTGTTGGTCCCTCAAGGCATCTACTTATAGGAAAATTTTGGGCATCTCGACTTTCTGTTTCTGGACTAGCAAAATCCGTATTATAATATTCATCTAATTGCTGCCGATAAGAACTACTTTGAAGTGGAATACTGCTAGTCTCGGCTTCACATTCATCTAAGTTATGGATTTCTTCAGCAAAATATTTTGGGAACCTTGTATTATGGAAGGACCTATTAGTATGAGAATTATTTAGAGAATTTCTAAATTGGTTGGATGGAGCTCGATGTTTCATTTGTGTATTGCCAGAACTAGTATCCATGGGTTCCGGTGGAGGTAGTCTTGGTGCGTTTATTCTTCTGTCGAACACATTTTGATTTGTGTTAGCGTTGTTGAAATTGTTGAAATTAGGTTTAAAGTTCCAGAATTTACTTGGATTAGTTTGGGGTCTAAAGAATGGTCTTTGGTTTTGATTTGAATTTCCTTGGGTGTGGCCGTATTGTCTAAAGTTATAGGATGGATTCCTAAAGTTAGTAACTTGTAAGTTTTGTCTTTTATTCCCATTTAATTTGTGGTGATTTGACGAGGGATCTGATCTCATATAGGATATGCTTTATTCCTTTATGCAGTATGATAGAGCTATTGGTAAGGAATTGGGCCTCATAGCTCTAATTGTCGAACCAAGTGGTTCCCTAAGACCGCTTAAAAATGCATTTAAGCACATTTCACTAAACAATTCCTTTTTGGCTTTGATAACACTATTCTCAATTTCATGGATTAAAATATTATTGTTTAGGGTTGCCTGTATCTCAACTATTTCACTGTAAAATACTTCTATAGTTTTATTATTTTGCCTAACTGAATGTAAATCTTTTATTAGAGAAGTTTCTGTCCTTTTGTCGGAGTAATGTAAAGTCAGGTTATTTTTAATTTCTTCCCACACAATTCTAGAGTTAACCCTTCTAGCACAGAAGGCGCACTTTTCAGCTAAGCATGAAAATCTATATATACATACACATACATACATATAAATATATATATGTATATATATACATATATAGAGTTTCCCTTCTAACACAGAAGGCGCACTTCCCAGCAGGGCTGAGAAATATTTACCACTACTGTGGCTCAGCTGAGACATGCAAACATAAAATATTAAAAACATAAAAGATCAAAAACATTAAACAGAGAAGCATGCAAAACTAAAAAGGGAGTGAGGCACGCAGAGAGTCACGCCACATTGAGAAGTGTCCTTTTAAGGAAAACTTCACTGGTTAGCAAGCTAAACACACTCCTATTGTTGTTAGTATTTATAAGCATGCGATTAACGGGTTCGAACATGCCATAATTGGTGTTAGAGGAATTTATGTGCAAGAGAGGTGTACCGTAGAGGTTTAATACTTCATTTGCTTGCCCTTCGATTTTATTTCGAATTGCACGCAAGAGAATCAGAGAATATGGGTGACCGTCAACTACTTTTACCTATTTTAAAATTTCCTCCACGTTGTTTAAGAAGTCATGAAGCAATCTAGGATTTCCGTCAAATTTCAGGAGATCCTTGATTACGTCAGGAATTCTCAGAGAATTGAATATATCCGTGGGAGAAACTGGTACATTTGGAGGTGGAACTGAGTAAGACGTATTTGTATTACCAGTAGCCATCGCCATTAAACTTTCAGACACACTTTCAAATTTTACTTTAGGATCACTATTATTTAAATTAGAACTTAAATCTTCTTCACTATTTGTAATTTCGGGGATAGAGCTTAAGCTTTTGAATAACCTACTGACTTTTTGCGGGTAGGGTAAAGAGGAGGATTTCTTTGTGGATTTTTTCATATAGGAAATATATATATAAAGAGAATAATCCAATACTTGACTTACATCTGTCCCATAATCGACAGGTATTGCATCGTCCTGAGTCCTGAGTTCTGAGTTCTTCTTGAATAGGTGATTTTAGAGTTGATACTCTCCAGTCCAGCGGGGTGTTGCAGCGACTGGTTTTCCTCCAGAATATGATGTTAATTGAGGAAACCGCTCAACTCACTTCAAAAAACACTCCCGAATGTCTTTAATTTTCACTAAATAATTACAAGGTAATTTTCGGTATACCGCCGCGCCGTATTGTTTCCTTTGTAATATTTCCACTTTCCTATCGGTGAACCGCCGTTAGTTAAAAGTTGAAAAAAAATTTTTTTTTTTGAAAATTAAAGGGATAGGACCGTCACCTATCCTACCGACTGCGCCAATTAACAAAGTTCTCGGACTCGGATTTAAAAAAAAAAACCATTTTTGCAACGGGTAGTCGTTTAATAAAAAAATGGTTATTTAAATAAAACTATTTTTATTACTCATATACAGAATTTAAGTGGCTGGTAGAGTACCGAAGTGGTCGCATCTACAGTCTACGCTTGAATGAATGAATGACGAGAAGCGTCGCTGTTTTTTATAGGCTGGGCTGGACATCGTTCTGGGAACGCAGGTTCCTCTTGGTGTGAGTGTCGTTTGTTACAGTCTCCCCCTCTGGAACGATGGTCGGGCCGACGTCGTGACAGGATTCTTGGGGTTTTGGAATTTTTTTTTGGTCGTCCTCGTTTCCTCAAAGGCCGAACTGGTTGAGGTGGATCCGCTTGGTCACCAGCATACGGTACCAATGCTGACGCGTGATAGGTGCCGAGTATGAGGGTCAAATCATCTGGGGAAGCTATTCGATACGAGGTAGGTCCATGTTGTTGAACTATAGCATAAGGTCCGACCCTTTTTGGTATGAACTTTGCCGTAAGTTTATTCTTCGAGCTGCTTAGTACATGGCTGCTGACCCATACAAGATCATCTTTTTTGTAGGATGGTTGGGGATGTCGTGTTTTGTCTTTGTAGCCCTTTTGACGTAGGGTTTCCTTCTGATGCATTTCTTTGGCTAGGTGGAAAGCTTGCTGAAGGCTCACTAGCATTGGTTGGATTTCTGCTACGATGTTGGACGTTAATAGTATTCCACGTAGGTCATGGTTGACGTCATCCAGTGTTAGCATCTCCCTTCCAAAAGTGAGATAAGCAGGAGTATATCCAGTAGTTCCACAGATAACCGTATTCATGGCGAACCTAATAGCGGACAACTTGTCTGGCCATCGCGTATGATCTTGTTCCACAAGGATTGCGAGTTGAGTTTTCAGATCTCGATTCTTCCTCTCGACAGGGTTGGCCTCTGGATGGTAAGCGGGAATAAGGGATTGGTGTATCTTGAGGGAATGGAATAAACATTGCATAATAGCAGAAACAAATTGCGTGCCATTGTCGCTAATAATACGTCTAGGGAATCCGTAGCGCAGGAAGATTTCGTCAAGTAAAAACATAGCACAGTTAAGGGCTGTTGCCTCTTTCAACGCCTTAAGTTCAATCCATCAACTAGAAATGTCTTCAATTACAAATATCCATTGATACTCTTCTTCAGAACGTGGCAGAGGACCAAACAGATCTATTGACAAAACCTCAAATCTTCTCTGCATAGGAGGCGTTTGCACCAAACCATGCGGTTTTCGGTTGCGAGCCTTGTACCGTTGACATTGAATGCATTTCCGAACGTAATTTGTGATGTCCCTTCTCATGCTTGGCCAGTAATACCTCCTTGTGATTCTGTGAATAGTCTTATCAATGCCATAATGTCCAGCCGTCGCCGCATCATGATATTCGTGTAGTATGTTCAATCTCTTGTGAGAAGGTATCGCTAGTTGTGCTTCGTCAGTATCGTCTTCTTCGGAATAATGGTATAGAACTCCATTGTTCATTAAGAATCCTCTCTTGGTCCATTGTACGTGATCGTCGTCGCGAGTTGTAGATTCGAAAGAGTTTATAATCTTTTGTAAATCTGTGTCTTTTAGTTGTTCATTTCGTATGCTTTCTATGCTTTCTGCAGGAATGTCGATTTGAACATTACATATATCTAATGTATTCCCCAGCCGTGAGAGGGCATCTACTGAATTAGTTCGACCCGGTATATACATTATATCAATCAAGTATGGTTGCAATTGTAATGCCCATCTGGCAAGACGACCAGTTGGTGCTTTGAGAGACAAGAGCCATTTAAGTGGCTGGTGATCTGTCTGTAAAATTATTTTATTTGCTTCTATGTATCCTCTGAATTTTGATAAAGCCCATATAATTGCCAAGGCTTCTCTTTCAGTGGTGGAATAATTCCTCTCAGCGTCAGTTAGTAAACGACTGGCATATTCGATGGGATGTTCATCCGTTCCCTCCCCCTGGACCAGAACTGCTCCCAAGGCGTTACTGCTTGCGTCGGTTCGGATAATATACGGCTTTGTCTCATCGGCTTGTTGGAGAACTGGCGCGCTTGTCAAAGCTGTTTTTAGAAGATCGAAGGCCTTTTGCTCATCTTCATTCCACTTCCAGGCGGCATTTTTCCTTGTTAGGTTCGTTAGTGGTCGGGAAATTTCAGCGAAATTTGGCACAAACCTCCTGTACCATGAGCAAGTTTGGATTTAACTTAATAATTGCTTTATGTTCACTGGAGCTTTCCAATTACGTACCGCTTCAGTTTTCCTAGGATCTGTACTAATGCCATCTTGTGTCAATACAAGCCCCAAGTAACTAACACTATTGCAGCAGAAGTTGCACTTGCGACGCTGCATTCGTAATTTGAATTTTCTCATACGCAGAAACACACTACTTAGGTCGTCTAAATGTTTCTGGAACGTTTCAGAACATATGATGATATCGTCCAAGTAACACAGTATCATAATATTAGGTAATGGTGCTCGGAACCTGTCCATAAGCCTTTGGAAGGTAGCTGGTGCATTTCGCAATCCAAACGGCATTCTTATAAAACGGTAGAGACCAAATGGGGTTATAAAAGCAGTCTTATCCCTGTCATTTTCTTGTACTTTGATCTGCCAATAGCCTGTTTTTAAGTCCAATGTAGACATATAAGCGGTTTTCTTGGTCGAATGCAACCAGTCATCTAGCCTGGGTAAAGGGTATGAATCGGGAACAGTTATGGCATTTAGTTGTCTGTAGTCGATACAAACGCGAACTGAACCATCCTTTTTGGGGACCATGACTACTGGTGCAGCCCAAGGTGATTCGCATTATTCCACGATGTTATGGTTAATCATATCGTTTAATTCTTTCTTTAGTTGGTTACGACGTATGGGAGATAGTCGATAAGGGTTTGTTGCTATAGCGGGATGATCACCTGTGTTAATCTCATGATGGGCATACGGTGTTGCTTCTCCCTGCTCATTAAAGAGATCAGCAAATTCATATAACAGATGTCGTAATCTTTCACATTCGTTATTTGTTATTTTAGTTGCTTCATCACTTCGGAGATTAAGCTCAATGCTGCATATATCAATCTTTCTGATTCTCTTCTTCTTAGGTGTGGGAAATAGATTACTTCCTTTGTCTTTCTTTGGTGTAGTAATAGTGGATGGTATGGTGTCACGAAAAATGTCTTGAATTGTTCGCGGAGAGTATCGAGAATCTTCTGTAGAGTCTTCATGTAGCGGTCTGGATTGTACCTTCTGGATAGGCGCACAATCTATGTGTCCTGCCTGATCGTCATCAACATAATAGTCGAAAATCGTATTCGGCTGATCTGTAAAGTGCCAAGTTCGTTGAGCTAAATCAAGTACGATTCCTGCTGCTTCAAGGAAATCGATGCCTAATAAAGTTCGATTTTTTTCGGCATCTGGCAAAACTATGAATCTTGCTGATTTCAGTTTGTTACCAATGATTATATTTACTTTGGTTGTAAGCACCCTTTGACATTGCTTTATGCCGTCAGCTAATGTAATCTCAGCCAGAACCTTTGTGAAAGTTTGGTTTTGTTTCCTCAGGTGTTGATAAAGTGTAGCGCTAGCAACACATGTTCGCGCCGCGGTGTCAAAATGTGCAACTCCGTCTATACCAGCGACAGTTATTGGGATTGTTGGTATTCCTGAACCCACAGATACATTAACTGAGTAAAAACGCACATTGCTAGGGCTGTTAGCAGAAATTACTACACTTAGGGCAATTGCTTCTAACAAATCCTTGCGCTCCACAACCGAAACAAGCAATCCCGCTTGGCTCGGGGATTTCTGGTTTCACTTTATGTTTTAATGTTTCTATTTCTTGTTTCTTTTTTCGACACTCTTCTTCGTTATGGCCATAGTATCGACAGAATCTACATTTGACTCGTTTGGTCTCTTGACGTGAGTTAAAGTGAGTTTTAACTGCCATGTTCTCTTTATCCCTATTTTTGTGGCTTTCTTTCAGGTTTGCCTCGATATCACGTGTTTTGTTTAATAACTCCTGGAATGTTTGGATTTCTTCTCTTGGCAAGTGTTCCCTAATATGTATGCCTATTAATCCGTATACTAGGTCTAGCATTACATCCTCAGTGTGACGAGATGAAGGTAGTTGAGAGAGGAGCGCACGTTTTTTGCATATAAATACGTCTGTTGGGGTATTTTTGTCCTGTTTCTTCTCGAATAATTCCATATATATTTTATGTGCTGGTTTAGAAGGTGCAAAGGTAGCTCTCAACGCCTTTATCGCGTCATCCCATGACTTTGTGGTATCTTTTACTCCTTGCCACCAGGTATTGGCAAAGCCTTCTAGAAGAAGAGGAAGTCCTCTTAATGCTTCTTTATCAGATATATGTTCAATATCTTTATAAATGCATGTGGTTGTTATAAATTCCTCCAATTTTGCTAGGTTATGTTCACCTGAGAATCGGGCTGAACATCTACTAAAACTTCCATGTTCTCGACTACCACCAATAGTTTCTAGCAATTCTTTGAATCGCGTTGGAATTCTTCTTGGAATTGGTGTTATGGGTGCTGACTTTCTTTTCGTGTTTTTCATAAAAGTACTATCTGCCCTTGACGAACGCAAAATGTTTTTCTGCCTCACGTGCAATGAAAAGTAAAAGATAGAACGAATTTACCGGGAAAATAAGGATTCGTTGGGTACAACTGAACACTTGTAAAGCGATTGCAGTTGACACGATTCGCGGAAATTTGTTGGTTTTCTGGAACGCTGCAAGGTTTTTCTTATTTTGGAAATCAAACGCGTCTGTGTTTGTGTTTCCGATGGTCTCTTTTTCTTTTGTCTGCAAAGCCGCAATCTTTCGTGGAAATCAAACGCGTCTGTGTTTGTGTTTCCGATGTTCTCTTTTGATTTTGTCTGCAAAGCTGCAATCCTTCCTGTTAATTTTGGAAAAGCAATTTCATACAACTACGTTGTGTTTGCTTATTTATTGTTTTTGCTCGGGCGCCAAATTTGCAACGGGTAGTCGTTTAATAAAAAAATGGTTATTTAAATAAAACTATTTTTATTACTCATATACAGAATTTAAGTGGCTGGTAGGGTACCGAAGTGGTCGCATCTACAGTCTACGCTTTAATGAATGAATGACGAGAAGCGTCGCTGTTTTTTATAGGCTGGGCTGGACAGCGTTCTGGGAACGCAGGCTCCTCTTGGTGTGAGTGTCGTTTGTTACATTTTTATATTAATACTTTTAATTACATAAAAATATCAATTCAAAATTCTATACAAAACTGACTTAAAAATCTAAAATCTAAATTAATAGCTTTTCCCAGGTTTTCCATAAGATTTTCCATAATTCTAAGAATGCTTTATCAGCGTCTGGAACACCGGACGTTGCTGCAATATTATCTTGGGAAAATAGGCTGCCGGACATAGGGTCATCGTAGGCACGTGGGGTTGTTAGGCGGCGTTGGTAACTTGCGGCAAGCTGCGCTAGGTTATCTTCGGGTGGGTCAGATTATGTTCCCCTGCGGATGCTTTTTTTTTGTTTTTTGATCAGGTTGCGTCTGAGAATGTAACATTTTTTGTTGAAGTGGATTTTTGTACATTGAAGATTTCTCCGTTAAGGAATTTTGTACATTTGAAAGTGGAAATTAGATAATTATTTTCTGTTTAGGATTTGTTGTTCACAGGGAGCTCATATTGCATCAAATTCAATGTGAATTTGATGTAAAAGGCTCCCTGTATGAAGGGATATGAGAATTTGTCAAAGATTTCGTTTTTCACCGAGACCCTTAGAAATTCTGTATGTAACAATACTACTATGAGACTTCATTTAAATCACTTTACAAGAGTTATGTTCTTGAGACTATCGAAGGGTGTTAAGAGAGTCTTAAGAGATAATTTGACAATTTGCAAATGTTTTGCTCTGGAGAGTTTGTTAGTTGGGGTTAACTGTGTCATACTGCGGACTCTTCGGTAGAACTCCCGCGCCTGTTTCTTATCTAGTTCACAGACGAAATTTTTTTCCCAACAAAGATTTTTCCAATTTCTCTATTAACGATACAATATATTTAATAAGATTATAAGTGTTAAAAACGAGAGTTTTCGTTTTCATTTACTTTTTTAATTTCACAAAATTTCAATTATTCTTTAAATTTAATAAATCCGATTTCTACTTTACTAACGAAACCAACCAGAAAAAGCTAAGCTACCGAACTCTATTCAATCACCAATGCAAGTGAAGCTCGCCTTCGTTATTCATCAAGAATTTCTTCCCAAACAACAGTTTGTTATTATTCAAGATAGAGAAATATTCTTTCCGTTATTACAATTTTGATTATTTGTTGGTTGGTTTACAATATTCCGAAAAACAAAAGTTTCTGCCAAAAATTAGGAAGAAATTTTGCAAATTTTACTACAGTTTGCATGTATGCAATTAGACAATAACGAAAATTAAAATAAATTTTAAAACAAATTTTGAGTGATGAACTCATGATTTAACAATAAGCACAACGATGGACAGTATTTGCGCTATCTGCGGATTCATAATGTTGACTCGGAGCACGGTGTTAGAACCCGGAATCAGCTGGCAAGCAATGTAAAGTTGACTAACGGGTTAGGAAAGTTGCTCGATTACAGCGGCTATAACAATATCCATATGAACGAAGAAGGCAGTATGCCACATGAACTCTGCAAACTTATAAAGAAATTGCATTTGAAATATCTTCAGGGCACTACTGGATATTAGACTAACCTAGTCTTGGTCTTGTCTTGTAAAGGTTGAGGTTAATGTCTTGTTCTTGCAAACATACCTAAGTATTGTTCTTGAAAATATAGCTAAGTCTTGTGTCTTGTTCTTGGTCTTGTTCTTGCAAACATAGCTAAGTCTTGGTCTTGCTAAATGTGCAAGGCCAAGACAAGACAATACAAAACTGCAAGACCTAGGCTATTTTCCCTCATGAAGTAGGTATTGTATGTTTAATTTATATCTGTTAGGGATTTTAACTATAAACCACACGTCTTACTTCTTCGAGTTTATTTTACAGACTGTTATAATTACGGTTAGAGAATTCATATAAAATATAAATGTATGTACAATAGTGTTTTTATTGACTTAACTTTTAAAAAGTAAAATTACATAATTTATAGGTTAATATATGTATACTAAACAAAAATCTATCAAGAGATATTTATAATAACAGTTATTTTATAATGAAATGTCGTTTTGCCCTCCCTCTTTTTTTGTTTTTATAAAATTAGTGACACGTACCTTAATACAATATTACTTAACATTATTATTAATATCATCCCTTGTTGTTTCGTTCCTCCCTTTTCCAGATTTAGGTATTCTGTTGTCATGCAGGTAATTCCTCTTCTTAATTATCGGTGTGATTTTTTTTACTTTACATATCACTTTAATTTCTTTCTTTTACATATGTATGTGCATTGTAGCAATTATTAATGTTGAATTATATTAACTCTTATTGTTGAGGTTATCGCCTCTACTAAGCTCTTATTATGCAGTGTTGTGCAAAACCTAGGCAAACTTTTGTAGTAAAATTGTTCAAAGTTATTTACTATCAATTTAACAGTATGTATGGGAAACCAAAATATATTTATTCATAATACATTCATAATACAACATAAATATAAATTTAAAATTAAATAAGTAATATTTACTTAATAATACAGCAAAAAACAAAAATAAAATATTATCAAAAATTTGCTGTGCAAAACCTAAGCAACTTTTATTCATTAATGTACTTTTCATTTGATTTCTGGGAATAAGCGGCTTTTTTCTACTGAACAATGTTCACTAGACGCAGAAAATTTAATTTCAGCTAGTTTGGGTCAATTAAAAAGACTGCGTTGTAACAAATTTTTGTAAGAATTATGCAGCGTTCGTAATACGAAAAAAGCACGGAGCACGGTGTTAGAACCCGGAATCAGCTGGCAAGCAATGTAAAGTTGACTAACGGGTTAGGAAAGTTGCTCGATTTCAGCGGCTATAACAATATCCATATGAACGAAGAAGGCAGTATGCCACATGAACTCTGCAAACTTATAAGGAAATTGCATTTGAAATATCTTCAGGGCACTACTGGATATTAGACTAACCTAGTCTTGGTCTTGTCTTGTAAAGGTTGAGGTTAATGTCTTGTTCTTGCAAACATACCTAAGTATTGTTCTTGAAAATATAGCTAAGTCTTGTGTCTTGTTCTTGGTCTTGTTCTTGCAAACATAGCTAAGTCTTGGTCTTGCTAAATGTGCAAGGCCAAGACAAGGCAATACAAAACTGCAAGACCTAGGCTATTTTCCCTCATGAAGTAGGTATTGTATGTTTAATTTATATCTTTTAGGGATTTTAACTATAAACCACACGTCTTACTTCTTCGAGTTTATTTTACAGACTGTTATAATTACGGTTAGAGAATTCATATAAAATATAAAGAAGAAGAACTCCAGTTATTTTATAATGAAATGTCGTTTTGTCCTCCCTCTTTTTTTGTGTTTATAACATTAGTGACACGTACCTTATTACAATATTACTTAACATTATTATTAGTATCATCCCTTGTTGTTTCGTTCCTCCCTTTTCCAGATTTAGGTATTCTGTTGGCATGCAGGTAATTCCTCTTCTTAATTATCGGTGTGATTTTTTTTACTTTACATATCACTTTAATTTCTTTCTTTTACATATGTATGTGCATTGTAGCAATTATTAATGTTGAATTATATTAACTCTTATTGTTGAGGTTATCGCCTCTACTAAGCTCTTATTATACAGTGTTGTGCAAAACCTAAGCAAACTTTTGTAGTAAAATTGTTCAAAGTTATTTACTATCAATTTAGCAGTATGTATGGGAAACCAAAATATATTTATTCATAATACATTCATAATACAACATAAATATAAATTTAAAATTAAATAATATTTACAATAATACAGCAAAAAACAAAAATAAAATATTATCAAAAATTTGCTGTGCAAAACCTAAGCAACTTTTATTCATTAATGTACTTTTTATTTGATTTCTGGGAATAAGCGGCTTTTTTTCTACTGAACAATGTTCACTAGACGCAGACAATTTAATTTCAGCTAGTTTGGGTCAGTTAAAAAAATGCGTTGTAACAAATTTTTGTAAGAATGGGCCTGGTCAAAAACGCCTAACTCATGCATTGCAGCATGCAAGGCGTTCAAAAACAAATCCTGCAAAGCAGATCATAAGTTTAAAAACGCCAAAAATTGTTTTTCTGTGCATAAACTATGCGCAGACGTGCAGCTAGAATTGTGGTGCTGCACGACAATAATTTGAAAAGAAGAAGAAAATTTGACAGCCGCGTTAACATGGAGTTGCAGCAGACAACAGGAATGTAAGATTACTAATTTTTATTTATTGATTAATTAATAATGTTCTATGACAGGGAAGAGAAATCGTGGACCGCCAGTGACATCAAACTGTTAATTCAAGTTAAAATAAAACATGAATGGGAGTTTGCTGCTGGAAAGCGGAAGAAAAGTGCTATTTGGCGTTCCATTGTGGAGGAAATACGCGAAATTAACAAAAAAATTTTCTTTCCCTGTTGATGAAGCAGTAAAAAAATTTAACAATTTATTAATAACCTACAGAAGAATAAAAAAAAGGAATGGAGAATCCTGGCGAGACGCAACCCGTTGGGAGCATTATGAAGTTTTCAATAACGCTTATGGGTCGAAGCACTTCATCAATCCACCAAAGAACCTTCTGTGTTCTTCGATTGATAACAATCCCGATGAAAAGGAAAATTCAGATGATATAGTAGAAATTACGCCCACAAAAAAGAAAAAAACCAGTAATAATACCTTGCAAGACATTGCAAATTTAATTGAAGAGCAAGAAAAAAATGAAGAAAGGCGACATCAAGAAAACATGCAAATCGAAAAAGAACGAGTAAAGGTGTTAGCTGACATGAATGAATTTTTAAAAAAATTAATTAAGTAGTGAGCGTGCAGAGAAAATTTTGGTGAATTATGTCTTTTAAGACTGTTTTTTTTTTTGTTTTGTTAAGTGCAATAGAATGTGATTATTTTCTTTTAATTTTTAGTTATTTACTTTCTTTGAAGTTTTTGTTAATTAATAGAATAAAAAAATGTGTTGGAATAAAAGGCAATTTTGAAGAATTAAGGCTGGAAGTTAATCAAAGTGCGTATAAAAAGTGACGCGTGCAGAACTTACGTTCAAAAACTTTTCTTTGCAGCGGATGAAACGTGCATGAGTTGATTATGTCAAAGCAGGAGCATCAGTGCTGCAGCTGCTTTTCTGCACATGCGATCAAAATTTTGACGTTTTTGACCAGGCCCAATTATGCAGCGTTCTAAATACGAAAAAAGCACGGAGCACGGTGTTAGAGCCCGGAATCAGCTGGCAAGCAATGTAAAGTTGACTAACGGGTTAGGAAAGTTGCTCGATTTCAGCGGCTATAACAATATCCATATGAACGAAGGAGGCAGTATGCCACATGAACTCTGCAAACTTATAAGGAAATTGCATTTGAAATATCTTCAGGGCACTACTGGATATTAGACTAACCTAGTCTTGTAAAGGTTGAGGTTAAGGTCTTGTTCTTGCAAACATTATTATTAGCTTTATTTCGCCCAGCGTACACATTTTACAAAGTGAACATTCTATCGATTATATATCTGACTAACACATTTCAAACATCTTTTGGTTTTGGTCATCTATATTTACTTAAATTTAATTTATTTAATTTTAGTTTAGTAAGTAATAAATAATTCATTGATTAAGTAAGTAATAAATAACTAATAAATAATTCATTCATTAATGAGCAAAATAGAGTTAATGTAGTTACAAATATATAATTTGTTTTTAGTTTGAACGGGCATAATCCTCCCCCAAATGTTTCCAATTAACTTTGTCTTGTGCTCTCTGATTCCAGTTTCCTGCATAGCGATCGATGTCATCTCTCCATCTCTTCAATTGTCTTCCAACCTTTCTCCTTCCATCTCTTGGTGTCCAATTTGTTGCCTGTATTGTCCATCTCCCATCATTTAATCGAGCTACATGTCCTGCCCAACTCCACTTTAAATGGCGAATTCTTTCGATTACGTCTGTAAAGCCTGTTGTACCTCGAAGTGTTTCATTTCTCATTCGCTGACGCCTTGAAATGTTGAATAAACACCTTTCCATAGCTCTTTGACATACTTTAAGTTTGTTTTCTGCTTCGGTTGTAAGACTCCATGTTTGTGAACCATAACTTAGGACAGGCAGCACTGCTCCATCAAATAGGTATTTTTTTGTTGCTAAATTTATGTTTGAGTTAAATATATGTTTTAAGCTCCATAGTTGTTTCCACTCGTTGGTTATTCTTCTATCGATTTCCTTTATCTGGCTTTTTTTAAAAGATATTAGTTGACCTAGATAGATGAAATCTTCGGTATACTCCAACTTTTCGTTTTCTAGATATAAATCTATTTCTTCAGAATTAGTTATTATTTTGGTTTTTTCCTTGTTTATATTCAAACCTACTTCTTTACCTTTCTCCCATAGTTGGTTTAACATAATTTTTATTTCTTCAAAGCAGTTTCCCACAAGGCATATATCATCCGCGAAACGAAGATTGTTCAATTTTTCGCCGTTTATATTTATACCATAAGCTTTCCAATCAAACAATTTGAATATCTCCTCTAAAACTGAAGAAAATAGTGCTGGTGAAAGGGGGTTTCCCTGCCTAAAATTCTGATAAAACCAGTCTGAATTCCTTGGTTCTTTAAGCTATTCCAAATTGCCACATGTTCGATGGTATCGAATGCTTTGGAAAAATCAATGAAAAGGAGGTACAATAATTTTTGATACTCTGTACACTTTTCTATAATTTGGTTTATTGTTTGAAGATGATCAGTTGTTGAATGGGCTCTTATGCCTATTCGGAAAACTCAGTGGATGGCGACACCGTAAGCTTTCAGAAAAACAAATTTCAATTATTTTACTTAATTTTATTTACTTCAATTAAATCTTAAATCTAATAAATTCCAATTTCGACTTCAATTTTTAATAACTAACAATCCAATTCGACTTCAATTTTTAATAACTAACAATCCAAATTTTACTTCACCTTTAATCAAATGATATTCTAATCTTTCTCGATTTTCTGGGTTGGTGTCTATATAAACGCAATCTTCTGGGCCTCGTGAATTCTGGTCCTCTGTGGATGCTGTTTCGGTTCCGGTATTTGCTGAATTCAAGTTTTGGGTAAGTAACTTGGACTGAATTTAAATTCTCAGGATTAGGAATTTACATAAACTCGACTCGTTCTATGTAATCTGGATAGGGTTCACATTAACTCGACTCGTTCAATGTGATCAAGGATTTACACTAACTCGGCACGTTAAGTGTAATTCAGGTTTATATCAAGTTTGAGATCACTAGCTTTCGCTGAATTTCTTCTAGCTCGGCTCGCTGAGAAGATCAAGTGCGATCTGAATTTTCGCATCAACGTGCTGCGATATTTATTTCGTTGTAGACAATAGATGTTGGTGGGGAACTTGGGAATCTATCCCTCCATCTTGTATTTGGTTTATGTATGGGTGAGCGGCTACGATCTGTCATTCTGGAAGCTGTGGAGGTAAGATTTATGATTTGTTCTCTTTTTCTTATATTTATTTCTGATTTGTTTTTTGTATCTTTTTAGAGTTTGGGACAAGGCGGAAAGGATAGGACAGGGTGTTTTGGTTGATGGACTGGATCTGGGGTTGTCAGGTAAGTGTTTTTATTTGGACTTATTTTCTTTGTGGTAATTTTTGTTTACATTTTTCAGGAGTGACTTCTACGACGGAACATTCTCCGGGGCCTTGAAGCCTTTGCTTCAAGATGTTATTATTATTTAAATTGTAAATAAGGAATAAAATTCAATTATTTCATGAAATGTTTTTATTGATTTCCGTTTTTATTTTTGGATTTTAATTGCAGAGTTATGCGACATTTTCTTTCTTTTGTGAAGGTAAATCGCACTGTTCTGTTTTTCATTTTCAATCTATAGGACCGTTTAGCTTTTTTAACTTGATCCCAAGGGATAGGGATGGTTTTTATTTGCTGCCACATGGATGGATCTACGACAACATTGGGTGGTGGTTGACTATCGCGACGTGCCCGATATCCCGATTAAAAATGAAATTCGCCCGCAGCTAGCACGCAGCTGGCATGCACTAGCCCGCATGGCGCCCGCAGCTAGCATGCACGCCTGAGTGAAAATAACACTAGCCCGCAGCTAGCATGCAGCTGGTACGCACGAATATTATAAATCACGAGTAAAAATGAAATTCATCCGCAGCTAGCACGCAGCTGGCATGCACTAGCCCGCACGGCGCCCGCAGCTAGCATGCACGCCTGAGTGAAAATAACACTAGCCCGCAGCTAGCGTGCAGCTGGTACGCACGAAACTCAAATTTAAAATGAAAGAAAAAAATTTTTTTTCCTAGAATAAAAATTCTACGCCTCTTAAAAAAGATGGAGAAGAGTATTATATATGTATGTAAAGTCGTCATCAGGCACATTTTGAGATTTTCGTGCGTGTGGCGGGAGGGTGGATACCTGTGGCGGGAGAGTGCATCCCTCTAGCGAACAAATTTTTAGATTTTCGTGCCAGTGGTGGGAGCGTGTATCCCTGTGGCGGGAGCGTGCGTGCCTGTGGCGGGAGAGTACGTACTTTTGTGGCGTGCCTGTTTGTTCGCTATGCGTGCTAGCTGCGGGCGCGTGCGTGCTAGTACGGAAATTAACCATGAAATTATTTTTAATCGGGATTCCTCCAAGGTGATCTTCCTTTTTTGGGAAGGGATTTCCTGAGGTAGTTCATTGATTGGTACTGCCGGTTCCTTGCGGGATGATGTTGGAATCTTTCGTGGCTGGGTCCTTTTCCTGATTGCCGGGTCGCATGGTGTGGCTTCAAAAGTTTTTCTTATTACAGGTTTTTTCGGCGAAGTCAATTTTCTTAAGTTGGTTTTTATAGATGATTCAGGAGCTCTCGGTGGCGTCCGTAGGATGGGAAGGTCATCAATCCACAAATAATCCATGATGGGGTTTATTAAAGTTTTTTAAAAATTACTTGCTGATATCACTGGTATAAGGTTAACTAACCGAATGGCTGATTTCTTGAAAATTCTATGATAACTTTATTAACGGTTATCTTCAGTCGTTTGTACTGTTGCATTTCGAAAATTAGGTTTTACGGGTTAGGATCCTAGCTGAGTGTGCCTGAGCGGATTCTGCAATTTAGTAAGGCGAGTTCCCAGTATCACGTTAAAAATTTTTTGGTTTGTGGTTTTTACTAGTTACTAGGTTCTATAGGCAATAAGCAAATTTTTGTTATTGGTCTCTTTAGAATTGAAGATTTTGTTTTTACCGTGACTACGCGGACTAATTGATCTGATCCTGGGTGGACATGGAGTATTCGTCCTAGCATCCATTGAGACGGTGGGAGGTTATCTTCCTTGATTACGACTAGTTGACCGATTTTTATGTTCTCCTGTGTCCTAGTCCATTTCGGCCTTTGTTGTAGACGTGACAAATATTCTGAATTCCACCTTTTCCAAAATGTTTGATATAGCTGTTGGATGTACTGCCATCTATCTAATCTGTGAATATTCATGTTTAATACTGAGGGTTCAGGGGGTGTGAGCAAGACGTCTCCGATCAGAAAATGAGCTGGTGTTAGTGGTGTTAGGTCTTCAGGGTCATTGCTGATTTCGCCCAATGGTCGTGAATTTAAACAAGCTTCTATTTGTGTGATGACTGTGTTAAATTCTTCGTAGGTGAGTGTCGCTGTTCCTAGAATTCGTTTCAAGTGATGCTTTGTTGATCGTACTCCTGATTCCCATAGTCCCCCAAAATGTGGTGACGCTGGTGGAATAAAATGAAATGTTACTTCTTCGGTTTCCAACGTTGATGCAATGTCCATATTCAGTTCCGATGCCATTTGCGATGCTTGTCTCGTCATTACCTTGTTTGCCCCAATGAAATTTGATCCACAATCACAGTACATGTCGCTACATTTGCCTCTGCGAGAAACAAACCGACGATAAGCTGCGATAAATCCTTGAGAGCTAAGATCTGTTACGATTTCGATGTGCAATGCTCTGGTCGTCATGCATACAAATATTGCCAAGTACCCTTTGTATTTTTTGGCTCCTCTTCCCTTGTGAGTTTTTAATTCAAAGGGTCCGCAGTAATCGACTCCAGTGTGACTGAATGGTCTGGACATTCGTACCCTTGCTTGAGGTAAATCGCCCATCAGCTGCTGTTGTGTGGCCGCCTTCTGTTTGTAACATGTGATACACTTGTGGATCTGGAAGCGTATTGTATTTCTCGCATTTATAATCCAATATTTTCGGAGGATGACACTCATCATCATTTGTGGCCCCCCATGTAAGGTTTCCTTATGGTATTTGTCAATGATCAACCTCGTTACGTAGTCCTTATCTGGTAATATCATCGGGTGTTTTTCTTCATACCTTAACAGAGAATGCTTCAATCGCCCGCTTACTCGCAAAATTCCCTCCTGGTCCAGGAACGGTGTCAGCTTGATCAATGGACTGGATTTGCTTATTTGGTGTTTCTTGTTAAGGCTGCTGATTTCTTCTGCGAAGTGCTTTCGTTGAACTAATTTGATGATGGTTCCCAAAGACTCCTTTAGTTCAGTATTCGTTAAATACTGGGTTCCTGGTGTCTGTATCTGCTTCCTACAACTATTGATGAACCGCTTGCATTAGGATATTACTCGTACAAGCTTGGTAAGTGACGAAAATCTCTGTAATATGTTGTCTTCTTTCTCAATTGTTGCACAGGATGGTGTTAGTTTCCGTTGCTCCAACTCGGTTGTGTGATTAATCCTTGCAGTGGGCCAGTGGTGTTGTGATTTTGTTAACCATTCCGGTCCTTTCCACCATAATTCATAGCCTTTTAAGTTGTCAACCGATAGTCCTCGTATCGCGCAGTCTGCTGGATTTTGACTCGTCGGTACATGACCCCAGATGACTTCTCCTGGACAATCGTGGATGAGTGATACGCGATTCGCTATGAATGTCTTCCATTTCGTAGGGTGTCCCTTCAGCCAAGCCAGCACAATTTCGGAGTCGGTCCAAGCGTAAGTAACTGTATCCTCAGGGAGTTTTAGTGCCTTCCTCGTGGATCGAAGTAATTTTGTAAGTAACACTGCCCCGCATAGCTCTAATCTAGGAAGAGATACAGTTTTTATGGGGGCTACCTTAGTTTTCGCGGCAAGAATGTTGACTCTCCTTTCCCCGTCATGGATGGCACAAAGATAAATAACAGCTGCATACGCCTGAATGGAGGCATCGCTGAATCCATGGAGTTCTACCTTGGAGTGTGAATCTACAATGTTTAACCATCTTTTGATTTCTATTTCGTTCACTCCTTGAATTTCATTTTGGTATTTAACCCATTCAGATTGGAGTTCCATCGGTATTAAGTCATCCCAATTAATTTTTGCTAACCATAATTTTTGCATCATGATTTTTGCACGCACAATGACTGGAGCTAACCATCCTAGTGGGTCAAATAGTGTTGAGATTTCAGAGAGGATAGATCTTTTGGTTAATTTTCGTAATTGTGGTCTTTCCCTTAATGAATATGAGAAGGTGTCCTTTCCTGGGTTCCAATAAAGGCCGAGTGCCTTCACACTTTCATGTTTACTAATATCGACTGTTAAATCCATTCCTCTTAATTCTGCCGGTATGTCTTCTAGTACTGATGGTGAGTTCGACACCCATTTCCGGAGCTGAAAACCTCCTGCCGTCAAGAGGTTCCTTAGCTGTGTCTGTTTTTCAATTGCTGCCATTACAGTGTCTGCTCCTGACATCAAGTCGTCCACGTAAAAGTCAGTCTGGGCTGCCGCTGATGCCACTGGATAATTTGCCTGTTCGTCAATGGCTAGCTGCTTTATTACTCTTGTCGCGAGATATGGCGCGCTTTTCGTACCAAAGGTGACCGTGAGTAATCGGAAATCCTTGACCGGACTTTGTGCTGACTCTCGCCATACGATTCGTTGGAGATCTGTATGTTTGCGTGAAACCCATATCTGCCGATACATTTTAGCGATATCAGCAGAGAATGCAATGCGATGTATTCGCCACCGGAGGAGGATTGTGTACAGATCATCTTGTTGAACGGGTCCGTTTAGAAGGATTGTGTTGAGTGCTAAACCATTGCTTGTTGGTGAAGATGCATTGAATACAACGCGAAGCTTGGTTGTAGTGCTATCTTCCTTTAAAACCGCGTGATGAGGTAAATAGCAGCTTGGATATTCTTCGTTGGTGTTGATGGGTTCCATGTGTTTAAGTGTTAGATATTCCTTGAGGCAATCATCATATTGCAATTTAAGCTCAGGATTTTTGCGTAGTCGATTTTCGGATTGGTGGAGACGGGAGAGAGCTGTGTGTCGAGAGGTTCCTAAAGATGTGGGGTTGTCCGATAGCGGAAGTTCAACTTCGTACCGTCCATCGGGTCTGCGGTTGTGAGTTCGTGAAAAGTGTTCTTCACACAGTTGTTCCTCCTTCGTGAGCGGTTGTTCTATGGCGACTTCTTCCAATTCCCAAAACCTTTTCATCTGGTCGTGTAGATCTGACATAACATGGAAACTGTTCACAGTGTTGGACGATATTGGTTCTGCTACCCTTCCTGACAAAATCCATCCTAGAGCTGTTTTTTGAGCGACAGGAGATCCATTTCTCGTAAGTATGAGGTCTTCCATTATGATTTGCCCGTGAATGTCTGCCCCAATCAGTATGTCGATTTTTGCGGGATGATAGTAGTGAGGATCTGCTAATCGTAATTGGCTAATGTGATCCCAATCTCTTTTACAGATTTCGCTAGTTGGAAGAAAGTTGGTCACATTTTTCATTACCAACGCAGATACATTCACTGAGAAATCATCTTCGTAGTGTGGTCGAATAGTGAATTCTACTTGAGCGTTGACATATCCCACTCTTGCCAGGCCGACTCCGTTTACATCAGCTCGAATCGTTCTCTTTTTCAAATTCAACTTCTGCACCACGGATTCTGTTACTATCGATACTTGAGATCCTTGATCAATCAATGCCCGAGCTATCAATTCTCTTCCTGCGGTGGATCGCAGCCTTACCAGTGCTGTAGGCAACAAGACGTGATGATTTGGAGTATTCCCTCCTGCCATTGTTGAATTGAGACTACATACTGGTGATGAGTTGAGATTTGGATAACTTGATAGCTCCGCTTGCGGTCCTGAGGCCGACTGTGGCCTAGTAGAGGTTGTGGCTAAGGACTGAGTGTGAACTTCGTGGGTAGTCGTCAGTGGTTGATTCGGATGAGCCGTTGGCGCGGTGTTCAGGCTTCTGTCTTCGTTCCACCGATGCAGCAACGAATGATGATTTTGATGACAAATGTTACACTTGTGTTTGCTAGGACACTGTGCCACTAAGTGGCCATGGCCTAAGCAGTTTATGCATAGCCCCTTGGTTTTGACAGCATCCAACTTCTGTGAAACCGAAAGGCCAATGAATTTTTGGCATTGTCGAATACTATGATTGCTTCGACAGTAGTTGCAGGTTGGGGCATTTGTTGCATGAAATGCCTGAGGCGTAGTCCTTGGTCTTGCAGTAAACCCTCTGTAAGACCTATTTGGTGGTGACATCTTCTGCGCGACGGCTTCCAAGGTCCTGAAGCGGCCCTCCATAAACTCTCTGAGTGTATCCCATGATGGTATTGTTGTCTCCTTGCTGATGCTTTGTTCCCACAATTGATGGGTGTCTGGTGGGAGTTTCTGGACTATGGTGTAGATGATTACAGCGTCCCAGCTTTCGACTTTGATTCCAAGATTGTATAGCGCTTGTAAGCACTCGGTGGTCACATCCATTAAGCTTTTAATCCCCTGGGCTGACTCATTCGATATGGTGGGCTGTGAGAATAGAAGACTCAATTGCGAATTGACTAATACTCTCTTGTTGTCATATCGGTCCACTAGAAGCTTCCATGCTGGCTCGTAGTTGTCGTTGGTAACTTGGACTTGCCGTAGAAGACCCTCAGCTTCTCCACTTAAATGTAGTTTTAAGTATTGAAGCTTTTGTGCCCTTGACAAGTTTCGATTTTCGTGGATCAAGCTTATGAATAGGTCGTGAAAGGTCGTCCATTTTCGGTAATCTCCCGAAAATTTCTCTAAAGAGATTTTTGGTAACTTGATGAAATGCTCCTTGTTGGGTAATGTCAATTCCTTGAAGCTTTCAGACGGATCTTGTTGTTGAAGTTCTGGTTCCGGCGTAGGATATTCGTCCTCAAATCGAGTTTGTATAGCAGCGTAATTTGTATAAAAGAATTCCTCCATGTCTGCGTACAAATCCTCGGCAAAATATGCGTGGGTTAGGTTTGGAGAATCAGCCGGTTCCCGATGCTTGTCCATCAATATTTCAGTATGCGTTTTCTGAAATTTGCTGAACAATTCCTGGAAGTCATGGAGACGTTTCTTGTAGTACGGAGCCGTTCTTCTCTCCTTACCATCCTTTTTGTAGTTGGAGATAAATTTCTCCAACATCTCCTTTTGAGCTAACCGCTTGTTCAGTGATCGCTCCATGATGTTCCGTCTGCCTGATTTATTAAAATTTAATTTTTCTAAAAGTCACGCTGTACCATCCGGCTCGAAGGACCAAAAATGAATGGGCTCTTATGCCTATTCGGAAAACTCAGTGGATGGCGACACCGTAAGCTTTCAGAAAAACAAATTTCAATTATTTTACTTAATTTTATTTACTTCAATTAAATCTTAAATCTAATAAATTCCAATTTCGACTTCAATTTTTAATAACTAACAATCCAATTCGACTTCAATTTTTAATAACTAACAATCCAAATTTTACTTCACCTTTAATCAAATGATATTCTAATCTTTCTCGATTTTCTGGGTTGGTGTCTATATAAACGCAATCTTCTGGGCCTCGTGAATTCTGGTCCTCTGTGGATGCTGTTTCGGTTCCGGTATTTGCTGAATTCAAGTTTTGGGTAAGTAACTTGGACTGAATTTAAATTCTCAGGATTAGGAATTTACATAAACTCGACTCGTTCTATGTAATCTGGATAGGGTTCACATTAACTCGACTCGTTCAATGTGATCAAGGATTTACACTAACTCGGCACGTTAAGTGTAATTCAGGTTTATATCAAGTTTGAGATCACTAGCTTTCGCTGAATTTCTTCTAGCTCGGCTCGCTGAGAAGATCAAGTGCGATCTGAATTTTCGCATCAACGTGCTGCGATATTTATTTCGTTGTAGACAATAGATGTTGGTGGGGAACTTGGGAATCTATCCCTCCATCTTGTATTTGGTTTATGTATGGGTGAGCGGCTACGATCTGTCATTCTGGAAGCTGTGGAGGTAAGATTTATGATTTGTTCTCTTTTTCTTATATTTATTTCTGATTTGTTTTTTGTATCTTTTTAGAGTTTGGGACAAGGCGGAAAGGATAGGACAGGGTGTTTTGGTTGATGGACTGGATCTGGGGTTGTGAGGTAACTGTTTTTATTTGGACTTATTTTCTTTGTGGTAATTTTTGTTTACATTTTTCAGGAGTGACTTCTACGACGGAACAGTTGTAGCGAATCCTGTTCTAAATCCTGCTTGCTCTCTAGGTTGATTTTCCTCAAAATCATTTCTCATTCGGCCAATTAAACACTTGGAGAAAAGCTTGTATAAAGTAGAAATCAAACTTATTGGACGATAATTGTTAATATTTGATCTATCTCCTTTTTTATGCAATAAAATTATGGTCGATGTAGTCCATTGCGCCGGAATCTGCTCCTCTTTAAGAATTCGATTGAATAAATAGGTCAAACTTTTCACCAATACTTCTTTCCCTAACTTTAGCATTTCTGCTTTGATTCCATCATTTCCAGCACTTTTTTCGTTTTTTAGGTCGTCAATTGACTTTTCAATTTCTGATGGTAGAAATGCTGGGATGTTTGACCTGTCTGTTAAATCTGGCATTAATTCTTCTATTTGCTCTGTAGAAAGGGTGGACGTGTATAGGTCGGAGTAAAAATCAATGGCTAGTTCATTAATTTCTTTGCGGTTGCTGACTTTATTCTTTAAATTTCTCTTATTTAAACATGTTATCCACTCTCTTCCATCCATAATACTTTCTCGTACTTTCTTTATTGATTTTGTATCTTCGATAATTGACTTGACCATTCTATTATTGTATTCCTCAACATCCTTACGAATCTCGCACTTAATTTTTCTTCTCAAAATTTTCAAAGTTTCTTTTTCAGTATTATGTATTAATATTTTCTTTACGCCTTAGATTTTCCTTTTCTTCAATCAGTTTTTTAGTTTGTGCAGTGAGTTTATCTATCTTTTTATTGACTACTTGGAAAATAGTGTTCCTTGCAGAACTATGAATACCTTGTTCTAAAATATCATATTCTTCCTGTATTGATCCTTTATTTCTTATGTTTTCGATTTTGCAATTTGTGTTGAGTTTGGTTATATATTCATTGATTTTCTCTTGGCTCAGATTAAGTGGAATTTCTCTTTTTTCATTCTTCTTGAAAGTTTCTTTCGATTTATGATTAAGAATTACTTTTGCTCTGACTAACCTGTGATCACTTTCGAATTTAAAGTTGTTAATTACCGAAATATCCATGAATACTTTTCTTTTGTTACTCATAATAAAATCTATTTCGTTTTTAATAACACCATTTGGATGGAGCCAAGTCCATTTCCTTTCTGTTTTCTTTTTGAAGAGTGTATTTCCCACTATGACCCCTTGTTGCCATAAAAATTGGATAAGTCTTTCACCTCTATCATTCCTTACACCATAGCCGAAATCGCCCATTATCTGATCTTCTCCTGCTCTTTTTGTACCAATTTTTGCATTAAAGTCGCCCATAATGAACATAACTTCCGACTTAAGTGCTTTAGTTGCATTTTCCAAATTTTCGTAAAAGTTTTCTAGTTCTTCTACTGTGCTCGATTCAGTTGGTGCATAAGCTTGAATTAGCGAAATTTTAGTATTTCCTATTTTAATTTTTAATCCAAATACTCTTTCATTAAATGGTCTAATTTCCATGATATTATTTTTCAACTTCGAGTTGATTAAAAATCCTACTCCATGTAAACCTTTTGTTTCTCCTTTATAACAGAAAATATGACCATTTCTAGTCTCTATTATTTTTTCTCCTAGAATTCTGGTTTCGCATAGTCCTAAAATGTCCCAATTTATATTTTCTAGTGCAGAGGTTAATTCTACCATTCGCATGGGCGTAGCAATGAATTTTTGCTGGGGTGGGCCAGATTTTAAACCACCATTAATTACCGACTGACAGATGATAAATAACAAAACTATTTTTTTTTCTTCAATTTTTAAGTATAGACTACCTAGGTATTTGGAACTTTTAAATGGGAGGTATGCACGTTACCTAGCCACCTTGATAGGCCGATCGATAATAATCGTATTCCGGCTCCTCCAAAAACCGGAGACAAAATCGGCATTACGTTATCCTCAATGCTGTTTTTTATCGTGTTCAGTTCGAAAGATCGCTGTGTGGCTAGCCAGCTTGACATCATGCTGGCGGTTTTCATCATTATTTATTTAAACAATGAGATGAGCGACAAAATTATTTTTGACGTCACAATTAGCAACAAATTAGCTGTTACGTTTTTACGGCTTAACGGATTCGTAGGATTTATTAAGGAATACACTTTTTAATTATCCAAACAAAACTTATTTATTACAAACCAAACACAATATAAAAATAAACACAATTCTTAGAGTTCACTATAATCACTAGCAAATTTAATATTTCGCACTATTCAATTCTAATTATCGCTTTTTATTTCACTATAAATCACCACTTTTCACTTTGGAACACTTGTATCGCCTTTATAATCAAAACATTGGAGCCGAGTTGAGTTGGATTTGAATTTAAAACTCAACGACTTAACTATTTATTTCTGGTTGTATTCCGCGTTATATGTTACGTATATATCAAATGAACTTAGCTCCTGACTTTTTGCCTTTTCTTCCGTAAGAGATTATACTCTTTGTCTAAAGCTGGTAATAAGTTTTGCATTGCGTTACGAGCGTGCAAGTTATTTCCGAAGCAGCATTGCCAACTTAGTGGTTTTGCCACTAGAACTGGTAGTTTATAGTTGCCGTTAGTGAGCAAAAAAATCTAGTGGTTAGTAGGTTTTTTTTGGTGGTAATAGGAAAGAGTACAAGTATACAAAATTAGTATTGGCCATTCACTACCTAAACCATAATAAGACATCAATTACCGCTTACCTAATGATTCACTTAAATAAAAAAAAAGTTTTTTGCCAAAGTGTAATGAAACCAAAAATACCACAAATTTTTTGTATGAAGTTCTGCAGCTTGCTTTAACGTTTAACTTTAGTTCGAGTCCAGTTGGGTGAACTGAGTTCTGTTTTCACTACATAAACTTAGATTCCACGTGCTTTTGGCCGTAAGGCGTTTGAATAGAGCACGCGTGTACTTTTACCCCCGTATTCTAAAAGCAGCTATAAGTCACAACACAATCATAATAGAAAACCTTTACTAAATCAACAGTAACTTAGAAGCGAAGTAGGAATGAAATAAACGTAACTTCTCTTAGCCTAAAGTAAGAACTAATCTGAAAGCAAATAATTTATGAGCTTTTTAAGAATGAATATTAATTAATCTACATTCACAAAAAAACCAATTTTCATTTGAAAGGCCGTACGCGCTTTTGTAAAGCCCGTATTGTGTGAATGTACAATGCCCCTTTCTAATTCCAGACTATTGTCCGCGCAGTTTTGCCGCACTAACCTTGACATTAAAAAGGTAGTAAAACAATCACAAAACTCTTTATGAAAAGTAGGCAAAAGCGCGTAAGAGCTAAGTTCGCGTAGTGTGGATCCACCATTACCCTCAGTTGAATATATGGATATTGTATGCGAATTGAGGCTATTTTCAAGTTCAGTTCACTAATTTACTCGTACTTAGGCAGTTCGGTCAATGAAGCCGGGTTATAATGGTAATTTGTCAAAGCAATAATGCTGATTCTATTATTAAAATCTATTATTTTATAGCAATTTATTAGTGCAGTGATTATCATTTTGTTTTTTGAATTAGTTGGGAACAGCGTCTATCTAACATTAAGTTTGAGGAACTTTAGATATACCCCTGTATTCTAAAGTCACCAAACCAAAATAAGAAGTTTATAAAAAGCAAGCGCGAGTCGCTAAAGCTTGTGACTTATGACTGGTCTCAATTTTATAATAGGGGGTTAGTGGAATATCTAGTTACTGACGAGAGGAAAACATTTTAGTGGTTTACTGGTGGTTTTAAAAGCCGAATATAGTGGTCTCTGGAGGCAAGAGGAGGCAACGCTGTACTGAAGAAAGTAGTATTTCGAAGACTGCTGTCTTATAAAAACGGCACTGCATTGTATGAAATGCACTTGATACCCACCCAAGCAATACAACGCAATGCAATTATGTTTTTCCAGCTTTATCTCCATGGCCATTGGGGCCACTACGCTGTGTCATGCGCCACGAACCAATTATAATCGTAGTTTAACGGTGGACCACAACCGAGGGATGATTTAAAAACTATTTTTTGTAAAATTGTTTTAAGCATTATGTAACATCACGGGTTTTAGAGCGGATTTATCTTGTTTTTAATAAGTGAATCACTTTTACTGTGGGGTGAGCCAGAAAGATTTTGGGGTGGGCCTGGCCCACCTGGCCCACCCAGTTGCTACGCCCATGACCATTCGACTTTCGGACATTAAAGTTCTGACATTATGTGCATATTAGTAGTTCTTTCTTGTTCATGTTATCTAATTCTAAATTTGTTACTTTTTCACAATTATTCAATTTGAATTTTGGAGGGTTTTGGCCAAAATTTCCCACGGCGGCCAACCGGGTTGGGAAAGTTTTTTCGCTTATCAGTTTTCGTTGTCCTTTTAACTGTCGCTGGGTCGTTGTTATGTACATGTGAGCTTTGTGTTTTTTCTCTAGTTGTTATATGTCCTTGGTCCTTGCTGAACTTGAATTCTGAGGTAAATTTCTATTCTTATTCATATTCGGTTTTAGCTTTTTCAATTCCTGTATTTGTTCATTGTTTGGTTTGTCTGTGCGTTAAATATTCTCTGTCAAATTGATTATATACTAAGTAGATATGGACAAACGCGATTCAAATTAACTTCCAGTTACGGCACCACGAGCTGGGGGCGCTAATATCGCAGGGTTTTATGCTCCGCTGTATATGGTTAGTTTCCGAAATAAGCTTTCTTGTTTATGCGAAAGCCCTTTGCGCATTTGAAAACAAAATCAGAAGCTGCAGCTTTGAGTTTATGGCGGTGGATCTAAAAATAGATTTCTATGCGCTTATTCCTATTGTTTTGTTCGAGAAGGGCAAAGAGGATGAAAAAATAACGATGATTTCGTAGCCGATGGGTGAAATTTGACAATGAGGGAAAAAAATGAATGGACGAGACAACTTTAATGGGAAATTTGGCTACAAGCATGTTTATATTATCTTGAGAAATGAAATGGATTTGAAGGAATTATTTCACTTTTTTAGCGAAAAAGTGACAAATTTTTAGATTTTTGACGTGACAACGTCTATTAAAACGATGAACGCCGGCTGCATGCACGAAAAATGATGACTCATTGTCCCGTTATGTCCCGTTATCTCCCGAAATAATTTTAAAAATTTGATCGTAGTAATCTTAAAAATTTGATTAAAATTGTCAATATTTAATTAGATTAAATTTGTCAAATTGTCAACAATAAGCAAAGCAAGCCAAACACTCTGTCTCCTAACTGGGTGCCGGTGTATAAGAAAATAGTGAACATTACACTGACGAAAACTGTGAAATGCAAACGAAAACAGTTTCCTTGCGTTCCTGCTTGTGCTATTACATTACCATTCACAAGTCGCAAGGTGAGACGTTTACTGTTATTGTTTATAAATACTCTTCGGAGCAACCACAACAGTTGGTGTGTGGCGCTGAGTCGTGTAACGAATATAGTCCGCTTGCACATCATCACGGAAAAAGATGCGCCTTTTATCTTCAAACACGGACGGGATGGGAACGACTCACAGACTACGCGAGATTTCCGTAACGAATACATTTTACTCCGTGGACACGCCCTTCAAACAATCACTTCGAAAGCAGTAAAATTTTGTGATGACGGTAACAACGCTGGGCAAACTGTAGTGACAAACCTTAATGTTCAGAGTTTGTCTGCGCACTTCGCCGATATTGAAACGGATCCCGTGATACCAAGATCGGATTAATTGGTATTGACTGACGTGGATGCGTGACAATTTTGATCCAGTTCCAATCAATAATTATGAATGTATAACCAGGCATAATAATCGATCGGATTCTGATACAAACGCAGCTGGTGGAGTAGCAATCTATCGAAAATTAACATCAACATCCACGGCCAAAGTTCTCCACGTTGAATTGTCGGACACAACTCGTCTCATCAGAAACACAGGCGACGTCTGCTTGGCTGAAATAACATGCTTCACTGCTGATACAACGTATAAAATTGTACTTGGCGCAGTGTATGTATATTCATCCTGGAGCAAGTGTCTCAAACATTAGTGTATTGCTGCACCAAGCACTCTTTCCGTATGTGCATAACAGGCAGTATGTGCATCCGATCATGCAAGTTGATACCAATGTACCAATTCTTCTTTGTGGCGACTTCAACACAAACGTGAAAAATCATGATACATTCCTCAAATTTATGAAGGATATGTACAATCTCGATTGCCCATCAGATGTTACTAAGTCAACAACGCTCAGAGGAACAACCCTCGATTTGACTTTTTCAAGGCACATTACACTTGAAACACTCCCATTCATTTCATACTTTTCCTATCTTTAACAGAATAACACAGATTGCAAGAAGTTAAATATCAGACATGTATAAAAGCTGTAAATGAATTTGTTACTACACATTGTTACTTGTAAATAATCTGTTCATTAAAGTAATAAACATATTTGAATTCATTAGTGCAAATAAAAGCTAATTTATCAATCAAAATGAATATTTCATTTCACTCCTTTTTGTATCCATACAAAATAAAAATAATTTAATATAAATGATTCAATTTTATTCATAAAAGTATGCAATCATTTCATCAATGTTTTCTCATGACGTTGTCACGTTAAACTATCGTCCGTAAACCCTCTTTACAGAAAAAAAATTTTTTTTCTCAGGTATTTTAGTTCGTAGAAATTTGAAATTTTTACGGATAACTGTATTACTATTGATATACATATATATAAAATAATTTTTATTTTTGATTTTATTTATCGTTATTTATGTATGTGGCATGGCCAAAACAACCCTTTGTACCGTTAGTACATTATGTCCTTCAAGTCAGGATGCAGTGTCTATTAGTAAGTTTAGGTGTCTGGATGGTGCGTCAGTAGATTTCGATGAACCTTGGGTTTTATCTGTGAAGTGTTATATGGTCCCAGCAACACCGACTGTGTTCTAATTATTAACGAAGGGGAGGTATGTAGTGGGCCTGGGATGCGCCGAGTTGGCTAGTCTTGGAAAAAAGGGTGTTAGTAGGTAAAAGCGGTAAAAATTAGCGAGGGCTGCTACATTTCTACAATGGCTTGAAGAGTCTATAGAGGAGCAAAATGGGCCAGCCAAGGCAAGCTAGTTTTTAGGGTAATATAGGTTCGCGCCACGCAACCGTCAAAAACAATTAAATTTAAAGTCTTTTATTACAACAAAAGCTAAGGATTTAGAACGAGTTAAAATAAATTGAGAGGACAATTAAACAAATTATAGTAATTACAACCAGACGTATTTTGATAAAGACTAAACCGAAACTGAATCTCTGTTCTTTAATTTAATTTTTCAAACGTGAAAGAAGAGATTACACCTGACTTACTTAATATTAATAATGTTACAATATTGCTAACTAAGCATCTGGGGTAGCCGGATGCTCCCGAAGTATCGATGTCATCGATGGTGGCTCATGAACTTTTGGTTGGGGTCATGTGTCGTATGGGGTGTGGCCGTGGGAATAGAACTTTTACCCAGATATACGAGTTACGTTCAATACAATTCAATACAAGGCGGAATGTAGGAATTGTAGATTGTAGTCAGGGCAGTTGGCTGAAGGAGGAGCTTGCTTCTCTTGAGAAATCTCAGTCATTGATAAGCTTGTTTGGCGATTTGGAATATGTGATTACTTCATCGCAGATCTGGGACCTTATTCTCTAGTACAATATTGTCAAATTTTTTCCATGAAATGCCGAAACCGTATTTTCTATTACAATATTGGCATTCATTTTTCATGAAAATTTAACAATACATATTGGCAAATTTTTACTTGAAAGCTGTTTCGTTTTCGGATCGGATTTAACAATATTGTCATAGGGAATAGGGGGCCTGATTATGTCTAAATTTACGAATCCACCAAGGCATTTGCTCGCAGGCTTTTGACGTGAAAATGACGTAAAAAGATGATGTTTCAGATTTTCCCCCTGAGGTAAAGAGAAGGACGGTACAATTTTTCGTAGGGATGAAAGTTCACACTCTATTCGACAATGTCTGGTCCGTGCTTGTCTTATATTTAGGAAGGCGTAGAAGTAGGCACAACTATGAATTGGGTTGGAGGGGATTGAGAGCAGATCCCTAATGAATATTAGAAAGAGATCAGGTGAGAGAATCGACCCTTGGGCAACGCCCGCCGTGATTCGACGCCATCCAATACTAGCTTAATTGAACAGCCACAAACGAAGCTCTCAAATCAGTTCTTTAGAACTGAGATGTAAGTTAATTTTACAGTTTTACATTAGGCGTCGAATTTTTCACTTTTTCCGTTGCCTGCATAACTCTACTCTCAATTTTCTGCCAAAATGTATGTAGTTTTGAAGCGGGGCGCTTTTTCAACTCAGTAATTTGCAAAGTAATTACTGTTAAGAAAATGACAAGCATTTAAAAAGTTTACCCTTGAACCAAAGAAAATATATTAAAAATAAATGAAAATATTGTCGAAATAAATATAGAACTTATTAATAAACTAGCTGAAGTGGATTTGATGTTTAATAGTGGGTCTATACGAAAGTGGCTCTAGTCCGTTGTACCTACTTTGATGTTTGGTACATATGAGCGTTTTCTATTCTTGATTTTTTTTCGTCTGTTCTTCCAGTACTAACACCAAGCACCTTCATTAAAGCTGGTCGTCCGAAACAAGAGCCTGCGATCCCTCGTCATGCCTATAACTACACAAAATTTCTACATCTACAAATTTCTTTTTTAATTTTGGCTCTCGCTACAACCTAAACATCAAGAATTCCTACTTCTTTGCAATCTTTTTGTCGCACAAAACAAGTGTGATTTTGTGCTGAGGCACCGGCCAATAATTATAGGTTTTCACGGCAAGCTTCCAGTTGTATAATATGTTTTGATATATACATGTACATAATATACCAAAATTCTTAGAGTTTTTGCTAATTATTTACTATATCACCCCACTTCCAGGGGGTAGGAGTGGGGGTAATAAAGGAGGTTGACCTAAACACGTTTCTTTTGGAATTAGCCCTTGGTCATCCCTTAAAAAGTTATTCACTGTTGAAATTTTGCAAAAATCACCTTTTTACGTTATTACGACTTTGACGCTGGATTGTAAGACCCCAAAACTCTCCCACCCAACCTCTACCTCATTCTCGAATTGGGCAAAATCATTTATTGCTGCTTATTTAAAGTAAACAATTACCCTATATAAAAACATTTAAAAAAATCTTTCAAAATCGGAACCTTTCTTCCTTCATTGACGACTACCTAATCTTGAAAAATATGAAGTAGAGTTTTAAACGATAATTCTGATATTCTTTATTATAATTCTATTATTGTAAGTATATACATATATGTATTTGAATTGACCCAAACTAAATAACTTTAATTTTCTCTGTAAGCAATAATAAAATAAATACACAAAAACTTGAATTTTTGCTCAAAAAAAAACCTATTTCATTTTTCTCAAATTAAAAAAAACGCGATGCAAAATTTCCTATTAAATCTCTCTTCCCATTCATTAATTCATTGTTCAGCCACCGACCAAGAAATCATCGTAGTTTCAGCCCACCCACCCCCATCCAAAACAAAACAAAAGGAATACCCGCGCAGGAATCTATTTTTAGACCCGAAACTTTTGGCTTTTCTTCTAACATGCGTTAAGGGCTTTGAAATGCTTTTTTAAATTCAGGCGCAAACCCGCTTTTTTCAATTTTTACTAAAAAATAACAAAATTAAAAAATGTGTCTATTTTATGATTATTATGCACTTATAAAGAAATATTATTATTTATATTATTAAACTAATGTTGAAACCATCCCCATTGATTTTAGAGGATTAAAACAAAAATTTCTATCACTAAAACTTAAATCGGTACAACTATCGCCATCTAACAAACCAGCTGGAAAGATGTTTGTCCATATCTACTTACTCTATAATCAATGTCTGTCACTAGATCTATCCCTCTTTTTTTCTTTTCAATTTGTTTTAACCTAAACTGTTTCCTCTCCTCTGCAATTTCTTTCGGTAAATCATCACCAAAGAAAATTTTTGTTGGAAGGTGTCGAAGTTTAGTTTTGAGGGTCATTATTTGATTTTTCTTTATATTTGTGGTAACAGCCAGGAGCACTGGTCTGTCTTTTCCTGCTTTTCTCCCCAGACGGTATATAGAATCTATTTAATTAATATTTAAATCTACTCCTATCGTGTTATTCATAATATCTAGGACCACACCTATCAGTTCATCTTGGTTATTTTCTAGTTCAGTTAGTCCATAAATTATTATATTATTTTTTCTTATTATTCTTTCCATTTTTATTATCCTTTTTTCTTGTTCCATTTGCTTCTGCTTAACTTTATTTAAATCTTCTACTAAGCATCCAAATTTATTATCAATTTTTTCGTTTATCGAATCTATATCTGCTTTAAGCTCTACTTTTAAATCTTTAATAGCCTGTAATATGTTTGCTTCCATACTTAATGATTATTTTAAAAGTTCTTATGTTAATAATATAAAATAATATGTAATTTAAGTTAGTTAATAGATGTATTGCTATTATTTACCTTAATGGTTCTATTGATTTCATTCTTTATTCCGGCAGCTGATAATTTTTAATTTTATTTTGCTAGCTCCTAGATATATGCTAATAATTTATAAAGTCTATTTATTGTGAATTGTGTGACTATAGATGCGAACGTCCTAGAAAGGTTGCTTAGTAAAATGTCAAGCGTTATTATTGTTTTAGGTTAGAACCAATTCGCTGACTTTTGTTTTTGTCGACCACTATACTGCTTTATTTTCACAACCCACTTATATATAGTTTATTTTATTTTTATTTATTTTTTTTTATATAAATACGGGATATATTACATGCGCACAAGCATATTCAGAACAATCCTAGATTGTGTGGGTTTTGTGTATCCTCTCTCCACGGGTCAAAGTCCACAGAATTACCACCGAACTTTCAATGGGTTGTAACTTCTTTCAAAACAAGTGAAAACTTTTGAATCCGTGATCTTTTATCCCTGGTGCTAACAGTTTTCTTTTAAGCAACACTTCGTAATTTTCTACCACTTTAATATATAACTTTTCTACTTTTTTTGCTCAGCTCAACGGTTTAACGACTTCCTAACTTGACAGTTGACAGTAGTGCAAACATACCTAAGTCTTATTCTTGAAAATATAGCTAAGTCTTGTGTCTTGTTCTTGGTCTTGTTCTTGCAAACATAGCTAAGTCTTGGTCTTGCTAAATGTGCAAGGCCAAGACAAGACAATACAAAACTGCAAGACCTAGGCTATTTTCCCTCATGAAGTAGGTATTGTATGTTTAATTTATATCTGTTAGGGATTTTAACTATAAAACACACGAGTATATTTTACAGACTGTTATAATTACTGTTAGAGAATTCATATAAAATATAAAGTTATGTATAGACGTTTTCAAACCTCGTGACATCCCGCGCATCTTCCCCAGCTAAGCTCTTAAAAATGTTAAAAAGTTCAGACAAAAGCTTCACTTAACTCCTCCTATCAAATCACTTGCTGCCATGTAATCAGTCGCGACTGCGTATTGCTAAAGGGAGGTGTATTTTTCTGGGACTTCAATGATTATTTAAAAAATTTACAAATTATGACTGAAAAACACCCGTTTTTATATATTTTTTTATTTTAAGGTTTTTATATTTTACACATATGCCACAGAAATAATTTGTAGTAATTTCTACTAAAAAATACGATATTTGTGTTTTTATCACTTTGATTACTAAATTTTTGACATTTTCCGCCAGTCGCAAGCGCGCTTCTGCCTGGGGAGGTTGTGTTGCTTGCGGCTACGGAGAACTCTCAATTTATGAATGAAAATGCTCATATCTTTAAAAGAAATTGTTCCAGCAATTCTTTCAATTTATTTTAAATTTAGGGATGAGAAATATTTAGCACAATTATAGTAAAATTATGCTTATTACGATGGATAAACTGCCTTTGTTGCGCAGGAGTTTTACATGTATTTCAAAGCTCTGCTCAATACATATAAAGATTACTTAACTTTATTCATCCGGCATGCGCACATCCCTTCCCAAATTATTTTGTTGAGTTTTTTCTGCGTTTGTTGCCTTTTTAAGTTAAAAGAGGGGAAATGATAAAACAAATTTTATGAAATTGGGCAACGAGGTGCGCAGAACCCTTCAAATTATTTGTGTCACGGAGTTTGAAAACTTCTATACAATAGTGTTGCCATGTATCGTGTTGTCTTTGAGATCAGGGAATCTCCAATACTACTCCTCAACGCGATACTACAACTACGATGTGGGCTCGTTTTCAAGTAATAGACCTAACATATTTTTCAACTTAACGTGCTTCGTCTTACTCAGATTCTTCGTCAAGACGTCTGCTACCATTTCGTCTGTTGGAATGTAATTCATGTCGATGAAACTTTTCTGAAAAATTTCGCGGACAAAGTGAATACGAACGTCGATGTGTTTGCTGCGGGCATGTAAAACAGGATTCTTAACGAGTTGGTGTGCGCTTAAACTGTCACAGTTTATAACTGTTGAGCCTTTTATAACTGTTTCGACACCTAAATCCACCAGAAGATTTCTTAGGTACACCGCTTCTTTAAACGTATCGGAAAGTGCCATGTACTCGGCCTCAGTACTTGAAAGAGCTACTGTAGGTTGCTTCCGCGACTGCCAAGAAAACGCCCAGAATAAATACGAAACCTGTGTATGACCTTCTATTGTCGGAACTACTGGCCCAATCAGCATCAGAATATCCTTGTAAACTTTTTTCGATTTTTCTGTAAGTATGTTTCAAATTAATAGTTGAGTTTAAGTATCTTAACAAGTATTTCGCCGCTTCCAGGTGCTCATGATGAGGATTAGTATTGTATTGTGTCGTCCAATTTCAAACACCGTCTTTTCCACCCTAAGCGCAAAGTCAGAAATTGCAAAAAAAACCTGTGTGGGACAAAGCGAGCGCGATATACCCAGTTTTTTTCCTTTTCAACTATTTACAATACTGTCATCTAGATGGCATTTGTCACAAACTTCAAAATGTGTCAGTTAAGATAGATTTTAAATTTGAATTTTGGAAGTAGACAGTTTTGGTGCGACACTTTGGAAAAGACGCGGTTTGATTTCAAACGAGCAAGAAAAGGCGAGTTCTGAAAATAACATACAGGAAAAAAAAGTGTTTTGGTTAATGACATTTTCTTTAATTATTTTTATTTTTCCGGTACAATGTTTGAAAGGAACAAAAAAACCAATTTAAAATTCAAACAATAAATAAATTCAAAAAAAAAGAACAAAATCAAATAAAAATTAAATTCATTGCAGAAAGCTCTGTATGAAGTTTCAAATCCTTAGGTCGATGTCTTCATCAGGCATCTCGCACAAACTTTCGATGTCGTCCTCATCAGCTTCCTCATTTCGATCAAAAACTTCCTTATAAAACAGAAGTTCAGGAATCTGCGACCACTGATCTCCAAAATGTTTCTCTAACAGGGCTTTCACGTCTTTGATTTTTTCGTCTTTAACTTTAATTCCTTGCTGTATTGTCCGCGGTCTCATGGAAGATAGACGCATCCCTTTCCTTAATACATATTTGTTGGCACCCAGGTCACTTCTGTAAGCATGTTCACCGCGAATCAATATTTCTGAGCGACATCCTTTCTTCAGGATGAACCGTTTCGATGCTTTGAATTTGAAGTGCCAAGATCCCGGGGGTTTCAGCATTCTAGTGCATTCTGTCTTCCAATCCAAATTTGAGCAATCGCTTCCAAATTTAATGAGTAGACCACACTTCCGGTATATTTCAAAGTATTCGTCCTTCGTCGCCATAACTTCCTTTCGCCGAACTTCTTTCTCTATTAGCGCGAAGACCCTATCCGGCGGTATATAAGAATGACCCGGAACAGGATATATTATTTGAATTTCTTTCAAATTTTTCGGAGCTTTCGTGGCGAACCAGTTTGCCAGCATCCCGACAACAGTGCAATTTTTATTTTGTCCTCCGCAGCCATCGAAAACAGACGAAGGGTCTGTTTATCCTTAAAGTCAATAAGGTTCAGACGATGATAGGTAGCCGAAGCTATCTCGTTTGAACCTTTCGCGAAGTCGTTTTCCGTCCATGTGGACAAAAATACTTTGTCTGTGGTCAGCTTGCTGTGTGAATCACCGACAACGATTGCGAACAGGTACAAATATAACTGTCTGCTGTAGTACGCAGATTGATCGGGTACTTTCGGTAATACCATGTTTTTCTGACAGTCGAATGATATTGTTACCGTGTCATTTCTGTTTGCAGCTAACAGTTTAAAGAATGCCGATTTGAAGTTCTGCTCCTGCAGTAGTGAATTTCCAATACTTTGAACGTCTTTATGAAATTAATAACACCTTTTCGTTTATCTTCGAATTTCATTGATTTTTTATCCCCGCCTCGAAGTTCTACAGGAGCAGTTCCGGTTTTCAAGTGTCGGGAACATATGCGTTGAATGCGATCCTTTGAAACGTGAAGGATGCTAAGAAAGAATGACTGGCAAACTCTCTTTATCTTCTTTGAACTCGTCCGAACGAAGTATTGAATGGAAACTTTCTTTCGTGCGCCACCTTTGTACCGGTCATGCCTTTTTGTGGGTTGCGGTAGGCAGTAGCTGAGCAGAAATGCATCTTGGGTGAGCTTGGTTTTATTTCCATAAAAGTCCTTGAAAAATTTGTAAATGTCTTTTTTCGATATCCGAGCACAGTTGTTAAAGGATTTGCCTTTATGCCGGCAGTTGATTAGCTTCGCCAATTTGCTGGATGAATACCTGGAGAAGTATAAACAAACTTATGGGGTGGTGCTCCACAACAAAACTAATTCCACAGACTTACACTTTTGATTTTGATTTAACGGTTTTCAAACTTTTTCTGCCTCTACCATCAAGAACTTGTTTAGCAAATTGATTTGAATCCATTACTTGTTGACTTTAATTTTATTTTTTAATTAATTTTATTTATAATCAAAGCACACTGCAGAACAAACAACCTGTCGTTTCGATTATTTCACCGAAAATGATAGAATATCAAATTTTGCCCTTTTTTCCATGGAAAAGAACCGTTTTGTAAACAGTACTGATGGAACAGGAAGGTTTTGAGCTATTCATGGTGCACAGATTCAGAATCATACAAGAAAAAGGCAGGTTTTGAAAAATAATATATTTGTTCTGGAATTAGCCACTTTTGTAAATCCCCGAATCTGGAAAAGGCTGCGCTTTGAAATAAAACCCGATTTTTGTGCATTAAAATATACAGATATACAGATACAAATATGTAGGTGAAAAGGCAAATTCTGAAATAAAACTGTAACATGCATGCTTAGATATGGCTACCAAGAAGCGTTTAAACTACTTTATTCTAAAATTGTCAAAAAAGGAAAAGACGCTGTTTGAAATTGAACGACACAATTGTGATAGCTTACTAACTGAGTGCATAATATCGGGTCTAGTTACGATGCCGATATACATTAACGAACCCATCAATGATTGGTAAATCTTTGGATCCACCTTTTTACAATTCTTGCAGTCAAAACACTTTTTAAACTTTTGCCCAGGATCTAAGGGGTGTAACATCTCCTTGAAGTCTCCTTTTCAAAACCTTTTAATAAAGATTTAATAAATTGTCCTTGTGAGATTTCGATTATACCATCTTCTTTCTTTTGTTCTATTTCCATTCCTAAAAAATAATCTGCCGATCCTTTATCAATAACATCAAATTCTAAACCAATTTTGAACTTAATATGAGCCAGGGATTCTTCGTTGGATGAGGCTAGAATAATGTCATCTACGTACTCTGCAATTACGTTTATTTCCTTATCATTGTTCATTATGTAAGCACAGGTGCCTGTACTGCTCTGTACGAAACCAATGTTTTTCAAAGCTTTATCTAGTTTCACGTTCCATTCCCGGCCAGATTGTTTTAGACCATATAAAGTTCTTTTGAGCTTGCATACTTTATCCCTTTCCCTCCTCAGCTATTCCGAAACAATATTTGTTGTTGATTATAACATTTTTTAGCAATAACATGGCTAACAAAAAATAAAAACAAAAATAAAAATTGGAAAAAGTTAGTGGATGTCCTTGTACAAGGACACTCACGTTTGTGAGCTTCAGGAGTGTAGCTACCTAAAGGTTGCAAATAATGTTAAAATTAAAGAAAACTAATTGTTATTAAATTTTATAAATATATTGAATTATGAACTAATTTTTAATGTGAAACAATTTAAAACAGTTTGAGTCTTTATTAAGACAAAGATACACATCGCACTTCTCACATTTTGTGCGCGGTCGGCTTCCGCAATTAGGTAAGCGGCACTTGAGTGGAGCTTTCAGTGTTTCAACAATTGGCCAGTGATTGAAACCATCAAATCTTTTATCTTGACCTGGTAATGCAGAAGCTCTTTTCCTTTCCTTTTTAATCGGCTCTTCTTCTGCTTCTGAGCTGCTGTCAACGTTCCTTGTTTTTTTCTTGCGCACACCACCCAATAAATATTCGCCTATTTCCAATCTAAACTGCAGTAAATCCATTGTCTCTTTTCTACCATAATTGTTTTACTTGCAATCATATTTGTATTCAAAATAACTATTGACAATTGCTAAGTCAAACATGTGAAGAATAGTTTTCACGGTGCATTTTTTAGTCTTGATCCATGTTCGATAGCACTCCATAAGCTGGTCACACGCAAAGTCTAGAAATTAACAAGTCTTTCATCTTCATATGGTTAATGAGTGAAAGGCGAACAGCTGCATGCACAAGTTTTTCAAATGACGATGTCAGGCTATCAGAGAGAGAATGCAACATTTTTATACGCGCTGGAATACAACCATAAGTCGGGAAATTTTATGAGTTTACATGGGGATGTATTGGTGCATATTTGCTCGTTTGTTTTGATTTATGAAAGAAAACAGCTGATTCAATTTTATTTCCTTTTCTGTTATGCATACTTTATTGTAAAGAGAGAATCTGGTTTTGTCTGGCCGAGTTCACGAAGTATGCGTTGAGTTTTTCTCAGCAGTGATGTTCATATATGCACGCACACAATCAACGGTCGGAAATTTTTGTATGAAGATGAAAGACTTGTTATTACTAGACTTTGGTCACAAGTATCTACTCCACCCATACTCGCATTGTATGAGGAAACGACAGCAGGGCAAGCAACATCAATTCGGGCCTTTGCAGTTTTGTCCCAGCGTTTCGCAGTGGTAACAGGTTGACTGCCAGTGAATGCTGAGGTCATTAACACGCTTCTATTCCATTTCACTAGGCACAGAGAGTTATCATTTACGCATACCTCTTCAAACTCGCCCCGTTTCATTTTGGAATCTTTGGTAAAAGTATAATTTTTACTGTTGCTCAGCAAAGTTGCTGTCACATAAATGTCATTATCTTTTAGCTTTTGAAGCAGCGGGAGTGTGCTAAAATACCGATCAAAATAGACACACGAATGTTTCGGTAATGTTTCCGTTAGCCGTAAGACAATTGCCGGTCCTAACCCAAGGCTTCTGTCCGAAAGAGGCGTTGAAAGATCTTGATAAACTTCGAAATCTAATACCATTCCATAAGACGAAGTTAGTACGAAGTTTTTTAATCCTACTGGACGGGGCTTATTTTTTACATATTGGCGAACAGCACAGCGACCTAAAAATGGGATCATCTGCTCATCAATGGAAAAATCCTTGAAGTTGGTGCGACTTATTTTCAAACATTTATCTCGTACGCTGTCAATTACTGGCTGTACCTTCCAAAGCAGATTTTTCTTTTTCTTTTCGTCGGATACAGCGTTAACATCAACAAAATGTATATTTACGCGAAGTAAATAGAAACGGTCACGAGTCATTGCCTGAGCAATTAAATTACAACGGAATTTTGTATTCCAATACATATGGATTCGTGGAAATTTGATGCACCCAATTATTGCATGTATTCCAAAAGAAAACCGAAATTTCTTCGTATGTGGTTTTAAGTTCACGACCAGTTGTTGCTAAATAATACTGGGATGTATGGATAACCGCTTTTTCCAACAATTCAACAGTAAAATATTGCGAGAAATATTCAAATGGTGTTTTAACAGCCTAGAAAAAGAATAAACTCTGTAATATATAAAAACAAATACACTCTGTAAAATATACTTGTATTTCTTCTGGAGCATTAACAGGTATTGATATATCAGGCTGAAATGACCTTTTGGCCCACTGAAATTTTCTTTTCTGTGAAGTTATTGCTGCAGTAGAAGCTTCTTCACTTGATAAATTAGGGTGCTGAGCTAATGGAACATCATCCTTCGGGTCAAAACTATCAGATTCCATGCCATCCTGTATTACATCAATAAAAATTTCTTCAATTTCGCATAATCTTCAATAGGCAAAATATCGTCACTAATGAGCATGTCAAATATATCTTGCTCCGTTACAAATTTACTGGCCATACTGTTCAAATAAACGGCAACAATTCAAAATTGAAAAATGAACAAAATCCTAGCACTATATAAAACTGGAGCTCGCAATTGTGAAAATCTATCTTTACAATGTAAAACACACTCATTCACTGAACAATTCTATATAAAAACTTTTTAAAACTATAACCTGATATTTAATAAATAAAAGCCTGCGAAATTAATCTCGAAAAACACTTTAATAACGCTAGTTATTAACCAATTATAATGACGTGACGAAGGAGTCGCGGATTGCTCAGCAAAGACGTCGAATGACACACATAAATTAACCGCTGGATTCTGCGAAATGACGGAAAATGAATTTACGACAAAATCACAATTGTGTGGTGCAGGAGTAAACCAAGGATTTTAATTTTAGTTCATTTTATAGAGAAAATTCGGAAGCTCACAATTGTGAGCCTGTGGAGGAAAAGGGTTATTTGGATAATCAGGATTGACGAAGAATTCTGGTTGTGTCATAAAAATAGTTTCTTCCAACTCACCGTTCAAATAAGCAGCTGTCACATCCATTTGATGTACAAACAAGTTATATTCTGCTGCTCTGCTAACGCTAGGATTAATCTGATAGTGGAATATCGTGCGACTGGTGAAAATGTTTCCTTATAATCGGTGCCAAAGTTTTTTCAACAACCTTTAGCTACAAGGCGTGCTTTATAGACCCTGTTTAGACGGTGCGCTCCAGCGCAAGTGTCTCACGAAATTTGTTGGCGCGGGGAGGTTTCGGGGCGGTGGGAAGTGAGTCTTGATCAGAACAGGATTCACTTGCGCTTTTTGGCGTTTTAATTTCATTTTGTTCCATCTTCGTGTGCCATTTCACTTTCGTTTCATCCTTCAAAGTGAAAGGACATGCGAGCAAAACTTTTGCATCTTTTAGGTGACAGCGAAAGAAAATTTTTGTAGTGTTTGCGGTTTTAATTATTTGCGACAATTTTGTGGTGTGCTGTTTTGTAAACTGTTTGCTTATTTTGAAGTGACAATGGCTGGTTTTAGGCTGAAGCTGCTTTGATTTAACTAATCATGATGCAGCAATCAAATTTAACTGAATTGTAAAAAAGAACTGCAATTTATTTCTTAAATGATTTGAAGTTCTAATTTAATAAAATTCTATTCATCTTTCTATCCATTTGCTAGGTTAAAGTTGGTTAAAGTAGCTACTACGTGCGTTCCATTGGGTGATATTTGCTACTCCGGAGTACTCCCGAGGACGTCCAACTACCCCTGCTCTTGTTGTGGGAGATTTCACTCCTAGTAGAAACGCATAAAATTTCAGCCAGGTTTTCAAGCTTTAGCTAGGTAAAAATATATGGCTTTTTGTTTTTTCAGTTAAAATAAACTGTCAGATTAATTATTATATGGGGTATTTTGAAAGTAAACAAAACAAGTAACAGTTTAAAGTGAATAAAATAAAAAATAGTGGAATTTACAAAATTATAAAATGGATAATATTGATAGATATAATACGGTAAGATAAAAAAATTGTTTTATTATATCTTTGTTTACTTCTTATATCAAAAATCGCGTTCCATTGGCCATGTACTCCGGAGTAGAAAAAATCTCCCAATGGAACGCAGTTACTGCCTGAACACGACCAATGTTATGTAAACAGTCCGTTAATTGTAACAGTTTCTTGTTGTGTACTGAACTTTTTTTTTATTTTCTTAATTTAGTTTAATGTGACAATATGAGTAATTGGACACGCGATCAAACAAAGATATTAATTGAGCTCATGCAACAGCATCCATCACTCTACGATGTGGCTCACAGTGATTATTAAAACAGAAGAAAACGCGAATCAATTATTATGGATATTTGCAACGCCTTAAAAACACTTCGGCCGGACACAACCCCAAGTGATATAAAAAACAGCGAAAATTAAAACATTGCGATGCCAATATTTGCGAGAAAAACGGAATTTTGAAAATTACAAAAGAAGCGGTGCAGGTACCGATAATTTATATTTTCCAAAATTATGGTGTTACGAGTTGTTAAATTTTCTATCAACAACACGAATAACCGTGCCTGGAACTTCTAACATGAAATTTGAAGGGGTAGATAACATAGCTGAATGTTAAATTTTGATTTAGCCGAAATTCATATTATTTATAGGAACTGAGTAACAGCCCGGATGATACCGAATGGCTTCAATCTTTTTCGGAGGAAAGCTCGTTACAAAGTAATGTAAGAATTTTGTAATAATATAATACCAATCAAATACATATTAAATTTACATTTCTCCAGGATTCTCAAAAGGTTTCTCCAGGAAGTTAAAAAAGAAAAGCAAAATTTACGCTGGAAAGTAGTATTCAGAAGTCATTAGAGTTGGCAAATACCTTTTCAGAGCGGCTCCGTGAGACGAAAAACACCCCTCAAAGAAGTTTTGGCCCAGTGGTGTTGTGCTAATTTTTTTTCTACCGGAACGCGTACCGGAACGCGAACGGGAATCTATTTGAATAAGAAAACAGCTGTTTGATTTTTGTTTGAATGACAACCCGAGTCGAAATATTAAGACATCAGACCTTCTCGTACGGTCTCACTTCTATTGTTCTCTCGTGCGGCGACCATTTTAGCGTCTCCTTACGATTTCAGACGGTTTCACAATTGAAAATACAAATTTTCTGTCGTTTTCGGACGATTTTCGAAGATCTCATTCGATTTCACACAAGATTTTTCTTAGAATTCGTGACTCATCGAAAACTGGACTTAGACCGAAATTTAATTTTCATTTCACTTAGTTTTCGGCGATTTTCCCCAAGCTAAAATCTAATATTATGTCTTAAGCATTTCAGGTTTCAACTATCTCACAGGCTCCAACTACCTCGCCAGGAAAAGAAAAATAACTTCAGTATATACATATATATGAGAAAAAATTTTTTTTATTTTTATTTATATTAATTTTAATAATTTGAAATTAAAAATATCGAATTTTGATTAATTTTTATTAATTACAAATTAATATATTGAATACATCAATGTAGTACACATGCCGTACGATTTCATTTCGAGAGGTTATTACTGCCCGAAAAGGGAAAATGACCTGCGCAGGTCATTTCCCGCGCGATAGAATTTAAGACATCAAACGATCTCAGACCTGCGCAGTTCATTTCCCCGCGCGATAGAATTTAAGACATCAAACGATCTCAGACGCCCTGAAAAAGCACAAAATAAGACCGTCTGATGTCGTCTGAGATCGTCCAAACAATAGAACTGAACTTGCTTTTACCAAAGATAACTCAGAATCTTTGCTTTTACGCTATCGTACGATATCGGACGCCCTCAAAACAGGTAGCAAAATCGAGACAAAATTTTTGACTCGGGAAAAATCAATTGCACATTTGGAGGCAGTTACAAATTTTGTTTTTTCAGGTCAGACTTTTCGGTTTTTACTACTTTGCAAAAGTAAGTAAAACCGTTTATTTTGTGCAAATTTTGATTTCGTTTTGATTTACAAAAATATTTCCGCAATATGTTTATTTTTCAGATTGGGAAATGTTTAATTTTCGTAAAGATTCAGATGAAAATTATTGCGTTTTGCAAGATATCAAAATGTAAAATAGTAACAAATTTAAAAATATGAAATTATACTTTATGGTTATTAATGGATATTCTCAATTAATAGTGCAACTCTCTCAGCAATAGGAAAGCTCTTTCGTCAGGAAAGTGCACACTTTTCCTATTTGAAATGGAACATCTTTGCTTTTATTTATCTATGATAATTACATATAAAAATTCGTCAAAAATTAGAAAAAAAATCAGCAATTCTTTTTAATTTTTTTTCAATACGTCAGCCAATTCTCGTTATCAGAAATCATCTTTAGTTCCGGAACGCGTTCCTGTCCAAAAAGGAAGTACCGGAACGACGTTCCGGAGCGTTCCGGCTCGACAACACCACTGTTTTGGCCTCTTCGTCGAGAATGAGCTAGCAGACGTTCCGCTCCATATTTTCCATGATGTAAAATGGAAAATTATGGGGGTTATCAAAGAAGCTCAGGAGAGGACTTTGCACGAATATTAACAGGCAAGGCAAGAAAGAAGTTATACGTCTTCAGACGAATCGACTTCTTCCGAGCCCACTTTCTCAAGCACACTCAAAAAAGTCTACGTACTGCGTGTGCAAGTCCTAAAAAAGGTAGGTATCTAATATGGACCGCACTGACAGTAGCCTCAGCCCAACTTGCAATACTTTACAGGAAGTAATTAATAACGTTTTTGACGACGCCGATTTCGAGTAGTTATAAGATTTAACTTTAATTTTTATGGTAGTTTAACTTTTTTTGGGTTTTTGAATTTTGTTATGTTTGTTAATTTGTTTGTTTTTGAATTATTTTATTTTTGTTTTGAAGTCAATCTGAAGATATGTTTTTATTTTAATTCGTTTATTTTTCTTTATAGTTTTAATGTGGATAGTAATTTTGAAGATTTGTTGTGAGCTTTTATGTTAATTATTTTATGTTAAACTAAATGAAGCATATTATTAACGACTTTTTTCCTTCTGTCTTCAGTCTCTGCTACAGCTATATGTCGTACGCACCCCAACAGTAATTAACCACCCCTATAATAATTAACCAAAAATAATACCACATGTGTGACCAAAAATAATACGTCAGTGATACGGCTCACTTTGGGAAAAATTATATTGCAAATGGTTTCATTTGATGATTTGGAAATTGGCTAGCGATTTGGAGATTGAATTTATTATTAAAATAAATAAATTTTTTGTAGTCATAGGTGAAATATATAAAAATACTTACATCTGTTCTGTCATTTTTTCCATTTTATACCAACTAATGGCATTTACATCCGGTATTATGCAACAAGTTATTCTAGAAGTTGTTATTTAGTAAAACCATTATCAACAGTAATGTTGATAATGTTAAAAATGAAATAATACAGTACTTTTCAAAATTATTTGTGCAGAGTAAAATTTACAGAAAAGCGTCAGTAGAACCCTATTATCGGTACTTAAAACACAAGTTATTTGTTGAATTTTTTTTCTTTTGTATTCTTGGAAGTATTTATAACAAATTAACATTTAAAACCAAATAACAATTTCACTTCTTCATTGAAAAAAACGATAACATTTAGATTTCAAAATTATTTGTGCAAGCGTTTTTCCGTTTCAAAATTATTTGTGCATAACAAAAATTAAAGAAAAAACCATTATAAATTAAATTAAAATTATTATTTACATTGTTTCACTTTGTAAATACCTTGTGATCTTTTAATGAGATGTACGACCCCCCTCTCTCCTCAATGACCAATTGCAGTCGTCCTGGAACTGAGTCAATTAATTTTCTGCATGTTTCAACGTCGATTTGGTTTCAAACTTCGATAACAGCATTTGGTTCTTTTGAAATTTTAGAGTATTTTATATTTCGTGATGTGCCATAGATTTTCAATAACATTCAAGTCAGAACTCGGCGGGGCCAGTCTATAATTTCTTGTCTAACTCCATTTAAGAAATTCTTAATGAGCCTGCTAGTATGAATTGGTGCTTTATTCTGATGAAGGAAGACACCTGGACCTATTAGATTATTACCAGCAGTGAAAAAACCTCTTACAAAAACCGTTTATAACCTCCAAGTACGTATTGGATGTTTCTTTCTCAGGAAGAATCAATAGAGGTCCGATTTCATTGAACGTCGCTTTTTGATAATTTGATTTTTTTTTTCCTGAATTTGAACGGGACACTTTTTTCCCCTTATGTACCATCCAAGGAAAATGCTGACTCGTTTGTCCACAAAATGTATCTACAAAATTCAACAGTATTATGTTGGTATTACTGTAAACCCTAATGTTTAGCTTCTAAACACTTAAAGCGTGTGAATCGTGGAAGACGAAATTTAAACAGTTAGTCCCACCAACTACAAACCACTTCCACCACTGCTGCTTGTCCTTCGTGACCGAACGAGAGGCGGTTTACTGAATATGCTAAATGGTACATTTTGCGATCATCAACATAATTGCCTGAAATATGAGTCACTAATCTTTTTCTTCATCCTATTTTAATAATTTTGAGTTCATATTATTTACGCAGTTTTTGGTTTTATTTTCATATTAAAAAAATACTTGTCAATAAAGGTATAAAAATTACCAGTTTTTCAGAATAAACAAAGTTAAATAAATAAAAACAACTCGAAGAAAATCTTTTTTTACCATAACTTGTGTTTTAAGTACCGATATTAGGGTTCTACTGACGATTTTCTGTAAATTTTACTCTGCACAAATAATTTTGAAAAGTACTGTATAATATTTTACGTGGAAATATTTATTAAATTGAAAATTTTATGTAATCGTGCTACTTAATTATAATTAATATTTTTGATATTTTGATCACAAGTTGTAATAGTAAATCTGAAAATAATGATAGTATAGTTTTATCTAATTTAAGTTATGTTATTTATTTACCTTATTGCCATGGTACTCGTCCTTCATTAACAAAATAATCAGCCAACTCATTTCTTACTGACACTCCAACTCCGGTACGACATGAATTACTTTGGTGGGAAGTGGTATTAGCAGTTCCGTCTTCTGGTGCTGGATTTGAAACTGTTGTGTTAGATCCCGGCATATTTGCTGTAATTAAAAAATTATGTAGTGCACAACAAGCTTGGACAATTTTTTTTAACTTTCTCGGGGCGTAGATAAATAGGTGAAAGAAGAACTAAATCTATTGGATAGTATACCAAAGGCATGCTCAATAGTTTGTCTTGCATGACTGAGACGTTGGTTGAAAACAACGTTTTTATCAACTTTTGTGTTGAATGGGAATGGCTTCATGATATGTTTCTCCAATGGGAAGGCATCATCAGCAACTATAACATAGGGTATTTTTCTGTTTTTCCCTATCACTGCATCTTCAGGCAAGTGTATTGCTGCGTTGTCCAAAAAAATCCTGAGATCACTTGAATTTAGCACACCTGCATCATGAGTTCTTCCATTACACCCGACATTTATGTACGTGAACTTGTAATCAGCATCACATAGCGCTAGGAGAAATATGCTATTGAATCTTTTATAATTATAATATAAGGAACCGTCCTTCTTTGATGCTCGGAAAGCAATGTGTTTCCCATCTAAGGCACCAATGCAGAGCGGGAACTGCCAGCGTAAACAAAATGTTTCACTAATTTTTTTCCATTCATCGTGATTTTGGGGAAACTGAAAAGATACATAGTTATGCACTGAAAAAAAGTAAGAAATGAACTACAATTACCATTAAGTAATCATTTCGCAATTTCTCATAAATTAAACAACACATTTCAGGGATCTCATTAGATAGAAATGACAGCGACAATTTAGTGCTATACTCTAAGCTTCTGTAGCTTTCTCCTGTTGCTATGTATCTCAAAACTGCACCTAATTTTTCATCAACAGGACTAGCATCTCTCATCAATGTATCCTGCCGTGTAACATTTGGTGTTACCAAATTCAAAATAATCTTGAAGGAATCCTCATCCATCCTTAAATAACGTCTGTAGGCATCTTTGTCTTCTAGTCTTAACTCTTCCATTAATAATTTGAATGAGCTATTGGTTTCACGTCTTCTTTTCCATGGTTTAACCCATTCTCGTCTTTTGTCTTTCTTTTTATCTTTTTCTATAGCCAGTGATGAGATGGCCGCAACAGATGTTGTCAAAAGAATCCCCATTACTGCTGTTATTTCTTCTTCGTTATTCATGATTTGAATCAATATGAAAAAACACAAAAACACAAACAGCGTCAAACTGTACTCAAATTGTACCCCCATTTTGGCAAAGTTATTGCCACAATTAATAAAAATATTATTGAAAGAGCAATTTATCCCTTTTTGTATATGTTATGGTTATTCTCAAAACTGGAAAAAATATATATATAATATATATATATATATATATATATATATATATATATATATATATATATATATATATATATATATATATATATATGATTTGTCACGTTTCTAGATAGCAAATTATGCAATTCGTTTTTATTCCATTTGTTCCAGCTGTAAAGGAAGCGACTGGGCTCAAAGCGAATCGTCTAAACAAATGTGCGCTTTGAGTCGCCTCAAACAGGGTCATACTGTATGATCTCACCCTTTTTACCTCTTTTAATATTAAAAGCCCATATGCATTTAATAACTTGACGATTTCTGGGCAAATCGATCAAATCCCACGTTTTATTTGAGAGCAGGGTATTATACTCCTTTTTCATAGCCGTGATCCATTTTTCTGCGTCATTACTTGCAAGTGCTTCACTAAGCGTACGTTGATTTGGGCCAAAGTTTTCGCTTTCTGAGTTTAAAAAACTTAAGGAATTAAATTTATATATACCCTTTTCATTTAGAAGTTTAGCTGTGCGTCGCGTGATGCGAATGGATTCAGTTTCTCCATTGTCCAATTCACTTTTACCGTTTCCTACTTCTGCAGTAGCCTCTGCATCGGTTACATTCAAAGATGCTTCATTATTATCTGACGTTGCTGCATCAACAAAGATATCATCGCCCTCGGAACCAATTCCACTATAATATTCCTTCCCATTATTGTCTACATTATTTTACATTACAGCTTTCTTCATTTGCCATCGGCTGAAGATAACGTCATCCTTTTGTATCTCGTTGGCTAAAATGACATAATCATTAGTAAAATCTTTCGTAACTACTTTACCTAAATCTTCTAAAAATTCGACGTCTCTGCTTTTAAATATCTGCCTAGAATTTGGCATGTACACACGATATGCTTTTGATTCTTCCGAATAACCAACCATTACACATTCGACTCCTTTTTCTCTACCCAGCGGGAAATTGAAGCATCTTATTGTGATGATTTATGCGCCATCTGTTTGTGAAAAAGCATAATCAACGATTGTCGGTAACAACTTCGGTTGATGTCTGAACTAATGATTTATGTACTAAACTAAAATTAGAACGCGCGATAAGTGAAGACAACTTCAAGCTTCTGGACGAAAAGAAAAGAGCATACCACTAGGCTCGAGAAAAGGGACTCGAGAAGGTTCCAGAAGTTAAATAAAGGTGGAGCTTGGATATAAAAGCGGCGCTGAGAAAGTCAGTTTTGATTTGAAAGGCGATAAAAGTGTTTTAAAGTGAGAACAGTGAAAGTGGTGATTTAAAAGTGAACTATAAAGCGATAGATAGAATTTAATAGTGCGAGTTATTAAAGTTAAAGTGATTATAGTGAACTGTAAGAATTGTGTTGGTAATTAAATTGTGTTTTGGTTTGTGATAAATAAATTATTGTGTGGATAATTAAAAAGTGTATTCCTTAATTAATCCTACGAATCCTTTAAGCCGTAAAAACGTAACAATTGGTGTCAGAAGTGGGATTAATTAAGAGATAAGTGAAATAGGTGAACTTGAATAATAATTGTGACTGGAATTTAAATTTGGTGCGTGAGAAATAAGGACTTATTAATAAAATGGGTCGAAAGTTAGTGGATTTGCGCACTGTGGAGTTGAAAAGAGAATTAAGTAAACGCTCGTTGTCAACAGTGGGGGCTAAAAATGCCCTAACCGCCCTGCTTCGAGAAGCTATGGTGAACGAAGGTAAGGATCCTGAAACCCACATGTTTGAAAGCGAAGTAGAAGCCTTTTCGCCTTTTCCACTTTCCCACCTACATAACTTTCCTTCTTTCTTCTTCCCTCTTTACATTCCTGATTCCTTCTGTCATAGCCTTCCTTAGCCCTTCCCCGCTTCACCAAAGCGCATGCCATCGGTTGGTTGATGAGATTCAACTCGTTTCAGGAGGCATAACACTCCAGCGAGTTGTTTCTCGATGCCCCGATGACAAAGTCGCCAGTAATGGTTGGGAGTAGGTGGACTGCAAAAATATCGCTGGTAGGTTGTGACAGTTCCTTTCTTCCCCGACTAGAGCTGCTGTTCGACATTGCACTCTATATGAAGAAAATAGATTGTCGCGACACAGTATAAAGGGCGTTTCCTGTGACTCTAGTCTTTCACATAAACAAAAAAAAGAGCCAGAAGGAGCAACAGTGAGTATGGCAGAACTCTTGAAGGCATTGAAGCTTATGAAGGAGGTGTTAAAGGAAGCACAAGATCGTACATCAACCGAGATAAAAGAATCTATGGAAGAACAGAGGAGCTATGTAAAGCAGAAAATCGATTTAATGCTTCTTTCTGTCGATAAAAAGCTGGATGCCGTGATGGAAAATGTAAGAAATGATTTGGAAAAATTTAAAATTGATCTTGATATCGTCCGAGCCGACTTAGAAAGGTTAAAACTCCATCACACAGCACCAACATCACAGGAATTCATCAAAGGCAGGAAACTGAAGCCTCCAACCTTCGACGGACAAGCCCCATGGGCTATTTACAAGATCCAATTGGAAGCAGCAGCAGCTGGTAATTTCTGGACAGCGGAAGAGAAAGCAATTGCCTTAACGTTGTCACTAAGGGGTGCAGCAGCTGAACTATTACTGTCGATACCTACAGAACATCGTAACAGCTACGAGTCCTTGGTACAAGCACTGGAAATGCGTTACGGCGAACAACACATGCAGCCAGTCTACCGAACTCAATTACGAAATAGATTTCAAAGGCCCGGAGAGACGTTGCAGCAACTTTGGGCAGATATCGAGAGGCTAGCGGGTTTGGCATATCCTAATTTCTGTCAAGACTACATTAACGAGATAACAAGAGAGACTCTTCTTAACTCGTTTGCCGACCGGGATCTGCAAATGGCAGCCAGATTGGCCGGAAAGAAGACTACCCAAGAAGTTTTGGCATATGCTCTGGCATACGAGGCAGCGAGGCAAGTAACAAGGAGTACAGTCCACCTCAGGGGTATCAAAACGACTGAGAATATTTGCCATCGAATCAACACCTCGGAAGAATGTCGTCGCCTACGATGCTGGAACTGTGGTGAGCCGGGCCATCTACAAAGCAGTTGTCGAAAGCGAAGGAGGGAATCTCCAGGGAGTAGGAGTGGCTCAACGTGCTGCGGAAAATCTAGACAACGGCAGAAAAACGACGAGAGGGAGTTGGTGGGGAAAATTGAGAACCCTGGTGTCATCGCCAACATCACCCAACTGCAACGTAGCAACAACAGCCTTGTCATCGAGGGAAAAATTGGCAATGAGCAATACACAATTACAGTGGATACAGGTGCTTCAAGATCTGTCATCAGGGCTGATTTGGTCGGTAGAAAGTGCCTGAAAAACGCGGTACATCCTGAAAACTGTAACAGGAGAGCCAGTGAAATTACATGGGGAAACAATGATGGACGTGGTACTCGGCGACATTAAGTTTACACATTCGTTCCTGGTAGCTGACATAGTAGACGAGTGTATTCTTGGTTTGGACTTTATGACAACACACGGAATACTATTGGACCTTGGAGAATTGATGATGAAACACCGCAACAGGGGAATTCCAATGGATACTGCACTGTCCCGGCGACCATGCGAACCAGGTTTTAAGTATCGTTGGCGTATTGAGGAAAAGTGTCAAAAGACGACTGCGGAGCCAAACATAAAATATGAGGACCAAGGAATTCGAGATGCGCAACGCGACGACCCGGACATTTCTGCGATTTTGTCATGGAAAGAACACAACGAGAAGCCTAAATGGAAAGACATCCCAGAGAGAAGTGAAATCCTGAAGAGCTATTGGGCCCAATGGGATTCATTGCATATCGAAGGAGGAGTATTGAAGCGCAAACGGGAAGCAGCTGATGGTACCTCTCATCGAATGCAGGTGTTAGTCCCTCGTGCTGGAATAACAGATATTCTTGAGGAGTGTCATAATAGCCCGTCAGGAGAACATTTGGGAGTCAACAAAACTCTGTCAAAAATAAAGGAGAGATTCTATTGGCTTCACATGCGGGAGGATGTTACGAATTGGTGTCGCAAATGCACAGCTTGTGCCGGCAGCAAGGGTCCTCGAGTAAGAGCGAAAGGAGAAATAAGACAACACCACGTTGGAGCCTCAGTTGACAAAATCTCAAGGGAGAATCCTAAGACGGCCAGTGACAGGATGAAACCAAGGTACGACCTCCGAGCAAACTGTATCGGATACGAGGAAGGTGATCTCGTTTGGCTGTTCAATCCTCGGCGACGAAAGGGCAAGTCTCCGAAACTTCAGCGCCAGTGGGAGGGGCCCTATAAAATCCTAACACGGATCAACGACGTTGTCTACAGGATTCAACAAGGACCCAAAGCCAAGAAGAAGATTGTGCACATAGACAGGCTGTGCCCATATCATCAGCCGGATCCAGGATGGACAACTGTTCGGGACGAACAGTCCTAAGGAGGGGCAATGTGATGATTTATACGCCATCTGTTTGTGAAAAAGCATAATCAACGATTGTCGGTAACAACTTCGGTTGATGTCTGAACTAATGATTTATGTACTAAACTAAAATTAGAACGCGCGATAAGTGAAGACAACTTCAAGCTTCTGGACGAAAAGAAAAGAGCATACCACTAGGCTCGAGAAAAGGGACTCGAGAAGGTTCCAGAAGTTAAATAAAGGTGGAGCTTGGATATAAAAGCGGCTTGCAGGCGCTGAGAAAGTCAGTTTTGATTTGAAAGGCGATAAAAGTGTTTTAAAGTGAGAACAGTGAAAGTGGTGATTTAAAAGTGAACTATAAAGCGATAGATAGAATTTAATAGTGCGAGTTATTAAAGTTAAAGTGATTATAGTGAACTGTAAGAATTGTGTTGGTAATTAAATTGTGTTTTGGTTTGTGATAAATAAATTATTGTGTGGATAATTAAAAAGTGTATTCCTTAATTAATCCTACGAATCCGTTAAGCCGTAAAAACGTAACAATTGGTGTCAGAAGTGGGATTAATTAAGAGATAAGTGAAATAGGTGAACTTGAATAATAATTGTGACTGGAATTTAAATTTGGTGCGTGAGAAATAAGGACTTATTAATAAAATGGGTCGAAAGTTAGTGGATTTGCGCACTGTGGAGTTGAAAAGAGAATTAAGTAAACGCTCGTTGTCAACAGTGGGGGCTAAAAATGCCCTAACCGCCCTGCTTCGAGAAGCTATGGTGAACGAAGGTAAGGATCCTGAAACCCACATGTTTGAAAGCGAAGTAGAAGCCTTTTCGCCTTTTCCACTTTCCCACCTACATAACTTTCCTTCTTTCTTCTTCCCTCTTTACATTCCTGATTCCTTCTGTCATAGCCTTCCTTAGCCCTTCCCCGCTTCACCAAAGCGCATGCCATCGGTTGGTTGATGAGATTCAACTCGTTTCAGGAGGCATAACACTCCAGCGAGTTGTTTCTCGATGCCCCGATGACAAAGTCGCCAGTAATGGTTGGGAGTAGGTGGACTGCAAAAATATCGCTGGTAGGTTGTGACAGTTCCTTTCTTCCCCGACTAGAGCTGCTGTTCGACATTGCACTCTATATGAAGAAAATAGATTGTCGCGACACAGTATAAAGGGCGTTTCCTGTGACTCTAGTCTTTCACATAAACAAAAAAAAAGAGCCAGAAGGAGCAACAGTGAGTATGGCAGAACTCTTGAAGGCATTGAAGCTTATGAAGGAGGTGTTAAAGGAAGCACAAGATCGTACATCAACCGAGATAAAAGAATCTATGGAAGAACAGAGGAGCTATGTAAAGCAGAAAATCGATTTAATGCTTCTTTCTGTCGATAAAAAGCTGGATGCCGTGATGGAAAATGTAAGAAATGATTTGGAAAAATTTAAAATTGATCTTGATATCGTCCGAGCCGACTTAGAAAGGTTAAAACTCCATCACACAGCACCAACATCACAGGAATTCATCAAAGGCAGGAAACTGAAGCCTCCAACCTTCGACGGACAAGCCCCATGGGCTATTTACAAGATCCAATTGGAAGCAGCAGCAGCTGGTAATTTCTGGACAGCGGAAGAGAAAGCAATTGCCTTAACGTTGTCACTAAGGGGTGCAGCAGCTGAACTATTACTGTCGATACCTACAGAACATCGTAACAGCTACGAGTCCTTGGTACAAGCACTGGAAATGCGTTACGGCGAACAACACATGCAGCCAGTCTACCGAACTCAATTACGAAATAGATTTCAAAGGCCCGGAGAGACGTTGCAGCAACTTTGGGCAGATATCGAGAGGCTAGCGGGTTTGGCATATCCTAATTTCTGTCAAGACTACATTAACGAGATAACAAGAGAGACTCTTCTTAACTCGTTTGCCGACCGGGATCTGCAAATGGCAGCCAGATTGGCCGGAAAGAAGACTACCCAAGAAGTTTTGGCATATGCTCTGGCATACGAGGCAGCGAGGCAAGTAACAAGGAGTACAGTCCACCTCAGGGGTATCAAAACGACTGAGAATATTTGCCATCGAATCAACACCTCGGAAGAATGTCGTCGCCTACGATGCTGGAACTGTGGTGAGCCGGGCCATCTACAAAGCAGTTGTCGAAAGCGAAGGAGGGAATCTCCAGGGAGTAGGAGTGGCTCAACGTGCTGCGGAAAATCTAGACAACGGCAGAAAAACGACGAGAGGGAGTTGGTGGGGAAAATTGAGAACCCTGGTGTCATCGCCAACATCACCCAACTGCAACGTAGCAACAACAGCCTTGTCATCGAGGGAAAAATTGGCAATGAGCAATACACAATTACAGTGGATACAGGTGCTTCAAGATCTGTCATCAGGGCTGATTTGGTCGGTAGAAAGTGCCTGAAAAACGCGGTACATCCTGAAAACTGTAACAGGAGAGCCAGTGAAATTACATGGGGAAACAATGATGGACGTGGTACTCGGCGACATTAAGTTTACACATTCGTTCCTGGTAGCTGACATAGTAGACGAGTGTATTCTTGGTTTGGACTTTATGACAACACACGGAATACTATTGGACCTTGGAGAATTGATGATGAAACACCGCAACAGGGGAATTCCAATGGATACTGCACTGTCCCGGCGACCATGCGAACCAGGTTTTAAGTATCGTTGGCGTATTGAGGAAAAGTGTCAAAAGACGACTGCGGAGCCAAACATAAAATATGAGGACCAAGGAATTCGAGATGCGCAACGCGACGACCCGGACATTTCTGCGATTTTGTCATGGAAAGAACACAACGAGAAGCCTAAAAGGAAAGACATCCCAGAGAGAAGTGAAATCCTGAAGAGCTATTGGGCCCAATGGGATTCATTGCATATCGAAGGAGGAGTATTGAAGCGCAAACGGGAAGCAGCTGATGGTACCTCTCATCGAATGCAGGTGTTAGTCCCTCGTGCTGGAATAACAGATATTCTTGAGGAGTGTCATAATAGCCCGTCAGGAGAACATTTGGGAGTCAACAAAACTCTGTCAAAAATAAAGGAGAGATTCTATTGGCTTCACATGCGGGAGGATGTTACGAATTGGTGTCGCAAATGCACAGCTTGTGCCGGCAGCAAGGGTCCTCGAGTAAGAGCGAAAGGAGAAATAAGACAACACCACGTTGGAGCCTCAGTTGACAAAATCTCAAGGGAGAATCCTAAGACGGCCAGTGACAGGATGAAACCAAGGTACGACCTCCGAGCAAACTGTATCGGATACGAGGAAGGTGATCTCGTTTGGCTGTTCAATCCTCGGCGACGAAAGGGCAAGTCTCCGAAACTTCAGCGCCAGTGGGAGGGGCCCTATAAAATCCTAACACGGATCAACGACGTTGTCTACAGGATTCAACAAGGACCCAAAGCCAAGAAGAAGATTGTGCACATAGACAGGCTGTGCCCATATCATCAGCCGGATCCAGGATGGACAACTGTTCGGGACGAACAGTCCTAAGGAGGGGCAATGTGATGATTTATGCGCCATCTGTTTGTGAAAAAGCATAATCAACGATTGTCGGTAACAACTTCGGTTGATGTCTGAACTAATGATTTATGTACTAAACTAAAATTAGAACGCGCAATAAGTGAAGACAACTTCAAGCTTCTGGACGAAAAGAAAAGAGCATACCACTAGGCTCGAGAAAAGGGACTCGAGAAGGTTCCAGAAGTTAAATAAAGGTGGAGCTTGGATATAAAAGCGGCTTGCAGGCGCTGAGAAAGTCAGTTTTGATTTGAAAGGCGATAAAAGTGTTTTAAAGTGAGAACAGTGAAAGTGGTGATTTAAAAGTGAACTATAAAGCGATAGATAGAATTTAATAGTGCGAGTTATTAAAGTTAAAGTGATTATAGTGAACTGTAAGAATTGTGTTGGTAATTAAATTGTGTTTTGGTTTGTGATAAATAAATTATTGTGTGGATAATTAAAAAGTGTATTCCTTAATTAATCCTACGAATCCGTTAAGCCGTAAAAACGTAACAGTATCATGCATAATCGAAGTCTTCTCTGGAAGGTGGGAATGCGTGAAACCCCGTATCCTCTCTCATATCTTTTTAACATAGACATGTCCGCGGAACGAAGGAGAACAAGCTTTTATATTTTTTCCCGGTAGATTCCTTAGAAATACTTCCGAAGGCATCAAATTTTGCCCAAATGGAATCAATGAAAGCTTTTGATATTACTTCCGTAAAGCTTCTTTTTCAGCGATTTAGAATAGATCAACCTGAATACTTGAAGAAGGTGAAGAAAATAGAAAGCGCGTTAAAAAACTCCGAAATAATTTTATCCTATAAGATCAAGTTTTTGAAGGTGTTTCTATTTTCTTCACCTTCTTCACCTAAAATTTAAGTAGAGAGAATAATAAATGAAAATATGAAATTTTTAAGATAAATCTGCAAACTTTTATTTTTAAAAAGATATGACTTCAATTAACATAAAATTAAAAAATTGTTCCAAACTGTTCCACGGTAAATATAAATGTAAGTTAAATAAAACAAAAGAACCTTACATATAATGTAAATAACGGTTAACAAGAACATGTCAATTTTTTATGTGGATGTTCTTTTATTAGCGAGGTAGGTGTTTTTGTAAAAACGGTTTTTCATTAATTTTACACCTTTCTTCATTTGGTCGACATACTGGTTGTATCCGAATGACTCATTTTTAACTGGTTCTAGAATTTTTACTAAAAATGATAATGTTCTATTGAAGGAATTGATAATTTACTTACCATAAACGTAGGTATCAAAAAAATTTTAACTTGTTAAGAGCAAACTTTTCCTTTTTCCCATCCCAGTTAAGCTCAAGAATAACTTTATTTGTAAACATAAGGTTGAAACAATCATAAAGTGGGGTCTTTCCCAAAAGTTCCCTTATGCCAGTGATCTGAGCAAAAATTAAATATTAGAAATGTGTAACATTTAAATATAATAAAAGAATATACCAATTGATCTTCAGGTATTGATTCTATTTTATTATCAATATTCATTAAATCTTCGCGTGATGATATTGGGAAAATTTTAAGCCGTGACGATTGTGGGTAGATTTTCGTCAAAATCCTTTCCAAATAGACGGTGTGCTTGTGTAGAGTGTCCTTAATTTCTTCAATTTAATTTTGCAAGTGTTTATTGGTTTCTGTCAAATCATTGCATCGTTTGCAATCATGTGTTTCTGTTGTAAAATAATGATATGCAAAAAAAAATTTATTACATTTTAATTTGATCCACTTAATGCCAAAGGGCGAAATTGTTACCTTCATTTTCTTTGTTGGATGAATCAATCATTTCCATTCCAAGAGTGGCATTGCACTGTATAAGAGGAGCTCCGTATGACGTGTTTGCTTTAAATATTTTTGATGGCAACATTTTCCTATTAATTAAAAATGTTTTAGATTATACTATATATTGTAGAAATGTAATAATTACATGAGATACAATGATGCAATATTGGTAAAAATACAAATCCATCATTAACCGGCAATGACATAACTTTGCAAGCGACATCGTGCATATTAAATTTTTCTTCAGTCGCAGAAAGGTTACTTACCAAAGAAATACCCAGTGTTTGTACGGAATCAAATGGCTCGGTGAAATAACTCCTAGTATTTAAAAATGTCTGCCCTATTATATATTCTTCCCCATTAGCATTCTGAAAGAATCCTGTTATTTTGATTGGAATTAAGAGCTTGACATAGCAGGAATTATTAGGCTTTTTAGTGATCAAATGGAAGGTGTCAAAATGGTAATTACAATAAATGGGCATCGCTGTTATTTTAATTGCTTTCTTCTTGGAGAGTGATCGTAGTCCTGTATTCGCCGCAGTTCTTTGTCCGAAACGATTTCTTTCTGCTAACCTATTATGAATTTGTTGCAAAATGTTTTCTTGTCGATTGGATTACTATTATGTTGTAGATTTGATTACTATTAAAACTCTTTCATATAAGGAAATACTTTATTTTACTTAATAGACTTTGAACTTTTACATTGTGATCTTTAAAAAAATAATTCTGTCACTTATACTTTGTTTTCTTCTTCTTCTTCTAGAAAGACGCTGGCTTAAGTTTTACGCATGACAGTTAAAGCTGCTTACACAATACAAGCTTCAGGCATCCAACACTCCTCCTTAAGCAGCTTCAGACGTAAATCTTCAAAAATTTTCTTACTTAAAGCTTTAGTAAAGATGTCAGCTATTTGTTGTTTTGTACTTATGTTAACTAAATACACCGTTTTTCCAATGTGATGATTCACGAACTTGCGACGTATTTCAATGTGCTTCTTCCCTTTTGCCACCTTTCCTTCTTCAGTATTTTCTAGCATGTGAATTGCTGCTTGATTGTCAACAAATAGACTTGTTGGTTCATCCACATTGCCAATTCCCAACTCTTTCATTATTCTTCGTATCCAGGTAACTTCTTGAATTCCACTAACTGCTGCACGATATTCCGCTTCAGCTGATGAAATGGCCACTACTGATTGTTTTTGGGTCATCCAGACAATAGGACCTCCATAATCAACCAGAACTCCACTAGTTGAAATCATATCCGATTCTTTTCCACCATAGTTTGAGTCTGTGTATGCTCTCAGTTCTGCCTCTCCACTAAAAAATATACCAAGATGTTCAGTTCCTTTCAGATACCTGAGAACACGTTCAACCATCTTCCAGTGACTTCTTTTAGGTTCACTAACTTGTCGACTCAAGTAATTTACAGTAAAACTGATATCTGGTCTTGAAATAGTCGATAAGTATAACAGACTTCCAATAGCTTCACGAAATGGCTTATTCTTGAGTTCCATCATTTGCTTGTTTTTCAGTCAACATTCCTGGCTCAATGGGTGTTGCCACGGGATATGCCTTATTAAAACCAAAGCGAGTTAACACTTTACGTATGTACTTTTGCTGTGTAATTAGTATGCTATTTTCTTTCAAATGAATATCCATTCCAAGATAGTGCAGTTGTCCTTCCTCTGGACCTAAAGTTTTCATATTGAATTCATTGGCTAGTTCAGACAATACTTGCTTTATCATCCTTTGATTTTGACCAATTACAATTCCATCATCTACAAATATTCCAATTATAACTGACCTGTCTTCATTATAAAAGATGCATGGATCGTCATCAGTGTCTTTAAATCCTAATCTCTTCAGGGTTTTTGTGAACGTAGCATTCCAGTCCTTTGAAGCTTGTTTCAGCCCATACAAACTTCTTTTCAAACGACAGACCTTTCCAGAATCATCGTCAAAGCCTTCTGGCTGTAACATAAATATTTCCTCAGACAACTCTCCATTTAAGAATGCTGTGTTGATGTCAAAGGTATGAACCTTCAATTTTTTGCTAGCAGCATAACTTAGCAACAACCGAATACTTGCATATCTGGCAACTGGAGCAAACGTCTCATTATAATCGATTCCTTGAATTTGATCAAAACCTCTAGCAACAAGACGTGCTTTCAAGCGTCCATCTCCTTTCTCACGTAGAATCCATCTGCATGTCAGTGGCTTTCGATCTTTAGGTAGGTATACAAGTTCCCACGCTTCCATCTGATTTAGCGCGTCAATTTCATCTTCCATTGCTTTCCTCCATCCAGGGTGTTTCAACGCATTCTTGACTGAAATGTCTTCAATTTCTCCTATTATAGCATAATCACCATACTTTGGATGCGATTTCATGTTCTGACGATTTCGCAGACTATATCCTGACTTATTTTCACTTGTTTCTTGACTTGGCTCGAACTGATCACTTTCACAGCTTTTGAAGTACTCCTCCTGACTTGGTTCATCGTCTTCTGTCTCAGATTCTGATTCTGTTGCACATTCACTGAAGGCTTTTGCTTTGTCTTGCTTCTGCTTACTAGTTTTGCAAATTATTTCCATATACCCATGTTTTGAGTCAACTTTCTCATCAAACAACACATTGCACGAGACTTCAACATGTCTTTCACTTGGTAGATAAACTCTATATCCATGTTCTTCGATATCATACCCAACGAAAATTCCTTTCTTGCTTTTCTTATCAAGTTTCTGACGTTGATGATCTGGTATTAACATGTAGCACTCGCTACCAAAACTTTTCATACATTTTAGACTTACTCGACGACCAAACCATAGCTCAGCAGGTGTTTTACCAACAACATTACTATTTCCAGTTTGATTTATTGTGAAGACTGAATAGTTAAGTGCTTCTGCCCACAAGGGCTGTCCAAGATCTTTGGCATAAATTTCTGCTCTTGCTGCTTCCACCATAGTGCGCATTTCTCGTTCAATCCGACCATTCTGTTGTGGTGTGTAGGTAACTGACCTTTCATGAAATATTCCAAGCTGTTCAAAGATACTCTTACTCCTGACATTTTTAATTTCCGTTCCATTATCTGACATTAGAACTTTTACTCTTTTTCCAAACTGATTTTCGACTAAATTCAAATATATATTCAACTTTTCCACTGCTTCTGATTTTTGTTTCAGGAAGTATACTGTCCGAAAGCGACTATAGTCATCCTTCAACAATAAAAAATATTTGGCACCACCAAGAGATCGGACATTCATTTCTCCTAAATCTACATGTACTCTGTCTAGAGGAGCTTTAGCAATGATATCATTCTTTGGATGAAAAACTTTGTGCTGTTTTCCATACACACATCCTTTGCAAATATTACTTTCCCAGTCATCAATATAGCTGATATCATTTTTCTTCAAAATATCTTTCACAAGACGAATATTCTGGTGCGCTAATCTTTCATGCCAGAGTTTTAAGCTTACAGCTGGTAAGCTGTACTGTTCCATTGGACGAAACATCATTTGAAATAATCCTCCAGTCCTTTTGGCTAATAAGACAGTTTTGCTTCCTTCCATGATCAGTGACTCTTCTGCTGTAGCTTGTTGTGTATAGCCTTTATCCAATACAGTTGTGACAGAAAATAAGTTGAAAGTGAGATCTGGAACAAATAGAACATCTTTTAGTACGATAGGATACCAATTCTGACCATTATAAGCATGTAGCTGGACATCACCAAACGAAACACCCTCTAATTTTGTCGAGTCTCCAATTTCAACCAAAATGGGAACATCCAGGGATCGTATATTTGTTAACCAATTCAAGTTTCCAGTTAGATGATGAGTTGCACCACTATCTTTGATCCACAGTTCGCGTTTATTTGTAAGACTTTCCAAAAGTGTTGATGACAATGCAACTGAGACAAAAGACTTTACACGACTCTTATCAATACTTGACGTTTTGGGACATTCGTTTGCAAAATGACCTTTTTTATGACAATAATTGCAACTGTAATTTTTCTTGCAATACTCAAAATATTCAGGACAGGATCCATTTGTGCACTCACGTTTCATATGACCTGCTTTTCCACATTTAAAGCATTTGATATCGAATTGACCTGACTGTTTATACTGACCGGAACCTAAATGATTTGACTTCCTTGTTGACATTGTCTGGCTTCTCTTATGCTGATCCTTTCTAAACCTTTCAGACTTTCCAATTAGTGCATTTCGGACATTGTGTGACTCACGACCTTGAAGTCTTATTTCTTCTTGCTGAAGACGATCTCGTAAATTTGGCAGTATTTTTTCGGTTTCTGCAACTGATTCCCAAGCAGCATGAAAGTAATCAAATTTAGCTTTTTTTTTTTATGTGAAAGACTAGAGTCACAGGAAACGCCCTTTATACTGTGTCGACAATCTATTTTCTTCATATAGAGTGCAATGTCGAACAGCAGCTCTAGTCGGGGAAGAAAGGAACTGTCACAACCTACCAGCGATATTTTTGCAGTCCACCTACTCCCAACCATTACTGGCGGCTTTGTCATCGGGGCATCGAGAAACAACTCGCTGGAGTGTTATGCCTCCTGAAACGAATTGAATCTCAACAACCAACCGATGACATGCGCTTTGGTGAAGCGGGGAAGGGCTAACTAAGGCTATGACAGAAGGAATCAGGAATGTAAGGAGGGAAGAAGAAAGAAGGAAAGTTATGTAGGTGGGAAAGTGGAAAAGGCGAAGGACCGTGGGGCTGGCCGGGATTCGAACCCGGGACCTCAGGGATAGTAGCCAGACGCCTTACTCCCTAGGCTACCGAGGCCCCGAGCTGGCAAGGAATTCAAAATTCTTGACATTATCCAACTGTCCTTAACCTCTTCACCATTAGAACGTAATTCCTGTGCCAGTCCATCTATTTGAAGACAATTATCTGCAACTGACTTTGACTCATCATATGCATAACTAAAACAGTGTTGTTGTAACATTGGAGTAGATTTCTGGTTTTTCCGACCATAAAGTTGTTCCAATCTTTCAATCATATCTGCAGCAAATTTGCATGTGGTAATTTTTAAGGCGATTCTCTCATCAACATTCTTTCTTTCTTTACAAAGAATTAGCACGGTCACCATTTTCAGGAAACAAGTTTCTCTTCTTCTATCCACCTCTTCTCTCTAGCTCGCTCTTCCCTTTACTACTTAGCTTTCTCTTTCCTCTTCTTCTTTCTAATAGCCATAACTCTAGTATGCTTAGTTTGTAAGCTTAGGTTAGTTATTTTTGCTTTTGCCTTGTTTCATTTAAAATTATTACTGTACTCTAAAAGATGTAAGTCTTGTGTACCTCCGTTTTCTTATGTACAAATAAATAAAAAAAAAATAAAAAATAAAAAAACATTTAAACCAATAATAGTTTGAGCTTCTATATCCTTCTTGATCCAATTATTTAGTTGTGGATCCATATTCATAGGCTTCGACTCTTTACCTGTAGCAATTTCTAATAATTCTTTCATGCGCAGCAACAAATTCAACTTGAATCTCCAAGATACATAGTTTGTCTTTCCATTTCCTTCTCCACACTCGATCAGCTTCTCCAAACTAAATTTTGTATCCATGTTGCATGTGCTGTTAATTTTAAATAAGCTTTTAAGGTTATGTTATTTTATTTAATAAAGAAAACAATTAATACTGCTGCCTACTGGGTCCATAACCTGTTGTCGATTGGATTACTATTATGTTGTAGATTTGATTACTATTAAAACTCTTTCATATAAGGAAATACTTTATTTTACTTAATAGACTTTGAACTTTTACATTGTGATCTTTAAAGAAAGAATTCTGTCACTTATACTTTGTTTTCTTCTTCTTCTTCTAGAAAGACGCTGGCTTAAGTTTTACGCATGACAGATAAAGCTGCTTACACAATACAAGCTTCAGGCATCCAACATGTTTCTTGGTTGACGACAGTCTTTTTTAATAGTCTGCATAAAGTTTTCAAATTTATATGCGGAGAAACCATCCACGTTTCCAAAAATGTCTGCACAGTCAGCCAAGTGTAATAAGTTGTGGACATTGTAACTTATCTTATGCTCTCCGTATAGAAACGAAAAATTATGCACAAATGTTTCTAAAATTTCCTTAACGCAAGACCAATTTTTTTTGCAATTTTTCGGGCATAAAAGCAATCTATATGCTCCATGAAGTGAAATAATATGTTCGTATAAATCGCTATCTATAACATCTTTAAATAAAACCACACTAGTATACAATATCAATTGCCGAAATTCCGTCGCTTTCCATCTAGGAAACTCTTGAAATATTCTCGGTTTTCTGCAAAATTCCTTTGGAATAAACGAACTCATTAACAGCAGTTTAGTGTTTAATTGTTCTTTTTGAGTGAGACTTAATTTGGTTCTGTTATGTTTATTATTCCATATACAGGGTGTCCCACATAAACTTACAAAGCGGCCGGCTGTGGATAGGTCTTGGATAGACGAACAAAAAATCGTATGGGTGGGGGGGGGGGAAATCGTAACGGTTTAGCCGCTAGGGCGTTTTGAAGTTTTTTTTACTATAGTTTTACATATCACCCTGTATTTTTGTAACCGCATAACCTATTTTCATGGTTATGGTACCAGTGCACGCAGAATTCCTCCACCTATCTACAACGGTAAAAACAATGGCCCTATCTTACCAAACTTTTGGAGTTATGAATCGCAGTTTTGAAGTTATAAGCATTTTTAATGTTGAAATTGGCTGTATTTCGTCCTTCTTTAGTACTTTTCCATCTGAGCTTTATCGAAAAGTTCCAAATAAGCATCAAATTAGGCAAATTTTAACATTAAAATTACTTACAACTTCAAAATTAAAGGCCCTAGCGTAAAAGTTATTATACATTATTCATAGGAAATTGTCCAAACTTTCCAATTTTATTAAAAAAAATATTGGTTTAGTGAAAAAAATTTTAGTGAAAAAATAACAAGATGGTAAGATAGGGCCATTGTTTTTACCGTTGTAGATAGGTGGAGGAATTCTGCGTGCACTGGTGCCATAACCATGAAAATAGGTTATGCGATTACAAAAATACAGGGTGATATGTAAAACTTTAGCAAAAAAACTTCGAAACGCCCTAGCGGCTAAACCGTTACGATTCCCCCACCCATACGATTTTTTGTTCGTCTATCCAAGACCTATCCACAGCCGGCCGCTTTGTAAGTTTATGTGGGACACCCTGTATATCCAATTATTTTTTTGCACACTCCCAAATCAATTAGATGCATCACATCTAACGGAAATTGTGTGATCATATTTATATTTAAATCCTCTTCTAAACAGTGCGGATTGCCTTGGAAATATGTCGTATGGAATAGTAAATCGTCTCGGTTTTTAAAACTTTCTTTGGTCCTAGGAGTAGCAGCTGTAGTACTGTAAGTGAGGGTATTTTTTATTTTACGTCCTTTTTGTACACATTTTGAGCAACCATTGGCTGCAGTGTGCCCTACAGTACCAGTCAAGAAAGCACGTGCAGGAGCATCGCATGTAAACAGCCTAATTTTTAAATTTACTAGTCTCTCATCTATTTCCAATTTGGTTCTTTGTATTCCCTTAACTTCGTTAACAAATTCCTTTAGGTATTCGTTTGGATTGTCTGGTTTTTTAAAACCAATATAGCATCATATTAAGAAGGGTTTCACCTGATTATTATTTGAAATTGCACCCATTATTAGCCATAAGGACTGTCCCGAACTTTTAAAAATGGGCAAGCCATCCACACCAATATCGATATACAAATTGTCAACTGAACTGGATAAAGAAAGTTTCATATGCTTTAACATTTTTTCTAGGCCTATATGATGATATTTCCCCGGCACAACTATCTTTGGTTCAATGGGAGTACTTTGTCCTTGCAATAATGTCTTCGTACTCATTGGTACATTGATATTTTCGCTACGCAAAATTAAAGCAAATCATCAAATGCATTCCTCGATATTTTATGTCTTATACCCCATTCAGCTAGACTATTACAAAAACTATCATGCCTATACTCTGGAGAATGGGGATTATTATCTGAAAAAATATTCGCAAAAACTTCTTCGTTTGTTTCTTCATTACGCGATAATTCCTCATCAACCACGCTCGTATCTTTACTGTCATTTTCTCTATCATTTTTAATATTCCTTTTCAGACGTCTTAAGTGTCGTCTACTTATCCCAACAATCTTCTTGCTCATTATTCAAAAAAGTCTGAGCCGATATACCAAAATAATCCTGAAAAAATAATTTAATTTTGATGCAATAATCTAGCAAATATGCTATTCATGTGCAAACTATTTTTAAAATGTTTAATCATATAATTGAAATTTGGAAAAAGGAGTCGAAACTTGTTCTTTTAAATTTATTGTAATGCATCAAACTGTGGCCTTGCTCTTATATTCTTGTTAAGGTATCCTCACGTATTAAGAGAAAAGCAAAGAAAATTATGAAATTTATTTATGGAAATGTGACTTACCTTATTACTTTATAAAAAAAACTCACTAACCAAACTAAACCTTGCACCAGCTGCTTACTTTATAAAAAATTCACTAACCAAACTAAATTTTGCACATTAACTGCTTCGATAGAAGAACTGAAATGAGAATTACGCAATCAGAACAAAAGGAAAAAATACGAAAATCACACAAACAGAAAATCGCTGTACATGCCCATATATGACTATATTGTGAAGCAAATCTGCACCCTCGACAAGTGTATTCCTTCCTCCTAGCTTCTTTCTGAGGACTAAGGAATGCATCATATTTTTCCCTTCTGGTAGGCATTATACAATTTACTTCTGAATGCCTTAATTGAGAATCACTGATTCAATTTCCCGCTGGGTAAATTTAGATTTTCCAGGTTGTTTGTCTAACATAAATCCATTACTTCCAAAAATTTTTAAGTGCGAGACAGCCGGTATAACCCTATAATTTTACACCCTCATTACGCACATCGACAGTGTCGGTAAAATCGACATGTCGATAAATTAGATATTCCCTTTACCGACATGTCACCGACATGTCGATGATTTGTAGGACATTTTTATCGACAGCATATTTGCTGTCGATGTTTTGTTACTTGTCTAAAATAAATCATGTAAGTGACATGTTTTTTAATAATATTGCAATTTATTAATGCAATTAGTTTATTTTTTGTTAATAGGGCTCCGCAAACTAATCAAAATCAGTTAGATGCCATAATTTTATACTTGGAGGAAAATTTATGGCTAGCAAAAGGACAAAAAAGTTTTCAAAATGTGGAAGCACGAGATGGGTGGGCTCAAGTTGCAGAAAAATTGAATCCTTTGGGGCCACCTTGTCGAGATGGTTCCGGGTGGAGCAAGGTAATTATTTTATTAATAATAAGATATGAGGTTTTCAATGTACATATTTTTGAGATCTGGAGAGATTTAAAATATTCCATAAGACAGAAGCTAATAAAGCAAAAGGCCGAAATAACTAAAACAGGTGGAGGGAAACCAAGGCAAGTTTCTTTTTCACCTATTGAACAAAGTGTTATAGGCTTGCTAAATTTGGATAAGGCTGTTAGTGGCGTAGAAAATGCAAAATCTTTCGACGCACCTGTGTCAACTTCTGACGCCCCTGTGTTAAGTGATTTCGAGTTGCCCAAAGACATGGACGTGGATGAACTGGAACAAGCCGAAGCAGTTCCTCCAATTAGACCGAATAGGCAACAAACCCCCAAACGTACATTCAATGTTCTGCTTGAGAGTCAAATCTCCTTACAGAAAGAAATGAAGGAGAATATTTCCTCAAATTTCCAATACCTTAATCGTGGGATTAAAGATATTACTCATTATATGAGCAAATCCGCAAAGATTACAGAGAAGCAATACGAATTGCAACAAAAAATGTTTGAAGAATCCAAAAAACATAATAAGGAGGTATTAGAAATAAGGAAGTTGGAATTGGAAGCCAAAATAAAATTAATGCAACTGGAAGAGAGAAAACTGGATTTACAAAGCCAAAAGTGAATTTACTGTCTATATTAAGAAACTTCTGAAGTGTACCTTATTTTAATGTTTTTAAATAATTTTATTTTTTTATAATATTTAGTTTTAAAGATACGAAATCTATTTATTTTGTTTTGTGATAATAAATTACTATTTTTTTGTTATTTTTGATATTTTATTTATTGTATTAATCATTTTTAAATTTTTTTTACAAATTCATGGAATTCATAATAGATTCTCTCACCAGAATTCCATTAACACTTTCTTCGTCGAAAGTGAGCTCTTCATTTTCGGCCAATGTTAAAGGGAAGTCTTCCAAGGGAACTTTAAAATGCAAACATATATTATGCAAGGCGCAGCATGCATTTACGATTTTCACTGCTTTTTCAGGTATATAATGAAGTTGTCTTTCTCCTAAAATACACCGGAAACGGTTTTTCAAAACACCTATTGTTCTTTCCACAACATTTCTCGCTTTAGTGTGTTTATTATTAAAAGACACTTTTCGAGGCTCTGTAGGTGTTCGAAAAGGTGTAATAAGCCACTGTTCCAGGGGGTATCCTGAATCACCTGAAACAATAAAAAATAGGAGTATATTTTATAATATATATGTAGTAGTGCATCATTAGTGAAAGTTTGTTTCATTTCAAAAACTACCTAAAAGCCAACTTCGTTCTCCATTAGAACAAAGGTTTTCCATATATCTTCTAAATCCTGAAAGCCTCCATACAGCACTATCATGACAAGCACCGCCATATCGGGCGTTTATTGCTAATATTCTGCAATCATGATCGCATATCTGTAATTGAAAAAATACGCACATAGGTATAACAAATTATAAAGAATAATTAAAGAATTTCTTTCTACTTACTATCATTGCATTGAGGCTAAAGTATCCTTTTCTGTTAATATAAAGGTGATCATCTCTACATGACTTCACGATTCTTATATGGGTGCCATCAACTGCTCCTATCACTCCAGGAATACCGAATTTTGAGTAAACAAAAGTTTTATTTTTTAGTTTAGCAATTTCTGTTTGCACCGGATTAATCCATTCTGGACATATATGGCTTTCCATAAATTCAAGCATAACTGCTAAATTTTTTGATACAGTCGGTTGAGCCATCCCAATATTAAAATCTTTGCCCGTTCCTACTTGGTAGCTTCCATCTGCACAAAACGGAAGGCGGACAATCTAATAATATTGGGAATTGAGGACACCCGAGAAATGTTAACATTCCCCTCCAATTTATTTAAAATGTATTTAAATGCGTCTTTATTTAGCCGAAAATACAAAATAAACCTATAAAAAGAATTTTACTTGCACTATTTACTAATATGAAACTATAATTTCTTACATGTTTTCCGGAATTTCTAAAGGATTAGAGTTATCTCTAATTATTTTCCTTTCCATTCGATTTTCAAAATCCCGATTTACTAAATAATGAGCAATGCTATCCATTTCTTTAACTTATAAGACAGTAAACTTACAGTAAACATCTGGAAATTGTGAAAAGTCAAAAATTTCCCTTGAAGGGAAATTACTTCGACATCGACCGATGGCGGTAATACTAAAAAATTGCTCTGTCGATTTTAAGTGTCGATAGCTGTCGCTGTCGATGCCGATGTGCGTAATGAGGGTGTTAGTTGGCGACCTATTCCGCAAATAAACAGCAGTGTTGACTGCTTCAGCCCCCATAGTGATTCCGGCAAACCTGAATCCAACATCATACATCTTGCCATTTCCACTATGGCTCGCTCGCTCCGAAACACCATTTTGTTGTGGTGTGTACGGCTACGGACAACTGTCGACGGATTCCACTTTCTTCTAAAAACTTTGAAAAATTATTGCTAATATACTCGCGACCGTTATCGCTTCTTAGTGATTTGATTTTTCTTGACATTTCACATTCAACTAAACTCTTGAAATTTTTAAAAACCTGAAAAACTTCATCCTTTTGTTTTATAAAATATATAAAAATTTTCCTCGAATAATCGTCAATAAATGTGACGAAATATCTTGCGCTACCAAGTGAAGCTGTCCTCATGGGGCCGCAAACATCGCTGTGCACCAAATCTAGTGGATTTTTGCTTCGGTTTGAAGAAATTTTTGGGAAGGGCTGAACGTGGATTTTACCTTGTAAACATACCTCACAATCAAGAGTATCCATGACCTTATCTAGTTTTAATCCATGCACCATTTTGTTGCTATACAATGAACTCAAACTTTTCGCATTTAAATGCCCATAACGCTTATGCCACTTCATAAAGTCACTTTCAACCTTTTCTAATATAAACGATTGAGCTGTCATTTCCGGTTCGTTTGGGAATACAAACAAATCTCCAATTTTGTTTCCCGTTAGAATAATAATAATAATAATAAATTTATTGGCAAGGTACACAAGATCATACATCTTTTAGAGTACATTTTAAAACAGGTAATCTAACTTAAATATAAATAAATGTAGTGAGTGGGATAAAGAGAACGGGATAATTAATAGTTACAGAAGAAGATATGAAAATAAATGGATAGAAAATCTAAGAAAAAGAAGAGGAGGAAGAAAGAAAAAGATATGCTTACCTGCTGAAAGCCGTGGCTGAGCTCATTGTTTGAATCACACAGGGAAGATTGTTCCAGAGTCGAAACGAATGCACAAAGAAGGAGAGACTACCAATTAACGAACAATGAGCTGGAATGAGAAGAACTACATCAAAATGTTGATTTCTGATTTTTGCGCACTTATCACTAAATTCGACTGTAAGCTTTCGTTCTGTTGCCTTAGAAATTGACAAAAAATTTGTTTTAATTGCGGCGCAAAGAGAACATCACACAATTTAATTCTTGCCAACCGTGTCTCTATAATCACTTCACCTATTCCACATGACTTGATGAAGTAATTTGCCGCCAATTCAATTGTTTCACAATGCTCACTGATACTTGTAAATAAGGCCCTATTGCAACACATATGAGCAGTAGAGCCGCTGTCAAATACCCATGTATTTAAATCTAAGCCGATCGAGTGTGCACTGTGTAACATTGCAAACGACGTTGTAATTTTTGTTGTCTCCTTCATCTTTCTTGATTCACTACATTGTGTAGCGTAGTGTCCTCTCTTAAGGCGCGTTCTCACCATTCAAGTTTACCTGAACGATTATAGTTGATCAACAAAAGTTGAATACGAATTGAAGCAGTTTTCGTTCACACCTGTCAAACTTTATCGTTCAAGTCTGCCATTTCATTTCAAGTTGTCATAAAAATGATGAAAGCAGTTGTGCGCGAAATTGCTGTTGTTTTACTAAACGAACTAAAAAGAGTACTGCTTCAGATGAAAGTTCGTAAGAAACGCCGTTTTTGGGTGAGGGAATGGATATTGAGAAGAAATCGATTGTGAGCATCAGAAACGTTGCTGAAGCAACTGGCATTAGAGGATAAAAAAGGATATAGGAATCATTTAAGAATGTCTCAAGAAAAATTTGACGAGCTGCTATTGATAGTTCAGAATCGGTTGAAAAAACAGGACTCAGTTATGCGACAAGCAATTTCACCAAAATTAAAACTGCAAGTAACTCTGCGATACTTAGCAACAGGAGATTCATTTTCAACGCTGGCTTCCGTATATCGAGTACCTAAAAACACAATTTCAAATTTTTTGCTGGAAGTATGTACAGCAATATACGATGTTTTAGAAGATTTTATTAAAGTAAGTAAAGTAAACAAGAAAGTAAAGAACAATACAAGTGAATTAGGAGCAAAAGTGATACATTTTAGATTATGTTAATTAGCAAAAGTAATACATGTCTCGTTCATTGTAAAAATGGTAGAACTCCATATTTTCAAATATTACAGGGTCATATTTTGCCATATCCTTCGCTATAAAAGTAAAGCAACTCCAGAAGTGCACTATTATTGCACTTATAATGCACTTCTGGAGTTGCTTTACTTTTACAATGAAAGATATGGCAAAATATGACTCCAAAGCAAATCAGCCTGTAATATTTTAAAATTTGGAGTTACACCACTTTTACAATGAATGACACACATGTTAGTACATTATATCAGTTAGAACTTCAGCTCTTGAGGATCAGCTTCGCAATCTTCTTCCGTGGCATATGAAAAAGCTGGTGATGGTGTTGTATGTTCCGCGGCATATGAAAAAGCTGATGACGGTGTTGTACTTTGAGAGAGTAAATACGTTGGTGATGTAGCTGGATAAGACTGAGACCGTCTCGATAAGAGATCCAATCTCTTTTGCCTTATTATGGTTTGAATTTCTTCCTGGCACATGATTGCATCGTAAAGAGGCATCTGTCTTAATTGGACGCCACAAACTGCAGAAGAGTGGAAGAAAATTCCAAATGAATGACCATGTTTACGCGAAGATATTTAAGCTATCACTGCTATCCGTAGTAGTTTTAAGAACGTTTACACGCGTTAAAATTTTTCCACCAGCAGATATCAGTTTTTAAAGCACCTACTTAGATCTAATATAAACTGTCAAGCTGACAGCCAAATAAATACATAAATAGATTGGAAGAAGTTTAACTAAATTTTATCATTAAATGAACATAAATCGAGAGGTATTAATCCTCATACACCATCATAGGCAAGTTCTGCAGCGTTTATTACGTAAACGCGATGAAAGAACTTGGAGGCTTATACGCAAACGATGCGCTCTAGATAGTAGAACAGGCGGCATACATGGGGTTTGTTAGACCGCCTTAAGGATCTCGGCTACGCAAATGATATCTGTTTGCTGGCCCACAGACACCAGGACCTCAAAAACATGATTAACAATTTGGCAACAGAAAGTAGTGCAGCAGGCTTAATACCATGTTTCCATCGCACGAAATCTCGTTTGAAATCTCATGTTTTAGCATATAAAATGAAATCGCCTTTCGGAGGAGATTTCAATGAAATCTCGATCGAAATCTTGGTAATGACTATTCAGCCTATTCAGCAAGTGGGAAATTTTGGGGAAATTTCTCAGCTGTAAAAAATTTTGACAGTACGAATTTGTCATTTTTAAATTTTCTATCTTTAACGTGCATAAAATGGAGCTTAAATGAATGTTTATATTTTTTCCTTATTTTACAGCCTGTTCTTTCCAAATTCCTCAGTTTTGTTGATATAATTAGGCTTTTAAAGTTTGATGTGCAAGTTTGTTATGACAAGCGAAAACTGCCTGGTGCGGTGGAAACACATTTGGATTTCGCCAAATCGTTTTAACAAAACCTGCGGATTTCGAGTGCGATGGACACATGGTATAAGGCTAAATCCAACTAAAACTAAAGAAATGAGGATAAATGCAAACACCATTGAACGGACTGCGCTGAATAACCGTGACGTGGAACTGGTCGATAAATTCTGCTACCTCGGTAGTATTATTACCGAAAATGGCGGTGCAGAAGAAGATGTCAGTTCCAGAATAAATAAAGCACGAGGCGCATATGCATGCCTGTTCCTCATATGAAGATCAATGGAGATCTCAACTAACACCAAATTGCGGCTGTTCAACTCCAACGTGAAGGCAGTACTTTTGTACGGTTGCGAAACATGGAAAGTCACCCAATTCATCACAGGGCGCCTACAAATCTTCATCAACAGATGCCTTCGTCGTATCCTAAAAATCCGCTGGCAAGATAGAATTTCAAACGAAGAACTATGGCGTCATGCCGGCCAAGAAAGGATAGACGACCAAATCAGGCGAAGGAAATGAAATTGGGTTGGCCACACCATGCGACGCGAAAACGAAAATCTAGCCAAACAGGCCCTTGACTGGAATCCGCAAGGATCCCGTCGAGTAGGACGACCTAGAACAACGTGGAGGAGAACCCTACTAGCAGAAGCCGCAACAACTGGGAGATCCTAGTCGGGGCTGAGAGCTGTCGCGCAAAACAGAGGTGGTAGCACGTAAGTTGTTTCAATCGACCTCTTCATACAAAAATTCAAGGATTTTGTATGGAAAGGTCGATTGAAACAACTTACGTGCTACCAACCCTGAGTCCGCTGGAGGGCAACTGTTTCCGCCCTATGTCCCATGAGGGATTAAAGGAGCGCAATGATGATGATAATGTTTAGTATTACATAACTGGTTAAAAATGGGTTCGAGTGAAGCATATATCCGGCTCTGTAGATACGGCTCTGTAGATACTGAAGATCTGAATACCAGTCACATTATACCTGGTTCTTGGAGAGCACAAAATGTTGCAGTGAATGGTTTACTTAATTTAGATGTTAATGTAGGGAGCCGCAATTACACGAGATCAGCGTCTTATGTGCGTGATAAATATGCCGAGTATTTTTATGGAAAAGGAGCTGTGTCTTGGCAACTGAATATGATACATGACGATTAATAATTACAAGTTATTGTAAAATGAATTTAAAAAATAAAAAATATACTTACTAAATTTGATGAGCAGTCTCTTGTTGTTGTGACTCCATTCAAAAATTTATCTGCTGTTTTATACCAGAACAGTTTCGGCACATATACTTCCTCTGTTCCAATTCCACTTTTTTTGGATTTACTAACCAATGCATGTTCTTTTTTATACATGGTTCTAATTGTCTTAATTTTGTTCTTAATATCTGCAGTAGTAAGACCACCAATTTCCATTTCTTTTGCAATGCAATTCAAAGCATTATCTCTGGAGTCTTTATTTTTATAATTATCCAGCCTGTGGTTCCAAAGACAATCATGCTTGTGATATAACTCGAGGAATTTTAGAACAACATTTTCCGACCACTTGAGGCTCATTTTGATTCAGCGAAAAAAAAATTGAAAAACAATCAATCCCAAAACGCAAAACTTTATATTTTCCTTTCGATAGCTGTATTCTATTTACTTCTTCTGCATTTTAAACTGGAAAATGAAGCTTTTTTAATGTGCAACACACAAAAAAAATCATAAGAAAATAATTGTTTTAAAAAATAATACTAACCTTAAAACACTTGTCAAAACACAATTCTTGAAAGGGAATGGCGGACTTGAACGACGAAAGTTTGACTGAGTCAAACTTTTGTTGATCAACTAAATAGTTGATCAGCTTTAGGTTCTCACTACAGATTTTATTCAAGTTTTTTCGGGCAACTATAAAGGGGAGTTTACATCCCAGACTCAAAGTAGAGGAATAAAGTGGCCCTGTACAAAATACAAGCGCAAAGTTACGTCGAAACCTCGAAACTTTTTACAACTGTCAAACGTAAAATTTTTAGTATTGTCGCAGAGGAAATAATTTAATGAGCTGCAAAGCTTTTTTATTAGTTTCAAACATTTCCACATTTCGTTTTTGATTTTTTAAACTGTCGAAAACAAGGTAAATATGTAAAAACTTCTAACAAAACCACAAGAATCCGCGAAAGTGACATCTAGAAGGCAATAGAATACTTAAATTTAACGAAACTAAAAGCTTTTTTGAGACTTCGCATTCGTAAAGTAGAATAGAGCTCTACTTTGAGGCTGCCGTTTTCTGTTGCCACTTTGGTGAAACAGAGACAGAACCATACTATCCTGTATACGATAAAGGAGTTCAGATTTGCGCTTCCACTTTGAGGCTGGGATGTAAACTTGCCTTAATTGTTCAACTAAACTTGAATCGTGAGAATGCGCCTTTATGGCATATGTAGCGTACCAGCCTTTGACCGACTATTTTGTGGTGGTAATGCGCGTCCCTCCTTTTGGAAAAAAATGCTTGCTCATGTTTTTTTTCGTAGTCAGTGTCTCCTCTTTTCTGTCCCTCTTGTAATAATTTCGCCTTCAAAGTTTGTGTGCTTGGCAATTCATCCCTTGATTCAATGGCGACAACGAAATTTTCATAACTGTCAGGCAAACTCGATAACAGTATTATTGCCAACAATTCATCTTCTAATGTAACGTTGATTTCATACAATCTTTCCACAACATCAAAGAATGAATTTATGTGTTTGCTGATTTTCGGTCATTTTTAAATGTAAAAGTTGTTTAAATAACGTTACTTTACGTACCGGGCCACGCGGTTGATGCACTTCTTCCAGTTTCTTCCAACCCTGACTTGATGTCTTGCAATTTTTAACGTGATTTATTTGGGACGATTTTATACTTAATAAAATTGTAGCTAGACATTTCTCATCTTTAGATTCCCAAGCTGCCTTTTCACTAGCCCACATGGACAAGACAATACAAAACTGCAAGACCTAGGCTATTTTCCCTCATTGTATGTTTAATTTATATCCAAATAACAAAATGAAAGAAATTGATTTTGAAACTATTATAATTTTAAAATACAGTCAGCAGTGACGGATTAATCTAAATGGGGCCCTAAGCCATTCAAATTTTGGGGCCCCCTTTTTTTAAATAATTTTAAAATTGGACCCCATGTTTCAAGAAGGGCACATACGCCCGAGGTCCGGTATACAGGCATGGGTCGAGCGGCTAGTATGCCTGCCTCCCCATACTCTTTCGCTCGAAAATCAGGCGTCGAGCGCCAGACTTAACAATTTATTATTATTATTATAATTATTATTTTTGTTTGTTTTTACTTTAGGTACTAATACTGTATTTAATACCAGAAGTGCACTTCGTTGTTAAATTTTTTTTCGCATTTTATTTCTGTAATTTTAAGTAAGCTTTTCATTTTCTTGTTCCAAAAGCATAAATTATGGAATTCGGTCTTCTTTTTTTTCTTTTTATTGACTTAACTTTTAAAAAGTAAAATTTCACAATTATATTTATAGGTTAATATATGCATACTAAACAAAAATCTATCAAGAGATATTTACTGTAATAACAGAAGAACTCCAGTTATTTTATAATGAAATGTCGTTTTGCCCTCCCCCTTTCTTTGTTTTTATAAAATTAGTGACACGTACCTTAATACAACATTACTTAACATTATTATTAGTATCATCCCTTGTTGTTTCGTTCCTCCCTTTTCCAGATTTAGGTATTCTGTTGGCATGCAGGTAATTCTGCTTCTTATCGGTGTGATTTTTTTTTACTTTACATATCACTTTAATTTCTTTCTTTTACATATGTATGTGCATTGTAGCAATTATTAATGTTGAATAATATTAACTCTTATTGTTGAGGTTATCGCCTCTACTAAGCTCTTATTATACAGTGTTGTGTAAAACCTAAGCAACGTTTGTAGTAAAATTGTTCAAAGTTATTTACTATCAACTTAACAGTATTTATGGGAAACCAAAATATATTTATTCATAATACAACATAAATATAAATTTAAAATTAAATAATATTTACTTAATAATACAACAAAAACAAAAATAAAATATTATCAAAAATTTGCTGTGCAAAATCTAAGCAACTTGTATTCATTAATGTACTTTTTATTTGATTTCTGGGAATAAACGGCTTTTTTTCTACTGAACAATGTTCACTAGACGCAGAAAAATTAATTTCAGTTAGTTTGGGTCAGTTAAAAAGACTGCGTTGTAACAAATTTTTGTAGGAGTTATGCAGCGTTCTAAATACGAAAAAAAATATTAGTGTGCTTAAGACCACACTTGAGAAGTAAAACTTTTGTGCCCAACGGCTAGTAATATGCAATAGATATAGTGGAAAGTCTGTCGGATCTATAGTACGCTTGAGAAAATTCAGGACAACGACAGATGCAGGAAGAATAATGACGAATCTACTGACGGACTTGATACAAATACTATTTGAAAATATTTATGAATTCCTATTTACATTAAAACCTAAAAGTAACCGAGTAAAAATAATTTTTATTGGCTAATTTTCTTAAAAGCATACACGCGGTGCACCTAGTACGTATAGCATATAAGTGCGCATCCCACACGGGTATGCACGCTTCCGCCACAGGCATGGATACTACCGCCACAGGCACGAAAATCTAAACATTCGCCTCATGGAAGTAAGCTGGTGACATATGCAAGCGTACATGCATTGCATCCAGAGGTTCATAAAATTGCATGGTTTTTTCCGTCCCGGCTTTCACACATAGCCCGAAAATCTAAGTAACGAGTGCATGCAAGGTGCATGTGTTTGTTGTGCATACTTGTGTGTGCTATTTCGAATGCGGCATTATCGAAAAAGTTAAAAGTAGCCCGACCTTTGCGTGGCATGCATTCCATTCATGGAACATTCCGTCAGGTCGCATTTGAATACACACACTTCTATATTATTTATCAACGAATTGAACGCATGTACGCTTGGATATGTCTCCAGCTCTATGCATGCTCCGCTCCCGCTACATTCATGATCATTAATAAATGCATCCGCATCGGCATAGACTATTCCAAACCCAGGTATTGTTTTACCAAGCAGTCCGCCAACCACATACATGAAGCTTTACCTACGCGAGCCGCTTTACCTACGCGAACGGGAGCCAGTCTACTTGAGTATGGTATTGGCACCCTTTATGGCCACCTAGCCAATTACCTGATTACTTCGTCCCATACAATCTTTTAGGGAGCCAATTAATTTTAAAGGGAGCAAAAAGATATGCAATCAACCTTTTTTCAAATTCTTCTTTCTATGCGTCGTTGAAAATAATTTATTTTGGCTGATTAAACCGAATTCGAAGCATGAAGTTGAAAAAACATTTTTTACAAACCTTTATATTTTCAGTCGATGTAGGGATAGTTTTAGCCCTTTACTATTATCCCTTATCATAAAATTTGCTTTTATTGGATTGTTTTTGATTTTAATTAAAATTATCGCGAAAATCCTTAAAAAAGGTAGTTTTTAAGCATATTTAAAGGTGACATGCATATTTTAAGACTGTAGGACCCCGATTTTCGTAATCAGCGACCCAAAAAACATATCAGGAACGATTTTCACAATAGTGTAATGTTTTGACATAAACGATTCGTCGATTTATGCAAGTTAAAAAAATTGTAATTTAAAAAGGGGAAAGGTCTAGCACATCTCACCAAAGGGGAAGTGGGTGCCAATTTTAAACAACAGCACCTCACACATTTAATTCACCACTCCCTTTTGGTATTCTAAGCACCCAAACCACCCCCGAAAATTCTTCTCGTATATCGTCAACTCTAAAGTGTCCGCGGCATAAGCCCGGCCAGTGACCAAACCACAAGAAAAATCTGAAATAATTCACCTCTACAGAATGGTGAATTTATATTCCTATAATGAGATAAAGCAAAGTCTGGGCGACAACGTAGCTAACATGCCAGAAAATCTATGCAGTAAGGCAGAGTGTATTTTAACTGTTGCACACACAGCCCCGAGTGTAATCGTCTCTTGTACCCCGTCCGCCCCTTTTCCCGTCGTTATACGAAAGTTCTGACGATTTTTCATGTGTGAGAGCGTTACACGAATGAAATTGAGTCACTCTCATGTAAATTTTTTTAAGCAAACGTCCCTAAAGAAGTTTTACTTCAAAAAGCACGGAGCACGGTGTTAGAACCCGGAATCAGCTGGCAAGCAATGTAAAGTTGACTAACGGGTTAGAAAAGTTGCTCGATTTCAGCGGCTATAACAATATCCATATGAACGAAGAAGGCAGTATGCCACATGAACTCTGCAAACTTATAAAGAAATTGCGTTTGAAATATCTTCAGGCCACTACTGGATATTAGACTAACCTAGTTAAGGTTAAGGTCTTGTTCTTGCAAACATACCTAAGTATTGTTCTTGAAAATATAGCTGTCTTGTGTCTTGTTCTTGGTCTTGTTCTTGCAAACATAGCTAAGTCTTGGTCTTGCTAAATGTGCAAGGCCAAGACAAGACAATACAAAACTGCAAGACCTAGGCTATTTTCCCTCATGAAGTAGGTATTGCATGTTTAATTTATATCTGTTAGGGATTTTAACTATAAAACACACGTCTTACTTCTTCGAGTTTATTTTACAGACTTATAATTACTGTTAGAGAATTCATATAAAATATAAAGTTATGTACAATAGTGTTGCCATGTATCGTGTTGTCTTTGAGATCAGGGAATCTCCAAAACTACTCCTCAACGCGATACTACAACTACGATGTGGGCTCGTTTTCAAGTAATAGACCTAACATATTTTTCAACTTCACGTGCTTCGCCTTACTCAGATTCTTCGTCAAGACGACTGTTACCATTTCGTCCGTTGAAATGTAATTCATGTCGATGAAACCTTTCTGAAAAATTTCGCGGACAAAGTGAATACGAACGTCGATATGTTTGCTGCGGGCATGTAAAACAGGATTCTTAACGAGTTGGTGTGCGCTTAAACTGTCACAGTTTATAACTGTTGAGCCTTTTATAACTGTTTCGACACCTAAATCCACCAGAAGATTTCTTAGGTACACCGCTTCTTTAAACGTATCGGAAAGTGCCATGTACTCGGCCTCAGTACTTGAAAGAGCTACTGTAGGTTGCTTCCGCGACTGCCAAGAAAACGCCCAGAATAAATACGAAACCTGTGTATGACCTTCTATTGTCGGAACTACTGGCCCAATCAGCATCAGAATATCCTTGTAAACTTTTTTCGATTTTTCTGTAAGTATGTTTCAAATTAATAGTTGAGTTTAAGTATCTTAACAAGTATTTCGCCGCTTCCAGGTGCTCATGATGAGGATTAGTATTGTATTGTGTCGTCCAATTTCAAACACCGTCTTTTCCACCCTAAAGCCTAGTATGGAGTTCAAACGGAATTCCGTTCAGCATTTTTGGCATATATTTCTACACGGAAAAATTCCGTGTAGAGTACTGTGAAGAAAAAGTCAAAAGGTGAGAAAAAGTTAACAGCTGACTGATAAAAGTCACATATTACACCACGCATTTGGCCGCAACAGCTGTTTTTTTTCGTTCTGTCAAAATTACCAACATCAGCAACACGGAATAATTGTCTAGCTATTTATTCCGTTCCAACGTGAACGGAAAAAAGTCTCCAATTCCCCTGCAGAGCCATCTGTTAGAAAGTTTCACAAGTGATATATTACCAACAAAATTCCGTTCGAAGTCCGTACTCACAAAACAAAAAGTACACGGAAAAATCGGGTGAACGGAATTCCGTGCATCTTTTTACATGTATTTTATATGGGGAACGGAATTCCGTTCGAATTCCATACTAGGCTTAAGCGCAAAGTCAGAAATTGCAAAAAAAAACTGTGTGGGACAAAGCGAGCGCGATATACCCAGTTTTTTTCCTTTTCAACTATTTACAATACTGTCATCTAGATGGCATTTGTCACAAACTTCAAAATGTGTCAGTTAAGATAGATTTTAAATTTGAATTTTGGAAGTAGACAGTTTTGGTGCGACACTTTGGAAAAGACGCGGTTTGATTTCAAACGAGCAGGAAAAGGCGAGTTCTGAAAATAACATACAGGAAAAAAAAGTGTTTTGGTTAATGACATTTTCTTTAATTATTTTTGTTTTTTTTTTTCAGTACAATGTTTGAAAGGAACAAAAAAACCAATTTAAAATTCAAACAATAAATAAATTCAAAATAAAATAAATGGTTAAAAAAATTTTTTAAAAAAAATTCTTTTAATTAACTAAAAAATGTACTGAAAAGTAAAAAATAAAAAATATTTTAAAGAAAGCGTGAAATTTCAATTTTAATGAAAAAGTTAATTAAAAGAATGGCGCATTTTTCATCAAAAATTGAAAATATAACTGTAAATCGAGTGAGATTTACAATAACCCTCAATTTTTTGCTTTGTTAATTTCAAATTCTAACAAAATTTTTTGATGAAAAATGCGCCATTCTTTTAATTAACTTTTTCATTAAAATTGAAATTTCACGCTTTCTTTAAAATATTTTTTATTTTTTACTTTTCAGTACATTTTTTAGTTAATTAAAAGAATTTTTTTTAAAAAATTTTTTTAACCATTTATTTTATTTTCTACTTTTTAGTTTATTATTTATGTATTCCGCCATTTTATGATGGCAATTCTATTAGATTTAAAATTACGTCACACAGTTTACAGTATTCATTTGATACCCATGTCGTGGGCTCGGTGGAACATAATTGCAAAAACGGCCGCCATCTCGGAACCGTCTTCTTGATTTTTTTACAAAAAGGTCAGATTGCATTTAGTACTTATACATGATGAGTTGAACTCAAGTTGAACCCAAGTCTAACTACATGTAAACGGGAGTCGAGTTGGGTTAAGGTTGACTGAACTCGACTCAGCTCTGCTACCTGGGTTTAGTTGAAATTATGCATGCGGACATGAGTTCAGTATTTGAGTAGTTGAATTTAGTTGACAGCAGCATCTCTGTGTTTGTTTGTGATTTTTTGTAACGTGTATTGCTTCTTTATTATCAACTCACCCTTAACTCAACTATTCATCTCATCATTCATACACATTAACCACCCGAACTACGAGTGTGTGCAAAATTGGAAGTTGATCGGTTATATTTTCTACTTTTTAGTCTATTATAAGCTTTCCGCAATTTAGTGTTGGCCGCCATTTTGAATTTGGAATGACGCCACATAGCTTATTGTGTTCTACCTGTCATATCCTTTCATTTGATACCCATGTCAGAGGGCCGCGGAGCACAATTTCAAAAATCGGGCGCCATTTTGGAACCGCCATCTTGATATTTTTACAAAATGGCCAGATTGCATTGTCACCCAAACTAAACGTGTATGCAAAATTTCAGCTCTATCCGAAATCGGGAAGTGGGTCAAATTTAACTTCCAAGATTTGACGAAAAACAGTGTAAGTGTTGGCCGCCATTTTGAATTTGGAATGACGCCACATAGCTTATTGTGTTCTTCCTGTCATATCCTTTCATTTGATACCCATGTCAGAGGGCCGCGGAGCACAATTTCAAAAATCGGGCGCCATTTTGGAACCGCCATCTTGATATTTTTACAAAATGGCCAGATTGCATTGTCACCCAAACTAAACGTGTATGCAAAATTTCAGCTCTATCCGAAACCGGGAAGTGGGTCAAATTTAACTTCCAAGATTTGACGACAAACATTGCAAGTGTTGGCCGCCATTTTGAATTTAGAATGACGCCACATAGCTTATTGTGTTCTACCTGTCATATCCTTTCATTTGATACCCATGTCAGAGGGCCGCGGAGCACAATTTCAAAAATCGGGCGCCATTTTGGAACCGCCATCTTGATATTTTTACAAAATGGCCAGATTGCATTGTCATCCAAACTAAACGTGTATGCAAAATTTCAGCTCTATCCGAAACCGGGAAGTGGGTCAAATTTAACTTCCAAGATTTGACGACAAACAGTGTAAGTGTTGTCCGCCATTTTGAATTTGGAATAACGCCACATAGCTTATTGTGTTCTACCTGTCATATCCTTTCATTTGATACCCATTTCAAAGGGCCGCGGAGCACAATTTCAAAAATCGGGCGCCATTTTGGAACCGCCATCTTGATATTTTTACAAAATGGCCAGATTGCATTGTCATCCAAACTAAACGTGTATGCAAAATTTCAGCTCTATCCGAAACCGGGAAGTGGGTCAAATTTAACTTCCAAGATTTGACGACAAACAGTGTAAGTGTTGTCCGCCATTTTGAATTTGGAATAACGCCACATAGCTTATTGTGTTCTACCTGTCATATCCTTTCATTTGATACCCATTTCAAAGGGCCGCGGAGCACAATTTCAAAAATCGGGCGCCATTTTGGAACCGCCATCTTGATATTTTTACAAAATGGCCAGATTGCATTGTTATCCAAACTAAACGTGTATGCAAAATTTCAGCTCTATCCGAAACCGGAAAGTGGGTCAAATTTAACTTCCAAGATTTGACGACAAACAGTGTAAGTAAAATAAAAGCGGGCGCCATTTTGGAACCGCTATCTTGATATTTTTACAAAATGGCCAGATTGCATTGTCATCCAAACTAAACGTGTATGCAAAATTTCAGCTCTATCCGAAACCGGGAAGTGGGTCAAATTTAACTTCCAAGATTTGACGACAAACAGTGTAAGTGTTGTCCGCCATTTTGAATTTGGAATAACGCCACATAGCTTATTGTGTTCTACCTGTCATATCCTTTCATTTGATACCCATTTCAAAGGGCCGCGGAGCACAATTTCAAAAATCGGGCGCCATTTTGGAACCGCCATCTTGATATTTTTACAAAATGGCCAGATTGCATTGTTATCCAAACTAAACGTGTATGCAAAATTTCAGCTCTATCCGAAACCGGAAAGTGGGTCAAATTTAACTTCCAAGATTTGACGACAAACAGTGTAAGTAAAATAAAAGCGGGCGCCATTTTGGAACCGCTATCTTGATATTTTTACAAAATGGCCAGATTGCATTGTCATCCAAACTAAACGTGTATGCAAAATTTCAGCTCTATCCGAAACCGGGAAGTGGGTCAAATTTAACTTCCAAGATTTGACGACAAACAGTGCAAGTTAAATAAAAGAATTTAAAAAATAAGAACAAAATCAAATAAAAATTAAATTCATTGCAGAAAGCTCTGTATGAAGTTTCAAATCCTTAGGTCGATGTCTTCATCAGGCATCTCGCACAAACTTTCGATGTCGTCCTCATCAGCTTCCTCATTTCGATCAAAAACTTCCTTATAAAACAGAAGTTCAGGAATCTGCGACCACTGATCTCCAAAATGTTTCTCTAACAGGGCTTTCACGTCTTTGATTTTTTCGTTTTTAACTTTAATTCATTGCTGTATTGTCCGCGGTCTCATGGAAGATAGACGCATCCCTTTCCTTAATACAGATTTGTTGGCACCCAGGTCACTTCTGTAAGCATATTCACCGCGAATCAATATTTCTGAGCGACATCCTTTCTTCAGGATGAACCGTTTCGATACTTTGAATTTGAAGTGCCAAGATACCGGGGGTTTAGCACTCTAGTGCATTCTGTCTTCCAATCCAAATTTGGGCAATCACTTCCAAATTTAATGAGTAGACCATACTTCCGGTATATTTCAAAGTATTCGTCCTTCGTCGCAATAACTTCCTTTCGCCGAACTTCTTTTTCTATTAGCGCGAAGACCCTATCCGGCGGTATATAAGAATGACCCGGAACAGGATATATTATTTGAATTTCTTTCAAATTTTTCGGAGCTTTGCGAACCAGTTTGCCACCATCCCGACAACAGTGCAATTTTTATTTTGTCCTCCGCAGCCATCGCAAAACAGACGAAGGGTCTGTTTATCCTTATGGTCAATAAGGTTCAGACGATGATAGATGGCCGAAGCTATCTCGTTTGAGCCTTTCGCGAAGTCGTTTTCCATCTATGTGTACAAAAATACGTTGTCTGTGGTCAGCTTGCTGTGTGAATCACCGACAATGATTGCGAACAGGTACAAATATAACTGCCTGCTGTAGTACGCAGATTGATCGGGTACTTTCGGTAATACCATGTTTTTCTGACAGTCGAATGATATTGTTACCGTGTCATTTCTGCTTGCAGCTAACAGTTTAAAGAATGCCTTTCCTCGTTCCTTGTGGACTTGATACTATTTCATTTTTGCAACTTTGGCGAACTCAGTTTTTTGTAGCACTTTAATCTGCTCCTTCAGACTGATACAGGTGGAGCATTTATCAGAACTGGGTGTTTTAAATCCGATATTAAAGTCTCTGCAGAATATATTTCGGAAGAAACTATGTCGCACCTTCAACGAATTTTCCGCTTGAATATTATATTGTTTCCACATTTTGCAAATATTTAATTCGCTTGGTAAGTATTGCCGATTTGAAGTTCTGCTCCTGCAGTAGTGAATTTCCAATACTTTGAACGTCTTGATGGAATTAATAACACCTTTTCGTTTATCTTCGAATTTCATTGATTTTTTATCCCCGCCTCGAAGTTCTACAGGAGCAGTTCCGGTTTCCAAGTGTCGGGAACATATGCGTTGAATGCGATCCTGTGAAACGTGAAGGATGCTAAGAAAGAATGACTGGCAAACTCTCTTTATCTTCTTTGAACTCGTCCGAACGAAGTATTGAATGGAAACTTTCTTTCGTGCGCCACCTTTGTACCGGTCATGCCTTTTCGTGGGTTGCGGTAGGCAGTAGCTGATCAGAAATGCATCTTGGGTGAGCTTGGTTTTATTTCCATAAAAGTCCTTGAAAAATTTGTAAATGTCTTTTTTCGATATCCGAGCACAGTTGTTAAAGGATTTGCCTTTATGTCGGCAGTTGATTAGCTTCGGCAATTTGCTGGATGAATACCTGGAGAAGTATAAACAAACTTATGGGGTGGTGCTCCACAACAAAACTAATGCCACAGACTTACACTTTTGATTTTGATTTAACGGTTTTCAAACTTTTTCTGCCTCTACCATCAAGAACTTGTTTAGCAAATTGATTTGAATCCATTACTTGTTGACTTTAATTTTATTTTTTAATTAATTTTATTTATAATCAAAGAACACTGCAGAACAAACAACCTGTCGTTTCGATTATTTCACCGAAAATGATAGAATATCAAATTTTGCCCTTTTTCCATGGAAAAGAACCGTTTTGTAAACAGTACTGATGGAACAGGAAGGTTTTGAACTATTCATGGTGCACAGATTCAGAATCATACAGGGAAAAGGCAGGTTTTGAAAAATAATATATTTGTTCTGGAATTAGCCACTTTTGTAAATCCCCGAATCTGGAAAAGGCTGCGCTTTGAAATAAAACCCGATTTTTGTGCATTAAAATATAGGTGAAAAGGCAAATTCTGAAATAAAACTGTAACATGCATGCTTAGATATGGCTACCAAGAAGCGTTTCCACTACTTTATTCAAAAATTGTCAAAAAAGGAAAAGACGCTGTTTGAAATTGAACGACACAATTGAAGACCCTCGGGGAAAAACCAACTTAGTCCACTTTTTCAAAAATCAGAGAATTCAGCTCCATCTATTAGCTGCTAAGGTGTACTAAAATTCAAGGTATTAACTATGGGAAAAAACCAACGTAGTCCTGCCAAAATGAACGGGCAATAATAAAAAGTTCGGGGAAGAACCAACTGAGTCCATGAATCAATGAGGGGAAAAACTTGTATTTTTTGGAATTTTATTTTTTGGACTAAGTTGGTTTTTCCCCGAGGGTCTTCAATTGTGATAGCTTACTAACTGAGTGCATAATATCGGGTCTAGTTACGATGACGATATACATTAACGAACCCATCAATGATTGGTAAATCTTTGGATCCACCTTTTTACAATTCTTGCAGTCAAAACACTTTTTAAACTTTTGCCCAGGATCTAAGGGGTGTAACATCTCCTTGAAGTCTCCATTTCAAAACCTTTTAATAAAGGTTTAATAAATTGTCCTTGTGAGATTTCGATTATACCATCTTCTTTCTTTTGTTTTATTTCCATTCCTAAAAAATAATTTGCCGGTCCTTTATCAATAACATCAAATTCTAAACCAATTTTGAACTTAATATGAGCCAGGGATTCTTCGTTGGATGAGGCTAGAATAATGTCATCTACGTACACTGCAATTATGTTTATTTCCTTATCATTGTTCATTATGTAAGCACAGGTGTCTGTACTGCTCTGTACGAAACCAATGTTTTTCAAAGCTTTATCTAGTTTCACGTTCCATTCCCGGCCAGATTGTTTTAGACCATATAAAGTTCTTTTGAGCTTGCATACTTTATCCCTTTCCCTCCTCAGCTATTCCGAAACAATATTTGTTGTTGATTATAACATTTTTTAGCAATAACATGGCTAAGAAAATATAAACACAAAAATAAAAATTGGAAAAAGGTTAGTGGATTTCCTTGTACAAGGACACTCACGTTTGTGAGCTTCAGGAGTGTAGCTACCTAAAGGTTGCAAATAATGTTAAAATTAAAGAAAACTAATTGTTATTAAATTTTATAAATATATTGAATTATGAACTAATTTTTAATGTGAAACAATTTAAAACAGTTTGAGTCTTTATTAAGACAAAGATACACATCGCACTTCTCACATTTTGTGCACGGTCGGCTTCTGCAATTAGGTAAGCGGCACTTGAGTGGAGCTTTCAGTCTTTCAACAATTGGCCAGTGATTGAAACCATCAAACCTTTTATCTTGACCTGGTAATGCAGAAGCTCTTTTCCTTTCCTTTTCAATCGGCTCTTCTTCTGATTCTGAGCTGCTGCCAAGCCAAGCCAAGTAAGTGAACTGAAAACGCAACTAGAGTTTCAAGTAAATTTCAAGTCAAGATCTCAAGTAATGAGTTAGATTCAAAGAACTTTGTAAAAGAAATGTATGTTACAATAGGTGTGTTCGCGTACTCGCCTGCGGGTTCCATCGGGCGCCCGAAACCGCCAAATTTCTGTTCTGTTCCGAAGGAACAGTAGGCGGTCCGATGGAAGCCGCAGGCGAGTACGCGAACACACCTAATATGTTTGCAATATTAGCCGTGTTCCTTTTCTGCTTTTTTTCCCTTGTATTTACTCCCAACTACACCTGCCCTTACAGAGGTGTAGATAACTAGAGTAAATACGTATATAACATCCACTAGGGGAATATCGCCATTTGCAGTCTATTGTGAATTATTTTTCACTTACTAAAAAGCCGATAGATGGATTTTCATTGCATTGTGACGAACTGACAGTTTTTGGTGTTATAAAAAGAATCAAGCATTTTTATGTCCGGTTTGTTAATTTTTATTTTTGCAATGGTACCCATATTATATTTACAATAATTGAAAGCGCTTTTAGTTAAAGGAAAGTTCATAATGTTACCCAAAACAAAAACAAAACGTGTTCCTTTTAAGTTTTACTCCGGAGTACTTAAGAGTAGAAAAGGAACACGGCTATTGTAACAGCGCCTAGACGATCAATTTTAATACTCCAATGCAATATTGCAATTGAAAAATTGATCGTCTAGCCCTCGGGTAAGATAAAATTTGACAATAGCTGCGTACCTTTTCTGCTATTTTTTACACTTGCTCTTATAAACGAGTAGATTGCACTTGCAATTACACAATTGTCAGGAAATTTATTGGGTATATAGTTGGATTCAACGAGATAAACAACAATTTAATAACAAACAAACTATACCTTATTTATTCAAAATAACTTACATATGAACAAAACCTCTTTCGCCGATTCCATCCACGCCAGAATGAATCTCTTCTTCTTCTCCCTTATTCTCCCGCCTCTCCTTCCTCACAGGATAATTTGTTATTACCCCCGTCATTACTATTTGCCTCTAGATGGAGTCTCGGTCGGTCTGAAGACTGTGAGTTGACAGCTCGGCCATCCACTTCTGAATCCGTCTCGAATTCTTCGTCTGCATCAACGATTTCAATGTCTTCCAACTCCGGAGATGATGTGATCCATGGTTTCATCCTCTCTGCAGTATACACTGATTTGAATGGTTTATGTGTTCTCTGTAAATCTGGTGGATCGGTGATTAAGTATCTGTCATGGTCCAGAACGTCAGATACATAGAATGGTCCTCGATATTTAGGTTCTAGTTTTCTGCTACCTCCGGTAGCGGGGGGAATATGTTCAATCACTATCAGTTCTCCCTGTGTATATTTTCTTGGAGTGCGGTATCGTTCATCAAATTTTGCCTTCCATCGGGCCCGCTCAGCTTCAATTCGTGATGCTATCTCTCGTCTCTTTACCGAAGAAGTGCTCGTCTCCTCTGCTGTCTCGTCGGCATTATCCTGCAGCGCATCTAGTATCCTGTTTGAAATGACATCTCTCAGTGGAAAATCAAATACTACTTCATTTGGGCTGTAACCGGTTGTCTGGTTTTGCTGCGTGTTCAACGCCCACTGCATTTCCCGTATGTGTCGGTCCCATTCAGTTTCACTCGTCGTATCAGTTCTAATAAATTGTAGTATTGATTGGTTAGCGCGTTCAATCACTCCATTTGCGCGAGGTGTGCGTGTCGCGTTTAGAACATGTTGGATTCCATTCTTCGCACAGAAGTCCTTAAATGATTTTGACGTAAATGCGGTACCTCTATCGGTAACGATCTTCCTTGGTAAACCGAAGTATGTCGTCAATTCTCGTAGTGCCTTTATTACTGAGTTCGTTTTGGTACTACTTACTGCTTTAACTACGATGTACCTGGAGAAATTATCAATAATACCCAAGACGTGGGTGTGTCCAGCTCTGCGTTTTGGAAATGGTCCGAGGTGATCAATATGTAACACTCGGAATGGAATAGGCACAATATCATCTCCGTGTAGCTCGGCTTCCTTTTTCCCTCCTGGTCGCTTGTTATATAGGCACTCCAAGCATGCTTTCATGTACGCCTTTACGTATCGTCGCATTCGTTTGAACCAAAAGTGTTTCCGTAGTCTCTGAATGACTTTGTCTTCGCCGAAATGTCCAGAATCATCATGTGCTGTCTTCACGATTTTTCCTCTAACTGCTCTTGGCACAACCCACTTTGACTTCTGTTATCTCGGGGTCTGATCACTGTAAGGTAGCCAGCCAGTCTGTTGTATCTATTCCTATTTGTAAAACTTTATGCATAACTGTTGTTGGCGTGACGGCCTCACCTACCGGAGCACGACTCAGGGCGTCCGCATGTTGAAGTCGATTCGCTGAACGATGGATAACCTAGAAGTCGAATTCCATTAATTTTAGCCACCATCTGCTGATTCTTGGGTTTAGCGGCTTGCTTACTTTAGTCGTCTGGATTGCAGCACAGTCAGTCACCACAGTAAATTTTTTTCCGAGCAGGTAAATTCTAAACCTCTCCAAACTACATACCACAGCCAATACCTCTAATTCGTGACTATGATATCTTGACTCCATTTCGGTACAGTGTCGGCTAAAATAGAACATTGGTCGTACAACACCCTTTGCTTGCTGTTGCATCAAAACTCCGGCCACTCCTATGCTGCTCGCATCAGTATGCACTTCATGCTGTTTGGTTGGATCGTAGAGTACTAATAACGGCTCGTTGCACAACTCGTTGCACAACTCGTCCCGAAGCAACTCAAATGCGTCTTGTTGGCTCTTCGTCCAGTTGAATTTTTCATCTTTTTTTAATAAGATCGTGAGTGGTTTGGCTTTCATCGCGAAGTCCGATATAAATTTCCGGAAATAACCCGCCAAACCGAGAAATTTGCGAACTTCATGTTGATTCACAGGTACTGGGAACTCTCTTATACTCTCAGTTTTTTTTTGACCCAGGCTTTATCCCATTTTTACTTATTTCGTGTCCTAGGAATGTTATCTCACCAGACAGGAAAATGCATTTCTTCCTTCGCAGCGTCAGACCTGTAATTCTTAAAATCTGCAACAGTTTTTCCAGTCTTCGTAGCCCTTCCTCAATAGTGGCACTCGGGATGATGATATCATCCACATAGGCTAAGGCCTCCCCTGGTCCCATTCGTGCAATTATTTTATCATTCACTAGGTTTTGAAAAACAGCAGGAGCGTTTACAAGCCCAAATGGCATATAATTATGCTCTAAATGCTTGTCCATAGTGGAGAATGCTGTGTACTGCTTCGACGTCTCTTCTAATGGAATCTGATAGTATCCGGCCAGCACGTCTAAAGTCGTGAAGAATTTATTTCCCGATAGCGAAGATAGTTGTTCGTCGATAACCGGCATCGGGAACGGCTGTTTTTTGGTGATTGCATTTAATGCCCGGTAATCGATGCAAAGCCAATCATCCTTTCCTTCTTTTGTTACAAGCACAACTGGTGATGAGTACGGAGATGTACTGTGCCTAACTATGCCTTGGTCCAATAATTTTTTTGTGATTTCATTTACTTTCTCTCTCTTAGCGAAAGGGATACGGTATGGTCGAAGGTTTATCGGTTCGTTTTTCTCCAATTTAATTTTCAATTCGGCTTCAGTACATATTCCCAATTCAGACCAATCGTCGGCAAATCGATCACTGTAGGTCTTCAGTAGGTCTCGAAGCTGTTCTCGTTCTTTTGTATTAATAGGACCGGTATTTAGGTCAATGTCCTCCGTTGATTCCATTCGACATTCTCGCGACTCAATGATCAGTCTACTCCCCTTAGAGCAAAGTGTGTCGGCTCCCAATAATACCTCTTGCGATAGTTCCTCGTCAGGTACTAAATACAGTCGACAGTTTCTTGTGACAATGGATCATCTGCAAGTCGATATGTTCTGTTGCTTTGAGGGCACCCCTGGCAAATCCCGTCAGTATTATGGGTTGATCCGTGCAGATTCCTCCTAATTTATTTCCCAACGTTTGACGAATTAGCGATTTCTCACTTCCTATGTCTAAGCGAGCTTGAACAACTTGGTTTTTCAATAATATGTCCTTGATGACTTTCGCTGGCTTATTCTCGTCGTTTGTAGTCACGGCTAACACCGCCAAACTTTGGTCTTCAATCTTTCCTGGACATTGATCGGTCCTGTGTGATGTTTGCTTGCATTTCATACATCTCATCCTTTTAGATCGGACAGTTTCTAGATATATGTCCTCTTTCCCGACAATTGAAACATATTGGTCCCTTTTCTCCATTGTTCGGTCGGGTTTCATTGTTTGTAGAAGCAACGTTCGGAATGTTATGTGGCTTTACTCTTATTTCAGTTTTTACACTTCTTAGTTCCATACATTTCGGCTTAGGTGAACGAGCTGTGAATCTTCGAACGGCTACAAGTAAATCGTTTGTTGTCGGGAACGGCATCCCTGATAAGGAATTTACCATCTGTGGCTCACGCATTTTCCTTCCTGTGGCTCCTTAGACAGTAGTTTATTATATCTTCGTCAAGCACGCCTCCTTTCCGGCCCCTACTGCATACTCTATGGAAAAACTCCTCTGGGCTTTCATTTATGTACCCTTCGTTTCATTTTCATGAGTGTCATATGGACGTCGGCCGCAGTCTCCGTCGTAGGAAAATCGCTTAACAGCCTGTAAACAAAGTCTGACCAGTTCAAATAAATCCGCAAAGAGTCTTTCCAACACCTTGCAGCTCCTTTTAGTTTCGCCTGTACGGCATGTATCAATAGGCCATCGTCCCAACAACATGCAGATTTCAACAGCGTTACGCGGTCTGCAAATTGTTTGGCTGTTAATGATTCCTCATCATATGGATCGAATTCTGAGATAACTCCATAATTCTTCGCACACTATGTCTATGGTCGGCCTGATACTCTTGTGATGATATTGGCGCTTGTATCGGATTTACACATGCAGCGATATTTGTCTGTGTGTTAATTTGCTTCACACACGGGGGTGGTGTTATTTCCAACTTCGTCTCCGTTACGCAGGTTTCGTTTCCATAGCCACAACCTTCTATACTACAAAGCCATGTACGGCAGTTGTGTGTGTATTATTTTGTGGTCCGGCTGAAACGTCAAACCTAACAAGGTTATGTACGAAAATACTCAAATCGAACGCGGTAAAACTATTTCGGCGCGAATAATTTCATGAAAATAATTACATATTGCTGTGAAAGAGCAAGTGGCCACCTTTACAAGTAACACATTTAATCACTCAATTTTTTTAAATTTCTTTAATCAAATCACATGAGGTTTACAGGAATATAATAGTTTCCACTGTAAGACACTAAAAAACACTAAAATCGAAATAAACTTCTTAATTTCTAGGTATCACTTCCATGCCAACGTTTTAATTCAATTGTTGTCAGGCATATCGACTAAATACCTTTCTTTTAACATAATTATTTCACTAAACAATAACAAAAAATAATTCTAAAATCCACTTCTCCATACGATTTGACAGAAACTGAATATTGCACCCGGACCACCGAATTGCTTACATGTGTGTGTGAACATGGCATGAGCATGGCTTTCTATATAGAAGGTTGTGCCATAGCCTATCGGCGCATCGGTATGTGTAACGTTCTCGCCATAGTTTGAGTCGGTGTACCTTTTCTCTGCAAGCCCTGGGGACGGAAATAAAACGACAGCATTTTGTTTTTTCTGGTCGGGTGAATTTGTGGTTATGTCCATCTGGATTGGTAATTCCTTTGCTACATTTATTTCCGCTCTCGATCCTCCAATTCCTGCAATGACCTTTTCTAGCATTTCTTTAAGTACACTTACCTCATGTGCAGGTTTCTCTATTTTTTCGGCGTCTTGATCCCCTTTATCAGCGTCCATTTCTATTTCGTCACCACCAATTACAGATGCTAAGCGTATGACTAACTCGGCTTTATTTCCTCCCGTTTCTTGGCCCAGTTCCATCAACCGTCGCTTAATCTCCTAGATTGTCAAAGTGCTGATCTGTACCTTCTCCATTTTCTTCCTTGGCAACATTCAAGGTTTCGGATTCGTCGCAAACCCACTTGGCCAATTTGCTTGAAGATTTCTCGAGAGTCTTGTACCAATCGTTGGCGTTATCTTTTTTTATCTCAGCAATCCCACTTCTGATTTGTCAGGAAATTTATTGGGTATATAGTTGGATTCAACGAGATAAACAACAATTTAATAACAAACAAACTATATCTTATTTATTCAAAATAACTTATAAACAAAACCTCTTTCGACGATTCCATCGACGCCAGAATGAATATCTTCTTCTTCTCCCTTATTCTCTCGCCTCTCCTTTCTCACAGGATAATTTGTTATTACCCCCGTCATTACTATTTGCCTCTAGATGGAGTCTCGGTCGGTCTGAAGACTGTGAGTTGACACAATTGAAATCCCCTAGGGGGAAAAGCGGCCATTTCGAGTTTATTGTGAATTATTTTCACTTACTCCATTACCCGCTAGCTGGCTTTTAGTTGTGTCGTGCTGATTTTCTCATATAAAAACGTCCATAAATAAAACTTCACTCGTATAATTATCAAAAATTATTATCTTTCGTTTTACTTTAGAAATTGTCGCATTAATTTTTCCATTGTGTCACAAATTCTTCTTTTAAGAATTTTTTTATTTATAAAGTGAGATTTCAAGTGAGATTTTACTCAAATCAGAAAATTTTGCGTTCCTTTTCTGCTCTGCTCATAAGTACTAAATAGTAGAAAAGGAACGCAGCTAATGTAAAACTAGAGAAAGTTTTTATTATCAAATAATTAATGATTATAAATGATTAACGACATCGACATTAGAGATATATTATTACCTTTTTTTCCACGGTACCAATTTTTTCGTGTCCAAACTTTCCGCACATGAGATTTATACAACCGTAAATTAGCTTATTTTTATGTTTGTTTATATTAATGTTTTTTTAAATAAATTAAACGATTGCACGATAAAAAATGTAGCTAAATATGTTTTACAGAATTAGAAAAGCCGATTTAGCGAGCATTTTAGCGGCGAAGTTAGTACAGCATGCACCTAAGATACTGATTTTCGAGCAAAAATTTTGTATGGAAATGTCAGTTAGCAGCGAACTTAAGCTGGCGACATACCCAAGCGTACATGCGTTGCATTCGTTGACAGATAATATCGTACCTCCGGAAGAACAACAACGTAAATGCCTTTTTTTAAATTACCCATGATAATTTTCCCATTTTTGCAAATTTCGAAATAATACTTAGGGACTGTCCATAAATTACGTAATCAAGTTTTTCTTGATTTAAGACCCCCCTCCCCCCAGTGTAGGCAACAGTAACATTAAGGAAACCTCCCCCCCCCTAAATAGTAATCATAATCATTTTAAAATTAGACATTTATTTTTATATTAAAATGTGATAATTCACAACCGTTGCGATCAAACATTCTCCTTGACTACGAGACGAGTAAAATTGACATTTGTCGATAATTCAGAATCCTACTTTTGCGATTTCAATTTCTGCAGTGCCAACGTAAGGGGATAAGAATATCAAAATGCATGTTTGAAAAAAATTTAATTTCAATTGATTGCGTAATTTATAACGTTTACCCCCCGTCCCTCCTACCGTAATAAAACGTAAGAAATCAGCATACCCCCCCCCCCTCCCCCTTAGATGATTACGTAATTTATGGACAACCCCTTATTCAGTTTTAATCAGAAGAATGTCTTTTAATTTCACACATAATTTCAAGGCGTTTAGAATATTTCCTCGTATTGTAATATTACTTTGTAGAAGATATTATTTTTCAATCGCGTTTCCTGAAAAAGTATTCATTTTGCATTTACGTCGTTGTTCTTCCGGAGGTACGATATAGAAGTGTGTATTCAAATGCGACCTGACGGAATATTCCGTGGATGTAAGCATGCCACGCAAAAGTCGGGCTACTTTCAACTTTTTCTACATTGCCGCATTCGATATACATATCACACACAACCAACACATGAACACGTTACTTAGATTTTCGGATTATATGTGAAAGCCGGGACGGAACGCAACCATGTAATTTTGTGTCAGAGGAAATTATGTGTCTGGGAGCCGCTAAATGCAATGCACGTACGCTTGTTGTATGTCTCCAGCTTTTGTACTTATTAAGGAAAGCTGAACGTGTAGAAGGAGTCATAGGCCTGTTCCCGTACTTTAATATTAAAAGAATTTTCGCTTTTTGTTTTTAAGAAGTGGGAGCCATTTTGTGAAAGTAACCCGCCTTGGCTAATTTCTTGTAATTCAAGAAGAAAACGTAAATCCCATTTATTTCGTAAAAAAGGCAAGTGTCAACTGGTTTGGACCTTACAATACAAAACTACAGGAAAGGCCTTCGCCGACGCAAAACTACAGGAAAGGCCTGCCCACGCTTTGGTAGTTGTCTGTACACTACAAGCGTAAAAACCGAGTGGAATAGAGGAGGGATATCTTTGTAAAAAAAACTAGTCTTAAAAAAGTATTCCACCGAACGCGGAAACACAAGCAGCTAACTAACCCAATTTGACAGTTGTGAGAACCCCAGATTTCACTACGCTCCCATACAGGGATTATACACACGAGAGCCTTCCTGTAGTTCTCTATCTAAGGTAAAACCCTTAGACAAGAGAGCTACAGGAAAGGCCCTCGGGTATAAAATTTCTGTATGGCATCATAGAGAAATCCGGGGTTCAGTTAACTGTCAAATTGGGTTAGTTAGCTTCATGTTCTCCCCACTCGGTAGAATAATTTTTTAAAACGAGTGTTAAGTTAAAGAGGGTTAAAGTAGTCTCAAATTATATTCTCCAAACTAACTTAAAAAAAGAAAGAAAGTATAAAGAATGGTTTCAAGTGTAAAGTTCTTACGAGTGTGTTTTCTGTGAAAAAAAGAACAATAAAGTGTGCAGTTTATGAATGTAGGAATAATATGAAAGGAGGTGGGTCACAGCCCATACAAAATTACCCCAGGCCCGGCGCAAAAGAAAAGTATCTCAGATTATCGACTATAATGAGTATTGAATTTCTGTATAGTTGTTATATCCCGTAACTGTGGCTAAGGTGTTAATAATGCTATTTCTTTTAATTCGGGCGAAATGACTAATTAACCCTGTATTTTTGTAACGCCATCACTTATTTTCATGAATAAGGTATCAGTGTACGCAGAATACTCCCACCTATCTAAAATTGTAAAAGCGACGGTACCACAGTACCAATTCCCATAGTTATGAGTCGTCAAAGTCAAAATTTTGGTATTTTTAACAAAAATGTCACCTTCAACCACCTTTTTCTCCAAAATAAAAACAAATGATGGTCCCAAAAGGATGGAGGAAGGTACTAGATCTAATGAACAAAGCTTAAAGAATCTCCGAGTAACAAGAAACAGTGTGGTTCCAACAAAGAAAAAAAGAGAGTTGGCTCAAATTCCTGACCCCGCTTCGCCCCAACCTAGTATAAGTTCCTCAGTTATCCCGAAACAAAATGTGAGCAACAAACCAACAGTAAAGCCTTCTGTGAGTTCGGATAAAACTAAATCCACACCTATGGGTTACATTGAGCAAGACTCGGGCCCCTTTCATGTCCTTGTATAAAAAAACAAACCCTCTAGACGAAATTGTAAAGCTGGAAACAGATTGAACGTTCATAAGCGTTCGTCAGCGCTGTGAAATGTCAAAAGACGTTCTTAACGTTGGGCGTAAACACATTGAACGGTGATCAGAGCTCGCATGCGCTGACAAACTTGATGCTTAAAACTAATTTCATGTAACATTTAAAATAAATAAACATAAAATAATAAAAAAAAACGCTTTCTTTTTAAATTGTAAAACAATAAATAAAAAAACAGCCCAAATTGACAATCACAACTGCCAAAAACGACAAACAACGCTAAGCTACGTCGATCAGAATATAAATAGAGTCTATTCCAGCGCTGATGAACGCTGATAACCGTGCAATCTGTTCACTACAATTAGGTTATGTGTATTCATTTTAATTTTGACATATCTCAGCGCTGATGGACGCTTATGAACGTTCAATCTGTTTCCAGCTTAAACGATCTAAATCCACTATCCTCGGGCAAATGCCTAATAAGGGCCTCCACCACTGGTGTTACACACATCGCTAGGTTGGCACCGGGTAAATGCAGACTCACATTTGACAATGCAACCAACGCCAATAATTTCATTCGAAACTGCCCCCTGGATCCAAAATTCAGGGCATTCTTTCCCTTAGGACTTATGGCCATCCCGTGGGCATTGCCCTTCGACATTATCGCAGTTGGGCAGCCCTCAACGGAAAACGCAGGAAGTCACCGATACTACAACCCCGAATCAGTCTGGCCAGAAAAGAAGCTGAGGAATCGGAATTCCAAATTAATTTTAATGAATAGTTAGTTGTGTAACTGTCGGGAAGTTTGATTGAGCTCGCGCTCGAAGATAAGAGAGGAAGGATGCTACATTGCCTCAAGGGCCATAAACATTTTACAAAAAAATGAAAGAGAAGAGGTCACTAGTGACCAAAAGAGTGGCTGGACGAAGTCCAAAGAGAGGGATATCGCCATGGAAAAAAACTTTTTTTGCCTCCACTACACTTGGTTGGGCACGTCTAGCGATGCTCTAGCTAACTCGCTTGATGGGGGGGGGGGGGTTCGTAGTGTAGGGAGCCAATGAAAGGGGGTGACAGTTTGAAATAAACTAACGAATACCACGTGCCGCTGAGAACCAAACAAAAAAACTAATAAAAATCACGAGAGGGCGATAGGGGAAAACGTCCGAGGCCATCGAGAGAGCTAAAAGGGGGTCTCGGTGTCGCAGCCATGCGGAAGGATGCGGTCAGGGATAAAATGCTGAAAATGAAAATCTAGATAATACTGGTACTTACATATTGCGCGAGGCCCACAGCCTCCCCGCCGGTCACCATGCCCCTGCTGCCCCTCTATTTACCTACATCATGACGGATGCCGTGGAAAAAGCCAAGGAAAATAAAATTTCGCTAAAATTTGGGATCCGAAAATACATATAAACGAAAACTTTGTTACAAAAAAAATTCCATTGCCCTACAAGCGACAAAAAAACGAGCTATCATGGCTAAGTGCCAACATTGAGAAATAAAATTACGGTGAAATATTTCTCTTTTGCATGCCTGTATACAAAATTCGTACTTGGTTTTTTTTCTATTAATGATTATTAATGAACTTCAAATATACTGTTTCATTTAATATTATTTTGTGTTATTACTTTTTCTTTTTTGTTGTTTTGCTTTTTCTTTTATATCAATTTGTTATCTTATTTTTATTATTTTTTTCTTATTGTACTTATTGTATTTTTCTTCTGAAATACTATTACAAGTCTTACGGATTAAGCCAAAAAATATCCTATTTAGAACTAAGATATCCTATTAGAACTAAGACAAATTGTCATTATATAAGAAACAGAGAACGAAACATTTTTTTGTGGAGTAATCCATTATCAATAAACTTTAAATATGCTGTTTCATTTATTATTATTTTGTATTCGCTTTTTCTGTTGTTTTGGCTTTTTCTTTTATACTAACTGGCTATTTTATTTTATTATTTTTTTATTATCGTACTTATTTATTTTTTTCTACTAATTTTGTTTTTAAAATACTATTACAAGTCTTACGAAAAATTTTACAGATATGCCATTTAGAACTAAGAAAAATTATTATTGTGTGAGAAACAGAGGATGAAGCATTTTCTTTTTTATTGGAGAAAACATTTTCTTTCTTTATAACAGTAATAATAAAAAGAAATACAATGTAAGTATATAATTTGCTTCTCCCTAATCCTGTCTTCGTTTATATATTTTTTTTTTCTGTGAGTAACTCCAGTTTATATAAAAAGTTCAATTACACAATAATCACAACTATAATACCAAATAATAAATTCAATATTGTCACCTTACTTTAAACATCATGTGGTGAGAGAAATCCCTGTGTAGGGTGCATTCTAGAAATCTGAACAAAACCCCAATTGCACATTCAGCTTTAGTCGGAAACCAGTCACAGGTAGGACATCTTACGACATCCCCACTATCAGGATGCAATTTAAAACTGAAACTGCAGGATTATCTCCGCTAAAAGGATCAAAAAAAGTGAACACCACGGGCAGCTTTGGTGGTTTTCAAATAAGCCAGGTCAGGCTGGAGCCGATCGCTGCAACTCTCGTCTTATCTCCACTGGACCACACCAGTTAAAAAGCCACAATCCACGAGTCTTTTTCTAATTAAACACAATTTATACACGAATAACTTATGGGATGGGTTTTTTCTCTTTATTGATTAACTATTGCATGTCGGAAATGCTATTACCACTAATTATTTGTATTACATTGAAATCATTCAGAGATTTTTAAGAAGAAAAAAAATGTGTAATTAATCGCGCACAATTTAAACGCTCTGAAGCACACTTTGCCAGGTGGCCAAGATGACCCACTTCACAGCACACAAAGTAAAACGAAAATGAAAATTGTAAATGTTAAAGAAAACACATTTTCATGTCGCGAAGATCTAGTGAGAATTGAACCGATTATAGTCACCGACGATGATGCTCCAAAAAATAAATTTACCATCTACTCTTGTCGACTGCTGCTACCCGAATGTAAGAAGCCACGCATCTCGACCAAAACTTTTTTGTTTCTCCCTGACCACAGGGTCTCGCACAAAAAAATCGCGTTTACACCGCGCAATTTTTGTATTGCCAGTGCTTTTTGGTCTAAATTTCTGTTGCCGAAAGGGAGAGAGTCATGAATAATCATAGTGGAATGAAGGAATGGATTACTGATTTTCCTGTCCCACGCATACCAAACAACCTAAGTGAAGCGCGTCTTTTCTGGAAAAAGCCAGATGGAGTGCTTCCATTGGTCAAGGGACATGACCCGTTCGAGGCGTCCATGGGGAAAGGGGTTGGGTGGGCAATAAAACAGCGGATAAGAATTATTTAAAGAAGAGCCCAACAAGGGGAAATAGCGTAAAAACCGAGTGGAATAGAGGAGGGATATCTTTGTAAAAAAAACTAGTCTTAAAAAAGTATTCCACCGAACGCGGAAACACAAGCAGCTAACTAACCCAATTTGACAGTTGTGAGAACCCCAGATTTCACTACGCTCCCATACAGGGATTATACACACGAGAGCCTTCCTGTAGTTCTCTATCTAAGGTAAAACCCTTAGACAAGAGAGCTACAGGAAAGGCCCTCGGGTATAAAATTTCTGTATGGCATCATAGAGAAATCCGGGGTTCAGTTAACTGTCAAATTGGGTTAGTTAGCTTCATGTTCTCCCCACTCGGTAGAATAATTTTTTAAAACGAGTGTTAAGTTAAAGAGGGTTAAAGTAGTCTCAAATTATATTCTCCAAACTAACTTAAAAAAAGAAAGAAAGTATAAAGAATGGTTTCAAGTGTAAAGTTCTTACGAGTGTGTTTTCTGTGAAAAAAAGAACAATAAAGTGTGCAGTTTATGAATGTAGGAATAATATGAAAGGAGGTGGGTCACAGCCCATACAAAATTACCCCAGGCCCGGCGCAAAAGAAAAGTATCTCAGATTATCGACTATAATGAGTATTGAATTTCTGTATAGTTGTTATATCCCGTAACTGTGGCTAAGGTGTTAATAATGCTATTTCTTTTAATTCGGGCGAAATGACTAATTAACCCTGTATTTTTGTAACGCCATCACTTATTTTCATGAATAAGGTATCAGTGTACGCAGAATACTCCCACCTATCTAAAATTGTAAAAGCGACGGTACCACAGTACCAATTCCCATAGTTATGAGTCGTCAAAGTCAAAATTTTGGTATTTTTAACAAAAATGTCACCTTCAACCACCTTTTTCTCCAAAATAAAAACAAATGATGGTCCCAAAAGGATGGAGGAAGGTACTAGATCTAATGAACAAAGCTTAAAGAATCTCCGAGTAACAAGAAACAGTGTGGTTCCAACAAAGAAAAAAAGAGAGTTGGCTCAAATTCCTGACCCCGCTTCGCCCCAACCTAGTATAAGTTCCTCAGTTATCCCGAAACAAAATGTGAGCAACAAACCAACAGTAAAGCCTTCTGTGAGTTCGGATAAAACTAAATCCACACCTATGGGTTACATTGAGCAAGACTCGGGCCCCTTTCATGTCCTTGTATAAAAAAACAAACCCTCTAGACGAAATTGTAAAGCTGGAAACAGATTGAACGTTCATAAGCGTTCGTCAGCGCTGTGAAATGTCAAAAGACGTTCTTAACGTTGGGCGTAAACACATTGAACGGTGATCAGAGCTCGCATGCGCTGACAAACTTGATGCTTAAAACTAATTTCATGTAACATTTAAAATAAATAAACATAAAATAATAAAAAAAAACGCTTTCTTTTTAAATTGTAAAACAATAAATAAAAAAACAGCCCAAATTGACAATCACAACTGCCAAAAACGACAAACAACGCTAAGCTACGTCGATCAGAATATAAATAGAGTCTATTCCAGCGCTGATGAACGCTGATAACCGTGCAATCTGTTCACTACAATTAGGTTATGTGTATTCATTTTAATTTTGACATATCTCAGCGCTGATGGACGCTTATGAACGTTCAATCTGTTTCCAGCTTAAACGATCTAAATCCACTATCCTCGGGCAAATGCCTAATAAGGGCCTCCACCACTGGTGTTACACACATCGCTAGGTTGGCACCGGGTAAATGCAGACTCACATTTGACAATGCAACCAACGCCAATAATTTCATTCGAAACTGCCCCCTGGATCCAAAATTCAGGGCATTCTTTCCCTTAGGACTTATGGCCATCCCGTGGGCATTGCCCTTCGACATTATCGCAGTTGGGCAGCCCTCAACGGAAAACGCAGGAAGTCACCGATACTACAACCCCGAATCAGTCTGGCCAGAAAAGAAGCTGAGGAATCGGAATTCCAAATTAATTTTAATGAATAGTTAGTTGTGTAACTGTCGGGAAGTTTGATTGAGCTCGCGCTCGAAGATAAGAGAGGAAGGATGCTACATTGCCTCAAGGGCCATAAACATTTTACAAAAAAATGAAAGAGAAGAGGTCACTAGTGACCAAAAGAGTGGCTGGACGAAGTCCAAAGAGAGGGATATCGCCATGGAAAAAAACTTTTTTTGCCTCCACTACACTTGGTTGGGCACGTCTAGCGATGCTCTAGCTAACTCGCTTGATGGGGGGGGGGGGGGGTTCGTAGTGTAGGGAGCCAATGAAAGGGGGTGACAGTTTGAAATAAACTAACGAATACCACGTGCCGCTGAGAACCAAACAAAAAAACTAATAAAAATCACGAGAGGGCGATAGGGGAAAACGTCCGAGGCCATCGAGAGAGCTAAAAGGGGGTCTCGGTGTCGCAGCCATGCGGAAGGATGCGGTCAGGGATAAAATGCTGAAAATGAAAATCTAGATAATACTGGTACTTACATATTGCGCGAGGCCCACAGCCTCCCCGCCGGTCACCATGCCCCTGCTGCCCCTCTATTTACCTACATCATGACGGATGCCGTGGAAAAAGCCAAGGAAAATAAAATTTCGCTAAAATTTGGGATCCGAAAATACATATAAACGAAAACTTTGTTACAAAAAAAATTCCATTGCCCTACAAGCGACAAAAAAACGAGCTATCATGGCTAAGTGCCAACATTGAGAAATAAAATTACGGTGAAATATTTCTCTTTTGCATGCCTGTATACAAAATTCGTACTTGGTTTTTTTTCTATTAATGATTATTAATGAACTTCAAATATACTGTTTCATTTAATATTATTTTGTGTTATTACTTTTTCTTTTTTGTTGTTTTGCTTTTTCTTTTATATCAATTTGTTATCTTATTTTTATTATTTTTTTCTTATTGTACTTATTGTATTTTTCTTCTGAAATACTATTACAAGTCTTACGGATTAAGCCAAAAAATATCCTATTTAGAACTAAGATATCCTATTAGAACTAAGACAAATTGTCATTATATAAGAAACAGAGAACGAAACATTTTTTTGTGGAGTAATCCATTATCAATAAACTTTAAATATGCTGTTTCATTTATTATTATTTTGTATTCGCTTTTTCTGTTGTTTTGGCTTTTTCTTTTATACTAACTGGCTATTTTATTTTATTATTTTTTTATTATCGTACTTATTTATTTTTTTCTACTAATTTTGTTTTTAAAATACTATTACAAGTCTTACGAAAAATTTTACAGATATGCCATTTAGAACTAAGAAAAATTATTATTGTGTGAGAAACAGAGGATGAAGCATTTTCTTTTTTATTGGAGAAAACATTTTCTTTCTTTATAACAGTAATAATAAAAAGAAATACAATGTAAGTATATAATTTGCTTCTCCCTAATCCTGTCTTCGTTTATATATTTTTTTTTTCTGTGAGTAACTCCAGTTTATATAAAAAGTTCAATTACACAATAATCACAACTATAATACCAAATAATAAATTCAATATTGTCACCTTACTTTAAACATCATGTGGTGAGAGAAATCCCTGTGTAGGGTGCATTCTAGAAATCTGAACAAAACCCCAATTGCACATTCAGCTTTAGTCGGAAACCAGTCACAGGTAGGACATCTTACGACATCCCCACTATCAGGATGCAATTTAAAACTGAAACTGCAGGATTATCTCCGCTAAAAGGATCAAAAAAAGTGAACACCACGGGCAGCTTTGGTGGTTTTCAAATAAGCCAGGTCAGGCTGGAGCCGATCGCTGCAACTCTCGTCTTATCTCCACTGGACCACACCAGTTAAAAAGCCACAATCCACGAGTCTTTTTCTAATTAAACACAATTTATACACGAATAACTTATGGGATGGGTTTTTTCTCTTTATTGATTAACTATTGCATGTCGGAAATGCTATTACCACTAATTATTTGTATTACATTGAAATCATTCAGAGATTTTTAAGAAGAAAAAAAATGTGTAATTAATCGCGCACAATTTAAACGCTCTGAAGCACACTTTGCCAGGTGGCCAAGATGACCCACTTCACAGCACACAAAGTAAAACGAAAATGAAAATTGTAAATGTTAAAGAAAACACATTTTCATGTCGCGAAGATCTAGTGAGAATTGAACCGATTATAGTCACCGACGATGATGCTCCAAAAAATAAATTTACCATCTACTCTTGTCGACTGCTGCTACCCGAATGTAAGAAGCCACGCATCTCGACCAAAACTTTTTTGTTTCTCCCTGACCACAGGGTCTCGCACAAAAAAATCGCGTTTACACCGCGCAATTTTTGTATTGCCAGTGCTTTTTGGTCTAAATTTCTGTTGCCGAAAGGGAGAGAGTCATGAATAATCATAGTGGAATGAAGGAATGGATTACTGATTTTCCTGTCCCACGCATACCAAACAACCTAAGTGAAGCGCGTCTTTTCTGGAAAAAGCCAGATGGAGTGCTTCCATTGGTCAAGGGACATGACCCGTTCGAGGCGTCCATGGGGAAAGGGGTTGGGTGGGCAATAAAACAGCGGATAAGAATTATTTAAAGAAGAGCCCAACAAGGGGAAATAGCGTAAAAACCGAGTGGAATAGAGGAGGGATATCTTTGTAAAAAAAACTAGTCTTAAAAAAGTATTCCACCGAACGCGGAAACACAAGCAGCTAACTAACCCAATTTGACAGTTGTGAGAACCCCAGATTTCACTACGCTCCCATACAGGGATTATACACACGAGAGCCTTCCTGTAGTTCTCTATCTAAGGTAAAACCCTTAGACAAGAGAGCTACAGGAAAGGCCCTCGGGTATAAAATTTCTGTATGGCATCATAGAGAAATCCGGGGTTCAGTTAACTGTCAAATTGGGTTAGTTAGCTTCATGTTCTCCCCACTCGGTAGAATAATTTTTTAAAACGAGTGTTAAGTTAAAGAGGGTTAAAGTAGTCTCAAATTATATTCTCCAAACTAACTTAAAAAAAGAAAGAAAGTATAAAGAATGGTTTCAAGTGTAAAGTTCTTACGAGTGTGTTTTCTGTGAAAAAAAGAACAATAAAGTGTGCAGTTTATGAATGTAGGAATAATATGAAAGGAGGTGGGTCACAGCCCATACAAAATTACCCCAGGCCCGGCGCAAAAGAAAAGTATCTCAGATTATCGACTATAATGAGTATTGAATTTCTGTATAGTTGTTATATCCCGTAACTGTGGCTAAGGTGTTAATAATGCTATTTCTTTTAATTCGGGCGAAATGACTAATTAACCCTGTATTTTTGTAACGCCATCACTTATTTTCATGAATAAGGTATCAGTGTACGCAGAATACTCCCACCTATCTAAAATTGTAAAAGCGACGGTACCACAGTACCAATTCCCATAGTTATGAGTCGTCAAAGTCAAAATTTTGGTATTTTTAACAAAAATGTCACCTTCAACCACCTTTTTCTCCAAAATAAAAACAAATGATGGTCCCAAAAGGATGGAGGAAGGTACTAGATCTAATGAACAAAGCTTAAAGAATCTCCGAGTAACAAGAAACAGTGTGGTTCCAACAAAGAAAAAAAGAGAGTTGGCTCAAATTCCTGACCCCGCTTCGCCCCAACCTAGTATAAGTTCCTCAGTTATCCCGAAACAAAATGTGAGCAACAAACCAACAGTAAAGCCTTCTGTGAGTTCGGATAAAACTAAATCCACACCTATGGGTTACATTGAGCAAGACTCGGGCCCCTTTCATGTCCTTGTATAAAAAAACAAACCCTCTAGACGAAATTGTAAAGCTGGAAACAGATTGAACGTTCATAAGCGTTCGTCAGCGCTGTGAAATGTCAAAAGACGTTCTTAACGTTGGGCGTAAACACATTGAACGGTGATCAGAGCTCGCATGCGCTGACAAACTTGATGCTTAAAACTAATTTCATGTAACATTTAAAATAAATAAACATAAAATAATAAAAAAAAACGCTTTCTTTTTAAATTGTAAAACAATAAATAAAAAAACAGCCCAAATTGACAATCACAACTGCCAAAAACGACAAACAACGCTAAGCTACGTCGATCAGAATATAAATAGAGTCTATTCCAGCGCTGATGAACGCTGATAACCGTGCAATCTGTTCACTACAATTAGGTTATGTGTATTCATTTTAATTTTGACATATCTCAGCGCTGATGGACGCTTATGAACGTTCAATCTGTTTCCAGCTTAAACGATCTAAATCCACTATCCTCGGGCAAATGCCTAATAAGGGCCTCCACCACTGGTGTTACACACATCGCTAGGTTGGCACCGGGTAAATGCAGACTCACATTTGACAATGCAACCAACGCCAATAATTTCATTCGAAACTGCCCCCTGGATCCAAAATTCAGGGCATTCTTTCCCTTAGGACTTATGGCCATCCCGTGGGCATTGCCCTTCGACATTATCGCAGTTGGGCAGCCCTCAACGGAAAACGCAGGAAGTCACCGATACTACAACCCCGAGTCAGTCTGGCCAGAAAAGAAGCTGAGGAATCGGAATTCCAAATTAATTTTAATGAATAGTTAGTTGTGTAACTGTCGGGAAGTTTGATTGAGCTCGCGCTCGAAGATAAGAGAGGAAGGATGCTACATTGCCTCAAGGGCCATAAACATTTTACAAAAAAATGAAAGAGAAGGGGTCACTAGTGACCAAAAGAGTGGCTGGACGAAGTCCAAAGAGAGGGATATCGCCATGGAAAAAAACTTTTTTTGCCTCCACTACACTTGGTTGGGCACGTCTAGCGATGCTCTAGCTAACTCGCTTGATGGGGGGGGGGGGGTTCGTAGTGTAGGGAGCCAATGAAAGGGGGTGACAGTTTGAAATAAACTAACGAATACCACGTGCCGCTGAGAACCAAACAAAAAAACTAATAAAAATCACGAGAGGGCGATAGGGGAAAACGTCCGAGGCCATCGAGAGAGCTAAAAGGGGGTCTCGGTGTCGCAGCCATGCGGAAGGATGCGGTCAGGGATAAAATGCTGAAAATGAAAATCTAGATAATACTGGTACTTACATATTGCGCGAGGCCCACAGCCTCCCCGCCGGTCACCATGCCCCTGCTGCCCCTCTATTTACCTACATCATGACGGATGCCGTGGAAAAAGCCAAGGAAAATAAAATTTCGCTAAAATTTGGGATCCGAAAATACATATAAACGAAAACTTTGTTACAAAAAAAATTCCATTGCCCTACAAGCGACAAAAAAACGAGCTATCATGGCTAAGTGCCAACATTGAGAAATAAAATTACGGTGAAATATTTCTCTTTTGCATGCCTGTATACAAAATTCGTACTTGGTTTTTTTTCTATTAATGATTATTAATGAACTTCAAATATACTGTTTCATTTAATATTATTTTGTGTTATTACTTTTTCTTTTTTGTTGTTTTGCTTTTTCTTTTATATCAATTTGTTATCTTATTTTTATTATTTTTTTCTTATTGTACTTATTGTATTTTTCTTCTGAAATACTATTACAAGTCTTACGGATTAAGCCAAAAAATATCCTATTTAGAACTAAGATATCCTATTAGAACTAAGACAAATTGTCATTATATAAGAAACAGAGAACGAAACATTTTTTTGTGGAGTAATCCATTATCAATAAACTTTAAATATGCTGTTTCATTTATTATTATTTTGTATTCGCTTTTTCTGTTGTTTTGGCTTTTTCTTTTATACTAACTGGCTATTTTATTTTATTATTTTTTTATTATCGTACTTATTTATTTTTTTCTACTAATTTTGTTTTTAAAATACTATTACAAGTCTTACGAAAAATTTTACAGATATGCCATTTAGAACTAAGAAAAATTATTATTGTGTGAGAAACAGAGGATGAAGCATTTTCTTTTTTATTGGAGAAAACATTTTCTTTCTTTATAACAGTAATAATAAAAAGAAATACAATGTAAGTATATAATTTGCTTCTCCCTAATCCTGTCTTCGTTTATATATTTTTTTTTTCTGTGAGTAACTCCAGTTTATATAAAAAGTTCAATTACACAATAATCACAACTATAATACCAAATAATAAATTCAATATTGTCACCTTACTTTAAACATCATGTGGTGAGAGAAATCCCTGTGTAGGGTGCATTCTAGAAATCTGAACAAAACCCCAATTGCACATTCAGCTTTAGTCGGAAACCAGTCACAGGTAGGACATCTTACGACATCCCCACTATCAGGATGCAATTTAAAACTGAAACTGCAGGATTATCTCCGCTAAAAGGATCAAAAAAAGTGAACACCACGGGCAGCTTTGGTGGTTTTCAAATAAGCCAGGTCAGGCTGGAGCCGATCGCTGCAACTCTCGTCTTATCTCCACTGGACCACACCAGTTAAAAAGCCACAATCCACGAGTCTTTTTCTAATTAAACACAATTTATACACGAATAACTTATGGGATGGGTTTTTTCTCTTTATTGATTAACTATTGCATGTCGGAAATGCTATTACCACTAATTATTTGTATTACATTGAAATCATTCAGAGATTTTTAAGAAGAAAAAAAATGTGTAATTAATCGCGCACAATTTAAACGCTCTGAAGCACACTTTGCCAGGTGGCCAAGATGACCCACTTCACAGCACACAAAGTAAAACGAAAATGAAAATTGTAAATGTTAAAGAAAACACATTTTCATGTCGCGAAGATCTAGTGAGAATTGAACCGATTATAGTCACCGACGATGATGCTCCAAAAAATAAATTTACCATCTACTCTTGTCGACTGCTGCTACCCGAATGTAAGAAGCCACGCATCTCGACCAAAACTTTTTTGTTTCTCCCTGACCACAGGGTCTCGCACAAAAAAATCGCGTTTACACCGCGCAATTTTTGTATTGCCAGTGCTTTTTGGTCTAAATTTCTGTTGCCGAAAGGGAGAGAGTCATGAATAATCATAGTGGAATGAAGGAATGGATTACTGATTTTCCTGTCCCACGCATACCAAACAACCTAAGTGAAGCGCGTCTTTTCTGGAAAAAGCCAGATGGAGTGCTTCCATTGGTCAAGGGACATGACCCGTTCGAGGCGTCCATGGGGAAAGGGGTTGGGTGGGCAATAAAACAGCGGATAAGAATTATTTAAAGAAGAGCCCAACAAGGGGAAATAGATGGGATTACAGGGTGTAAACGAGGGATTCTTTAAAGTTCGTTGGGGCTATGTCCATTGCCAAGCAAAGATAAATTGGCGCAATTAGTAACGAATTTTTCTTATCGGCTTCTGGGACAGGGCTTATTAATTTAAATTATGGAGGGGTGTACTGAACGAAAATTTGATCCCTCGGACATGCCGACCGTTACAACGCGGATACTCTAAACCGAACGGAGAGAAGGGAGATAGGAGCCGAAAGACGAGGAGGCTCGGGAAGGTCATAGTGGATACTGTCAAATGTGATTTGCTGACGCATGGAGGAAACTCCTACAAGGGGTGAACCGAGTCTCGCCTAAATTCCAATGGTACGGAGAAGTAGGTACACTAAGGTTACAGGGGAGAAAGGTGAAGGCGCCCTATTAAGCTTGTGCGGCTCGACCCATGACCCTGAGATAAAGAGTCTCATGCTCTACCGACTGAGCTAGCCGGGCTAAGCCGTACTGTATAGGGATAATGTAGATGCCAAAAAGGAGCAATACCTACAAGAACTTAAGTGCAATGGTAAGAAAAGAGTGGTAAAAGGGAGTGAGATTGAAAGAGTGGTCTAGTCGCACGGTGCGGTGCGGTTTGGAGTGTGAGTTCTCGGCGGAACAAAAGAGAAAAGGGAAAAGCAACGCTCCCAATTATCAGTTGGTAGGAAACAACAACGTATGTTGTAATGCTTATAATGTGATTTTGACGTAAAGCAAAAACGTTTCAAATGGCTGATAACTGATTGTGATTGTGATAGGGAGCAAACAATGACTTCCTGCCATAAGTGACATATTTCCCTTTTTTGGGAGAGTCGAAATGCAGTGTCCGATCTGATGTTTGTTCAACATGCGGTTTTTAAATAATAACACTTTTTGCGATTACTTGTTTAAATCTTTTATTATCTAGTATTATTCGGTATTTTAATTAAGTCTTATCACTAGTATTTATAATTAGGTTTATTATTTATGTTCTTTACAAATTTTATTTAGCGCGCGGCGGGACCTTGAGTGTCGCTATGGAGGAACCTTGGACAGTGAGTGAGAGAACTTGGAGATGCCGGAAATTGGCTATCTCGATAAACACGATCGGGACGGAACGGGACACGGGAAGATCACTGAACTTTGATCGAGATAGTGTTCCGATTGATCGTGTTTATCGTTTTTCGGAATATGTTGTGCGACTTTGTGTGCAACTTAATAATTAAGTTTGTACGCAGTCGCCACATACTCCCCCCCCAGCGTAGCGTTAACGGAATGTTACCGCTTTAGACGGCTTAGCTTCGTTGTCGCGGTCGCAACCGAAGGCTGGCTTTAGCCTGTCAATGGATATTGACTTGGTTGTGCCGTTCAATTTGACAACGAAGTGTTTTCGTAATCGTTTGATTACTTCATATGGGCCCTCATATGGAGGTTCGAAAGGTTTTCGAACTCTGTCGACTCGTATGAAGACGTAGTCGGCGTTCTCCAGGGCTTCTGGCACGTAGACATCCTTTTGGACGGGCTGCCGAGGATGTATTGCCTTAATGTTCTGCGTGTGAGAACGAAGGCGAGAGAGGAATTCTGATTCTTCAATTGGATTCTCATCTGTTGGGATAGAAATCGAATTGGGAAGTCTCAGATTCTGACCGTATACGAGCTCGGCTGGTGAGCATTGTAAGTCGGTCTTAATTGCCGTGCGTATGCCTAACATGACAAAGGGCAAGTCTTCACTCCAATGTGTAGTGTTGTCCCTTGCCATTAAGGCTGCTTTTAGTTGCCTGTGGAACCGTTCAACCATCCCGTTTGCTTGCGGGTGGTAGGCGGTTGTCCGGATTCGATGAGTGCCGAGTAATTTGGCAACCTCATTGAACAGTTTCGATTCGAACTGCGTACCTTGATCGGTTGTGATCTCGAGTGGTACGCCGAATCGTGGGACAAATTCAGTGACGAATTTTCTTGCCACTGTTGAAGCTGAGATATCCCGAATTGGGTATGCTTCAGGCCATCGCGTGAATCTATCGACTATCGTTAAGATATAAGAGTATCCACGAGATGGGGGTAGGGGTCCCACTATATCCATATGTATATGGTCAAATCTATTATTTGGAAGTTTGAAAGCTTCCAATGGAGATTTGGTATGTCGTGAAACTTTGGACTTTTGGCAACCTAGGCATGATCGAGACCACTCATTGCAGTCTTTATTGATCGATGGCCAGAAGTATTTCTTGGTAACGGCTCGTCTTGTAGCGCGGATACCAGGATGAGAGAGACTATGTTCGGAGTTGAACGCTAGTCTCCGTAAGGAAATGGGTATGTAAGGCCTAGGAATGCCTAAACTATTTTCACACCACACCTGATGGGCGGTAAATGGTATTGGTGTGAGGACTAATTTTACCCGTGAGCCGTTGCTGGGGTGCTCTTGTAGAGACTTCAACTCTGTGTCACCTTGTTGAGCCTGAGCCAGTGTAGGCAGGTCGAAGGTGACCGAGTCGACGTTGTCGGTTGCTAGTGAGCGTGACAAGTAGTCCGCGACAACGTTTTGTTTACCTGACACATGTCTGATGTCTGTGGTAAACTGAGAGATTAGACCCAAATGTCTGGTCTGTCGAGGGGATCGTTCGGTCTTTGTGTGAAGGGCGCGAACCAGTGGTTTGTGATCAGTATAGACCACGAAATTGCGTCCTTCAACGAAATAACGGAAGTGTTTGATCGCTGCATAGATTGCGAGGAGTTCGCGATCGAATGCAGAGTACTTCCGTTCGGTTGGTGACAGCTTTTTGGAATAAAAAGCTAGAGGTTGCCACCGATGACCGTTGAATTGTTCCAAAACGCCTCCGATTGCATAATCAGAGGCATCAGTCGTAAGACTGTATTTTGCATCCTCGATTGGATGGTTCAGCAGAGTTGCTTCAGCCATCGAGGTTTTCACCTTGAGGAATGCCGCCTGACATTCTGCTGGCCAGTCAAAAACTTTATTGGCACGTGAGCGGTTGAGAAGGTCTCTCAAATGCTCGTTTATAGGCACCAACTGTTCAGCCAATTTTGGGATAAATCGGTGATAGAAATTCACCATTCCCAAAAACTTCTGGATCGATTTGACAGAAGTTGGAGGTGCGAGATCAACGATAGCCTGAACCCGATCGGAGGATGGAAGTATTCCATCCTTTGTGATGCGGTGGCTTAGAAACTTAATCTCTGTTGCACCAAAAACGCATTTCTCTAGCTTAATGGTTAAACCGAAGCTATCGAGGCGTTTAAAGAGCTCTTCGAGGTGAACGATATGCTCAGCCTCGGTTTTACTGGCGATAAGTATATCGTCCAAGTATACATAAACGAAGTCGAGATCTCTCGTAACTTCATTTATGAACCTTTGAAAGGTTTGGGCTGCATTTCGTAAGCCGAATGGCATACGTATAAACTCATATAGGCCGAATGGCGTAATGAGTGCAGTCTTATGCACGTCTTCTGGGGCGATTGGTATGTGATGATATGCACGTACCAAGTCAACCTTCGAAAAAATTGTGCAGCCGTGAAGATTCACGGAGAAATTCTGTATATGCGGGATCGGATATCTATCCGGCACAGTGACAGCATTAAGGCGACGGTAGTCGCCGCATGGCCTCCAATCATGAGAGTCCCGTTTAGGGACCAGATGAAGCGGAGATGCTGCGGGGGACGACGAAGGTCGACAAATCCCCAATTGGACCATATGGTCGAACTCTAACTTTGCCACCTTCAGTTTCTCCGGATGGAGTCGCCGAGCGGTGACAAATGGTAATTGCCCTTTTGTTACAATGTGGTGTTGCACATTGTGTTTAACCGGAAGGTTAAAATTGGGCGGTTTTGTTAACGAAGCGTACTTCGTTAATAGCTCTTTGTATATGCCAATAACTCGGCATGGAAATGTTTCGGGGTTGTAGTCGACGGTAGCGCACACGTTAATGCGAAACTTCGTGCGCTTGTCGACTAAATGCCGATATTCAAAATCGACGGACAATTTGAACTTCGTTAAGAAGTCCGCCCCGATAATGGCTTTAGTGGTGTCGGCTATAATAAAGTTGTAAACATATCGTCGGCGTAAGCCGAGTTCAAGTTCAAGCAACTTTGTGCCGAAAGTTCGGATCAGTGATCCGTTGGCCGCATACAGAAGGACGTTCGGGCTACCGTTATGGGCCGGGAACGCCTTGGCGGGAACAATTGAAACGTCAGAGCCCGAATCAATCAGAAAGTCCATCCGATTGTTGGTGTCTCTGACGAATAAACGATATGAGCGGCCGGTTATATGCTCGCTCATGTCGACCCCCTGACTCTTTAGTTTTTTTTAGGGGTGGTGGCCTTTTTCTTAGCCGGTTTGGCTTGGCCACCACCGAAACTGCAGGGGGCCTTGCAGGTGCGTGCCTCACTACCATAACGGTAGTGGAAGTAGCAGAGGCTACCCCGCAGTTTGTTGGCCCCTTGTGGCCGAGTGGCCGAGGGTTGTCGGGAGCCACCCTGCCGATTGGCAGGTGTTTGGCTTCTCGAGTGGCGCGGGCTTTTGTTAAGGTTGTCTAGCCTGGCCGTTAGTTTCCTAATGGCGCTTTCTAGCGACCTTAACGTGGGCTCCGCGTTTGCTGGCGTATTGGCTTGGACGGCGGACGCGTATGAGGCGCCTCCGTGTGGAAGCACCTCCCATACTTTGTCCGCCGTGGATGCCAACCCTGCTAGGGTTTGGTCGGCAGCGGTGGCCAATGTGACCTGGATGGCCTGTGGAAGCCTCCGCTCCCACAGGTTCCGGATCAGGTCATCATTTACTGCCGACGACCCGCCAGCCAGTGCCTTGAGAGCCTGGAGGAACTCGGAAGGTTTCCTATCTCCAGGCTCTTGCACTGATAGCAACTGCTCGAGCCGGCGCTTCTCGGAAGTGCCGTATTTCTCGAGCAGATGTTGTTTTAGCTCCTCATAGGTGGAGTTAGCATGGTCTACGGTGCTAAGCCGCATCGCCGTCACCGCTTCTTCCGGTAATGCGGCCATAACATTGTAGACCCTGCTACTGTCCGACTTATAGCCCGCCATCCTAAACATAATTTCCGCCTGGTAAAACCAGGAGGCGGGCTGGTGTGTCCAGAACTTGGGGATGTCTAGCTTCGACACTTTAATGCCGGCGACTCCCGAAGTTCCGGGCTTTGGTTCCTCTACTTCTGGTCGTTCCATGTGATCGTCTTGTTCCATGGATGAACCTTCGGTCCTTGACATATTGGAATTATTTTAAGAATATCGTAGATGTGATATAAAATCAAATTAGGAGAATTATCAACGAATTCAAAATTGGAACAATATAAGTAGTTTTAATTCTAGTAGTAATTATACTATCTTAAAGTGGAGCAAAAATTGGAAATGTCTTAAAACGCCTGTTTCCTTTGTCGATGTGACAATAAGAAAAAAAATCTATATAAATATATATGTATATGTATATATAAGTTATGAGTTATGAATTGCACCTCGATACTAATCGTACACTAAACTTCATTTCTTCCGTAGTTTTTGAAAAAAAAAATTGTTTAAAAAAAAATATGTATGTAAGTGCAATATGTAAAATTATGATAATTATGTATGTAAAAATTATGTTTACTATGTATGTATATATGTAAAAATTATGTTAATTATATATGTATTTATGTAAAAACTGTGTTAATTATGTATGTATATATGTAAAAATTGTGTTAATTATGTATTTATATATCCAAAACTTTTGTTAATTAATTTTAATATTAATATTATTAATATGCAAGTATATATTTTAAATTATCTGTTGCTCCTGTCGTGAAACGTGTCTTCCGCAATTGTTTTCGTCTTTTGTTCTGGTTTTTACCGTTGGCCTGTTGCTAAAACGTATCCCGTTTGGGAGAAATTATTCCTTTGGCTATATGATGCAGCAATTAATTTATGAAAATTTATGATTTCATATGTTGTAACTTATCTAAAATAAATTTTAATTTCTGTTAATTATTACAAATATAGGCCCAGATTCGTAATTCTGCCTTGTTATTGATTTTTTGTATAGGTGTTTATGGACTTTTATTTGCTTTCCAAAAATAAATATGTATATATTTGTTTTTTTTTTGTTTTGAAACTTGAAAACACTTTTAATTTATTGGTTTATATATATTTATATAAGATTTCCAAATTATTATTAGTTTTTTTTTTAAAACACAACAAAAACTTGGTCTTGCTTCGCTAAATAACTTTTTCAGTAAATATTAATCACATCAAATTATACACTGTGATTACAATACGTTTCTATTATTCGTGGCGTTTTTTTTTTTTAAAACAGCACTTCTCCGGCGTGTTTTTGCGTACGGGATCACCAATGATGTTTGTTCAACATGCGGTTTTTAAATAATAACACTTTTTGCGATTACTTGTTTAAATCTTTTATTATCTAGTATTATTCGGTATTTTAATTAAGTCTTATCACTAGTATTTATAATTAGGTTTATTATTTATGTTCTTTACAAATTTTATTTAGCGCGCGGCGGGACCTTGAGTGTCGCTATGGAGGAACCTTGGACAGTGAGTGAGAGAACTTGGAGATGCCGGAAATTGGCTATCTCGATAAACACGATCGGGACGGAACGGGACACGGGAAGATCACTGAACTTTGATCGAGATAGTGTTCCGATTGATCGTGTTTATCGTTTTTCGGAATATGTTGTGCGACTTTGTGTGCAACTTAATAATTAAGTTTGTACGCAGTCGCCACAGATCCATCGGAATGTGTCATTCATAATGGGTTTTGGCATGTGTTGCAACTGCCAAGCGTCCAAAACTGACCTGGAAGAAGTTGAAAGGGATTTTAACACAGCAAAAAAAATGAACAATGTTGTGTTAAATTAGACAAGAGAAAGTAGATAATAGTGGCTGCTAGTTCAAAGTGAGCTCAAGAGAATCCTCTAAAGCGTTATCTGCTGGGACTTTCGGTTATAATGGGTGTTACCAGTTAGGGTTCCACTACCTAAGTTCGTGCTTCATGGAACTATATAAGAGTATTTGAAGTCGGTTAGAAATGGTGGAAAGGAAATTAAAGATAGAGGAAACTTAACTCCAATTTTCGCGTGTGTTGAACAATTAATGGAAATCGTTGTGATAACGAAGCATAACCCCATAACAAAAGAGGAGCACCACCGCTAGGGAAGCTACCTAAGCGGTTTAGCGGCACCTCTGTCGTTAACCGGTGAAGCCGGCGAGATGCCTTATTAGGGCGACTCAGGTAATGCTTCCGAGCGTCTCACTGTTTGAGATCCTTCGCGTGATAGGTTCCCAATAATTTGCCTGACATATCCTCGACCTCGTACAGACTTGCCCCTACTCGTTTACGTATGCGAGCCTTAGAGAATTTGTTGGCCAGCTTGGCACTAAAACAATTCGCTACGTTACTTATAGGGAAGGTACGACGGTAGACCTCTTGACCTGGTTGGAAGGTGACTGTCTTGCAACGCAAGTTGTAGTTTTTCTTGTGGCGGCGATGTGCAGATGACAAATTAAGTTTGACGCGCTCACGGATGAGGCGAAGGCGATCTGAAGTAGGGAGAAAGGCAATTTCTCCGTCTTGTAAAGCGTGTAGCTTCTTTAAGACATTATAAGCGGATCCGTGCAGGATCAATTGGCTTCCGAAGAGAGCTTGAAATGGAGTCATCCCGATCAATTCGTGACACGAGCTTCGCATTGCACATTCGATTGACGAAAGGTGACGGTCCCACTCACGGTGGTCGTCCTTTAAATATGCTCGAATGGCAGCTAATGTGGATCTATTTACTCGCTCCGAGGCATTAGGGTGGGGAGTATGTACCGCTGTGCGCAAGTGTCTGACTCCGTAGTCGTCTAAAAACTTAGTAAATTCCTTTGAGACAAATTGACGACCATTATCAGAAAAAAGGATCTCTGGTAAAAGGATCGAAGGTATGAAAAACACGATGTTCCAGGTTCTCTATTGCCAAGGCGGCAGTCTCGGAGGACACCGGAAAAAGGAATACAAACTTACTAAAGGAATCTAATACTACGAAGACTGCGTATTGCCTCTTTTAGATCGGGGGTAAGGACCTAAGAAGTCCACATATAGAAATTGAAATGGCTTATCTACTTCCAGTTGCACACCCATAGGCGGCCTTAAAATCGCATTAGGTGATTTAGTGCACTTGCACATCTCGCACTGAGAAACATAGGTTCGAACCTGATTTACCATTCCAGGCCAGAAGTACTTGGTTCGTAAACGGGATAAGGTTTTACCAATCCCACCATGATAAGCCTGCGGAGGAGAGTGAGCAGTCTCGATCAATGGTAGGGTCAATTCGGAAGGAATCAATAACCTTCAGTAATTACTAAATTACTAAAAAGGCTTAGAAAAGTCACGGGTGACTAGTACGGGAGCCTGAGTCATACAAGTTTTTAACTTAAGGAAGGACTGCTGAGCGTTGTCTGTCCAGACAAACTTCTTGCCCTTCAAACAATCTGTGATAGGGGCGGCTATGCTAGCATAATTGGATATGAAGCGTTGATACCAACCGGTCATGCCTAGGAATCTCCTTATCTGTCTGTGAGACTTTGGAGTAGGAAATTCGGAAATGGCAGCAACTTTACCGGGGTCGGTTTTCAACGTTCCATCGCCAATCAAGAAACCTAGGTATTTAACCTCTTGCACACAGAATTTGCTTTTAGACAAGTTGATAGTAAGCCCAGAACGGCGCAAGCAGCCCGCAACTTCCTCTAGAGTTTTGAGGTGAGAGTCGAAGTCAGAGGAGACAATCAATAGATCATCTAAGTACACAAAAACATGTTCCCGCAAGTGTCCGGGAATGACTTTATCCATCAATCGACACATACGCTGAGGCGCATTGCATAAGCCGAAAGGCATGACAGCAAACTGATATAGAGATCTACCAGGTACAGTAAAAGCGGTCTTTTCACGTGACTTAACTTCGAGGGGGATCTGCCAAAAGGCGTCCTTTAAATCCAAACTGGAGATGAATTTGGTGTCCTGGAGACGATCAAGAAGTCCGTCAATATGGGGGAGTGGATAGACGTCTTTGACGGTGACGGCATTAACTTTGCGGGAGTCTAAGCATAGTCTCACCTTGCCGGGTTTACGGACTAAAACAACAGGGGAATTCCATGGACTGTTAGATGGCTCAATGACACCTAGACTGAGCATCCGGTCCAATTCCTCGCACATTAACTTTTGTACTGCCGGCGACACGGGATAATGTCTTTGTTTGATGGGGACTGAATCACCAACATCAATTACATGTTCCTCCAAATGGATTTTCCCAAAACCCAAGACATCAAAGGAGGGAAAGGTGGCCTTGACTCGTTCCAACTGAGGTAGTTGAACATTAGACAAATCATGAGTCATAGACTGTACGGCAAGAGCGTTCAGCTCGCCCACTATCTGGGGAACGATGCCGAATAATCTCCAAAAGTCATACCCTAGGTATAGCTTCTGACTCAAACTGGGTACAGCGAATATGGTCATCAAATGAGTCCGTCCTGCAAAAGAAACGGGAGCTTTAATATACCCTAAAACTCGCTGGGACGTACCATCGGGAGTTTGTATGGAAGCGACTAAATAATGTAGTTTACATTCAGGATGATCCTCTAGAAACGACTCGACACCCCTTCCCAGGCAGGTTATAGAGGCGCCGCTGTCTAGTAACCCGGTCATGGCTACATCACTAAGGGTTATGCCTGCATAAGGCCTTTCGTCGGAATGGTCATTAATAATAGCAGAAACGGCTAAACGTGAGAGCCGACGTTTCTCACTGGCTAATTGCCGAATGTTTGGAATTCTATTAAAGGAAGACTTTTGGTGGGGACTCGCGAAGATTCGTTGACGAACCGCTGGATATTTGTTCCATCTGGCCATAAAGGAAGTTCTGGATTCCTCCGACTGGGGGATTCTCACCATAGGACTGAAAGTTGGACAGAGCAGGGGTAGGTGACGACACATCAGAGGGAATGTCACACACGGGTTCAATTAATGTGGGTGTGGTTGGGGAGGCTGCGGTGGGCGCGGGTTCCCACGCGGCCTCGCGCCCATCTGCCGGTTTCCCTGGCAATGACACTTTGGAGACACTACTCCGGGATTTCCACAACAATAACAGAAGACATTTCGAGTCTCCGAAGGACAGTCATAAAACGGGTGACCAGGCTGACGGCAGTTCCAACACTTAAGTTGTCTTCGATTAAGGTCTGGGTTGGGACCTTGAAGAGCTTCTATTTCGTGGAAGTATGGATCTAAAGACTCGGAAGCGGAATCTACCGCGAAATCACTCTCGAGCTCGTGGACTCTTAAATTCGTCCTACCTACCATTCTCTTGTTTAAATGCCATCTTTCAACCTTGAGGCATTGCTCTCTTAATTCCTTTATTGTCCTGAATTGTCGACCCACCAAAGAACTACCAGTAGCGTAATTGAGGTTTTCGACCAATATACCCGTCAACTGAGATTCCGAAATCGGATTCTCCATCTTGTTGTGCAAAGCGATCGTATTGTCTAAATACTCATCAAAGGAGTCTTGGAGCTGTTTCAATGCCACCATAGATTTGATGGTGTAAAGATCTGAATCGTGGGACTTAAAATGGGCTTGGAAGTTCTTGCGGAAGTTGGACCACTCGGGATTAGGAAATTCCCGACGAAATTGGTTCCAGTACCAGGTAGCTGCCCTATCCTTAAGTAAGGATGACACGTTTGCACAAAGCTCTTGATCAGATACTGATGCATCTTTAGCCTTGCTTTCCAGTCTGAACATGAATTGTTCAGCGGTAAGTCCACTAGATTGTCCTGAGAACGTAATGTTCCAAGACAGCACAACAGATGGGTGGCGTGTAGCCTGTTGGGATTTCACGGGTCTAGCAATAAATCGTAAATCAGGTGTTTTGATTTGACTATATAAAGCTCCACGGTTGAGCTGGTTGGGTCTACTTTTATTGGAACGGGGGCAGGTGCTGCATTAGAACCGGTCGGCATAGCAGCCAGTTGGTCTTTCAGCTTAACTATCATTAGCTCGATTCGCTGCCGTTCCGAAACTTGATTGTCTGATCCCATTTGGCTATCTCTAAACCCGTGGAAGGATGGACTATCGTCACCCCCAGGGGCTTCAGACACATCTGGATGTTCGGAATCCGACATAATGATTGTTGACAAGAGCAAGAAAAGGATTTACTATTAAACGAAAGGAATTTCACGGAGGAGACGTGCCCCCTCTTGTTTTTAAACTATATGAATATATAATATTAACGCAAAAGATACAGATGAGTTTTAATGAATGACGTTAAAAGTTACGCGAAATAAAAACCTTAAATAGACTCGGGACGTGAAAAATATTAACGATAATTATTTAATTGAATTTGCACAGCAACCGCCTGAAATTATGCAAGACTTAACACTCGTATTCATAAACGAAAACGTCAATAGTTATTATTAACGATATAATTTAATTAAGTAAATGGGACCGGAGCACGGTTCCCAGAGGAGAGGATGCACACTCAACAACATTTCAGCACTTACCAGAATATGAATTGGCCGAGGAGAGTGGCAACCCATCTGCCTCGGTCAACTCTACATATCAGAATTCATCCCCCGCCCGCAGCAGACCGCATGACTATGACGCCGAGGAGACAATCTTGAAGAGAAGAAGAAGAAGCTTCCATTGGTGAAGATTATCCCTGATTGGCAGCCACGACGGATCAGTAACGACGACGACACGACTGAAATTCCGGAAGGCTGATCAAGCAGAGGATACATACGGGACCGCGTTAGTAGAGGGACCACTGGCTTACAGCGCTGGCAGGCAATTAGCCTGTTACCAGGATCATTGTAAGACAGTGGTCTATCCACCAATTTGGCCATACTAAAAAGGAAAAGGTCAAAACTGAGCGGTTTTGCTTCATCCATGGAAGAGACAACCAGATGTTGATCCCCGCGCAAGCCACGTGAACATAAGCCACATGAAGCCAGACAGCAGAAGGACCACAGTGATTGACTCACTAAAGTTGTCGCACTAGCAAGCGAAGGCGCTTGGTACTAGGACCAGACAAACTCACATGAACGAGCAAGGTAGACAAAGTGGAAGCTACCGCATAAAAAGATAGTCGAACTATAAACGTTCAATGAAAATGAAAGAAGAGTTATAGGCCGTTAAGGCTAAGATGAAAAAACATAAGCTGTAAGGGAGATGATACCGCGGCAGGTACCAAAACCCATACCCAAATAACCGGAGGGACCTGGACTGAGAAAGAGAAGACATACTGAAGGAAGTCCTTCACCGGTTCCTCTCGATGGCCGATGCCACAGAAAAAGACTAAAGTGTCGGTCTTACAATTGAGGAATATCGAATTAAAGAAGGAAAACTAGCTCGGATCGGGAAACCTTCCACAAAAGAAGAAGAAAAACAAAATTGCCGAATAAGGATAAGGGCGAAGTCAACAAGTGACTAACAGACATAACCGAAGTAAGCATAGACTAGAGGGAACTAGCCTTCGTTGGGCGCCATTTTTGTAACTGTTGGGAAGTTTGATTGAGCTCGCGCTCGAAGATAAAAGAGGAAGGATGCTACATTGCCTCAAGGGCCATAAACATTTTACAAAAAAATGAAAGGGAAGGGGTCACTAGTGACCAAAAGAGTGGCTGGACGAAGTCCAAAGAGAGGGATATCGCCATGGAAAAAAACTTTGTTTGCCTCCACTACACTTGGTTGGGCACGTCTAGCGTTGCTCTAGCTAACTCGCTTGATGGGGGGGGGGGGGGGGGGGGGTTCGTAGTGTAGGGTGCCAATGAAAGGGGGTGACAGTTTGAAATAAACTAACGAATACCACGTGCCGCTGAGAACCAAACAAAAAAACTAATAAAAATCACGAGAGGGCGATAGGGGAAAACGTCCGGGGCCATCGAGAGAGCTAAAAGGGGGTCTCGGTGTCGCAGCCATGCGGAAGGATGCGGTCAGGGATGAAATGCTGAAAATGAAAATCTAGATAATACTGGTACTTACATATTGCGCGAGGCCCACAGCCTCCCCGCCGGTCACCATGCCCCTGCTGCCCCTCTATTTACCTACATCATGACGGATGCCGTGGAAAAAACCAAGGAAAATAAAATTTCGCTAAAACTTGGGATCCGAAAATACATATATATTAAAACGAAAACTTTGTTACAAAAAAAATTCCATTGCCCTACAAGCGACAAAAAAAACGAGCTATCATGGCTAAGTGCCAACATTGAGAAATAAAATTACGGTGAAATATTTCTCTTATGCATGCCTGTATACAAAATTCATACTTGGTTTTTTTTCTGTTAATGATCATTAATGAACTTCAAATATACTGTTTCATTTAATATTATTTTGTGTTATTACTTTTTCTTTTTTGTTGTTTTGCTTTTTCTTTTATATCAATTTGTTATCTTATTTTTATTATTTTTTTCTTATTGTACTTTGTTAAAAAATATTTTTCTTCTGAAATACTATTACAAGTCTTACGGATTAAGCCAAAAAAAAATACAGATATCCTATTTAGAACTAAGACAAATTGTCATTATATGTGACGCGATCCGAGAAAGGTGACGCGATCCGAGGGTGCATTCTAGAAATCTGAACAAAACCCCAATTGCACATTCAGCTTTAGCCGGAAACCAGTCACAGGTAGAACATCTTACGGCATCCCCACTATCAGGATGCAATTTAAAACTGAAACTGCAGGATTATCTCCGCTAAAAGGATCAAAAAAAGTGTACACCACGGGCAGCTTTGGTGGTTTTCAAATAAGCCAGGTCAGGCTGGAGCCGATCGCTGCAACTCTCGTCTTATCTCCACTGGACCACACCAGTTAAAAAGCCACAATCCACGAGTCTTTTTCTAATTAAACACAATTTATAGACGAATACCTTATGGGATGGGTTTTTTCTCTTTATTGATTAACTATTGCATGTCGGAAATGCTATTACCACTAATTATTTGTATTACATTGAAATCATTCAGAGATTTTTAAGAAGAAAAAAAATGTGTAATTAATCGCGCACAATTTAAACGCTCTGAAGCACACTTTGCCAGGTGGCCAAGATGACCCACTTCACAGCACACAAAGTAAAACGAAAATGAAAATTGGTAAATGGCTCCTATTCCCATTGTCACCTCACTTTTTTTCTCACATCACATTTTTTGTCACGTCACTTTTAAAGTGATAAAGATAAAATGTAAGATAAAATGTCACAAAACTAGGTGTGATATTCTCGAAGTCATTTTTTGTAGCAAATGTCACTGAAAATTGTCATTTTTTATCACTTGGAAAATTTAGGTGACGCTACGATTTTTTTTCAAATAGATAGTGACAAAGGGTAAGAAACATGTTTTATTTTAATATTTCTGGTGATTTAACATTATTCTTACATCCTAGAATTAAAATAATGAACAGGAGGCAATTTGATTGCCTTTTTGGGTTTATCGTAAACAACAAGGAAATAGGGAAGGGGGTAAAAGTTAGCCAAAGCAGGGCGGAATAAGAAAATAATTTGAAAAAATTGTTCGCTAATGATTGTAAACTGTCGGGAGGTTGATGAGCTTGCGCTCGAAGAAAAGTAGGAAAGAATACTATTGCCACACGGGAACAATAACACAAAGAACAACCTAAAAATTACGTGCCGATACGAACTGGCCAAAAACAAATATAATACATACGTCAAGGGCGATAAAGGGACCCGTCCGGGGCCATCGAGAGAGGGCTTAATGGGATCGGTGTCTATAAGGTCGCAGCCATGCGGGCGGATGCGAACGAGGGCGGGATCTGAAAAAAAAAACTAACTACTAGAAGTACTTACAGTATGCGAGGCAGACAGCCTCCCCACCGGTTGCCATGCTCCTGTCCTCCACGCCTCCTCACATGATACCAGGAAGAACAGAAAAAGAAATACTTGGCGAGCAGCCAAAAAAACTGTACATGCAACCCACAATAGGGCACACGGACAGGCGCAGGGCTACTCCGCCAGCAATTAATTCACCACCTTGTTAGTAATTTTGTTCTAAAATTTTCTCTTTCTTTATTTTAGATGGATGCGGGGGAGAAGAGAAAAAAATTTCTGTCCTTACAACTTGTACATATTTATTTGAATCGATTAAATAAAAATAAAAAAATGTCTTTTCGTTTCTTCACAATTTTTGCGTTTCAATAAAAAAATAAAAAAATTCACTGAAGGTGATTGGTTTGTTTTGGTTTTTTTTGTTGGTATACCACCGTTGTCTTATTATGATTATTCTTAATATTTATATTTTTTATTTTTTTTTCTTTTTTTTTGGATTTAAAGCAAAAAAAAATAGGTTACGTTTTCTTTTTCCTTTGTTATAAAAAAACTTAATTTAAATCTTAAGCTGTATTTTACCACTTCTTAAAAAAAAAAATTTTTATACAAGATATGTGCGCTGGATCCAGGTAACAAGTATATATATTTATTTTTAGTTATGTCTCATGTTAGTGTAATGCTAGGATGTTACGTATATATGTATGTATATACATAATTTTTTCTTTTTCGTTATTTGTAACATCTAATATTACCTATTTATTTAAATTTGTTGTAGCTAATTAATAAAAACTTAGATTACCTTAAACTAGGTGGGTAGGAGTGACCTTCCTTGCTGGGATCCGCGTCTGGCCCTGAGGTATACGTCGGACAACAGAATTTTCTCTCTTTAAAACTAATTTTTCTCTCGGGTTATACTTTTACCGCATTTAAAACCAGGTTTTTTTTTGTTTTTTGTGTGTAAGATCACCTCGTGAAAATATGGAAGCGCTGGAATAATCGTCGTTTTTCTGTCCTTCAGAGTTTGCACTCATCTGATATGGATTCACAAACACTCCAGGCAACAAAGGCGTGGTAATATAATTTATTGAGTATAAAAAAAAATTCACGAAATTTTCAATGACGATTACTAACCATTAAACCGATTTTTTTTCGTGTTACATATTTCAATATCCTTTTGGTTAAAGTATACAATAAAAACCGGAACATGGATCTTTTTCTCTTTTAAAAACAATGAGTTTAATTACACCGCAACACCAGATTAAGTTATTGATAAATTAACATTTGTTTAGAAACAACACCGAATTTGTTTATATTATTCAATTTCCCACTATAGCATCTCACTTTTTATTAAGTAAAATTCTTCTCTTAATTCATGCGATAGCTCAACCAATAAAAATAAAAAATCACAAAAACACTAGAAGAAGCAGAGCAAGTTGCTCCAAAGATGTGAGGTCGTCTCTCGTCGTGAACAGACTCTGCAAGCCACGCTTTCCGTCCAAAAAAAAAACCCTTTTTTGTCTCCCCCCCTGAACACAGGGTCTCGCACAAAAACTGCGGTTATACCGAGCAATTTTTTCCATTTCCATTGACTTCTTTTGGTCTAACTTTTGTTGCCCAAAAGGGAGAATCAGGAATAATCATAATGGAATGAAGGAATGAATTGCTCACGCATACCAATCAACCTAAGGCCCTTTTTAGACGGGCGGACACCGAACAGACAAAACTTAACTGTAATCGCAAATTCTCCTTTGAAGCCCGGTGGAGTGTCGGCTGGGCATTTACACGGGCGGACACCAACGAACGGACAAAATGCCAAAAATGATTGGGTTTTGTTGTTGCTTTTATAAAAACTTCATGGCTTGCTGTTCTTGCTTTTTGAAATTTGCTTTTGCCCTCTCATCCTAGCAACAACAACAACGCAGGAACTGTCATATTGTCCGTTCACAGTTCGCTGAAAGTGTCCATGAAAATTGTCTGCCCTCCCCATCGTCCTCTCTCACCCTCTTCCCTATACACCCAGTTCGTTCGTTCGTTTTGTCTGTTCGGTGTCCGCCCGTCTAAAAGGGGGCTAAGTGAAGCGCGTCTTTTCTGGAAAATGGCCAGATGCCGTGCTCCCATTGGTCAAGGGATATGACGCCGTTTGAAGCGTCCATGGGGAAGGTGTTGCGTGAGCAATAAAACAGTGGATAAGAATTATTCAAAGACGAGCCCAATAAGGGGAAATAGATGGGATTACAGGGTGTAAAACGAGGGATTCTTTAAAGTTCGTCGGGGCTATGTCCATTGCCTAGCAATGATAAGTTGCGGCAATTAGTGACGAATTTTTCCCGAGCGCTTCTGGGACAGGGCTTATTTATTTAATTTATGGAGGGGTGTACTGAACGGAGACTAGATCTCTCGGGCATGCCGACCGCGGATACTCTAGACCGAACGAAGAGAAGGGAGAGAGGAGCTGAAAGACGGAGGCTAAGGTCCTAATGGATGTTTTCTAATAGAGATAACTGAAGCAAGGAGGAAACTAGTCCGTTGTGTTTGACCTAAATGTTAATAGTGCTGAGAGGTAGGTACATTAAGACTACAGAGGGGAAAGGAGTGAGGGCGCCCTGTTAAGCTCAGGTGGCTCGACCCATGACCCTGAGATTAAGAGTCTCATGCTCTACCGACTGAGCTAGCCGGGCTAAGCCGTGCTGTATATAAGGATAATGTTGATGCGGATGCAAAAAAAGGAGTAACACCTACAGGAGTTTATATGCAGTGATAAGAAAAGAATGGTAAAAGAGAGTGATATTGAAGAGTGCTCTAGTCGCACTTTGCGGTGAGGTTTGGAGTGTGGGTTCTCGGCGGAACAAAAAGAGAAAAAAAAGGAAAGCAACGCTCCCGATTATCAGTTTGTAGAAAACAACAACGTCTTTTTGTATTAATTTTAATAAAAACATTTTGAAGTAAAGCAAAAACGTTTCTAATGACTGCTAACTGATTGTGCTTGTGATAGGAGGGCAAACAATGATTTCATGCCATAAGTGTCATATTTTCCTTTTTGGGGAGAGTCGAAATGCAGTGTCCAATCCATAAGAATATCCATTCCTAATGGGTTTTGGCATGTGTTGTAACTGCAACGCGTCCAAAACTGACCTGGAAGAAGTTGAAAGGGATTTTGACACAGCAAAAAAAATGAACAAAGTCGTGTAAAAGGAAGCAAGAGAAAGTGTGTAAGTAGCAGCTAGATCAAAGCGTGCTCAAGAGGACCGTTTATAACGTACGGGCTAAATTCATGTTTCATAGTGCAAAAAAAAAACTGGATTATGATAGAGATGATGGAAGCGAAATTTAAAGGAAAAAAAATTTCAGCTTCCGCGTGAGGTTGTCAGGTATGACGAACTGGAGGGTGAAGCAATACGCCCCAAATAGAATTTTAAGAAAAGTGGTGAAGACACAAGTGTAAGACAAGATGATCGGTTGACCGAAAGGCCCACGGGTGGGGTGGTGAGTGTTAGTGAAGGAATAGTGAAAAGTGGGGAAAATTTCGGGCTATTGTGTAGAAATGAATTGGTCCATAGGGTACCCTCCGCGCGCGTTTGATTTCCATGGGAGGGATGATTCAGGGATTCGTCATCGATGGACTAGGTAACACCTGTCCATACGATCAATCAACCCTGAATCAATCCGCGCGAGTAGGATACAGGATCACTGATTCAGCGTCATCATCGCGGCCCTGAATCTAGTGAACAATAACCTACTCTCGTCCATGAAAATCTACTCTGACTGAGGGGAGAATAAAACTGGGAAGGGACGGGTATGCTGTAGGACGCTACCACTTTCGGAGGTCACAGGCCGCATCTCACCCATGACCTCGCACTGTCCGGACTACTCGACCCTAAGGAATCAGTAGTAAAGGCCAGCATCCACGCGGACAGGCTGGTGCGAATTAGATGACCGACAGGACCGTGTCTCGGGGAGTTGGTCTGGCAACTCCGGCTGGACTACAACTCAAGCCTTGACCCCAGACGGTCAAGGAAAACAAAAGAGGAGTGCCACCGCCAGGGAAGCTACCTAAGCGGATTAGCGGCACCCCTGTCGTTAACCGGCGAAGCCGGCGAGATGCCTTATTAGGGCGACTCAGGTAATGCTTCCGAGCGTCTCACTGTTTGAGATCCTTCGCGTGATAGGTCCCCAGTAATTTGCCTGACATATCCTCGACCTCGTACAGACTCGCACCTATCCGTTTTCGTATACGAGCTGTCGGGTAGCAGGTTGCAACTTAGCACACTTGCTACCACGACATTATAAAACGGCTGGGGAATTTCTAATATAAAAACTTTTATTTTATTTAAAGAAGTTTATTCCGAATTTGTAATCGATGTGTAGTCTTTCTGAGTCTTCGATCAGTACTGATGCAGGGAGCTTCTTGGCGGGACCTTTCTGCTTCCTACGGCGTGATGTTAGCCGCCTTTTAGGGATATTTGTTTGCGACGGTTGCATCCGTTTGTTGTAGATTAAAGTGGCGATTACATCCGCCACATCACTCCCCCTCACTGAAAAGCTGTCGACGTATTATTTGTATTACTTATTAGTTATTACTATATACAAGTTCAATGCATGTAAATGTAGTGCACGTGTACAAAATTTTCTTACTTATTATTACATTTATGATTACCTATACATCTATTCTCTTAGTCTATTAATTCATTTATTTACTCTAATTCCAAATTTTATGTATGTGTATAATTGCTAATTAGGTATTATCGCTTACAATGCTACCATTATTACTTTTTATTTTAATTCAAAAAAAAATTTATGTATTTTTATTATCGAATTCAATGTCATAATTGCTTATTTATATGTGTAAATATATTGTGGAATGTTGCTTGATAATTGCCTAAAATTAGATATTTAATGAAATGTAAACTTTTAATTATATGTTGAAAGTAATTTTCTTTTTATTTTGGGATCTTGTAACTCTTTTGACCGTGGACATGTCTTCATTTAGGACGAATGCGGGCTTGAGTCGATCTATCGAAATTAAGCAATTTTTGTCTTGTTTTTTACTAAGAAACATTTATCATTTCGTTCCAATACCTCGAACGGTCCGGTATAAGGGGCATGCAAACTTCCCTTTTTAAGTTCGTCTTTTATGAAAACGTGTGTCGTAGTCTTTAAGTCTTTTGGTACAAATATGTTGTTTTGTGAACGGAATCTAGTAGCTTGAGGTCTTATTTTACTCACGGATTGCTGGATTTCTGAAGCTAGTGCGGTTGTTAAGCCTATTTCGGGATTGCTATCTGAGGCGATAAATTCGCCTGGTAACCGTAATGGCTGCCCAAATAATAATTGTGCCGGAGATGCGCCGAAGTCTTCCATGATCGCTGATCGGATACCTAGAAGTATCCACGGTAGGTGTTTATACCAATTTTTGGGGTCGTCTGTGGCGCGTATGGCTGCTTTGATGAGGATGGAAACGCTCTATTAGGCCATTCGACTGTGGATGGTATGTAGTCGTTCGAATGCGATGCGTGCCTAATATTTTTGATAATTCGTTGAAAAGAGAGGATTCGAATTGGGTCCCTTGGTCTGTGGTAAGTGTTCTCGGAACTCCATAGCGTGAGATCCATTGACGTAGAAACGCGTTTACTACCGTTTTGGCCGCAATGTTTTTGATTGGTATGGCTTCTGGCCAATGTGAAAATCGATCTTTAATTGTCAGGATGTAGTTGTATGAATTCGACGGTGGAAGAGGTCCGACTAGGTCAAGATGGATGTGTTCAAATCTACCTCTAGGGACTTCAAACTTTCCGTGTGGAGATACCGTGTGTCTTTGTATTTTGGACTTTTGACATGCAATGCAGGATTTGGACCAACGGCCAAGGTCAGTGTTTATGTGTGGCCAGAAATATTTAGAGGTAATCAGTTTTCTCGTTGCCCTGATACCTGGGTGAGAGAGGCCGTGTAATACATCGAACACAACTCTGCGGAGAGATTCCGGAATGTATGGTTTGTACGTACCTGTGTTGGTTTCACACCATATTTCCTGTTCCTCTAAGGGAAGAAAAATCTTTCGTAATGTAAACGAATGTCTGGCTTTTGTTTCCTGGTTGCGTAGAATTTCTTTCAATTGGGTGTCCTTTTCCTGTTCTTGTTTTATTGTTTGTATGTCTAGTTTCAATGTCTCCACGGCGTCGATGTATGATCGAGAGAACGTGTCCGCTACTATGTTGCGACAACCTTCAATGTATCGGATGTCGTTTGTTAACTGGGCAATGTAGTTCAGTTGGGTGGTTTGTCTGGAAGTCTTTTCGGCTTTAGATCCAATCGCTTTTGTCAATGGCTTGTGATCTGTGTAGATGATTAAGTCTTTTCCCTCTATGTAATACCGAAATCTTTTTGAGGCTAGAAATGCCGCGAGAAGTTCCCGGTCAAAAGTTGAATATTTCCGTTCGCGTTCTTGCAACCTCTTTGAGAAAAAACTCAGAGGTTTCCATTTGCCTTCCGTCAGCTGTTGTAATACACCGCCAACTGCATCTTGTGACGCGTCTATCCAAAACTGAGTTTCGCGCTTGGGTGAGGATGGACTAAGAGCACTGATTTTTCCAGTTTCTGTTTGACGTCGTCGAAAGCTTCTTGAAGTTTGTCTGATCATTTGAGTTCGCGTTTGTCCTTTTTGTTCAATGGATTTCCTTTCAAGCAATCGTAAAGTGGTGCGCACGTTTCGGCGAAGTTGGGAATGAATCTGTGGTGAAAATTTACCATGCCCAAAAAACGTTGTAATTTTTTAATTGTGTTCGGGTTAGGAAAATCTTTGATAGCTCTTACCCGTTCTTGAGATGGTACGATTCCATTTTCGGAGATATCGTGACCTAAAAATGTTATCTGCTTTGCCCCAAATATGCATTTGTTTGGATTTACCTTAATATTGTATTTTTCGAGCCTTGCTAGTAAAGTTCTCAGGTGGTTCTTGTGCTCTTCCGGTGTTTTACTACCAATGAGGATGTCATCCACGTAAACGAACATGAAATCGAGACCGGTGAGAACTTGGTTTATAAACCTTTGAAATGTCTGCGCCCCATTTTTTACTCCAAAAGGCATTCTTAAAAATTCGAAAAGACCGAATGGTGTTGTTACCGCCGTTTTATGTATGTCTTCAGAGGCTACCGGTATTTAATGGTAGGCTCGTATAAGATCGATTTTTGAGAAGATCTTGCATCCATGGAGATTCATTGTGAAATCTTGGATATTAGGCAATGGGTACTTATCAAAAATCGTGGCCGCGTTCAGTTGTCGGTAGTCTCCGCAAGGTCGCAGATCTTGGGTGTCTTTTTTTGGGACTAAATGTAAGGGTGAGGCGACGTGAGAAGAAGACGGTCGACATATTCCTAGTTTTACCATCTCTTCGAACTCTTTCTTTGCGGCTTTATGTTTTTCGGGGTTAAGCCTCCTAGGTCTTGCTGAAGGAAGTGCGCCGGTGGTATTGATACGGTGTACGACGTCGTGTTGAACCTCGATTTTGAAATCAGGTGGGGTTTTTAATGTTTGGAACTCATTTAATATTGATCCGTATTCACCCTGAACTGAGAATAATTTGGGAGTTATACTTCGAATCCTGCGGGTAATGCAGTTGGCCGATAGCTCAGTTGTTCCATCGATGAGTTTGCGTCTGGGTATATCTACCAGTAAGTTATGTTTATACAGGAAATCGGCTCCGATAATCGCGTGATCGACAGAAGCTATAACGAATGTGTGGTCAAAACTGCGACGAAGATTTAGATCTAAAGCTAAACGTTTGTACCCGTAAGTTGATATGTTCGCCCCGTTTGCCGCTAATAACTTGAAGTCAGTTTGCCTACAGAGTTTTGCGTAGAAATTTCCGCTCCTGTGTCGATTAGATAGTTTATTTTTGTTGCATTGTCATATATGAACAAACGGCGTGAGAGTTTATCCACATTCGGTGCCGTAGTCGATGTGGATATTAATTGTTTTTTGGCCCTATATTGCCACTCTTTGTTTTTATGCATGGTTCATAGCATTTTCGTGCTTTTGTGCCAAATTTCCTATGATACCAACAAATAAATTCTGGGTTTTCAAAGTTCTCTTTAGATCTTGTTCTTGTAAATGTGTTGTTGCTTTTAAATTCTTGTTTGTTATAAGGGCTTCGACTTCGTGATCTGGACAGCCTGAGTTCGAGAGTTTTCATGCGTTGGCCTAAGTCCTTTACCCTGTTTTCGAGTTCTTCTGTATAATTTCCTTTCGAGTTAGATGGTGTTGGGTCGATGACGGAAATGTTGGGTCCGCCAGTCGAATCGTGTATTTTATCTGCTACTGTAAGGATTTGTTCCTGTGAATGGGAGTGTTCAGTAGCGATAATGCACGCTTGCATAGAAGTAGGAAGTTTGCTCATCCACAATTTTTGAAGCAAGGGTTTGTTTATTAAACTGTTACCGCCCGCCAACGATTCCATGTGTCTAAAAAGCTCGGAAGGTTGGTAATTGCCGAGTTCCACTTTGTGGAGCAATGCGTCGAGTCTTTTTTCCTCGGAATCTTGGCTTCGCTTTAATATTAAGTCTTTTAGGTGCTCGTATTTTCCTGCTGATGGTGGATTGAGCAATACGTCGACAACCATTTCCATGGTTTCCTGTGACAAGGATGAGACAAGGTAGTCAGACTTCGTTTGGGAGGATGTGATTCCCTTGAATTTAAATTGAGTCTCTATTTGCAAGAACCAAAGTTCGGGTCTGTTATTCCAAAATGTTGGGATTTTTAAAGATAAGAGGTGGGGGTCGAAAGTGACGGCGTTACTATATGAGCTGCAGCCTGGGATTGAGATATTTTGGGCAGGTGGCTCCTGATTCTGTTTCGATGATTCGTACGTATCGTCATTGTCGTCCAACATTGTTTATGTTTGTCCGTGCTAGATTGTTTTGTGAAAATTTATTTGAAATAAGGTAAAAATTTGATAAAGTTAGGTTCGAAATTCAAAATGTCTCTTATGAATGCTCAAATTATTTAGTGTGCAGCTTAATGTTTATTTTATGCTACTATAGAATTGAGATTATTTCATTACTTGTATTGTTATTATTCATTGTCGTATGGCTGACTCCCAAAATGTATCAAAACCGATTTAAATACAAAGTAGTTTGTTCTGAAACTACTGATGTATTTGAAAGGCAGAATCCAGTTTCACGAATTAAAAATCAAGAATCAAGAGGATAAATGGTTTTCTTGGTGAAAGAGCAATTTCTAATAATGTTGAAAAACTGGATGAAGTATATTATTGTGCTAGAAAATTCCTTTCTTCCCTCTAAATTATCAGGTTTTATTATTTTTTATTTTCTGACGATTTGGAAGTCACCCTTAAACTAATGTCTAAATATGTTTTAAATTTTATTGCTTTATGTACTATTTTTATTGCTTTATGTACTATTTTTTAGTCTATGAAGATTTTTTATATGCATTTTGTGAAATCTATTGAAAAATATTTTATTCGCCTATTAATTTTACTCACTGCGTTAATAAAGAAGAATTCTTTACCGCCTTTGTTTCGTCTTTTCTATTATGAAGACATGCCCATGATCTTTCCACGTGTTTTAATATAATTTATTTTGATCATTTTCAATGTAATGTTCTACTTCTTCTCTGATTTTTTTTTTAAATTACCTAAAAATATTATAATTTTCTTTTTTACAAAAGTGTATTTCTATTTGTATTGATTGGAATTTAACTTAACTTATATTTCGATTGATACAATTGTTGGAATTTTTTATTTGATGTTCCCGATGTCGGATGCTGATGCGATTGCTTTTGATGATTCCGCAATTTTCCTTGCAATCTGTGCTATTCTTCTTTTGTTTTTCTGCTTTATTGTTTTTATGGGGTCTGATGCTTGAATTTATTTTGTTATTTTTGTTGGTTGATATGTATATATATATATATATATATATATATATATATATATATATATATATATATATATATATATATATATATATATTTTTTTTTTTTTTTTTTTTTTTTGATTTTTTACAGAGCGACATGCGGCGTTTTGATGTACAGCGGGTGCACCTTCATTTTGTAACTTATTATAATTTTATTCACCGAGTTTGATTTATTGTTGCTTTCAATTGCAAAATATCCTTTTTTTTAAATTAATTTCACTTGATACACTGCACATGTTATGGGTGCCACGTTTTATGCTTTTCAAAATGCGAATAGTTTTTTTCTTTTCTTTTCGGGGTCACCATTTGTCGGGTAGCAGGTTGCAACATAGCACACTTGCTACCACGACATTATAAAACGGCTGGGGAATTTCTAATATAAAAACTTTTATTTTATTTAAAGAAGTTTATTCCGAATTTGTAATCGATGTGTAGTCTTTCTGAGTCTTCGATCAGTACTGATGCAGGGAGCTTCTTGGCGGGACCTTTCTGCTTCCTACGGGGTGATGTTAGCCGCCTTTTAGGTATATTTGTTTGCGACGGTTGCATCCGTTTGTTGTAGATTAAAGTGGCGATTACATCCGCCACACGAGCTTTAGAGAATTTGTTGGCCAGCTTGGCACTAAAACAGTTCGCTACGTTACTTATAGGAAAGGTACGACGATAGACTTCTTGACCTGGCTTAAAGGTGACTGTCTTACAACGTAAGTTGTAGTTTTTCTCATGACGGTGATGTGCAGACGACAGATTAAGTTTGATGCGCTCACGGATGAGGCGAAGGCGATCTGAAGTAGGGAGAAAGGCAATTTCTCCGTCTTGTAAAGCGTGAAGCTTCTTTAAGACATTATAAGCGGATCCGTGCAGGATCATTTGGCTTCCGAAGAGAGCTTGAAACGGAGTCATCCCGATCGATTCATGAAACGAGCTTCGCATTGCACATTCGATTGACGAAAGGTGACGGTCCCACTCACGGTGGTCGTCCTTTAAATATGCTCGAATGGCAGCTAAGGTGGATCTATTTACTCGCTCCGAAGCATTTGAATGGGGAGAGTGTACCGCAGTACGCATGTGTCTGACTCCGTAGTCGTCCAAGAATTTGGTAAACTCCTTTGAGGCGAATTGTCGACCATTGTCAGAAAAGATGATTTCTGGTACTCCGAAGGTATGGAATACACGGTGTTCCAGGTTCTCTACTGCTGAAGTGGCAGTCTCGGAGGACACAGGCAAAAGGAATACAAACTTACTGAAGGAGTCTAAAACCACTAAGACTGCGGTATTACCTATCTTGGAGCGGGGGTAGGGACCTAAAAAGTCCACATATAGAAATTGGAAAGGCTTGGCCACTTCCAATTGCACGCCCATAGGCGGCCGTAAGATCGCATTGGGAGATTTCGTGCACTTACATGTCTCGCACTGAGAAACAAACGTTCGAACTTGGTTCACCATGCCAGGCCAAAAATACTTGGTTCGCAGACGTGATAGAGTTTTGCCAATCCCACCATGAGAAGCCTGAGGGGGAGAATGAGCGGCTTCAATCAGTGACAGGGTCAAATCAGAAGGAATCCATAGTTTCCATGTGAGTTCGTCTGAGATAGGATCTCCGGAACGCGGAGTACTACGATGGAATACAAACCCGTCGGACACTCTGAGATCAGGTAACTGTCCGGCCTTTCCGCTTATGCCCTCCGCTAGTGACAAGTATTCTGACGACTTGAATGCCGGGGACGTTAAGTCCACGTCATGACAAAAAGATATTTCATCTACGCAGTCGACCCGGGACAAGGCATCCGGGACCACGTTTTGGCTTCCTTTTCGATGCTCTATAGCAAACTCAAACCCTTGTAGTTTCAAACTCCATCTAGCTAATCGTCCGTTCAGGTCTGACTGATTCATAAGCCATTTAAGACTAGCGTGGTTAGTAATTACTGTGAACGGTTGGCCCTCGACATAAGCCCTAAACTTCTTCACACTCAATACGGCTGCGTAACACTCGAGCTCGGTAATCGTATAATTGCGTTGTGCATTGTTCAGTTTCTTAGACATATAGGCAATTGGATGTTCATTTCCATCCATGTCCTTTTGAAACAATACACTACCGATACCAGTTCTACTCGCATCGCATTGAATGTAAAAAGGTTTAGAAAAGTCAGGGGTGACCAGTACTGGAGCTTGAGTCATACAAGTTTTTAACTTAAGGAAGGACTGCTGTGCGTCGTCTGTCCAAACAAACTTCTTGCCCTTCAAACAATCCGTGATAGGGGCGGCTATGCTAGCATAATTGGATATGAAGCGTTGATACCAACCGGTCATGCCTAGGAATCTCCTTATCTGTCGATGAGACTTTGGAGTAGGAAATTCGGAAATGGCAGCAACTTTACCGGGGTCGGTTTTCAATGTTCCATCGCCAATCAAGAAGCCTAGGTATTTAACCTCTTGCACACAGAATTTGCTTTTAGACAAGTTGACAGTAAGCCCAGAACGGCGCAAGCAACCAGCAACTTCCTTTAGAGTTTTGAGGTGAGAGTCGAAGTCAGAGGAGACAATCAATAGATCATCTAAGTACACAAAAACATGTTGCCGTAAGTGTCCGGGAATAACTTTATCCATCAAGCGACACATACGCTGAGGTGCTTTGCATAAGCCGAAAGGCATGACAGTAAACTGATACAGCGGTCTACCAGGTACAGTAAAAGCAGTCTTTTCACGAGACTTAACTTCGAGGGGAATCTGCCAAAAGGCGTCTTTCAAGTCCAGGCTGGAGATAAATTTGGTGTCCTGAAGACGACCAAGAAGTCCGTCAATATGGGGGAGTGGATAGGCGTCTTTGACGGTGACGGCATTAACTTTGCGGGAGTCTAAACATAGTCTCACCTTGCCGGGTTTACGGACTAAAACAACGGGGGAATTCCATGGACTGTTAGATGGCTCAATGACACCTAAACTGAGCATCCGGTCCAATTCGTCGTACATTAGTTTTCGCACTGCAGGCGACACGGGATAATGTCTTTGTTTGATGGGGACTGAATCACCAACATCAATTATATGTTCCTCCAAATGGGTTTTCCCCAAACCCAAGACATCAAAGGAGGGAAATGTGGCCTTGACTCGTTCTAACTGAGTTAGTTGAACATTTGACAAATCTCGAGTCATGGACAATACGGCCGGAGCGTTCAGCTCGCCAACTATCTGGGGAAATATGCCGAATAACTTCCAAAAGTCCCACCCTAAATACAGCTTCTGGCTCAAACTGGGTACTGCGAATATGGTCATCAAGTGAGTCCGTCCTGCGAAGGAAACGGGAGCTTTGACGTACCCTAAAATTCGCTGCGATGTACCGTCGGCAGTTTGTAAAGAAGTATTTAAAGAAAGCAGTCTGTATTCAGGATGGTCTTCTAGAAATGACTCGACACCCCTTCCCAGGCACGTTATGGAGGCGCCGCTGTCCAGTAACCCAGTCATGGCTACGTCGCCGAGGGTTATACTCGCGAAAGGTCTTTCATCTGAATGGTCATTGAAGATGGCAGAAACGATCATGTGTGAAACCCGACGTTTCTCCTTGGCTAATTGTCGAATATTTGGAATTCTACGAAGAGAACATACCCGATGGGAATTTGAAAAGATTCGCTCGCGGACTTTTTGGTAGTTATTCCATCTTGAAATGAAGGAAGCTCTGGATTCCTCCGAGGGAAACCTAGGGGGATCATCACAACTGGGATGAAAGGTTGAATGGACTGACATCAGAGATGACTCATCTTGGTGAGGGTTACCGGCCGATTCACTTACTGTGGGGGTGGCTGAGGTGCTTGCGGTGGACGCGGGTTCCCACGCGGCCTCGCGCCCATTTGTCGGTTTCCCTGGCAATGACACTTGGGTGACACTACCCCAGGATTTCCGCACCTATAGCAAAAGACGTTCCGAGTTTCAGAGGGACAGTCGTAGAACGGGTGGCCTGGCTGCAGGCAATTCCAACACTTAAGTTGTCTGCGAGTGAGGTCTGAGTGTGGACCTTGGAGAGCTTCGATCTCGTGGAAATATGGATCTAATGGCTCGTAAGCGGAATCTACCGCGAAATCAGATTCGAGCTCTTGGACTCTTAAGTTAGTCCTTCGTTCCATTTTCTTATTCAAATGCCAGCGTTCAACCTTAAGGCATTGCTCTCGTAACTCTTTTATGGTTTTAAACTGATGACCCACTAACGAACTACCCGTAGCGTAATTGAGGTTTTCGACCAATATACCTGTCAACTGAGATTCCAAGATTGGATTCTCCATTTTGTTGTGCAAGGCAATCATTTTGTCCAAATACTCATCAAAGGAGTCTTGAAGCTGTTTCAATTCCACCATAGATTTGATGGTGTACAGATCTGAGTCATGGGACTTGAAATGGGCTTGGAAGTTCCTGCGAAAATCGGACCATTCGGGATTTGGAAATTCCCGACGAAATTGGTTCCAGTACCAGGTAGCTGCCCTATCCTTAAGTAAGGATGACACATTGGCACAAAGCTCTTGATCAGATACGGATGCATCTTTAGCCTTGCTTTCCAGTCTGAACATGAATTGTTCCGCTGTAAGTCCACTAGATTGCCCTGAGAACGTGATGTTCCAAGATAGCACAATTGAGGGGTGGCGTGAAGCCTGCTGAGACTTAGACGGTCTAGCAATAAAACGTAGGTCTGGAGTTTGAATTTGACTATATATGGGATTGGGCTCTACGGTTGAGCTGGTTGGGTCTACTTTTACTGGAACGGGAGCAGGCGCGGCATTAGGCCCGGTCGGCATAGCAGCGAGTTGGTCTTTCAGCTTAGCTATCATTAGCTCGATTCGCTGCCGTTTCGTCATTTGTGTTTCGTTATCAATTTGGGTATCGCTGAACCCATGGAAGGACGGACTAGCGTCACCCCCAGGGGCTTCAGACACATCTGGCTGTTCGGAATCCGACATAACGATGGTTGTCAACAAGGGATAACCGAATTTACTATTAGACGAAAGAAATTTCACGTGGAGACGTGCCCCCTTATTTATAAACTATACCGAATATATAATATTAACGCAAGAGATACAAATACGCTTTGATAAATTGCTCTTAAAATTACGCGAAATAATAAATAATAAATTACGTGAAATTGAGAAAAGAATTATATGCCGTTAAGGCTAACATAAAAAGACATAAACCGTAAGGGAGATGATACCGCGGCAGGTACCAAAACCCATATCCATATGACCGGATGGACTTGGACAGAGAGTGGAGATAAATAATGAAGGAAGTCCATTACCGGTCTCTCTCGATGGCCGATACCAGAAAAAACTAAATAAATCGGTCTTACATTGGAGAATATTAATTAAAAAAAACTTAGCTCGGAGGGAGGAAACTTCCAAAAAAGGAAGAAGAATAGCCAAGTTGCCGATAAAAAGTTAAAGTCACCAAGTGACGAACAGACAACCGAGTTTAGAACATAGACTAGAAGGAACTAGCCTAGCGTTGGGCGCCATTTTTGTAAACTGTCGGGAGGTTGATGAGCTTGCGCTCGAAGAAAAGTAGGAAAGAATACTATTGCCACAAGGGGCCGTAAACATTTTACAAAAAGAAGGAAGGAGGTAGGAGTCTCTAAAGACCAAAAGAGTGGCTGGACGAAGTCCTGGGAAGAGATATCGAAAAAAAAGTAGATTTGCCTCCACAACACCTGACTTGGGCACGTCTAGCGATGCTCTAGCTAGCTCGCCGGTTGGGGGGGGTTCGTGGTGAACGGAGACAAGGAACGGGATGACAGTTTAAACAACCTAAAAATTACGTGCCGATACGAACTGGCCAAAAACAAATATAATACATACGTCAAGGGCGATAAAGGGACCCGTCCGGGGCCATCGAGAGAGGGCTTAATGGGATCGGTGTCTATAAGGTCGCAGCCATGCGGGCGGATGCGAACGAGGGCGGGATCTGAAAAAAAAACTAACTACTAGAAGTACTTACAGTATGCGAGGCACACAGCCTCCCCACCGGTTGCCATGCTCCTGTCCTCCACGCCTCCTCACATGATACCAGGAAGAACAGAAAAAGAAATACTTGGCGAGCAGCCAAAAAAAATGTACATGCAACCCACAATAGGGCACAGGGACAGGCGCAGGGCTACTCCGCCAGCAATTAATTCACCACCTTGTTAGTAATTTTGTTCTAAAATTTTCTCTTTCTTTATTTTAGATGGATGCGGGGGAGAAGAGAAAAAAATTTCTGTCCTTACAACTTGTACATATTTATTTGAATCGATTAAATAAAAATAAAAAAATGTCTTTTCGTTTCTTCACAATTTTTGCGTTTCAATAAAAAATAAAAAAATTCACTGAAGGTGATTGGTTTGTTTTGGTTTTTTTTGTTGGTGTACCACCGTTGTCTTATTATGATTATTCTTAATATTTATATTTTTTATTTTTTTTTTTTTTTTTGGATTTAAAGCAAAAAAAATAGGTTACGTTTTCTTTTTCCTTTGTTATAAAAAAACTTAAAGATATAATTTTACATTTTTTTTGGTTCTTTTTTATGTCTTTCTTTCCATATTTCTTTAATTTAAATCTTAAGCTGTATTTTACCACTTCTTCAAAAAAAATTTTTATACAAGATATGTGCGCTGGATCCAGGTAACAAGTATATATATTTATTTTTAGTTATGTCTCATGTTAGTGTAATGCTAGGATGTTACGTATATATATATACATAATTTTTTCTTTTTCGTTATTTGTAACATCTAATATTACCTATTTATTTACATTTGTTGTAGCTAATTAATAAAAACTTAGATTACCTTAAACTAGGTGGGTAGGAGTGACCTTCCTTGCTGGGATCTGCGTCTGGCCCTGAGGTATACGTCGGACAACAGAATTTTCTCTCTTTAAAACTAATTTTTCTCTCGGGTTATACTTTTACCGCATTTAAAACCAGGTGTTTTTTTTGTTTTTTGTGTGTAAGATCACCTCGTGAAAATATGGAATAATCGGATGGAAGAAGCAGAGCAAGTTGCTCCAAAGATGTGAGGTCGTCTCTCGTCGTGAACAGACTCTGCAAGCAACGCTTTCCGTCCAAAAAAAAAAACCTTTTTTGTCTCCCCCCCTGAACACAGGGTCTCGCAAAAAAACCGTGGTTATACCGAGCAATTTTTCCATTTCCATTGACTTCTTTTGGTCTAACTTTTGTTGCCCAAAAGGGAGAATCAGGAATAATTATAATGGAATGAAGGAATGAATTGCTCACGCATACCAATCAACCTAAGTGAAGCGCGTCTTTTCTGGAAAATGGCCAGATGCCGTGCTCCCATTGGTCAAGGGATATGACGCCGGCCGTTTGAAGCGTCCATGGGGAAGGTGTTGCGTGGGCAATAAAACAGTGGATAAGAATAGATGGGATTACAGGGTGTAAAACGAGGGATTCTTTAAAGTACGTCGGGGCTATGTCCATTGCCTAGCAATGATAAATTGCGGCAATTAGTAACGAATTTTTCCCGAGCGCTTCTGGGACAGGGCTTATTTATTTAATTTATGGAGGGGTGTACTGAACGGAGACTAGATCTCTCGGGCATGCCGACCGTTACATGATGAACAGTTAAGTCCATCAACCATGACAGCCGCTGAGTGGTAAAAGGTACGAAACAAATGCCGTCACTTTTACTACAACAGATGACTACGAGAATAGGAAAATTGGTTTGTCACATTTTGCAATGGGTGACGTGACTATGGGAATAGGGGCCAATGTTAAAGAAAACACATTTTCATGTCGCGAGGATCTAGTGAGAATTGAACCGATTATAGTCACCGACGATGATGCTCCGAAAAATAAATTTACCATCTACTCTTGTCGACTGCTGCTACCCGAATGCAAGAAGCCACGCATCTCGACCAAAACTTTTTTGTTTCTCCCTGACCACAGGGTCTCGCACGAAAAGATCGCGTTTACACCGCGCAATTTTTGTATTGCCAGTGCTTTTTTGGTCTAAATTTTTGTTGCCGAAAGGGAGAGTCATGAATAATCATAGTGGAATGAAGGAATGGATTACTGATTTTCCTGTCCCACGCATACCAAACAACCTAAGTGAAGCGCGTCTTTTCTGGAAAAGGCCAGATGCCGTGCTCCCATTGGTAAAAGGATGTGACCCTTGGTATCCGACCCATGGGGAAAGGGGTTGGGTGGGCAATAAAACAGCGGATAAGAATTATTTAAAGAAGAGCCCAACAAGGGGAAATAGATGGGATTACAGGGTGTAAACGAGGGATTCTTTAAAGTTCGTTGGGGCTATGTCCATTGCCTAGCAATGATAAATTGGCGCAATTAGTAACGAATTTTTCTTATCGGCTTCTGGCTACAGGGCTTATTAATTTAAATTATGGAGGGGTGTACTGAACGAAAATTTGATCCCTCGGACATGCCGACCGTTACAGTTGTTAAATAGATTTAACGCGGAGGAGGATGTCGAATTTCATATATTTCATATATAAAAATTCACAATTCAATAGAAAATAAAAAAATATCATATACAATAGAGATAAGCACAATAAATTCCAATGCACAGTAATTTAAATCCATTTCCACAGTAATTCAAATCCATTTCTTGCACTTGTTCAAAAATATTTGTTATCTCGTTAAGAAAATGCATTACAGACAAAATTATTTCAATGTAAAATTCGTCGCGAGACGAAATTTGATTCTTTGGTATTTCATGTTTTTCTCATGAGAAAATAATTGTGATGATTCGGTTGTTTGGCTTAGTTACATATGTGTGATAAAACTTAGTATTTAAATGATGATGAGAAAAATAAATAGTCAGTCAGATATTGTCGCTGATTCTCACAACAATTAAAAGGCTTTTTTATTTCGTCGTCTTTACCAAGTGCGCCTACTTGGAACCAGTGAAGTAGTATCAAGCACTGCTTACACTCCAACTGCAATAGCTTACGGGTACAAGAGCCCTAAGCTAATTCAAACCAAAAGAAAACTTTTAAATCAAAGGAGTAATAAAATATTTTACGTGAAGTAGTAGCAAGCACTACTTTCACAACCAACTGTATTCACTTAGGGTACAAGAACCCTAAGCAGAGGAAACTTTAAGACAAAGCAGTTTTAAACCGTCATAGTACAGTGTAAAGCAAGGTTGAGAATATGTATAGACCCTACGGACATCAACAAATACGTCCTAAGAAAGCACTACCCATTAAAAACACTGGAAGAAATATCCACAAGAATAAGAAATTCAAAAGTATTGTTACGTTTTTACGGCTTAACGGATTCGTAGGATTAATTAAGGAATACACTTTTTAATTATCCACACAATAATTTATTTATTACAAACCAAAACACAATTTAATTACAAACACAACGCTTGCAGTTCACTATAATCACTTTCACTTTAATAACTCGCACTATTAAATTCTATCTATCGCTTTATAATTCTCTTTTAAATCACCACTTTTCACTGTTCTCACTTTAGAGCACTTTTATCGCCTTTCAAATCAAAACTGACTCTCTCAGCGCCTGCAAGCCCTTTTATATCCAAGCTCCACCTTTATTTAACTTCTGGAACCTTCTGGAGTCCTTTTTCTCGAGCCCAGTGGTATGTTCTTTTCTTTTCGTCCAGAAGTTTGAAGTTGTCTTTACTTATCGCGCGTTCCAATTTTAGTTTAGTACATAAATCATTAGTTCAGACATCAACCAGAGTTGTTATCGACAATCGTTGATTATGCTTTTTCACAAACAGATGGCGCATAAATCATCACATTGCCCCTTCCTTAGGACTGTTCGTCCACAGTTGTCCATCCTGGATCCGGCTGATGATATGGGCACAGCCTGTCTATGTGCACAATCTTCTTCTTGGCTTTGGGTCCTTGTTGAATCCTGTAGACAACATCGTTGATCCGTGTTAGGATTTTATAGGGCCCCTCCCACTGGCGCTGAAGTTTCGGAGACTTGCCTTTTCGTCGTAGAGGGTTGAATAGCCAAACGAGATCACCTTCCTGGTATCCGCTACAGTTTGCTCGGAGGTCGTACCTTGGTTTCATCCTATCACTGGCCGTCTTAGGATTCTCCCTTCCGATTTTCTCAACTGAGGTCCCAACGTTGTATTGTCGCGTTTCTTCTTTCGCTCTGACTCGAGGGCCCTTACTGCCGGCACAAACTGCACATTTACGACACCAGTTCGTAACATCCTCCCGCATATGAAGCCAATAGAATCTCTCCTTTATTTTTGCCAGAGTTTTGTTGACTCCCAAATGTCTTTCTGACGGGCTATTATGACACTCCTCGTTATTCCAGCACGAGGGACCAGCACCTGCATTCGATGAGAGGTACCATCAGGTGTTTCCCATTTGCGCTTCAATGCTCCTACTTCGATATGCAATGAATCCCATTGGGCCCAATAGCTCAACAGGATTTCACTTCTCTCTGCGATGTCTTTCCATTTAGGCTTCTCGTTGTGTTCTTTCCATGACAAAATCGCCGAAATGTCCGGGTCGTCGCGTTGCGCATCTCGAATACCTTGGTCCTCATATTTTGTGCTTGGCTCAGCAGTCGTCTTTTGACACTTTTCCTCAATACGCCAACGATACTTAAAACCTGGTTCGCGTGGTCGCCGGGACAGTGCAGTATCCATTGGAATTCCCCTGTTGCGGTGTTTCATCATCAATTCTCCAAGGTCCAATAGTATTCCGTGTGTTGTCATATAGTCCAACCCAAGAATACACTCGTCTACTATGTCAGCTACCAGGAACGAATGTGTAAACTTAATGTCGCCGAGTACCAAGTCCATCATTGTTTCCCCATGTAATTTCACTGGCTCTCCTGTTACAGTTTTCAGGATGTACTGGTCCGCGTTTTTCAGCCACTTTCTACCGACCAAATCAGCCCTGATTACAGATCTTGAAGCACCTGTATCCACTGTAATTGTGTATTGCTCATCACCAACTTTTCCCTCGATGACAAGGCTGTTGTTGCTACGTTGCAGTTGGGTGATGTTGGCGATGACATCTGGGTTCTCAATTTTCCCCACCCACTCCCTCTCGTCGCTTTTCTGCCGTTGTCTAGATTTTCCGCAGCATGTTGAGCCACTCCTACTCCCTGGAGATTCCCTCCTTCGCTTTCGACAACTGCTTTGTAGATGGCCCGGCTCTCCACAGTTCCAGCATCATAGACGACGACGTACTTCCGAGGTGTTGATTCGATGGCAAATGTTCTCAGTCGTTTTGATACCCCTGAGGTGGACTGTACTCCTTGTTGCTTGCCTCGCTGTCTCGTATGCCAGAGCATATGCCAAATCTTCTTGGGTAGTCTTCTTTCAGGCCAATCTGGCTGCCATTTGCAGATCCCGGTCGGCAAACGAGTTAAGAAGAGTCTCTCTTGTTACTTCGTTGATGTAATCTTGGCCGAAACTAGGATAAGCCAGATGCACTAACCTCTCGATATCGGCGCATAGTTGTTGTAAAGTTTCTCCTGGCTTTTGAAGTCGATTGCGAAGTTGAAGTCGATAAACCTCTTGCATGTGTTGATCACCGTAACGCATTTCCAGCGCTTGAACTAAGAACCCGTAGCTGTTGCGATGTTCCGCTGGTATTGACTGCAATATTTCTGCTGCTGTGCCCCTTAGTGACAACGTTAAGGCCGTTACTTTCTCCTCCTCAGTCCAGAAATTGCCTGCTGCTGCTGCTTCGAATTGGAGCTTATAAGTAGACCATGGGCTTTGCCCGTCGAAAGTTGGAGGCTGCAGTTTCCTAACTCCGATGACTTCGTGAGATGCCGTCGCTGGGTGGTGAATCTTTACCCTTTCTAGCTCGGCTCTGACCGATTCTAGTTCAATTTCGAGTTTTCCTAGATCATTCCTTACGTTTGCCTTGATGGAAGATTCGAGAATATCTAGATCATTCTTTACATTTGCCTTGATGGAAGATTCGAGACTTTCCAGATCATTCCTGACATTTTATTTCATGTTATCCAGCTTATTGTCGACAGAAAGTGAAAATGATTCGATTTTCTGCTCCAAATGGCTCCTCTGTTCTTCCATCGACTCTTTGAGTTCTGCGATCGAACGTTCATGAACTACCGTCAACATTTTTTGTTCATCCTTTAACGCCAACACTTCCGCCTTGATTTCTGTTGTAGCTTCCCTCATATCTGCCTTCATTTCCGCTGATGCACGCTCTTGCGTTTCTTTCATCTCTGCCGATGCACGTTCTTGCACTTCCTTCATCTCTGCTGATGCGCGTTCTTGCGCTTCCTTCATCACCATCAATGTCTTAAAGAGTTCTGCCATACTCACTGTCGTTTCTTCTGGCTCCGCTTCTACCTCGTCTTCAAACATATAGGTTTCAGGATCCTTACCTTCGTTCACCATAGCTTCTCGAAGCAGGGCGGTTAGGGAGTTTTTAACCCCCACCGTTGACAACGACCGTTTACTTAATTATCTTTTCAACTCCACAGTGCGCAAATCCATTAATTTTCGACCCATTTAATTATTATGTCTTTAGTTCGTACTCACAAAAATTAAATTCCGGTCACAATAGTTTTAAAAGTTCACTTATTTCACTTATCTCTTAATTAATCCCACTTCTGACACCAATTGTTACGTTTTTACGGCTTAACGGATTCGTAAGATTAATTAAGGAATACACTTTTTAATTATCCACACAATAATTTATTTATTACAAACCAAAACACAATTTAATTACAAACACAACGCTTGCAGTTCACTATAATCACTTTCACTTTAATAACTCGCACTATTAAATTCTATCTATCGCTTTATAATTCTCTTTTAAATCACCACTTTTCACTTTTCTCACTTTAGAGCACTTTTATCGCCTTTCAAATCAAAACTGACTCTCTCAGCGCCTGCAAGCCCTTTTATATCCAAGCTCCACCTTTATTTAACTTCTGGAACCTTCTCGAGTCCTTTTTCTCGAGCCTAGTGGTATGTTCTTTTCTTTTCGTCCAGAAGCTTGAAGTTGTCTTTACTTATCGCGTGTTCCAATTTTAGTTTAGTACATAAATCATTAGTTCAGACATCAACCAGAGTTGTTATCGACAATCGTTGATTATGGGTTTTCACAAACAGATGGCGCATAAATCATCACAGTATTCACAATATTAGACATGAAAAAAGGGTTTTGGCAACTTAAGGTGGCTAAAGAATCTCAAAAATATTTAACAATGGCAACGCCATGGGGAAGATATTGCTTTTTGAGAATTCCTTTTGGGTTAAGTTCTGCCCCAGAAATATTTCAAAATGCCATGTCAACACTCCTAGAAAACTTTAATAACGTAGAAGTTTCAATTGATGATATTTTAATTCATCACGAAACAGAAGAGAAGCTTGACAAATTAACCCGGAAAGTAATTAACCACATTAAAGAAAATGGACTAAAACTAAATAAAGGCCAACAACAAAAAAACAAGTCCGAAGGCTATTAGGAATGGTAAACTACTTGGGTAAATTCATCGAAAATTTATTAGAATTAACAGGACCACTGAGAATGCTAATAGCTGAAACAGAAAAATTTCACTGGGATTACGACCAATAATCAGCATTTGACAAAATCAAGCAGAAATTACAAGCACTGCCAACATTAAAGTTCTATGATGTTAATAAAGAAGTAGTCATTTCAGCCGATGCAAGCAGTCATGCGGTAGGTGCAGTTCTACTACAAGATAACTATCCGATAGCGTATGCTTCAAAAGCACTCAATGCTCACCAACAATGTTATCCGCAAATAGAGAAGGAAGCATTTGCTCTCCGATTCGCTCTATGCAAATTTCACCCATATGTTTTTGAAAAAAATTAGTAATGGAAATAGACCACAAACCGCTTGAGGCAATATTTAAAAAACCACTCCATAGAGCCCCGCCAAGATTGAAAAGAATTCTACTCGACTGTATTCCCTATAGTCCTTTTATAAGATAGGGAGAAGAATTACCAATCGCAGATTTATTAAGTAGAGATGTAGACAACGAATTAATAACAGACAAAAGTGAAGATCTCAATATACCTACATTTAGTATTAAACATATCTGCAAATTACAAAACAGAAATGCAAGAAGAAAACATGGTGGATCCAGGACATAAGATTCTTTTGAAACGGTTCAGGAAGGATGGCCTAAAGAAAGAGAAAAAGTTCCTGATGAAATAAAGCCATATTGGATATAAAACAAATAGTATTTAAGCTATTGCATAGCTTTTATCGCAGGCTTTGAGCGGGGTGACCGAATTGAGAAATTCCGTAACGAAAAAAACCTAACACGAGAGGGGAAATTTTATGAAGCGCCTACTTCGATGTTTAAAAATTTCAAAAATTTCAAAATTAAACGGAAGTAAAGTGTCTGTTGACAACTGTTACACGAAACCCCCCTCTACAAAATAATAAATAAGTTTCTAAAAAATCAATAATTTTTAAGCTATTGCATAGCTTTTATCGCAGGCTTTGAGCGCGGTGACCGAATCGGGAAATTCCGTAACGAAAAAAAACCTAACACGGTGCGTCATTGAATGGGATTTACCCAAAACGCTAAAGCTATAGGGCTGAAATTTTGACAGTGCATCCCTATAATGGCGTGGACATCCACTAAAAAGCGATTTTTCGAAATTCATCCCCTAAGGGGGTGAAATGGGGTTTACCCAAACCCCTGGAGCTATAGGGCTGCAATTTTGCCAGTGCATCCCTTTAGTGACTTGGAAATCCACTAAGAAGAGATTTTTCGAAATTCATTCCCTAAGGGGGTAAAATGGGGTTAACCCATATCGCTGAAGCTGAAGGGCATCCACTTAGGAGCGAATATCAAAGAAAAAACTTGAATTGATATCGGTGAAAAAAATACTGCATAAATAAAATAAATAAATAATTATTAATTAATGCTCCAGTGTTTTAATAGAAAAAATTAAAAAAAATGAATGATTAAGTGCATATTAAGAGTGATAAATGATAAGGTGGCCAGTTTTGTTTACATTCGTGGTGGTTTTTTGAGTTAATTTAGCGAAAAAATGCTGAATTTGTGTCGTAATGATTTAAAAATGATTTTAAAGTGATTAAAGAGTGTCATAGAATAATTTTTAAATACATAAGTGCAGAAAAATGTAATTGCTATTCATATTGTGTATACTTATGTTTTTAATAGCTATTCCATAATAATTTCAAATCACTTGAAATTCACTTTTAATTGTGTACTTATATTTTAATAGCTATTCCATGATAATTTTAAACCACTTTAAATTCATTTTTAATTCATTACGGCACAAATTCAACATTTTTTCGCTAAATTAACTCAAAAAACCACCGCGAATGTAAACAATAATGGTCACCTTATCAATCAACACTCTTAAAATACACCTAATCACTCACTTCCCTCAGATCACTAAATAACTAATCACTGGTTATCCACGCGCGATTTTATGCACTTTAATGAATATTTAATACTTATACTTTACAATTTCAACACTTTTTTTTAAACTTTGCTTTATTTTTTATATAATAAAATTGTAAATTATAAGTATTAAATAGTGCATAAAATCGGGCGTGGATTACCAGTGATTAGTTATTTAGTGATCTGAGGGAAGTGAGTGATTAGGTGTATTTTAAGAGTGTTGATTGATAAGGTGACCATTATTGTTTACATTCGCGGTGGTTTTTTGAGTTAATTTAGCGAAAAAATGTTGAATTTGTGCCGTAATGAATTAAAAATGAATTTAAAGTGGTTTAAAATTATCATGGAATAGCTATTAAAATATAAGTACACAATTAAAAGTGAATTTCAAGTGATTTGAAATTATTATGGAATAGCTATTAAAAACATAAGTATACACAATATGAATAGCAATTACATTTTTCTGCACTTATGTATTTAAAAATTATTCTATGACACTCTTTAATCACTTTAAAATCATTTTTAAATCATTACGACACAAATTCAGCATTTTTTCGCTAAATTAACTCAAAAAACCACCACGAATGTAAACAAAACTGGCCACCTTATCATTTATCACTCTTAATATGCACTTAATCATTCATTTTTTTTAATTTTTTCTATTAAAACACTGGAGCATTAATTCACGCACGATTTTATTAACTTTAATATATATTTAATACTTTTTTAACTGCAAATTTAACAAATTTTTATGCGCGGCGACACGTATTTCACCACCGAACAAACTTTGACGTTTAAGAGACCCGGTCAAAGTACTACTACATGCAAAAGCGTTTGCATGGCTTGTATCAAGACCCTCTCAACTACAGGCCATGCAGTTTTATTGGGCACTAATACAACAATTGCTGAGAATGGTCCCAAAATTTGACAGTTGCTGAGAATTTAATGGCGCAGAGTACGTTCGCGAGTGTTTTCGTCATAGTTTTGTGGTAAAAAGTGGTAAATTATTGAAATTTATCGCTTTAAACCATACAAGGATTATCAGTGATTATTTCTTTAGTGATTTAATAAAAAAATATATAAAAAAATAGTGATTTAGTGTATTTTTGGTGTCTTAATTGTTGAGGTGATCAATTTATTTTACATTCGCGGTGTTTATTTCGTGTATATTAAGGGAAAATATGCTGAATATTTAATTAAAAGTGATTTTAAAGTCATTAATTAATTTATTTTGCAATTATTACTAAACATATAAGTACAGAAAAGTGCGAATGGAAAAGTGAATAAGAGAAGTGTTTTTCGGCACCTATATTTTTAATAATAATATCATAATATATGTATTAATCACTTTAAAATCACTTTTAATTCCATAACTACACGAAACATTAAATATTCAACATTTTTTTCGTAAATAAACATGAAAAAACACCGTGAATGTGAAAAAAAAGTTGATCGCCTTAACAATTTGAACACTTAAACACACTTAATCACCAAATTTGTTTTATTTTTTTTAATGAAATCACTAAAAAACTATTCACTGATAAATCCAAGTGCAGTTAAAAGTGTTAAAATACAATATTTTATCACTTTTTACTGCAAAATAAACACAAAAATTCTGCGCGTACGGCTTCCGCGCCATGTTACTCCGGTGTGTGGTGACTTTTGGGACCATTACCACCACCACGAAAAATACATCTACGAGGCCTGTAGTTGAGAGGGTCTTGCTTGTATATATAGAAGGCTATGGATGTGTCATTTTCGTGTACTTCCTGCTCTGCATGTGTTTGTGTAGTTTGCCGTTGCTCCGCCCTCTCGCCATTCCGGAGCTCGTATATGAATAGACAAAAGGTCATAGATTTTTACTTTCCTTTTTCTTCGCAGAGAAAGGATTACAGTGTCGTATCTTTCTGAGTAATTTTTGCTATTACATTCGCTTTTTCCCCTTGTAGTGTACAAGCCTTTGAATAGAGAAGATAAGGAACCGAAAATAGCGTACATGTACACGGATTTGAGGGAAGCACTTGGGATCAAGAAATTTTCTCTCTAATTCTCTCCCTCCACTTTAAACACAACAACAAAATACATTCACTTTAACCACAACAACAAAATACATTGTCTATCCCGGACATAGGCGTAGTGAAATTTGTTCAGGTTTTGCGAAGGGTCTGCTTCAAACATTTAGCCAAATGAAGGGTTCTCACCGAGATGGTTGCTGAGAAACGATATCCCTCCGGGTTTTTGAATAAATATAACAAAGCCACTGTCCGGGATTGACACAAATACGTAAAGAATGCTATTCATTAGTGTTGCCAAAATGCTTCCCCGTGTGTAATAAATTGCACTTCCTCGTCTTCTCTATTCAAAGGTACAAACTGCATTCAAAACGTAGGAACTCATGCAAAAAGAATTTTACTACGCTTTAATTTGGCGAGGACCCTTCCAGTAGTTTTATATTCTAAGGTGAAACCAATTCATTTCGTAGAAATGACAGTCAGCTGCTTACGCCAACCTTATGTGACATTTGAGCGAGAACCGCCAATATATCCTACCTTAAACGTTATAAGAACCTTGTTTAAAATAAAGTTAAATAAAAGAAAGACAAAGTAAATAAAAAAAGTGAAAGAATGGTGGGCTATGCTGTGGTCAGTTGTAAAAACTATGAATACAATAAATCTTATGTAGTTAAAGTGAAATGTTGCACATTTTCTGAGGATAAACAACTGTACGTACCGTAGTAAGGAAATAATTTTAATTTTAGAGACATTAATGTTCGCGCAACTCTAACCATTTGATCATTCTTTAGAACAAGATTCGAGACTCCAAGATATTTCGGTTACAGTTATAAATAATAAAAGCAAACTCTTTCCTGTGACAATTTATGCTGACCAATATACCAGAGAATTAAGGGTTAATAAAACAGCAAAACTTTTCCAAAGTAATTTCACAATATGAACAGTAATATATGAGCCGTTTATTTTGAAAGTAGGGCAAGTCCACCTTTTGTTGTTTCGAGATATTTAAGCATTTGCATTTCAAAAAAATTAAAAATATTGGTAGCCCATAATAAACAACTTTTTTGCCTTTTCTGTTCTTAGACAATATAAGTTGGTAATACTACAGTATACCAGTACCCACCTCCGATTTTGATGAAATTTTTACACAAAGTACAGTTAATTATGTACAGTCCAACTGTGAAAACAAAAAGTGTCGCTCAAGTCCCGTTATCCTGTAATTCCACTCTAAAGTACCGTTTTTTCAATAATTGAACAGGTGATAACTCCTGTGTTATTTCACCAATTTTGATGAAATTTACACACAACGTATATTTTGATGTGGACAATTTTTTGGTAAAAAAAAATTGGGGCTCGTGTACCGTTACCTTTTTATTTAACTTAAAAGTACTAAGTACTTTAGAATAAAAAAAGGTACATCAAAAAAGTCATTTTTTCCTACTTACAGACATTGCAGTGCTTTAAAAAAAAATATTTAAAAGTATTTTTTAAGGAGGTGACTATTTAGACCGTGAGGCAGGCAGGCAAGCTGCCTGCCTGCCTGCCTGCCTGCCTCACGGTCTAAATAGTCACCTCCTTAAAAAAATACTTTTAAATATTTTTTTTTTAAAGCACTGCAATGTCTGTAACTAGGAAAAAATGACTTTTTTGATGTACCTTTTTTTATTCTAAAGTACTTAGTACTTTTAAGTTAAATAAAAAGGTAACGGTACACGAGCCCCAATTTTTTTTTACCAAAAAATTGTCCACATCAAAATATACGTTGTGTGTAAATTTCATCAAAATTGGTGAAATAACACAGGAGTTATCACCTGTTCAATTATTGAAAAAACGGTACTTTAGAGTGGAATTACAGGATAACGGGACTTGAGCGACACTTTTTGTTTTCACAGTTGGAATGTACATAATTAACTGTACTTTGTGTAAAAATTTCATCAAAATCGGAGGTGGGTACTGGTATACTGTAGTATTACCTATAAGTTTATTATCCAAATAGTGTTTATAGTGCTGGCTACAGAAAATAAAGTTTTTTTCATACCCAAATAGACTTGCCTCACTTTCAAAATTAATGGATTAATAGAATCGTTAATTTAAGTGGATAATATTTCAGTTGTATCATCTTTTTTATCCGCTTTACATTATTTTCATCTGAATGTATCTACATATATGTATGAATGCATGGATGTATATATGTATTAGCTTTGGCTTTCCCTGTATGTATGTATGTTTGTACGTTTATATGTTTGTATGTTCCTTGTAAACAAAACTTGCAACTTGATTTGAACCACTTCCATATAACCGATCAACTTCTAATTTTGACCATATGCATAGTTTGCGTGACAATTCAATCGGACCAATTTGAAAAAAATCAAGATGGCGGTTCCAAGATGATGGCCGAATTTTGCAATTGTGTACCGATTCTATTTAAAATCGGTACTGGGGGGTTTTTATGATCACAAATGACGAATTTGTGGTCGAAATTTGAAAATTCAAAATGGCGGTCAACAGAAAATAGCTGACTGCTTTTTTTTACAATCCACTCAATATGGGTATCAAATGAAACGTTAGCTTTGTTCCAGAACTTGAATGGGATCCCGCGGGACAAAATTTTTACCAATTTGTGTTTCTTTACTTTCTCATGCAAGAAAAAGCGTGGAAATTTTCAGTTCCCCTCATGCAGGAATTAGCCGGCGGTTTTCGGTCCTGCGATTTCTTGAAAGTTGTCAGCTGACAATTTTTTGTATGTATGTGGGTATCTTAACAAGCGGCATACACATAGACAATCGACATTTATGTTATCTTTTTCTTGATTTGCAGGAAAACGCCCAAAAAGTGTTTCTTAACTTTCTGAATTTTTGACAAAATAGTAAGTAAATTTTTGTTGAGTAAGTTTTTGCCCAACAAGTTTTTGCAGGAAAAGTACTGGAACAAAGCTGTTGTGTCAAGTAAACTACGATTAGCTTTCCAAATTAAAAATGGCAGCCAACACAAAACGAGGGATAACATTTTTTACAGGTATATGGGTATCAAATGAAAAGATATGTCAATTAGAATACTATTAGCTGTGTCATTCAATTCAAGTTCGTCATTCCAAATTCAAAATTTCGGCCCACACAAAATTATAGTTTACCCTTTTCTTTACAACGTCCTCGGTATGGGTATCAAATGAAAGTATGTATATGACAGTAAGCTGTGTGACGTCATTTTAAATCCTTTTAATACACGACTGCTCTGCATTATTTTCATGTAACGATTCTATTGTCTATGTAGCTGTGCACAAAACAGCCGAAAATCCTCATGATTTTCAAAGATCCCGAGATCGAAGTTATGTTTGTATTAATGTGGTGCTTCCGATTTATTGGAATTATTGGAAATGTTTATGGAAGGAGTGATGGGCCGTGTAATTTGGCTAGTTCAGTTGTTCATATTGATTCCACGATTACTAAAATTTCCTGGTGTAGGCGTTATTATTGAAACACAATATTGAAATATCTCTATTATTTATGAAATATTGTACAATTGGCGACTACCAATATCAAAGATAAATAGAGAAAAACAGCCTACATTTCAGACTGATGTTAAACCATTAGATTTGCTTCACCATACAGCAACCGGGGCTAAATTTTGCTGTATGGTTAAAAATATTTTCAATCTAAGATGGACTTGCACTACTTTCAAAATAAACATACTTACAACATTGTTAAGAGCTAAAACCTCCATTTGCTTTATTACTAGGATTCTGAATTTTTTTGACCATAACGTGTTTACACATAAAAAGATCATACTAAGTTTTATCTAGAACTACCGTTATCTTCATTTTGTTCAAAAATGGACTTACCCCACTTTCAAAATAAACGGCTCATATATATGTAGCAAAATATTTCCTATTTGAATATATCTTCCTTTTCAGAAATCAAAGAAACGAGATGGAGTTGGAAAGTAGCAGAGTCGATTTATTAATAAATACAGTTATTAGTAATGCTGTTCAGACAAAGTTAGTTTGAAATTTATCTGCATATTGAGCTTGTAACAAACTTATATTTTTTACAGAAGAAATTTAGGATGAAGAGAAAAAATCGAGTTCCACAACAGCTATTGAAGAAAGAAAAATAAAATCAGAGAAAAAAAGAACTGCAATTTTTTTCTAATGGTGTAGTAGAAGTTTTTACTAATAGACAATTTAAAAAATTTAAAAGAAAAGCCACACAAAAATCCAGTGGGATCCTGAAGATATTTCAAATCCAATTTCTTTATGCCGGAGCTAAAGCAGTTTTGTTCGTTCACGTGGATACCCACCATTTGGCATTAGTTTCAACTTTGAAGGAATGGGCTGCTAAGCTAAAGCTACGTAGTTTCACATTTGAAAAGAGCAGCTCGAGTTTTACGAAGCTAAAATCTCGTATGAATTCATCTTGAGCGGAAGTAACAATGCCTTCTCTCTTTTTTATTTTAAATCGAACTTGACTGCATACGATAGTTTCTTTTTGTTTTTAAGTACATTTTCATAACAAGCCTTGGTGAATTGGTGTGTATTTGGAATTAAAGTGTATTCGAAAGAAAAGAATAGTGATTCAGCAAGAACAGTGTCAAGAGGGATGAGAATGCCATCCTTAGAAAGTAAAGTAATAAGTGAAGTAAATAAGTGATTTCGATCTTGTAATGAATAAAAACTTAATACAAAAAGTATATGTAAATGTTAATAAGTGGAGTGAGACATATGCGAGAAGCATGCAGTATGTGAGGGCAGGAACATGGAAATATTTAAATGTGAACCTACACATACCATGAGTGATGGACCTACAAATGGACTACAATATCAATAAAGATAAGTCTATAATTAAGAATAGAATTAGATTAACAAAAACGTAGATATAAATAATATTAACTAACCAGGTTACCCGTAAGTAAGGGAGAGAATACATAAAAATATCAAAAATGCCGAAATCAGGTAAATGAAAACTGATTTAAATTACTAACAGATAAAAAGAACAAAATAAAGATAATTGCAGATTCCTACGCCTCATATTCATACAACTTATTTAGTGAGAGTCAAATGGGTTAAATTTGTATTGCAAGGGTTAAGCCCGACACACTTCTGAGTAAGGCCTATAACAAATTTAAAAATATTGTTACGTTTTTACGGCTTAACGGATTCGTAGGATTAATTAAGGAATACACTTTTTAATTATCCACACAAGTATTTATTTATCACAAACCAAAACACAATTTAATTACAAACACAATTCTTACAGTTCACTATAATCACTTTCACTTTAATAACTCGCACTATTAAATTCTATCTATCGCTTTATAATTCTCTTTTAAATCACCACTTTTCACTGTTATCGCTTTAGAACACTTTTATCGCCTTTTCAATCAAAACTGACTCGATAGCGGCTGCCAGGCGCTTTTATATAGGCAGCTCCACCTCTGTCTACTTTCTGGAACCTTCGTTTTCTGGTTCCTTGTGGTAGGTTCTTTTATTTCCTTAAGTTTCGACCAGCTTGAAGTTGTCTTCGCTTATCGCTCGTTAGTTTAGTACATAAATTCTTAATTCAGACAACAACCGAAAATCGTTGATTCATCCTCTCGACAAACAGATGGCGCATAATCATCACATTGCCCCCTTCTTAGGACTGTTCGTCCCGAACAGTTGTCCATCCTGGATCCGGCTGATGATATGGGCACAGCCTGTCTATGTGCACAATCTTCTTCTTTGCTTTGGGTCCTTGTTGAATCCTGTACACCACATCGTTGATCCGTGTTAGGATTTTATAGGGCCCCTCCCACTGACGCTGAAGTTTCGGAGACTTGCCTTTCCGTCTTCGAGGGTTGAACAGCCAAACGAGGTCACCTTCCTGGAATCCGCCACAGTTTGCTCGGAGGTCGTACCTTGGTTTCATCCTGTCACTGGCCATCTTAGGATTCTCCCTTGGGATTTTGTCAACTGAGGCTCCAACGTGGTGTTGTCTTATTTCTTCTTTCGCTCTTACTCGAGGACCCTTGCTGCCGGCACAAGCTGTGCATTTGCGACACCAATTCGTAACATCCTCCCGCATGTGAAGCCAATAGAATCTCTCCTTTATTTTTAACAGAGTTTTGTTGACTCCCAAATGTTCTCCTGACGGGCTATTATGACACTCCTCAAGAATATCTGTTATTCCAGCACGAGGGACTAACACCTGCATTCGATGAGAGGTACCATCAGCTGTTTCCCATTTGCGCTTCAATACTCCTCCTTCGATATGCAATGAATCCCATTGGGCCCAATAGCTCTTCAGGATTTCACTTCTCTCTGCGATGTCTTTCCATTTAGGCTTCTCGTTGTGTTCTTTCCATGACAAAATCGCAGAAATGTCCGGGTCGTCGCGTTGCGCATCTCGAATTCCTTGGTCCTCATATTTTATGCTTGGCTCCGCAGTCGTCTTTTGACACTTTTCCTCAATACGCCAACGATACTTAAAACCTGGTTCGCATGGTCGCCGGGACAGTGCAGTATCCATTGGAATTCCCCTATTGCGGTGTTTCATCATCAATTCTCCAAGGTCCAATAGTATTCCGTGTGTTGTCATAAAGTCCAAACCAAGAATACACTCGTCTACTATGTCAGCTACCAGGAACGAATGTGTAAACTTAATGTCGCCGAGTACCACGTCCATCATTGTTTCCCCATGTATTTTCACTGGTTCTCCTGTTACAGTTTTCAGAATGTACTGGTCCGCGTTTTTCAGCCACTTTCTACCGACCAAATCAGCCCTGATGACAGATCTTGAAGCACCTGTATCCACGGTAATTGTGTATTGTTCATCACCAACTTTCCCCTCGATGACAAGGCTGTTGTTGCCACGCTGCAGTTGGGTGATGTTGACGATGACATCAGCGGTCTCCATTTTCCCCACTAACTCCCTCCGGTCGCCTTTCTGCCGTTGTCCACATTTTTCACAGCATGTTGAGCCACTCCTACTCCCTGGCGATTCCACTCTCCTTCGCTTTCGGCAACTCCTTTGTAAATGGCCCGGCTCGCCACAGTTCCAGCATCGTAGACGACGACGTACTTCCGAGGTGTTGACTCGATGGCAAATGTTCTCAGTCATATTGATTCCCCTGAGGTGGACCGTATTCCTTGTTGCTTGCTTCGCTGCCTCGTATGCCAGAGCATATGCCAGAACTTCTGCGGTATTCTTCTTTCCGGCCAATCTGGCTGCCTGTTGTAGATCTCGGTCAGCAAAAGAGTTAAGGAAAGCCTCTCTTGCTACTTCGTTGATGTAGTCTTGGCCGAAGCTAGGATAAGCCAGATGCACTAACCTCTCGATATCGGCGCATAGTTGTTATAAAGTTTCTCCTGGCTTTTGAAGTCGATTGCGAAGTTGAAGTCGATAAACCTCTTGCATGTGTTGATCACCGTAACGCATTTCCAGCGCTTGAACTAAGAATCCGTAGCTGTTGCGATGTTCTGCTGGTATTGACTGCAATATTTCTGCTGCTGTACCCCTTAGTGACAAAGTTAAGGCCATTGCTTTTTCCCCCTCAGTCCAGAAATTGCCTGCTGCTGCTGCTTCGAATTGGAGCTTGTAAGTAGGCCATGGGCTTTGCCCGTCAAAAGTTGGTGGCTGTAGTTTCCTAACTCCGATGACTTCGTGAGATGCCGTCACTGGGTGATGAATCTTTACCCTTTCTAGATCGGCTCTGACGGTTTCTAGTTCAATTTCGAGTTTTCCTAGATCATTCCTTACGTTTGCCTTGATGGAAGTTTCGAGATTATCCAGATCATTCCTTACATTTGCCTTGATGGAAGATTCGAGATTTTCCAGATCATTCCTCACATTTGCCTTGATGGAAGATTCGAGATTCTCCAGATCATTCCTTACATTTTCTTTCATGTTATCTAGCTTGTTGTCGACAGAAAGGGAGAATGATTCGATTTTCTGCTCCAGTTGGTTCTTCTGCTCTTCCATAGACTCTTTGAGTTCAGCTAACGAGCGTTCATGAGCTACTGCTAACAATTTCTGTTCATTCTTCAACGCCAACACTTCCGCCTTGATTTCTGTAGTTGAACGTTCTTGTAACTCCTTCATATCTGCCTTCACCTCAGCTGAAGACCGTTCTTGCGCCTCTTTCATCTCGGCTGTCACTTCCTTCATCTCTGCTGATGCACGTTCTTGCGCCTCCTTTATCACCATTAATGTCTTAAAAAGTTCTGCCATACTCACTGTCGATTCTTCTGGTTCTGCTTCTACTTCGGCTTCAAACATGTAGGTTTCAGGATCCTTACCTTCGTTCACCATAGCTTCTCGAAGCAGGGCGGTTAGGGAGTTTTTAGCCCCCACCGTCGACAACGACCGTTTACTTAATTCTCTTTTCAACTCCACAATGCGCAAATCCACTAATTTTCGACCCATTTTATTATTATGTCTTAGTTCGCACTCACAAAAATTAAATTCCAGTCACAATTGTTTTTAAAAAATTCACTTATTTCACTTATCTCTTAATTAATCCCACTTCTGACACCAATTGTTACGTTTTTACGGCTTAACGGATTCGTAGGATTAATTAAGGAATACACTTTTTAATTATCCACACAAGTATTTATTTATCACAAACCAAAACACAATTTAATTACAAACACAATTCTTACAGTTCACTATAATCACTTTCACTTTAATAACTCGCACTATTAAATTCTATCTATCGCTTTATAATTCTCTTTTAAATCACCACTTTTCACTGTTATCGCTTTAGAACACTTTTATCGCCTTTTCAATCAAAACTGACTCGATAGCGGCTGCCAGGCGCTTTTATATAGGCAGCTCCACCTCTGTCTACTTTCTGGAACCTTCGTTTTCTGGTTCCTTGTGGTAGGTTCTTTTATTTCCTTAAGTTTCGACCAGCTTGAAGTTGTCTTCGCTTATCGCTCGTTAGTTTAGTACATAAATTCTTAATTCAGACAACAACCGAAAATCGTTGATTCATCCTCTCGACAAACAGATGGCGCATAATCATCACAATATTTAAAATTGTAGTCAACGATCCGACTAGAACTAGTGGAAATAGGTCAGGCCTTTATTTTTAAGTAAAACTACTCGTCAGATGAAATTAGAAAGAAATTGATCACTACCAATGACAACTTCAAAATCTCTTGATAAAACCCCTAGTATCTCTTGTTGACTTATTGTATAGTGATTGTTATTATTACTACATTTATTATATAATAAATGTCTATTACTACCGAAACGGAGGAAATTTCTAGCAACTTACATAATACTTTGTCGTTGACAATATTAATATTTTACATTTCTCCTCAATTGTTTAGATTTTTTAAACAAAATTATTATATTATTGCAAATGTGTTTAACGTGATTAATTCTCTGTTTTTCATATTTTTCTTTAGATAGAGTATTTGTAAAAATGTTAGTTCTATTATTTTTTGAGTTTTTCCTTATTCCACTTTTACTAATATATTAGCTACAATATTTTTTAAAAAATGTTCCATAATAGTTATATTTTGTTTCTTTTATAATTCGGAAAGGTGTTAATGTTAATTGTTGGAATTATTAGTCTTATTTTTTTAATTAATTGAGACGCCACGTTTTATTATTTATAATAATGTTTTATTTAACAATATTGGTAATAATTTCTTACTTGTGGAAAAAGCTTCTACTGACACACTTCTAGAAAAAATAAAAAATCAATCTTCTAGTTTGTTTTTAACAGTTTATTGTTGAAGAGCACTAGCTGTATTTGTTATATAATTTTTTGAGACAAATCAATGATAGGTTCATGTTGGTATTACTTTTTCGTTGGAGTTATGAAATATGTGTTATATATTTTCTAATGATGTATTAGAACATCCCCTGACATATAATGGATTGCTGAAATTATTCCCATATTGTTGTTGTTTTTTTTCTTATTACTAGTCGCCAGACTACTGTACCCAGAGGGTTCCTTAATGGACTGGGCATATTTTAGCCATAAAGTCTAGATGAAACGCAATGATTATATTGATTTTTTTTTTATTTTGATCTTGGTTGGTGACTCTCTCTCTTGGTCAATGCAGAATTGCTGGTGTGTGGTTTTTTAGTCTATAACCTCTAATAAGAGGGCGTCAAACAAGAATTAATCTACTTGATCTATTTGTCTAATTGAGGAGCGACAGAACAAAACATGATAATTCCATAATGTTCAACTTTTCACAAAAGCTCAAAAACCTGTAAATTCTTTGCCTTTGTAAAATTTAAAAAAATACGACTGCCAATAAATAACTAAGGGTAAAAAATTATATACATGTTTTTTTATTTTTATTTTATTTTTATTATTATGTAGTTATTTTTATGTAAAATATGGAAATATCATGTTCTCATCCGGTCTGATGAAAATATCATGTACCAATGTCACACGTAACTTTTTTTTTAATATGTGGAATTATCATTTTTTGTTCCGTCGCTCCTCAATTATACTAAAGCTAAGATGAGTTGGTCGGTCACAGTGATACAATATGTTATAACTAAGATGTGTTGGTCTCTACATAGAGTTGCAGTCCTAAGATGGTCCTCATTTTTAGAGGATAATTTTTAAGATTCAATAGATAATTGAGGTTCCATGCCTGTTTTTGACTATATCTGATGTGTGTGTTAGTTTATACATATGAATTATTTCAGTTTATTTATAACTATTGTCAGATTGCAGTGTTAAATTTGATGCCGGAGACACATCATGTTAGACTAGTAGCTGGTTGATCTTTTAACCATGGTCAATTTAAATGAATATCTTAGTTTCTCTTAGAAAGTTTGCCAGCTCAGTAATCTTTGATTCTTCGAATGGGGTTAGTGCTTCAAGCAAGGAGTTCGCATTTGATAAGGTTGTAAATTTTGATCTGATTTTGGAATATTTTTGGCATTTGAGAATGCAGTGTTCCGCATCATTTTTGATGTTGCAAATGAGACAGAGATCGTTCGGGATGATTTTCCAGGAAGCTAATTTGGAGTCATCATAGGAGTGTCCTGATAGTATTCTGTTTATCATGCGGAATATTTTTGGTTCTAAGTTGGTATTAGTGAACCAGGGAACAGCCGGTAGAGCCGGAAAAATAGAGGCAAAGAATTTACCTTTAGTCCTAGAGAGGATTTGATACTACCTGTTCCATTCAATTTTTAATTTATTTTTAATATTCAGTAACAGATCTTCGAAATTGAATTTATGCGAAAAGAAGGAACCTAAGGCGGTGGCTTTAGCCGCAAGATAGTCCGCTCTTTCATTTTCAGGAATTTTTGAGTGAGAGAGAATCGAAACAATTTTGACAGTCTCAAAGACGTTCGCATTAGTCAATATTGACGCAACTACATGATCAGGTTTCATATTTTTAAGAACTTTGCAGCTGTTTAGACTGTCCGTTAAAATAATTATATTATTTGGGTTGAAATCATGGGCAAGCTCAAGAGCCATTTTTATTGCATGTAATTCAGCTGAGAGTGTTGACATTAACCAATAGGACCTCAACATAATCTCCACAGATGTGTTATTGAAGGAAATGCCTAGTCCAACAGTGTTATTTATAATAGATGCATCCGTTGAGATGATTAATGCATTTTGTGGGAAGGAATTTTTTTTCTCATTGTATAGCTTCAAAATTATCTCATTTGAAACATTTGCTTTTTTCCCAAGTCCATCTAAGAAGGAGAGGTGTCGTGTGATTTGGCATGGTTATTGGCTCAGTATAAATAAAATAAATGGTTAAAAATTTTTTTTTAAAAAATTCTTTTCATTAACTAAAAAATGTGATTTGGCATGGTTATTGGCTCAGTATAAATAAAATAAATGGTTAAAAAAAATTTTTTAAAAAATTCTTTTCATTAACTAAAAAATGTACTGAAAAGTAAAAAATAAAAAATATTTTAAAGAAAGCGTGAAATTTCAATTTTAATGAAAAAGTTAATCAAAAGAATGGCGCATTTTTCATCAAAAATTGAAAATATAACTGTAAATCGCGTGAGATTTACAATAACCCTCAATTTTTTGCTTTGTTAATTTCAAATTCTAACAAAATTTTTTGATGAAAAATGCGCCATTCTTTTAATTAACTTTTTCATTAAAATAGAAATTTCACGCTTTCTTTAAAATATTTTTTATTTTTTACTTTTCAGTACATTTTTTAGTTAATGAAAAGAATTTTTTAAAAAAAATTTTTTAACCATTTATTTTATTTTCTACTTTTTAGTTTATTATATGTATTCCGCCATTTTATGATGGCAATTCTATTAGATTTAAAATTACGTCACACAGTTTACTGTATTCATTTGATACCCATGTCGTGGGCTCGGTGGAACATAATTGCAAAAACGGCCGCCATCTCGGAACCGTCTTCTTGATTTTTTTACAAAAAGGTCAGATTGCATTTAGTACTTATACATGATGAGTTGAACTCAAGTTGAACCCAAGTCTAACTACATGTAAACGGGAGTCGAGTTGGGTTAAGGTTGACTGAACTCGACTCAGCTCTGCTACCTGGGTTTAGTTGAAATTATGCATACGGACATGAGTTCAGTATTTGAGTAGTTGAATTTAGTTGACAGCAGCATCTCTGTGTTTGTTTGTGATTTTTTGTAACGTGTATTGCTTCTTTATTATCAACTCACCCTTAACTCAACTATTCATCTCATCATTCATACACATTAACCACCCGAACTACGCCACATAGCTTATTGTGTTCTACCTGTCATATCCTTTCATTTGATACCCATGTCAGAGGGCCGCGGAGCACAATTTCAAAAATCGGGCGCCATTTTGGAACCGCCATCTTGATATTTTTACAAAATGGCCAGATTGCATTGTCATCCAAACTAAACGTGTATGCAAAATTTCAGCTCTATCCGAAACCGGGAAGTGGATCAAATTTAACTTTCAAGATTTGACGACAAACAGTGTAAGTTAAATAAAATCGGGCGCCATTTTGGAACCGCCATCTTGATATTTTTACAAAATGGCAGGATTGCATTGTCATCCAAACTAAACGTGTATGCAAAATTTCAGCTCTAGCCGAAACCGGGAAGTGGGTCAAATTTAACTTCCAAGATTTGACGACAAACAGTGTAAGTTAAATAAAAGAATTTAAAAAGGTCAAAGATCTCTCTAAATTTTGCCGACACTTTTTCCAATGGTGTAATGGGATTTATTACATTTAGGGTGTTGCTGACTACTGGGCCAATTTTATTAACTCTTGCTGCCATTTTTGAAGTTATTAGCTCAGCCCTGAGAGTAGGAGGCAACTTATTTGCTAGCGCATATAGAGTATGATTCGGAGTGGAGGGAGTTAACCCTAGACATTTCCTTAAAAATTTATTAGATACAGTGTTAGTTTTTGTTTCAAGAGATTTTGATTCATTGAAGGATAATGATCTAGCACAGCGGTGTCCAACTCCATCACCACTAGCCACATGTGGCGAATAGACTAGATGAATGTGGCGAATGCAACATTGAAATATGTCATATTCCTTCGAGTAATAAAAAAATTAACTAGTTTTGTAAACCACAGCGTTATGTCAGATGGTTGCAGGTTCTACACGGAAAAGTTGAAGATCGTTTTGTTGATATTGAAAAATTCAGTCCGGGTTTCCAACTCATGCAAGATCCTTTCCACCAATCACCAATTCCCCCCAGTTATCTCAAGCAATAATATGCAAGTTTGGACCGGCGCGGCGTAACTTTGAATCAGATATGCGTTTGCCTCAAATCCAGAACGATTTTCTTAGAAACGAAGAGTCGAGATGCCAAACATCACATTAAGAATTTTCGGATTGTTTTATCTTAATAATAACTACAATGATACAATATATATATATGTAATGAATTTCATAAAAAAAACGTTCATAAAACATATTTTTTATATTTATTTTTAATGTGGCGAATGAAATTATTTTAAAATAGCGATTATGGCTACAAACGAATTTCTGTTGGACATCGCTGATCTAGCAATATTCAATCTTTGACCTGATTAAGGGTCAGTAGAGAAGAAGACAGCTAGAGTTTTTTTTTGCTTAATATGTCAATGACTCTTTGATTTTTTTGAATGGCGTCCGCAGCTTCTTTGTATTGAAGTCTGCTGTTTAGGTTTTTGGTGAAAGTCCAACCAAGAAATTTGATTTTGTTACACTTGGAATCAGTTGTCCGTTTAAATAGATGGAAATTGGTTTTCTTTTTTTGAATATCATCACATTTGATTTTGCAATGTTTATATTGAGGTTCACTGTAGATGTGTTTTTTTGGAAGTTGTTTAGCGCTAGTTGTAGGTTTGACTCCACTTCCAGGGCATCTACACCATCAGCAAGTAAGCAGATTTCATCTGCAAATTGAAAGACTGAGAATTTCTTGCAGATTTATTGTGTATAGGGGCACTTTCGAAAATTCACCATGGTAGCTACCGGTCGAACCAGCAGCTAATTTACCATGTTCGAATATTGATCACTTACCATAAGTTACCACTCACCATGTTCGAATATGCACCGGTAAAGTAACCGCAGTGTCACCATAGGAACCATATTCGTGTGATGGTTGAAGTGGTAGTTTGAAAAATATTCATTTTTTTCACGTTACGATAGTTTTTAGATTTCGGATTTTTTTAGAGTGGGTATTTTCTATGATGTGTGATGTAAATGGAGCAATACATGAAAAAAAAACACAAATGTCAAATTTTCGTTCGAAAATTAACCACTTAACCACATCTATCAGTCGGTAAAAACTAACCACACTAACCCTGATCAGCTTACCAATATGGTACCGCCACCAAAAAGGTAGCTACCACTGGTGAATTCTCGAAAATGCCCTAGGTAAAAGAGTGGCGGACTCAGAGAGCTACCTTGAGGAATGCCTCCATTTACTTTGATGCGTGCGTCATCCAGTATTAAGCTTCTTTCTTTAAAGAATTTCATAATCCAATTTATATATATCAGTGGAATGCCAACTTCTAAGAGAGTATTAAATAGCTTGTTTAGGTTCACTCTGTCATAAGCATTATCAAGATCTAGAGTGAGCATCCCAACCCAACAGTCCTGCCAGCACGTATTTTGTTTTTAACATTTTGTAGTATTATTGATAAGCAGGTGGATGAAGATTTGCCTTGCTTATACGCGAAACTATTTTTCGGGAGAAGATTTTTTTCATCGATCATATGATTGATTAATACCTTCGACACACAGCATCTCTTAATGGCCATTTGACTAATTGACCATTAATACTAATTGAGCTTTTAAGCAAATAGTGACACATAGCGAGGCCAGTTAGTGAAAATCAGCTGGTGAATTGTCATATTTGGCTACAGCATGGAAAATAGGAAGGAAAGTTTACAATTACTTTTGTACTATTATTTAAAAAAGGGAAATATATTCTTAAAGAGGAAAATATATTTAATTAAAAGACTGTTAGATAATATATATTTACAACAATATAATTATCTAAAAATATTTAATTTAAATAAAAGTTCACAACTACGCTTCACTATAATATTTACCTATATCTTTGGGTAAAATTAGTAATCTTTGTGTGCACTTCTTCTGCCGAGTGACTTTTTAATTCGGTTGCTATTTCAGCATATGTATATGTATATGTGCATTTCTGCGATTTCTTCGTAAATCATAGACATTTTCTTCCCACAATGCCAAGAGCATTGCTTCATCTTCCTCGTTCCAGTTACTGCGCTTTCTTTTGTTGTTGTTGTAGTTTGGTAATTTACTAGCATAAGCTAGTGAACCCTGACCACAGGGTTTCTTACTGGTCCAGCCTTGCGGCTATATAGATCAAAAAACTTGTTTAGGATTATAGATGACTCTCTATAACTGTCGTGAGGTTGGTAGAGCTTATGCTCGACGAAGGACTGAAGGATCTTATTGCCACAAGGGCCTTAAACACGTTGCAAAAAGAAAGAGAGGGGAGAGGTCACTAAGGACTAAAAGGGGTGGCTGGACGACGTCCAAGAAAAAAAGACATCGCAAGAGATAAATGTTGTCTCCACTACACTAGGCTGGCACGACTAGCGATGCTCTGGCTAGCTCGCTGGATGGAGGGGGTTCGTCGTGTAAGGAGCAACTAAAAGAGGGTTTAAAAAAACTATAACTTCGTGCCGACAAGTACCACAAAAAGAATCAACCGTCCGGGGCCATTGAGAGAAGATGATGGCTATCGTGTCACAGTCATGCGGGCGGACGCGAACGAGGATCAAATCTGAAAAAGAAAAAAAAAACTACTGGAGGTACTTACTTTGTAGTGGTTGGGGCACACTCCTTCCCACAGGTCACCATGCCCTTCTAGGTTCTAGTATTTCTTTACATGATCAATAAAAGTATAAATAAAAAAACCGTTTCTTTCTCTTTTTAAAGTTTAACGAAATATAATTCTAACAAGGGAAACTAATACACGGTGGTATATACATTGAGTAATTATAATTTTGGACGCAAAAGAAGAAAAGAAAAAAAAATATAATATAATATATAATGTTTGAGCGGTCCGTAGTGTAGCGGCCTATGTGAACAGCAATTTATATTGTCGTGGTTAAATTGTGTACTCTCTGAGTACGCTGCTTAAGGAAACGGAAATGAGAAAACACTTTTCTTTACAAAATTCCACGTATTTATTGTTCTTATCCAAAAATGAAACTTAAGGTCCTAATTCACAATTCAAATTTTTATCTTCAAAAATTAACTCCTTAAAAATAGATTATTAATTCACTTCTTTAAATAACTACAAATTTTCTTCTTAAATTTTATTGCACAATTCACTTCCTAAATCTAATTACACTACCTGAAAGAAAATCAATAAAATCGAAGCGATGTTCGTACGAACATGTTTGCTCTTTTTTATTGATAGATTATTGAAATATTGAAATAGATATTATTTTTAATAACCACTGAAATAAAATTATTAATTAGTGGATTGGCCTGATGTCTGCAATGGACATGTTCGAACCAATAAAAAATTGACTCGTATTATACCTGGGTGAATTTGAGAAAAAACTGCCGACTTAAATTTACACTATATAAAAGGAACTAAAAAATGCCGACTTCTAACTACACTTTATACTACAAATTTAACGCAAAAAAAAAACTGCCGATTTTAAATTGAAAAACTGATAAATCAAAATCTTGCCGAATTAGAAAAAAACTTCGTCTTGTGCTGCCAACGGTTTCTGGTCAAGTGAAAATTTTTCTTCGTCCTCCTTGACCTTTGGCTCTCTCAAAATTTCCAGTTTCCTTGGAAATTTGGAAGCCGGTAATTTCTTGGAGTTGTCCCTGTCTTGTTGTCGGATCTTTCGCTCATGTTTATTGGCGAAATCGCTGACATTCAGAACTTATTGTCAGCAAATTTTTAGTACACTTGACAGTTTGACGTGTCAAAGTGTCAAGCTTCGGCGGTGAAGTGTTTTTATTTTCTTGTTGAAATTATTTTTGTTGTATATTTATTATATATATATGGATATATTGAGGACGAAGCTGGCCTTTTAACTCTTTCGGCGGGATTGTGCTTGTAGAGTCCCAGGCACTAGGTATCCTTTTAAGTATTCTGCTGTTTTAAGTAATTTGTTTATTTTTAGGGTTCAGCCTAAACATTCTCCCCCTCGTTGATCGGTATCGCTCAACATATTCCTTTCCTTAGAAATTCCTCTTTTTCGGTAGTGGTGGAAGAGAATTGTTCCGTCAGCTCTTACCTTCACCTTCGTTTGATAGCGGCCAGGAAGATTTATGGTTTGCTCTCTACCCTTTCGTTTTGCTATTTTTTCGAAGTCGATTTTTTGAAGTACCTTTTTAGGAAGGAAAATGTCGGTTCCTTCTCGAGTAGTGAATCGTTGGAAGCTATTGTTTTCTCGGTCTTTAAACTCCTTCAGGTTGGTAGTGGGCCGCAGTACCTTTAGTGACGTCACATGTCTGGAGTTGATTGTGGCCGGTTCGTTTACTGTAGATATGGTGTACCTGGTTTTCTCTGGTGGTGCTGGCGGATACTCCATCTTGGTAGTAGCTCTAGGTGGTGTTAGATTGTCGAGAGATCTCGTCGAACCATCCTGATGTGGAGGAGATAACGAGACCTCTTCGTTGATGTAGAGGTAGTCTTCCCAGTAACCTTCTTCTTCGAACTCGTACCGGTTTCCCATCTGAAACAGTAATGGAAGTAGTAAATATTTGCTAACTGACGTTGAGGGACAACACGTAAACGCACGAAACACAACAGTAAAGGACGTTGCACTAGGCTTCTAGCGGTAGGGGACACAATTTGGTGATTGATCGTTTGAGTCTACCAAATTGAGTACGAACTTGTGCCACTCGAGTTAATCCATCCTCTCCTGGAAATGTTTCTTCGATTATGCCAAGTGGCCATACTGATGGAGGTGTATTATCGCCCTTTACGAAAACTACTTGCCCTGGCATCATATCTATCCCTTGCTGTCGCCATTTCGGTCTATGTTGCATTTGGTTTAAATAGTCCTTTGACCATTGTTTCCAAAACTGTGTCATCTTACATTTTAGATGCTGCCATCGTTGATTAAGTGAGATGTTGTTGGGTTCTGCTTCTGGTTCTGGTAGTGTTAATAATGATTGACCTATTAGAAAATGTCCCGGCGTCAGAATGAGGGGATCGTCTGGTTTGTTGGGCACATAGCATAGTGGACGTGAATTTAGGCACGCTTCGATTTGGTTGATGACTGTCGTAAATTCCTCGAATGTATAAATGGAATTTTTTAAGGTTCGTTTGATGTGATATTTTATGGACTTCACACCTGCCTCCCACAAGCCTCCAAAATGTGGGGCGGCAGGTGGATTGAAATGCCAGCTTATTGATAATGTTGCTAAGTATTGTTCAATTTCAGGGCTGGATTCCTTGATTACTTGACATAATTCCCTTTCTAGTAGTTTCCTACCGCCTACAAAATTTGTACCACAATCCGAGTAGATGTCGGTGCACCTTCCTCGTCGAGCGATGAAGCGCTTGAAAGCAGCCACAAAGGTTTCGGATGTTAAATCTGACGCTAATTCTATGTGAATTGCCTTGGTCGTCATACATACGAAAATGCAGATATACCCTTTTTGTATCTTCGCGTTCCGATGCCTTGCTGCTTTGATATTGAAGGGACCAGCATAATCCACTCCTGTCTTGGTAAAAGGTTTGGCAATAGTTGTTCTACATCGGGGTAAGTTTCCCATTAATTGTTGGCTTGTGGTTTGCCGATATCTAGCGCAAATCACACACTTGTGTAATTGCGTTGAAATAGATCTTCTGCCATCTAAAATCCAGTATTTGTTTCTTGTAGTAGCCAAAACCAGAGACACGCCTCCATGCAATGTCTCCAGATGTGTCTTGTTAATTATTAACCTTGTTATATGATGGTCTCGTGGCAGGATGATAGGGTGTTTTTGCGAATACGGGATCATGGCATTGTTTAATCGCCCACCGACTCTTATTAGACAGTCCTTGTCAATAAATGGTGCTAACATAATTAATTTGCTACTTGGTGATAGTGCGTTGTTTGCTTGCAAACTGTGAAATTCTTTAGCAAAGGTGCCTTGTTGAACACGCCTTAAAATTGTATGCTCAGCCTGGTTTAGCTCTTCTATGGTTAATGGTTGAATTCGTTTGTGTTTGGAATCCTTGGCGTTGTTAATGAATCGAAGTATTGTTGCTACTATCCGTATAAGTCGTGTGTAGGATGAGAATCGACATAGTAGATCGTCGTCTATTGTAGAGAATAGAGTTGTTGTGTTGTCCTTGGCTTCTAGTGTTGTTTCTTCCTTTATGGTGACATTCCTTGGCCAGTCCTCGGATGGTTTAATAAGCCAGGGTGGGCCATACAGCCAAAGCTTATTATCAATTAAAGAGCTGGCAGTGGTTCCTCTACTCGCGAGATCTGCGGGGTTGGTTTGCGTAGGGACATGCCTCCATCGATCATATTTGAGAAGCTCCTGAATTTCTACAACTCGGTTCGCCACATACGTCTTCCATCGGGCAGCATGTTGTCTTATCCATTGCAAAACTATAGTTGAATCGGTCCACGCTACCACTGGAATTCCTTGAAGATGCATACTTGAGACGGTCTCCTTCATCAAGCGAGCTAAGAGTAGTGCACCATTTAGTTCAAGACGCGGTATGGTAATAGGTTTAACGGGTGCAACCCTTGTTCGCGAAGTTATTAAGGTTGACGTTGTGTTGCCTTTGTCGTCTGTGGCGCGCAAATATATAACTGCAGCAATTGCTCGTATGGACGCATCACAAAACCCGTGTATTTGTACATCATATTGTGGTGAATAGTGAATCCACCTAGGAATTGTAAACTTGTTTAAGTTCTCTAGATCCTTCTTGTAGTTTATCCACTGTATTTTTACATGTTCCTGAACTGGCTGATCCCACGAACATCCTGTTAGCCATAAATCTTGGATTAGCATTTTGGCTATGATAATTACTGGTTGTAGTAGTCCTAATGGGTCGTATAAAGAAGCCACATCGGAAAGGATTGTTCTTTTCGTTACGTTGATGTAGTCCTTGAGCAGTTTAAAGTTAAATGAAAACTGATCCGTGTACGGTTGCCATCGCACTCCCAAGGTTTTTATTGACTCGGATTCCGAAAACGACACTATGTCCTTATGTTCTCTAAACTCGGTTGGCAAATGTTCCAAAATCACCCGTTCATTGCTGCTCCATTTTCTGAGATTAAACCCACCTGACTTTAGCATTGCGATTAGTTGAGCTTGCAACGTTAGTGCTGTATTGGTATCATCTGCGCCAGTCAACAAATCGTCTACATAAAAGTCAGATTCAGTTGCCTTCGATGCTAGTGGATAGTTTTTACGTTCATCAGCTGCTAGTTGCTTTAGTGCGCGAATTGCCAATTAGGGAGCAGCTGTTGTCCCAAAGGTAGCTGTGGTCAGCATGTAGTCTTGCACGTTGTGTCGTGAAGGATGCCGCCACAAGATTCTTTGGTAAGTTTGATCTTCAGGTGCTATTTGGACCATTCTGTACATCTTCTCTATATCTGCATGGACCGCAACCTTATGCTTTCTCCATTTCAATAATGTGCAGAACAACTTGGGCTGTATAGTTGGACCAGATAGTAAGGATTCATTTAAAGATCGTCCACTTGTTGTCCTTGCCGATGCGTCAAACACCACTCGAAGCTTGGTGGTGCTGCTGTCCTTCAGTACCGCATGGTGCGGAATGTAATAATTTGGCTCCTTGTCCTTTGGAGGGCTCGTTTCAATCATATGTCCTAAGTGTATGTATTCGTTCAGACAATCTTCGTATTCCTTCTTAAGATTTAAATTGTTGCTAAGTCGTTTTTCTAGGTAGTGAAACCTTTTGAGGGCTAGTGTACGGGAGTCGCCTAAGTTGGGCGCCTTGTTTTGTTTGAATGGCAATTTTACTTGGTATTTTCCATTATCCAATCGCTTGTGTGTCTTTGTGAAAAATTCGGCACATTCCTGTTCTTCTTGCGTTAACTGTGGCCTGGTAGGCAGTTCCTCTTCTTCCCAGAACCGCTTCAACTGGCAGCTAAGATCTTCATTGGTCACTTGTATGGTAAATGTATTGGACTGTGTAGGTTGATTCTTGCTTGTAGGCCCGAAGATTATCCATCCAAGGCCAGTGTTGACTGCTATAAGGCTATTCCTTGAGCCTTGTCGTAAACCATCTTGTAAGATTCTTGCGTATGGGACGACACCAAGTAAGACGTCTATGTTGCCCGGTTTCCAGAATCCCGGATCTGCCAGTTCGAGGTCCTGCAGGTGTTCATAATCATGTAATGGAAGTATGGTCGTCGGCAAAGTATCTGTTATTTTGTTGACCACAAAACATGTCTCTGTAAGTTGAAACTTGCTGCAAACGCGTGATGTTAAAGTAAGCATTGTTTGTTTTGTAGACGTCCCTAGTGGACATGTATTCATTCCTGTTATGTTCAATGTTGTGGGGCTGCAAGTCAATCCTAACTTCCTGCATGCATTTTGCGTAATAAAGGATGACTCAGATCCATTATCTATTAAGCATCTTATGGTATGATGTTCCCCGTTGCTCCCCTTTGCATATACTAAAGCCGTTGATAGTAATGCGTGTGCTCCCCTTCTCGCCAGAAATGTTTGTATATTGTTCGAGTCGGTATCACTGTTGAGTTGTTGGTTGTTTTGTTGCTGTATTAATGTAGATGTGTCGCTTGTTGATTGACTTGAACGACAGGCTTCCTTAGTTGAATTGTTTGTAGTAAAGGGCTTCGATCGTTGTTGTGTTGTAGTTGACCTAGAAGACCCAGTTTGTTTATCTTCGTGTAAGGTGGTATGGTGTTTTTCCTTGCACCGTTGGCATCGAAATTTGCTTTTACATTCCTTTATTGCGTGACTCTTTGACAGGCAATTGTAGCAGTGACCGGCTGTAGTAACTAGTTTCCTTCTGGCACTTGGAGCCATACTGATGTATTTGGAGCATTGTTGTAACCAATGTGGTTCATGGCACGCTGGACATTGATCACCATGAACTGCGTGATAAACCCTTGTAGTAGTTCTCGTTCGGCTTGATTGTGATGATGAAGTTGGTTGGACCATATCGGATATCGATTCCAAAATCTTGTGTCGTTTGCATAAAAAGTCGTAAAATTCTTGGTATGTAGGAAGATCTTGAGAGGCTCCTTGTTCCTCTTCCCACATTTTCAGTGTGATAAATGGCAGTTTCTGAATAAGGATGTGTATTAGCAATATATCCCACGAATTAGTATCGATGTTCAAGTTCCTTATTTGTTGAAGGCAATCGTCAATAGTCGATATGAATGTCTTTAAACTGGTAGCATTCTCGGCACTTATTTTCGGTTGGGTTAATAATGTTTTTAAATGATGATTTACCAATATCCTTTTGTTTTGGTAACGTTGCTTCACCTTAACCCATGATGACTCGTAATTATCGTTTGTAGTTGGTATATGTCTTAATAATTTTTCAGCATCCCCCACTAGGCATGACTTGAGGTGGTGTAGTTTTTGAACTGGTGTTAATTGTGAATTGTTATGTATTAAGGATACGAACAGATCGTGGAATGAGTACCATCTATCATAGTTTCCGTCAAACTTTGGTAGATCGATTTTTGGTAGCATTGTATCTTGCCGAATGACTGCTGGAGATGGTGGCTGCACTTCTGGTGGAGTAAATCTTTGAAGTCCTTCCATTAATTCACTGAGGTATTCCGAATATTTGGATTCTAATAACACATAGGTATCTTCAGGTAATGTTTCAGATTCCAATTCCTCAAGAATGAAGGAGTCAGTTAAATTCTGGTCCGTATCCTTGTAGTCTGCCCACAAATTTCTGAGCTCATCCAATTTGACTTCATAAAAGGATTTGGTGCGCTTCGCTAATGCCGTTTTTTTGAGTTTTCAATAAATTTTTCTATTCGAGCTCTTAATGTTTGCTCTCTTTTCATTGCCTTCTTCAGCGTACTCATGTTTTTTAAACCTTCTTATATATTAACCAACACAATAGATTGCTGTTCCTGGATGGAACCACCTATGTTTGAGCGGTCCGTAGTGTAGCGGCCTATGTGAACAGCAATTTATATTGTCGTGGTTAAATTGTGTACTCTCTGAGTACGCTGCTTAAGGAAACGGAAATGAGAAAACACTTTTCTTTACAAAATTCCACGTATTTATTGTTCTTATCCAAAAATGAAACTTAAGGTCCTAATTCACAATTCAAATTTTTATCTTCAAAAATTAACTCCTTAAAAATAGATTATTAATTCACTTCTTTAAATAACTACAAATTTTCTTCTTAAATTTTATTGCACAATTCACTTCCTAAATCTAATTACACTACCTGAAAGAAAATCAATAAAATCGAAGCGATGTTCGTACGAACATGTTTGCTCTTTTTTATTGATAGATTATTGAAATATTGAAATAGATATTATTTTTAATAACCACTGAAATAAAATTATTAATTAGTGGATTGGCCTGATGTCTGCAATGGACATGTTCGAACCAATAAAAAATTGACTCGTATTATACCTGGGTGAATTTGAGAAAAAACTGCCGACTTAAATTTACACTATAAAAAAGGAACTAAAAAATGCCGACTTCTAACTACACTTTATACTACAAATTTAACGCAAAAAAAAAACTGCCGATTTTAAATTGAAAAACTGATAAATCAAAATCTTGCCGAATTAGAAAAAAACTTCGTCTTGTGCTGCCAACGGTTTCTGGTCAAGTGAAAATTTTTCTTCGTCCTCCTTGACCTTTGGCTCTCTCAAAATTTCCAGTTTCCTTGGAAATTTGGAAGCCGGTAATTTCTTGGAGTTGTCCCTGTCTTGTTGTCGGATCTTTCGCTCATGTTTATTGGCGAAATCGCTGACATTCAGAACTTATTGTCAGCAAATTTTTAGTACACTTGACAGTTTGACGTGTCAAAGTGTCAAGCTTCGGCGGTGAAGTGTTTTTATTTTCTTGTTGAAATTATTTTTGTTGTATATTTATTATATATATATGGATATATTGAGGACGAAGCTGGCCTTTTAACTCTTTCGGCGGGATTGTGCTTGTAGAGTCCCAGGCACTAGGTATCCTTTTAAGTATTCTGCTGTTTTAAGTAATTTGTTTATTTTTAGGGTTCAGCCTAAACATATAATACTAAATGTTAAGAACACAAAAAAATGAAGAATGATTCGACTAGTTAATAGATTAGTTACTTCGTATTTTCTTTCTAATTGCTTTGATAAAAAAATCATTACAAACTTACACCGGCTACGGAGTACATTCTTGACAAAAAAATGTATACAGTTTTTTTTCTTCATAAATATATAATGGACAATACCAATAGTCGACTAAATGGTTGTTCTTCAACAAAAAAAACTTAATACTAGTAAAAGTACATTAATCCGAAGGATCTATTCATTAAAAAGAGCTTAAAATACATAATTCACATATATTCATACAAAAGAATATGATCCTACGACCACTTTTCTTAATATTTTAAAAAAAAAATTATCTTAATTCCGGTTGTCCGGCATTTTCTTAATTTTCTTAACAACACTAATAAACAATTCAACAAAAAAATACATTAGATTTTTTTTTACCTTAAATGCTAAAATGGTGTCCTTATTTTGTTCAATTCTCCTTTTTTTTTCTTTTTTATATAACTAGGCGGTTCATTCTTGATGACCTTATGACTTGTGATATGGGTTGCGGCGAAATGGCGGTTTCTTTCCTTATTGTTGTTTTTGTTGTTTTTTTTTCTTTTCTTATTTGTTGCACGGTTGTCCTATTTTGGGTTTATTGACAGGTGTAGTTATTAATAAATGGAGTGTTGACAATAGACGGATACTGCCTCCTCTACCATCTCTCAAAGAGGTTAAATATGAAGAAGAAAAACAATTTAATGGAATCAACCCTAGAGGCGCTTACTTCCCTTTTTGAGCTACAATGAAACTTAGGTGATTAAAGATCCTGTACTACAGAAAAGTTATTTCACTCAAAACAAAAAGTTCATTGCTCCTGCAGCGTGGTGAAACGCTTTTGGCACAAAAAAAGGTACTAATACGGATGAAGAATATGACTTTTTATACTTTCTGGCTACATAACAATTTAAGAATTTTGTTCTATTATTTTGTTTTTGCCAGAACCTGAAATTTTGGAATGCCAAGAATTCCAATCACTAAATATATATAACATATAATGTAGATATAAAAAGAAACAAAAACCAGAGGTCAAAATTAAGTCAATGTTATACCCTTGCTGAGTATCACTCTGAAAGCACTGTCAGGAACTTTACTGCTGTTCTTTTGTTTTTTTTCTTTGGTGGTGTTCATTCTAGTTGCCGATGATAACGGTGATGGTTTCCGGCCATTTGTGGATTTTCCGAGGCGGACACTTCTCCGTGATTCGGTGATTAGGCAATCACTTAAAATATATATATGAAAATATCAACTTCCGAATAACACCTTCACGTCTCGCGGACAGAGAGTTTAAAAAAAATGTTTTTTTTGCTATTGCTTTGTCAAACACATTTTCCACACTTTTACGGCCTTAATCTTTTAGCGCGTTTTCCCGTTTTTAAGTAATTTAATTTACTAGTTAAATCGCAATTCGAAAATGTACCACGGGCAACCACGAGGTAGCGCACAAAGACAACGACGGTAGCGTTTTACATTAATTCCGGAATTATTTGCGGTTCAACTGCTTGCTTGAACACTCAACAGGAAAAAAAAATGTATTTCACTTTTAATTTAACGGCCCATACTGGGCATAAGCACTATCCACGCGGTCCATTTTATCAAAAAAAGTCAAAAAGAAAAAAATAAACTCAACTATTCGTTAGAGCTCCAGCGCGGACCTCTTGCTTCCTTCCATGTCTAATTCCGACTGAACCTTTTCTTCCAGCCAGCGTGCTTCTACCACTTGAGCGGACGCTTCTGGAAATTTCTGCCGCTTTGTCTCCTTATTTGGACATGGCGTGATTTTTGGGGGGTGGAGTTATCGAGTTAGAAACATTCTCGGTACACACTCTGGGTATTTTTCCGGTTGGTATGGTTCCCATCCATACGTGCCTACATATGCATTGGTTCAGTGTGTGCATCGGCGTCATGCGATTATACTTGCGCCGAATAATATGATTGGCGGCGCCGCTAACCGATTGAGTTTGCTGGACGGGTGTCCATGTGTGGGTGGGATAATAAGCACGGTGTTGAGCCTTTAGGCCATAGGCGTGCATAATTTGCGTACAAATCGGCGAAAAAGTGATTTGCTGTATTATGAAAAAAATGTATGAGGGAACTTTTTTTTCTTTTGATACTGGTTTTGGGAAATTATATATGGGAAGTGTGGGGTTGAAATCAGTTTGAATGTGAAGTTATAATATAAAGCCGATAAGGCGTAAGTAGACGAAAAATAGTTGGGAATTGGACGACTTCCGAAGGCATTATTTTTCTTGTCCTACAGGCCGACCGTTACATCTCTCTCTGAAAAAGACCTGTGATGACGATCCAGAGCTGGTGAAAGATGATGAATACTTAAGGATAATATAACAAGTGAGTGATCAGAGCTAATTGATTGTGCATTACAAAATTATTATGAATAAGAACGGTGCCAGGTGCATACATAGAGCTAATGACAAGTCTCATACTGACCAAGAGGAGAGTAGTTATTGATTTAGGATAAATAATCCGCGTCGAGGATATGTATTATAGTCAGAAAAAGAGGGAAATCAAAAACAAGTTTAAATGGAAATACCTGCCTCCGACAAGAAGCTAGCCAATGCAGCAATATTAGTCAAGTCAAAAGGGGAAAGGACTGAAATAAGATTATTTGCATTAATAGGGAGAGGGTATTTTGATCTGAAGACTTGGAATTTATTACATCTTAGAATAATATGTTCTGCGTCATTATTAGAGTTACAGATGGAGCAGAGCGAGTTATTCTTGATCCGCCAAGAGGTAAGTCTGACATCATCATAAGTGTGGCCGGTAAGAATCCTATTTATCATACGGAAGATCTTTGGGGAAAGAGATATCTTGGAGAACCATGGAGTGGCAGGGAGTGATGGAAAGATACTGGCGAAGAATCTGCCTTTGTTGGTAGAGAGAGCCTGGTATCTTCTGTTCCATTCTAGAAGTACTTTGGATTTGACGTTAAATGTGAGATCTTCGTATGAGAGACCGTGCAGAAAAATCTCGCCCTCAGAGATGGCACGTCCGGCAAGTGTGTCGGCTAATTCATTTTCAGGTATCTTGCAGTGTGAAGGTACCCACAGAAGCTTGACACTGTTGAGTTTGTTGGCCGAATTGCAAAAAGAAATTGTAAGGTGGGAGGATTGATGCTTTTCTTTTAAAGTGAGGCAGCTGTTAAGGCTGTCAGTGATGATTGTCACATCTTTGAAACAGGTAGAAGCTATGGTTTTAAAAGCTAAGTCGATTGCAGACAGTTCAGCCGACAGGGTGGACATAAGCCAGAAGGATCTGTACATTGCGTCTTCTAAGAAATTATGGAAATGAATGCCAATACCTACAGTATTGTTGTTGATGGACGCATCAGTGGCAACGATAAGAGTATCTCTACCAAGGGTGTCTCTCTTCTCATTCATTAGTTTAAGAATCACAGGGATGGGTATCTGGGATTTCTTACCCAAACCATTTAAAATGGAGAGATCAAACGATAAATTCGAGGTTGTAGTAGTACAGATGGGTTCTGTATTGAAGATGTCAAATAACTCTCTATATTTGACAAGAATTTTCTCAAAGGGGGAAGACGGAGAAGAGAGATCCAGAGAATTTATGAAAGTTGGAATGAAACGAAGAATTCTGGCTAATTCTTTGGCTGTGATAAATTCAGCTCTGAGATCCGTAGGCTGCTCATGAGCAAGTAACAAAACATGAGCAAGTGAAAACGTCTGGTGAGACCCAGACCCATGGTTCTGTCAAGAAGGGATAAGGTTCTGTTTTTGAAGAAGTTGATAATCCAATTGATGTAAATCAGTGGAATATTGGCGGTCAGTAAAGTGGTGTATAGGATGCCCAGGTCCACCCAAATCCAGGGTTAGCATGGCCAAAACTTTATGATGACGCTTCATATATATAATGGACTGTTGGATGACACCCAGACAAGATGATGCAGAGCGCCTTTTCCTGTAGGCAAAGGAGTGCATAGGAAGCAGGTTATTAGATTCAACCATATTGTCAATATGGATTTTAATGAAGGAGTTGATTATTTTTATTGGTACACAAATTAAAGATATGGGTCTGTAACTAGTAAGTAATAAGGGATTTTTGCCACCTTTGAGCATTGGAAAGACCTTGATGGTGAGCCACTCAGTAAGAGGTTGTCCAGACAAAAAGATATTTTTAAGAAAAAGAATCAGCGCTCCCATGCCAGTATGAGGAAGGCATTTGATCATCTTAAAAGTGATATGATCCTGACCAGGAGCTGACTTGGAGGATTTGCCCTTAAGGAAATGTAATAAGTCCGAAACAGACCAGTCCACTGAGGTGTGATTGTCAGTGGGGTGAAGAATGGAGACAGGGGAAAGGTTAGTCAGCTTACTGCACAAGAGTTCGAGGTAGGCATTTGGAGATAAATTATTGGAGACTAGCATAAAACCCGCGTGCCTTGCAACGCCTTTAAAAACTGTTTATTATGTGCAATGTTTTCCTTAAAAAAAACCAACAAAAAAATCAGCTGTTATTATCCCTAAAAAGGGTTTATTATAATGCATTTTTTTACTAAATATGGTAAACAAATTGCTGCGAATATCACCTCTGCTCAACAAATCTGCAAATTTTGAAGCAGAGATTGGCATGTATATGTCATCAAGAAAAGTGACATTTTAGGGTTTGACGAACGTTTGTTAAGTTTGTTCGCCAATTTACGTGGATGTAAGAAATTATGAAGCAATCACAAATGAATATTAAATAAAGTGAATTTCGAGTCATTCATTTCTACGTGATTATAGGGATGCACTGTCAAAATTTCAGCCCTTCAGCTTCAGAGGTTTGGGTTAACCTAACGTGACCAGATATTTTCCGGGAAAAATCGGATCTCTAAAAAAAAGGTCAACAGTTTTTTGCCTAAAGTCGGATCTCCATACAAAATTTTTAGTAAAAATCGGAGCTACAAATAATGTAAAAAAATGAAATTTAGAACTTCTTTATTTTGTATTCATACAAAAGCAAGTTTATAATAAACATTCGATTTCATTGTAATCTTCGATCGGTTGGCGTATTCATATATTTTTGTTGATTCGAAATCTGTCGAAGAAGTTCCTTATGGTCTTTTAAATAACTGAAAAATTCGATACAACTGAAATCGAGGTTATGCTTCACAAACAGATGTATTCAATGTATTCACATGGAGACGAGTTTTCTCCGTTGTCCAAATTTTATTGATAGTCGAGAAAATTCGTTCAACCGGCGCTGATGTTCCAGCTAATGAGAGCGCATATTCAACCAGAGCAGAAATACATTCAAAAGGTGCTTCTTTCTTGAGCATATATTGAAAACATTCAGTCCATCGTTTGTCGACAGGAACTTTCTTTGTAGCCCATTCTTCGATTTTTTCTCCGGTTATGATTTCTTTGATGTAAATGTACTGTTCAAAAAATTCCGATGAACGGTCACCGGGCATGTCCCAATGTCCATTTTCTGTTAGGAATTGCATCGATTTTTCAATAACTTCCCATTTGAGCTCATTTGTCAACAAAACCCATTGAAAATGTTCAACATAACTCAGCTGCTCACTCCACATTTTCAGATAATCGTAGCAGTTTCCTGCAAAAAAAATCTGAACGTTTATTTGGCCGTAAAAAAAACATCAATTACCGCGAAAATCCATAGCTGCACCTCTAAATTCGTTCAACCTATGGCCATTTTTTTGCAAGTCTTCCATTTCAGATTTTACAGCAGCTGAGAAAAAGTTATGCTGGTTCGCTGATTTCATGTTTTTCATGAGATCTTGTAAAGCCCCATAGATTGCAATCGCTGACACATCATCTCCTTCAATTTTCTTGATGACATCTTCGAAAATCTGAGCCTTCATTTAAATAAAACTGATATGAAAATTCACACTTTTCATATGAAGGCAAATGCGATCGAAATTACCTGATCTTTTATAAAGATGAACCAAAGTTTCGATAAAGGGTTGGAAAAAAAACCTTGAATAAGCTTCGGAACTTTAACCGGGTTCAGAATTTCGCTGAAGTATTTTTTAAGTGGGCCGAACATTTTTATTATTTTTTCCATTGCGCCACGTAGAGCAATAAAGCGAGTTTTGCTGTAGCCGAGTAGTTGGCTGTATTCTTCATCAGTAGTTTCGCAAATGTTTTTCAATTCTTCAGTTCGAACTGTGTGAATGTAGAAATGAGTGAATATTTTGACCACTGTACCCTCCACTTCTAGATCCAATCCATCGCATGCATTTCTCATTGCATTATGGACTATGTGCGCGGCACAACCAATCCCCATGATGTTCGGCTTCCTTAATTTCAATTTCGAAAGAACATTTTCGGCACCAGTTCGTTTGAGATTTCCGAAATTCACAGGTGCATTGTCAGCACAGAATGCAACCAGTTTGGCTTGCAGTTTGAAATCATCCAATACTTTTAGTAAAAGATTGAGAATGTGATCGGATTTTTCCCCTTTTTCATCTGTCAATTGAATAACTTTTACTTTGACGCCTTCCGTAGACGAAAAATAACGTATAACAACGGGGAATAGTTTTGTCGAAGAATGATTCGATGCGTCAGTTGAAAGACAAATGTATCGTGCTTTCTCCAATTCTTGTTTCAACAAATTAATTGCGTGAGGAGCAAAAACATTGATTATGATCGATTCGCATTTGGTTCGGGCACACGAGAATTTATTGACATCAAAACATCGTCTGAATAGATTTGATGCGCAGTCGTTCGATCTGAAATGCGAAGTAAACAATTCTTGCGTCCAAAAACATCTATTTTTTACCAATTTTCCCCACCTGAAACTATGGTTTTCAGCTACTGTGTGGTAGGCCCACACACCTTCCATTGCTGCGATATTCAAATCTGCGTTCGTCGGATTAGTAAAAAAATTGGTTATGGATTTATTTTTCACGCTTGCAAGAATCGCCTTTTGATGTTTTGATGTTTCCAAATGCTTTTCAATGTCGTGAGCCCCACTTCCAACAGAAAACTCCGAATTACATTTCTTACATCGAACCATAGAATCATTTTCACTATTTGCTTTTTCTAAGAACGGATAACTTTTTTTATATTCATCGTTGAAAACGCACTTCTTTTTTTTCGGAGGCATTTTGTAGAAAACTTTTTAAAAAAATGAAGAAACGAAACAAAGGCCCAATCAAAAACAAAGATTCACAAATGTACAGCCGATCAGTACATTCAAATGTCAAACGAAAAAGTGACGCGCAAAATACTGCGATTACATGCCACTTAAGGTGCGCTTACACGAGCAATTTTTTGAACAAAATACGCCGGGCAACTATAATGGAGCCGTTGCCGTTGCCCTAAATTGCTTGAATTGCTCCATTACTATTGCCCGGCGATTATGGTTCAAAGAATTGCTCGCCCTTTACACAACTGTCAAATCAATTGCCGACAGCGCCAAAAACACGAATGTCGAGTAATGGGCCAAAATGCCACAGCATATTTTTTTCTTGACGAGAAGGAAAAATCGGATCGCTCGGATCTAGGCCTCGAAAAATCGGATCAAATCCGAGAAAATCGGATCACATGGTCACGTTAGGTTAACCCCATTTCATCCCCTTAGGAGATGCATTTCGAGTAATCGCCTCTTAGTGGATGTCCACGTCATTATAGGGATGCACTGTCCAAATTTCAACCCTGTAGCTCCAGTAGTTTGGTAACCCCATTTCACCCCTTTAGGGATGAATTTCGAAAAATCGCTTCTTAGTAAATGTCCACTTCATTATAGAGATGCACTGTCAAAATTTCAGACGTTTAGCTCCAGCGGTTTGGCTTAACCCCATTTCACCCCCTTAGGGGATGAATTTCGAAAAATCGCCTTATAGTGGATGTCCACGCCATTATAGGGATGCACTGTCAAAATTTCAGCCCTATGGCTCCAGCGGTTTGGGTAAACCCCATTTCACCCCCTTAGGGGATGAATTTCGAAAAATCGCTTCTTAGTGGATGTTCACGCCATTATAGGGATGCACTGTCAAAATTTCAGCCCTATAGCTCCAGCGGTTTGGGTAAACCCCATTTCACCCCCTTAGGGGATTAATTTCGAAAAATCGCTTCTTAGTGGATGTTCACGCCATTATAGGGATGCACTGTCAAAATTTCAGCCCTATAGCTCCAACGGTTTGGATAAACCCCATTTCACCCCCTTAGAGCATGAATTCCAAAAAATCGCTTTATAGTGGATGTCCACTCCATTATAGGGATGCACGGTCCAAATTTCAGCCCTATAGCTTTAGCGGTTTGTAAAAACCCTATTTCACACCCTTAGGAGATGAATTTCGAAAAATCGCTCTTTAGTGGATGTAAACGTCATTATAGGGATGCACTGTCAAAATTTCAGCCCTATAGCTTTAGCGGTTTGTAAAAACCCCATTTCACACCCTTAGGGAGTGAATTTCGAAAAATCGCTCTTTAGTGGATGTGCACGTCATTATAGGGATGCACTGTTAAAATTTCAACCCTATAGCTCAAGCGGTTTGGATAAACCCTATTTCACCCCCTTAAGGGATGAATTTCGAAAAATCGCTTTATAGTGGATGTCCACTCCATTATAGGGATGCACTGTCCAATTTTCAGCCCTATAGCTTTAGCGGTTTGTAAAAACCCCATTGCACACCCTTAGGGGATGAATTTCGAAAAATTGCTCTTTAGTGGATGTCCACGTCATTAAAGGGATCCACTGTTAAAATTTCAACCCTATAGCTCCAGCGGTTTGGATAAACCCTATTTCACCCCCTTAAGGGATGAATTTCGAAAAATCGCTTTATAGTGGATGTCCACTCCATTATAGGGATGCACTGTCCAATTTTCAGCCCTATAGCTTTAGCGGTTTGTAAAAACCCCATTTCACCCCCTTAAGGGATGAATTTCGAAAAATCGCTTTATAGTGAATGTCCACGCCATTATAGGGATGCACTGTCAAAATTTCAGCCCTATAGCCCCAACGGTTTGGATAAACCTGTAGTGACCGCGTAAAGTTCAATTACCGAACTTTACGCAATGTCACACAACAACCTCCGACACGATCAAAACGATCAGTCGGAACACTCATCGATCACCGAACTCAAAGTTCAGTGATCTTGCCGTCTCCCGTTCCGCCCCGATCGTGTTTATCGAGATAGCCAATTTCCGGCATCTCCGTTTACTCACTCTCCGTTTTGACCATCGTGCAAAAGGTTTCTACAAAATTCGCGTCCAGAAAAAACTTAATTTTCATTAGTGTACAATCTATACTCAAGTTTAAGTTCGAGTGTTTTTATAATATTGTATATATAAAATAAATAGTCTTAGTGAGTTTTAATAAAAATTGGCGTTTTATTAACCACAACGTGGAACGATAACAACATTGGTGATCCCGACCGCAAACACGCGGGAAAAGTGCTATCAGTGCATCGATAAATACACTAAGTGCGCCGAAATTTGCAATTAATTATAATTAAAACAAATTTGAAGTGTCAAAGTGTCAAGAAAAGTGATCAGTCAGAGGTGCATTCACCCGCTGCATAAATCAAAAATTAAAAAAAAAAAGAAAATCCTGAAATAATAATTTAACAAAATAAAAATAAAAGAGTTTTACTGTGCCCCCAAAGTTGCCACAATTGTTTTGGTGTTTTGTGAGTTATCATTTTTACGCCTTGTATGAGGAATCGAATGCGCCATTGAAGCAATTGGAAAGAATTTTCATCCGTACACTTTTCAAGTTCAACCAGTCAACGGTAAAGCTAGACGATATAACTCAACAAAGCAACAGTGGAGGACAAAATTTTTCAAGCAGAACAGGAAATATTCAGATAATTTTTAAAACAAAAACATTTTTTTTAATATAAATTACAAAATTTTTTCTCGTACTAGACATAAATATATAGTATATAATTTTTTCATCTACATATACATATATGTATACATAATTTCACATACATACATTTTTTTAGACTAAATTAAATTTTTTTTTCCACATTCATATAGCATAATAAGAATATTTCACACATATACGTACATAATTTACATATACAGTAAAAACCGTTTAAAACGACACTCAAGGGACCGAGAGAATTAAGTCGTTTTAAGCGATCGACGTAAAAACCGATTCATTATTTTTGGGTTTTTAAAACAAACATCTTATACTTCTAAATTATGTACTATTTATTTTTATTTGTACATATGTATGTATACATATTATTGTATTTTAACACTGCTGAAAATGGTCGGTTATTTTAGATTGTTTTTGGCATTTGCTTGATAAAAATAATTGTTCGATTTTATTTTCAAATTCTGTCAAGAATTCAACGGTTGCCCGATTAAAATTCTTTTCATTCAGCGTAACAAATTTTTTTAGAGTCTACACCGAAGTTAATGTTTCTGAAACAGTTGGTTTCTCCATTTCTTCTTCATCACTGATGTCAACATTTAAATCATCAGTTCTTTGATCTTTTGAAGGTTCAGACAGAAATTCATCGTCCAAAAGTACATCTGTTGTCATAACGTTTTCGTCAATTAAAATGTAGTCGTCCCAACTAGCTTCCATGTTAATATCTCTTCACATTTGTTCATTAGTTAATATTTGCTCGGCAATTTTAGATAGCGGTATATCATCATCCGCTGTAAAGCCCAAGTCTTCCTGTGTTGAAGAAAATCCAGCATGACGGAAGCAATTTTTAATAGTATCAGATGTAACACGTTCCCATGCTTTCGCAATCATTAAAATCGCATCAAGGACATTTATGTTGAAAGGCTTTTTTTCTTCCAAATTTCTTATGATACGAAGAACTTGAAGTTGTCTAAAGTGATGTTTTAAAGACTTTATAACACCCTGATCTAATGGTTGCAATATAGCAGTTGTATTAGCAGGCATAAAAACAAGCTTGATTGCCTTGAGGTTTTCAAGGTTTGGATGAGCTGGACAATTATCTAGTAAAAGTAAAGCCTTTTTGCGTTTTGTATAGAGTTCCGTGTCCCAGTCACGTAAAATTTTCTCAAATAACGCAGATGTCATCCATGCTTTTTTGTTACTTTCAAAAGTGACAGGCAGAGAGTGCACGTTCTTGAAGCATCGCGGTTTAGCAGACTTTCCAATCACGACAAGCTTCCTTTTCTCAGTGCCAGTTAAATTTGCCGTTACCAATATAGTCAACCTTTCTTTGGACATTTTTCCACCGGCACATTTCTCACCCTTGAAACGAAGAGTTTTATCTGGCGTCATGCGGTAAAATAATCCTGTTTCATCTGCATTGAAAATTTCATCATTCGTATAGTTTTCTCGCAGCTTAGGCCATACATTATTTAGCCAGTTTTGTGGAATTGCCTCATTCACAGTTCCCGCTTCCCCACTTATTTTACCAAATACAATGTTATGTCTCTTTCGAAAACGTTGAATCCAACTTTTACAGCACACAAAATTCTTTCCTAGGTTACTGGAAAATTGATTTGCTTTCTCTAAGAGAATTGTACCATTGATTGGGACATTGTTGCTTCTCTGTTCACGAAACCATTTCAATAAAGCGGCATCAATATCATTATGTTTGGAATCTTTGATTTTTTTCATTTTAAGATTTTTTTGTTCAAAAGATTCTTTAATGTTATTCTTATTTTTCAATATTGTTGAAATTGTAGAATGTGAAACTCCCAGTTCTTTAGATATAGCCGAATTTTTTTCACCTGCTTCTAGCCTCCATAATATTGCAGCCTTTTCCTCTACAGTCAACGCTTTTCTTTTTGTAGCCATATTTACTGTGAATAGATTTTGTTTATTAACTAACTTTACTATAAAAATACATACATACTCAAATCGACAAACAGCAAACGGCTTTAAATTGAAAAATCCTTAAAAAATCTTTTATAAGAAAACTGTTCGAGAGAACACGGTAAAAAACAAGTGCGCTTCCGCGAAATGCACAAAATATAAAATCCTAAATCTCGATTTCACCAACAAACTCACAAGCAAAAGACACCAGCAGAGTTTCACTAACAACCAAGAAATGCCAAAAATATATACAAAGTTAATAACCGTTTTCGCCGTAATAATATATACAATAATATACGTGTGCGGAAAAAAGAAAATAGAATACATTATGTAAAAAAAGTTTAGAAAAACTCATTTATTTTTCTAAATTTGTCGTTATATTCGATTCTTATGTAAAAATTGCAATGTAAACTTGGTCGTGTTAAACGGTCCGTCGCTAAAACCAATGTCGTTATAAACAATATAAGAAAGCATGTGAAAACATACATTGTAAAATGGGGGTTTAAAATTTCGTCGTTATATCCAAATCGACGTAGTAAGCGATGTCGTTATAAACAGTTTTTACTGTATATATAATTTAGTTTCGACATATAATTTGGTTTCGCCATTTTACGGCTTATTGTTATTAATTTTTATTTTTCTTTTGAACACAATATTGATTGCTCCTTTTCTTTTGAACGAATTCATTAGTAATTTTTTTCTGATTCGTTTTGTTATTTTTTTTTATATATTTGTTAACATGTCAAGGACAGGTGAATTTGAAATGGAAGCCTCGCACGAAGAGGGACCAAAGCCCGGAACTTCGGAAGTTAACGCCGCTTCCGTGTCGAAACTCGACATCCCGAAGTTCTGGGTACACCAGCCCGCCTCCTGGTTTTACCAGGCCGAAATTATGTTCCAGTTGGCGGGCTGTAGGTCCGACAAAATGAAGGTCTACAATGTTATGGCCGCATTACCGGAAGAGGCGGTAACGGCGATGCGGCTTAGCACAGTAGACCACGCCACCTCATACGAGGATATTAAACGGCACCTGCTCGAGAAGTACGGCACTTCGGAGAAACGCCGACTCGAGCAGTTGCTGTCAGTGCAAGAGCCTGGAGATAAGAAACCTTCCGAGTTCCTCCAGGCTCTAAAGGCACTGGCTGGCGGGTCATCGGCAGTCAATGATGACCTGATCCGGAACCTGTGGGAGCGGAGACTTCCACAGGCCATCCAGGTCACATTGGCCACCGCCGCCGAGCAAACTCTAGCCGGGTTGGCATCTACGGCGGACAAAGTATGGGAGGTGCTTCCACACGGAGGTGCCTCATACGCGTCCGCCGTCCACGCAACACCTGCCAAATCGGAGCCCACATTGGTGGCGCTGCAAAGCGCCATCAATAGGCTAACGGCCCGGCTAGACAAGCTCGATCGTGGCCCGCGCAATCAGAGAAGCCGAACACCTGCCAATCGGCAGGGCGGCTCTCGACAGCCCTCGGCCAATCGGCCACAAGGGGCCAATCAAGCCAGGGGTAGCCTGTGCTACTTTCACTACCGTTATGGTAGTGAAGCTCGCACCTGTAAGGCTCCCTGCAGTTTCGGTGGTGGTCAAGCCAAGCCGGGTAAGAAAAAGTCGGCCACCACCCAATCTAAAAAAAACTAGAGAGTCAGGGGGTCGACATGAGCGAGCATATAACCGGCCGCTCATATCGTTTATTCGTCAGAGACACCAACAATCGGATGGACTTTCTGATTGATTCGGGCTCTGACGTTTCAATTGTTCCCGCCAAGGCGTTCCCGGCCCACAACGGTAGCCCGAACGTCCTTCTGTACGCGGCCAACGGATCACTGATCCGAACTTTCGGCACAAAGTTGCTTGAACTTGAACTCGGCTTACGCCGACGATATGTTTACAACTTTATTATAGCCGACACCACTAAAGCCATTATCGGGGCGGACTTCTTAACGAAGTTCAAATTGTCCGTCGATTTTGAATATCGGCATTTAGTCGACAAGCGCACGAAGTTTCGAATAAACGTGTGCGCTACCGTCGACTACAACCCCGAAACATTTCCATGCCAAGTTATTGGCATATACAAAGAGCTGTTAACGAAGTACGCTTCGTTAACAAAACCGCCCAATTTTAACCTTCCGGTTAAACACAATGTGCAACACCACATTGTAACCAAAGGGCAATTACCTTTTGTCACCGTTCGGCGACTCCATCCGGAGAAAGGTGGCAAAATTAGAATTCGACCATATGGTCCAATTGGGGATTTGTCGACCTTCGTCGTCCCCCGCAGCATCTCCGCTTCATCTGGTTCCTAAACGGGACTCTCATGATTGGAGGCCATGCGGCGACTACCGTCGCCTTAATGCTGTCACTGTGCCGGATAGATATCCGATCCCGCATATACAGAATTTCTCCGTGAATCTTCACGGCTGCACAATATTTTCAAAGGTTGATTTGGTACGTGCATACCATCATATACCAATCGCCCCAGAAGACGTGCATAAGACTGCACTCATTACGCCATTCGGCCTATATGAGTTTACACGTATGCCATTCGGCTTACGGAATGCAGCACAAACCTTTCAAAGGTTCATAAATGAAGTTACGAGAGATCTCGACTTCGTTTATGTATACTTGGACGATATACTCATCGCCAGTAAAACCGAGGATGAACATATCGTTCACCTCGAAGAGCTCTTTAAACGCCTCGATAGCTTCGGTCTAACCATCAAGCTAGAGAAATGCGTTTTTGGTGCAACAGAGATTAAGTTTCTAAGCCACCGCATCACAAAGGATGGAATACTTCCATCCTCCGATCGGGTTCAGGCTATCGTTGATCTCGCACCTCCAACTTCTGTCAAATCGATCCAGAAGTTTTTGGGAATGGTGAATTTTTATCACCGATTCATCCCAAAATTGGCTGAACAGTTGGTGCCTATAAACGAGCATTTGAGAGACCTTCTCAACCGCTCACGTGCCAATAAAGTTTTCGACTGGCCAACAGAATGTCAGGCGGCATTCCTCAAGGTGAAAACCTCGATGGCTGAAGCAACTCTGCTGAACCATCCAATCAAGGATGCAAAATACAGTCTTACGACTGACGCCTCTGATTATGCAATCGGAGGCGTTTTGGAACAATTCAACGGTCATCGGTGGCAACCTCTAGCTTTTTATTCCAAAAAGCTGTCACCAACAGAACGGAAGTACTCTGCATTCGATCGCGAACTTCTCGCAATCTATGCAGCGATCAAACACTTCCGTTACTTCGTCGAAGGACGCAATTTCGTGGTCTATACTGATCACAAACCACTGGTTCGCGCCCTTCACACAAAGACCGAACGATCCCCTCGACAGACCAGACATTTGGGTCTAATCTCTCAGTTTACCACAGACATCAGACATGTGTCTGGTAAACAAAACGTTGTCGCCGACTACTTGTCGCGCTCACTAGCAACCGACAACGTCGATTCGGTCACCTTCGACCTGCCTACACTGGCTCAGGCTCAACAAAGTGACACAGAGTTGAAGTCTCTACAAGAGCACCCCAGCAACGGCTCACGGGTAAAACTAATTCTCACACCAATACCATTTACCGCCCATCAGGTGTGGTGTGAAACTAGTACAGGCATTCCAAGGCCTTACATACCCACTTCCTTACGTAGACTAGCGTTCAATTCCGAACATAGTCTCTCTCATCCTGGTATTCGCGCTACAAGACGAGCCGTTACCAAGAAATACTTCTGGCCATCGATCAATAAAGACTGCAACGAGTGGTCTCGATCATGCCTAGGTTGCCAAAAGTCCAAAGTTTCACGACATACCAAATCTCCATTGGAAGCTTTCAAACTTCCAAATAATAGATTTGACCATATCCATATGGATATAGTGGGACCCCTACCCCCATCTCGTGGATACTCTTATATCTTAACGATAGTCGATAGATTCACGCGATGGCCTGAAGCATACCCAATTCGGGATATCTCAGCTTCAACAGTGGCAAAGAAATTCGTCACTGAATTTGTCCCACGATTCGGCGTACCACTCGAGATCACAACCGATCAAGGTACGCAGTTCGAATCGAAACTGTTCAATGAAGTTGCCAAATTACTCGGCACTCATCGAATCCGGACCACCGCCTACCACCCGCAAGCAAACGGGATGGTTGAACGGTTCCACAGGCAACTAAAAGCAGCCTTAATGGCAAGGGACAACACTACTCATTGGAGTGAAGACTTGCCCTTTGTCATGTTAGGCATACGCACGGCAATTAAGACCGACTTACAATGCTCACCAGCCGAGCTCGTATACGGTCAGAATCTGAGACTTCCCAATTCGATTTCTATCCCAACGGATGAGAATCCAATTGAAGAATCAGAATTCCTCTCTCGCCTACGTTCTCATATGCAGAACATTAAGGCAATACATCCTCGGCAACCCGTCCAAAAGGATGTATATGTGCCAGAAGCCCTGGAGAACGCCGACTACGTTTTCATACGTGTCGACAGAGTTCGAAAACCTTTCGAACCTCCATATGAAGGCCCATATGAAGTAATCAAACGATTACGAAAACACTTCGTCGTCAAATTGAACGGCACAACCAAGTCGATATCGATCGACAGGCTAAAGCCAGCCTTCGGTTGTGACCACGACAACGAAGCTAAGCCACCTAAAGCGGTAACATTCCGTTAACGCTACGCTGGGGGGGGGGAGTATGTAGTGACCGCGTAAAGTTTAATTACCGAACTTTACGCAATGTCACACAACAACCTCCGACACGATCAAAACGATCAGTCGGAACACTCATCGATCACCGAACTCAAAGTTCAGTGATCTTGCCGTCTCCCGTTCCGCCCCGATCGTGTTTATCGAGATAGCCAATTTCCGGCATCTCCGTTTACTCACTCTCCGTTTTGACCATCGTGCAAAAGGTTTCTACAAAATTCGCGTCCAGAAAAAACTTAATTTTCATTAGTGTACAATCTATACTCAAGTTTAAGTTCGAGTGTTTTTATAATATTGTATATATAAAATAAATAGTCTTAGTGAGTTTTAATAAAAATTGGCGTTTTATTAACCACAACGTGGAACGATAACAACAAACCCCATTTCACCCCCTTATGGGATGAATTTAGAAAAATCGCTTTATAGTGGATGTCCACGCCATTATAGGGATGCACTGTCAAAATTTCAGCCCTATAACTTTAGCCGTTTGGATAAAAGCCATTTCAACCCCTTAGGGGATGAATTTCGAAAAATCGCTTTTTAGTGGATGTAAACGTCATTATATGGATGCACTGTCAAAATTTCAGCCCTATAGCTCCAGCGGTTTGGGTAAACCCCATTTCACCCCCTTAGGGGATGAATTTCGAAAAATCGCTTCTTAGCGGATGTCCACGCCATTATAGGGATGCACTGTCAAAATTTCAGCCCTATAGCCCCAACGGTTTGGATAAACCCCATTTCACCCCCTTAGGGAATGAATTTCAAAAAATCGCTTTATAGTGGATGTCCACGCCATTATAGGGATGCACTGTCAAAATTTCAGCCCTTTAGCTCCAGCGGTTTAGGTTGTGCGTTGTCTGTCAGTCAGTTACTTTTTATACAATAGAAAAAAAAGTAAAGATAAAAAATCTCCTTACAACTTATTGAACCCCATTTCACCCCCTTCAACCCTTTTTTTCTCCATAAAAAGTAGCCTATGTCCGTCTCCAAGGTCTAAACTATGTCTGTAGCAAATTTCATCAAAATCGGTTTAGTGGTTTAGGCGTGAAAGCGTAACAGACAGACAGACAGACAGACAGAGTTACTTTCGTATTTATAATATTAGTAAGGATGAAGTCGGAGTTATGAGGACGTCCCTTAAATCTTTTAATGATATCCCAAAATTTATTAATTTTTGATTTGAGGCAGAGCTCTTGGATGAAAGAAGACCATGATTCTTTTTTAGCCACTTTTTTGGCTTTTAAGGTAGAAACAGATTGGCGCGACAACTTTTGCCGCGCCGCGCCAATCTGTTAGCTAAGGCGGAATCTAAAATCCGTCGAGCGGCGCGGAATTTAACGGACGATGGAATTTAAATAAATGAATTTGAAATTTTTAATGTAAATATAATTTAATGAATTTATTTTGTACTTTTTTAATTATTTATTATGTGAAAACACATGATCCTTAATTATAACTGTGCTCTTACCTAGAAATAAAAATTTAAGCTATTTTCAATATTTTCGTATATTGTTTTTTTTTTTCAATATTTGAATAAAGCAAAATTTATTTGGAATTAAAAAAGGAAGAATTGAGGTGTTAGAAAATATTTTTCCATTTACAGAAAATTACCTGAAATTTAAAAACTAAAGGGTTATTGAAAGATGGTGGTTCCATGACTTGTTTTATGGTACTAAATTAGATAATTTTACCTTCAAGTAGGAGATGGGCGCTTTGTTTTTTACATTGAACTGCATAATGACATTTTCCCATGTACCCAAAATTACTTAGAATTTAAAAATTAAAGGGTTTGATTTGAAAGAGGGTATTTCCATGACCTGATTTATGATATTACATTATATAAGTTTACCTGTAAGTAAACAATGGGCGATTTGTTTTTTACACTGGGCTGCTTAATGGTCCATTCCATTCACGAATATTACCCGAAAAATTAAAAAAAAACTTGATCAATTGAAACAATATTTCACACCTGCAATATAAATAAAGCGAAATGGTTAATTACCTCTCGTAAATACTTCTTTGAAACAGAGAAGGGCGAGAAACCCACCAGGTAGTTTTAAAACCCTTTATTCTTTATGACTATACTCAGCAAATAAATAAATTACTCATATAAGAACGAAGATGGCTCAAGAATCTGGTCGTCAGGGTTTTCCCGTACCTATTCGCAATATATGATACAAGAGCCTGAATGGGTGTGTAACACCTTGTCATGGAGAAGGAACTTTTCTTGTTAACAAGAGAAAGAAACGGTCATATGTATGTTGTCATTCAGGGAAGTTTTGGATCAAAATTCTTTCGTCTCTTTTCTGTAAAACCTATTTTTGCCTATTTAATACCACCTGCTTCACAACCTGAAAGTTTAAACTATGTATATTACATCATTAGAAAGTAATAACAAATTCTCCTTCCGCGTTTCCGCCTAAAATATCTATCATCAATATTTCCAGCTTGAACCCTCAGCATGTTTTAATTCAAATTTTATCTGACCAAAAACTTTAACTAAAAACTTTCCCAGAAATTAATTTAATACTTTACTTTAACTTTGGCTCCTGTTTTTCCTCCGGCTCCGGAATTTTATAGTTTTTAATCCTATGTTAAATTCCTCTGGGATAAATATAAACATTTCACTAAAAAGTAAACTTGAAGTATGTACCTCCAAAAGCTTAAATTAACGGTCACATTGAGTTGCTAAATAGAGACAAAATTTTTTTATTGTTGACTGTTTTTGTTTGATTTTATTACAATAATTAGTTTTAAATACCTGCAACACAATCTTTTTTATACCCCATAATTGGTAAATTTCTTTTCTGCCATTTTATAATAAATTGCATTAAAAAACTAAAAAAAATCACGAATTAAATTTAAAAATAACCGCCACGAACAAATTGTCAATTTGCAGGCAGACAGCAGCTCAAAGCAAAAAATGTGTACTAAATCAGCTCGTCATGGTTGGTACCACTGGGCGACCAGCGGCAGAATTCGAAATAGCTCGAATTTGTCCGCGCGACAAGTCGCCTCCGCGCCTTTGTGGTAGCATATATGGTGGTGCGTGTATTTTAATCGATTTTGCCGCCACGGACACCGCCTCCGCGACAAAATTCGCGCCAATCTGTTTGTACCTTTATAAAGAGAGCGTTCAGTTCCACCAAGGCTTGGGAATGAATTTAGTACCTTTTCCTTTGCATGTGAAAGTGGCCTGACTGATGATATCTGAAATTTTTTCCATAATAGAGGGATACTCCACTTTGGTTAAGGCGAGGTTTTTTAGATTAGTTAAAACCTTAGACGATGACACAATTTGTCTGGGTGTATTCAGCATTTGATCATTTATGAGTAATAGTTTTGAGAGGTTCTTAAATTCATTCTCAAATCTCTCCGTACTTTCTTTTACCGTTACGTGATGGGGGGATCTCACTTTCCCATATGTACTGATGGGTTGACTTAAGTTTTTTGGGCCTGATTTTAATTTGGATACGGCTGCATATGAAAGTGTGTGATTGGGGATGATACCTGAAGGGGGGGGGGGGTTTACGTTTGTTGGGGTTCAGCGCATTGTAGTTAGGTGCCTTCTGGGCTCTGATTCTACTGTTCAAAATTCGCCATGCATCTTGTCTATTATAATTTCCTAACCTCATTATTTTGGTAATTTCTAATTCTTTTAGTAGCATAGGGCAAATTTTATCAAAAGAGGGATGTGGGCCACCGCAATTAACGCAAAACGCCTTGCCCTGACACAATCTCTTTTTTTCACATTTAGGGTCAGCACATCTAGCACAAACCCCCTTAGAGGCCTTGCAGTCCCTACTCCAATGACTTGACTTTTTTTGGCAAATTTCAATTTCTATTGAATTATTAGTTCATTTTTGACATATGATGATCGAAAAATTGACTTTTATCAAAAAATGTGATTTTTTTCTAAAAAAATTGACGAAAAAATGCAAAAATTGTCGATTTTCGATTCGATTTTTTTTCACTTTTCTTCAAGTTTAAATTTTTTTCTTTTTCACCATCAAAAGTGCATAAAAGAAGCTACATTTAAAAAAAGTAAGAACCTCATACGAAGCGATGCACAAAACTGATAGGCCAATCAATTTTCAAATTTGAAGTCAATTTTTGAGCCTTGTATTAGATATTTTGACTTGAAATTTTAACCAGTTATTGTTCACATTATAAAGTATAACTTTTGAAAATTTCATCAAATTTCACGAAAAATATCTGAAGTTATCACCAAAAAACCAAAATTCAGTAGTTTCTTCAGTTTTTGATTTTTTTTGAGGTTATATGTGCAGATATGAAATCCTTATTGTAACCGCTGGTAGCCAATATCATAACGAACAACCTCTATTTTTTTCAATTTTTTCGGACCTACACATGCCGAGATATACGCATTTATATTTAGAAAGAACGACCAAAATGGTAAATTTTTGACATAATGGCCGATAACTTACGTAGCGGCGGTTGCTAGAGGTAGAAAATGTCCATTTCGTATAGTATTCGATGTAACTAACATGTTCCAAAAAAAAAATTTTACTCTGGAGACAATTCCCTTTTCACTAAAATTTGATGCTCATCTGACTCCACTAAAAGTTATAAGGAAAAAATTACAATTTCTATCACAGTTCAAGATTGTAAAACAACAATTAATTGTGGAGGCACTAACACAGGGAAGTATTAAATAACACACTAAAAATGTGGTCGATAAGATTTAAGAAAATAAATATGATAAGTAATTTTAAGTCTAAAAAAGGGTTAGATTGAACAATAAGCATGTGGGACAAGTAAAAGGGAAACTACAAAAGCAATTTGAGAATACAACGAGATACAATTAAAAAAAAGTACAATAAAAAGAAAAATTTATATGAAAAACATGTAAAATACGAAACAAAGCAAAAAAATTATATGATAAAATGTACAGAAATGATATAAGTAATGAGCAATTATATATCATTGACACACAATGTAGAAAGAGAAGGATTTCAAAATGCCACAAACATGAAAAAATTTTGGGAATTTAAAATAAATTTGAAGAAGGAAAATTAATTAAAACTTTGGTGATTCCAAAAATATTTCCCGATATGGGATATCACAAAAATCTAGACGGAAGCATGTAAATTTGATTATGAATGGCGCTAAGGAAGCGTCAAAATGGCGGCCCGAAAATGCTTTCCTTTCTACACATGTGTGAAAATTATTTATAAAATTTTCAATAAGTCAATATACTATCAATAATTCTTAATAAAATATTAAATATTGATGAGCTTAATGCACTAGTAAAAGATTCTTAATGAGTTTCGAAAATATTAAAAAAAATACTTGAACCATTAAAAGCCAAAAATGGCGTCTAAAACCATAAAATTGGTATAAATTGAAAAAGGAAATAAGACTGGCACCCACAATTTAACACATTACACTGAAAAATATGATTAAAATAAACTTGTGAGATATAATTTATAATTTAATTGCAATAATACTGATCACTGAAGATAGAATTATGAATTAACAAGTTGGCTCCAACATGGCGGTAAAAAAATACTAACTAGGTCTGCTTCCTTTCGAGGTCAGAGAGAGAGGCGCTTTCTTTTGGACATGGTAACTATAAACTTTTAAAATTTTAATACACATTGGAAATCAAACCTCTTTTGACAATTCCGAACTGTCAGAATTGCTACGATATTTCATGTAATCTAGTACATTTTAAAACGTTTACATGCTAATGGTCAAAATAATATGGCCATTAAGCTTAATGGTTAATTAAGCATTAATGATCAAAATTTTGATTGTTAAGCTCAATGGTGATTTGACATACAGCCACTTAATGGCCATTTAGTGCTAATTGGCCATTAAGAGATGCTGTGTGTCGAAGGTATAAGCTTCTTATGAACATGTTAATAATCTTCATTGGGATGCATATTAGTGAGATGGGTCTATAGCTGGATAGACAGGTAGGATCTTTACCTGGTTTAAGAATGGGAATGATTTTGATCTCTAGCCATATTGGGGGAATGTCACTGTTAGTAAAGACTTCTTTTAAATTTAGTGCAAAGGCCGTTTTGGCCTCGTCTGTGACATTCTTTATCATATCAAAGTTTAGGTGGTCTCTACCAGGGGCCGATTTTCCTTTTTTACTTTTCAGGATCTCATTTAGGTTTTCTGCAGTCCAGGAAATTGAGTCAAAGGGTTCTATGGGATTTAAAAAAAGGATATATGTTAAAGCCGTCGTTTTGTCACTGATTAGATTTAGATAATTTAAGGGTGAAAGTTGATGAAAGGAGAATCTACTGATAGTTTTGTTGGTTTTAAATCTATTTATAATATTCCAGAAATTAGAGATTGAGGTTTTATGGCATAGATCCTGAATTAGTTGATTCCATGCAATTTTCTTACTGTTTCTTTTTTCTATTTTAAATATGGCATTCAGTTTGTTGTGTTGAATTAAATCGGAGATCTTCCCATGTTTGTGAAATTTTGATAAGGCTACAGATTTTAATCTGTATAGTTTGTCAAGGGAAGCATTCCACCAGGGTATGGGCGTAATTTTGGGAGTGGACATGGTGACATTATAGTAGGCTTTTTCAGTTATGTCATATAGGACTGTTAGGATGTCAGGGGGATTAATTTTTTCAATTGATAAAGATTTTATTTCAGTGATAGCTCTGATGTTGGACACTTTTTTAACTCTCATTGTTTCAGGGGGATCAATCCCTATTTTAATGGAGATAGGGATATGTGGGCTGCCACTCAGTGATATATGCTTTCGTATTGATGTCATGAAGCAATTTGAAAAGTTGAAGAAGCAAAGGTCAATGATAGAGCTGGACGGGTTAGCTTTCCTAGTGATACACGTCGGTTTATTATTATTCAGGTTCGAGAAACCATAGCTTGACATGATGTTGTCTAGGATTTCTCCTCTTCGGTTTGAGATGGAGTCTCCCCATGTTAGGTTTCTGGCGTTGAAATCCCCAATTATGAGTGTTTTTGGAAACTTGTTAGCAATATTGAGAATATTTATAAGTGAACTAGCAAAAACCCGCGTGCGTTGCAACGCCTTTCAATAAAATAAGATTATGGGGACACAGTCTGCGATAGGAAAAAGCTATAGTGAAAAAAGAACAAATCTGGGAAAATTGATTTTGGGAGATGACCGCCATGGACCAAATGAGATATTGAGTATACTATATTGCCGATGGTGTTCTACTTATCATACTCTTTCATTTGATACCCATGTCGTAGGGGTTGTGAAGAAAATGGTAATCCGCCTTCTCGAGATGGCCGCTATGGACCAAACGATATATTGAGTATACTATATTGCTTATATTGTTTTACTTATCATACTCTTTCATTTGATACCCATCTAGAAGGGGTTGTGAAGAAAATGGTAAACCGCCCTTTTGAGATGGCCGCCATGGACCAAATTATAAATTGAGTATACTATATTGCTTATGGTGTTCTACTTTTCATAGCCTTTCATTTGATACCCATGTCTCGGGTGTTGTGAAGAAAATGGTAATCCGCCCTTTTGAGATGGCCGCCATGAATCTTCTTATAATGCCCTTTCATTTGATACCAATGTCGAGGGGTAGTGAAGAAAATGATCATCCTCCCTATTGAGATGACCGCCATGGACCAAACGATATATTGAGTATACTATATTGCTTATGGTTTTCTACTTATCATACCCTTTCATTTGAAATCCATATCGAGGGGTGTGAAGATAATGGTAATCCAACCTCTGGAGATGGCCGCTATGGACCAAACGATATATTGAGTATACTATATTGTTGGTGGTGTTCTACTTATCATACTCTTTCATTTGATACCCATCTCGAAGGGGTTGTGGAGAAAATGGTAATCGGCCCTCTTGAGATGGCCGACATGGACCAAACGATATATTGAGTATACTATATTGTTGATGGTGTTCTACTTATCATACTCTTTCATTTGATATCCATGTCGAAGGTGTTGTGAAGAAAATGGTAAACCGCATTCTTGAGGTGGCCGCTATGGACCAAGCGACATATTGAGTATACTATATTGCTTATATTGTTCTACTTATCATACTCTTTCGTTGGATACCCATTTCGAAGGGGTTGTGAAGAAAATGGTCATCTGCTCTCTTGAGATGACTGCCATGGACCAAACGATATATTGAGTATACTATATTGCTTTTGGTGTTCTACTTACCATAACCTTTCATTTGATATCCATGTCGAGGGGTTGTAAAGAAAATGGTAATCCGCCCTCTTGAGATGGCTGCTATTGGCCAAACGCCTGCTTTCTGTTGAAATTTTTTTGCTATAAACCTCACGGAGCCCGAGACCTTTCCAACGAATGCAAAACCGTGGAAATCGGATCTTGCGTTCTGGAATTATAGCGTCAGGAAGGAAAACCCGACTTATTTTTATATTATAGATTTTTAAATTCAATATTACTGCAGTTAATACTGGAGTAAATTGAAAAGATTTTTATATTATCCTTTAAGTTTGTTGTAGTGATTGCACAAGAGTTTAGTTTGTTGGGGAAATGGAATTCCCTAGCAAACTTTGAATGTTCAATTGTAAGATGTGGATCATTTTGAAGTTGGGGTTTCAATGATTTTTGTGGTTAATTTGCCGTCTTTCTTATGGAGCAATTTTTGTAAAAAGTTCTTTAAGGTTTCATCAGCCATTGCCGTTGCTTCTCTTCTGTCATTTTCATTATTAAAGACTTTATTTAGAAGTATGTGAGATTCACTTTTGATGAGTCTTACGAAGTTATTGAGTTCGTTTCCATTTTTGGGTGTGTTTTTCTCAGTGGAGGAAGGGGATTTCATTATTTTTGGGGTTTTAAAAGGATTCCTCTTAACAAGTTGAGAATCTTTTGTCCTCAGAATTTGTGAGTATGAGTCTTCCTGCCCTCCCCTCATCTTGTTCTCTGTAATAGTCTCCTTAGAAATGTTTTCATGACGTGTATGGTTCACCAATGTCTGCCTACTTGATCTTGTTCTCGACTTTAAGATTCTCCACGTATCATTTCTGGTGTAATTTCCCTGTCTCATGATTTTTACTAACTCCTTTTCTCTTCTTCAAATTGGGCATACAGGATCGTAAGCCCCATGATTACCTTTGCAATTTATGCATTTTTCTTTTTTGGAGCAGGATTTACCATCCTTGCATTCTTTGTCTGCACATCTACCACAGAAGGCTTCTTTCGATTTACATGATCTAGCTGTATGCCCAAATCTTTGACAGTTAAAACATCTTAGTGAGGCATTTATAAATTTCTGAGTTTTGAAGAATAAGTAGAGAATTTTTAACGAGTTAGGAATTGATGTGCCTTTGATAAAGATTTTGATTTTATTAGTAGGTATTAATTGTATTTTTCCCTCAATCAGTTTCCTCCATTTTATTCTGAACACTTTTATTATTCTACACTCAGGATTACAAGATTTTAGGGACTCTAATAGTTGAGATTCAGTAAGTTCGTCGTCTACACCATGAAGGAAGATGTATAAAAGAAATTCTTAATTATGAAAAATGTAACAAAATAAAAACATCCAAAGTTAAATCAAAATTAATTTATTAATTCTTCTGTCTTGTTTTCTGACTCGCCTCCTGGCAACTCCGAACCTGTAAATGAGAGAAAGATAAATATCGCATGAGCCAACATGTCATTAGAGAAAACACGGCTAAGTATATGAAATACGCATCTGCGAACAACAACTGCAGCCACTCGGCAGCCCATGCTCAACACAGCAGCGGAACCACGAAGCCACGCCACACACACCAACTGGGGAACCGACGTAAACTTCGTACACACGGCTGAGTCTTGAGATGAAGCATCGAATGGAACCGGCGGCTTCTCACACGCGTACCCCGCTCTATATGTGCCAACAGAGACGGCCCCACACACCCTAGGGGGAATCTGGCCGAATCACCTACGCACACAAGCGGGAAACGGGACACACCGCCACACACAATTCGACACCGAGTCGCGCTTTTACTTTCTAAATAAAAAAGAAGACTATTTACTTCTGTCATTCAAGCAGGCAAATAGGAAACTTAAGACAATAGTTGTGTTCGATGACTGCTTAAAAAGTTTAGAGCAGAGCAGAGCGGCTCAATTGTGAGCAGCTGTCAAATTGATGTCAAAGCAGAAAAAAGCAGAAAGTAGCAACAATCTCAAAAAACGCCTTTCTGCTAAATTCTGCTCCAAAATCTGTTTTTAGAGGTTGATAGACACGATTGTCAGTTTTATCTGTTGCTGTTGTTAGTTGGACAATAAACTAAATATTTTATTAAGTGAGTGAGATTTGTTATTACTATCTTCAGAAGAAGATTCGGACTGTGTTTTATCTGTTGCTGTTGTTAGTTGGACAATAAACTAAATATTTTAAAAAGTGAATGAGATTTGTTATTACTATCTTCAGAAGAAGATTCGGACTGTTTTTTATCTGTTGCTGTTGTTAGTTGGACAATAAACTAAATATTTTATTAAGTGAGTTATGGATCTAGATTTGTTATTATTATCTTCAGAAGAAGATTCGGACTATGAGCGTTTTAATGATAGTAGTTCCAGTGATGATTGCGAGTTGGAATTATTATTGGTTTTAACGGCAAGAGAAAAACGGAACAGTATCCAAGATTATTTGCAAAACACATTTCCAGTCTACACTGATGTTGAGTTCCGCACGCATTTCCGAATAAGTAGGGAACTATTTAATGTTATAACTGGAAAATTCAAGGAATCAGAAATTTTTAAAGGCTTGGACAAGTCTAAAGTACTGTCAGTAGAAATGCATTTAGCTTTGTTCTTATGGTTTGCCGGCCACGAAGCTTGCAGTTTTAGAGACATTTCTGATCGATTCAATGTTTCCTTATCAACAGTCCATAATATTATTTCTAGAGTCACATATTTTATTAGTGGCCTTTCGGAAGTAGCAATACGCTGGCCAAATGCAGAGCAGAAAGCAGAATCTACTAGTTACTTTGGAAGTAAAAAAGGATTCGTTGGGGCTCTAGGTACATATTATTCATTTTCAATATATTTCGGTAATATTTAATTTTTTTTCATTTGACCGTAGGAGCTATAGATGGAACTCATATCAGAATAGATCCACCAAAAAGTGGAAGAGATGAGTATATAAATCGGAAGAATGTGTGCAGTCTGCATATGCAAGCAATATGCAATGAAAAACGAAAATTTATAGATGTTTTCATGGGCTACCCAGGTTCAGTTCATGACAACCGGGTTTTTGAGAACTCAGATATTTTCCCAAAGTTATCTGTCTTGTGTGGGGAATTGTATATTTTGGGTGATTCTGCTTACGCGTGCTCTAATTATGTCATTACACCATACCGCGATAATGGACATTTGAGCCAAAAGCAGAAATATTTTAATAAACAACTTAGCTCAGCGAGAGTAGTAATAGAGCATTCCTTCGGAATGTTAAAACAACGATTTCGACAATTATATTATTGCAAGTTGAGAGGCATTGAAAAACTGAACCATTTCATTCGGGCTTGTGCAGTTCTACACAATCTCGCCAATGACGATGTCATCGATAGAGAACGAGAACCTATTGAAGCAGAAAACATCGAACTGGAAGATATTATTTTACCGGAAAGGTCATCATTAAGAAGAGATGAACTGTGCGAACAGATATATGCCAATAAAAACTATTGAGTGACACAAAATGTTATTTATTTTATAAATTACTGTTTATTTTACATTAAATCTAAATATTTTTCTAATAAATCGTTTCAACTCAGCGGTCGGTTTTTCTTCTTTCCCACTCACTCCTTTTTGCAGGCGTTGCTCTTTTGCTCCTGTTTCCTATTTCGTAGGAGACATTATTTTTCCTGTTGGAAAATGACGATTAGTTCTTGGTGGCTTCGACGGCTTTGCTTGATGGTGGTTAATTCTCATGGTTTATTGACCTCAGCAAAATATTCTGTACCAATAACTATACTTACAAATAATTCATTATGTATATTTACTAACAACACCCTCAATTGACGACTTGAAAATATATAGCGCTACAAAGTCCAACTGCAATGTACTATTCCTTCAGACGGAATTTAATGCATTGCAAGACTGGTGCAACACTAATAAGTTGCAACTTAACTTTACCAAATGTCATTTAATATCCTTCACCCAGAAAAAATCCAAAAATCAATAAATACTACACCACACGAAGCCTTAACTGGTGTAAAACTACGTGATGACCAAGACGAAGAAATTTTGGCCATATTGAACCAAGAGAGAGTAGCCATGTTTAACAAAGACCGAGAGGATTTGCGAATTTCAGCGAAGGCTAATATAGAAAAAATGCAAGCAGCACAGAAAAAGCAGTATGACAAGAATCGGAAGAAAGCTGTCGTATTTGTAACAGGTGATGTAGTGGCGATAGAACGTACTCAATTTGGTACTGGAATGAAACTGTGTCCAAAATTCCTAGGTCTATAGGTAGTACAAGAAGTTATGGGAAATGAATGGTATCGCGTAAAAAGACTGGGTAATGGTGAAGGATCGCGAATGACCATCACGTCAGTAGATAAAATGAAGATGTGGCAATAAATCTTCAGAGACCGAAGATTCAGTAGGATGGCCGTGTAGGATATAGGACTTAGTATTAAAACCACTTAGTATTAAAACCGTGTAGAACTAGCCACTCTACTAGTAGTAAATAATAAAGCCAAAGTAGGCGAATCTGGAGAGAAGAGCGCAGGTCAATAGATGAAGATGTTCAGATGTTATTTTGGAGTCGAATGAATAAGTTGGATATTAATTCTAATAATTAATACTGTTAATCAAATAAAGAACCATTTAAATACAACTAATATTATTCACCTTTACCCCGGTTGAGCCCCCATGTAAAGGTCAATAATATTAGTTGCCGTCCTTTCTTTATACGCCTCCTCAGCTTTTTGCAGGCGTTCCTCTTTGCCTTTAAATTGTTCCTGCTTCTGCTCCCGTAATTTTCTAATTTCATATGCAACACTATTCTTACGGCATTTCGAAGTTGGTGAGGACTTCTTTTTCCTCGCTCCTACTTCGCTGGAAGGTTGTTGATTTTCCTTCTCCAGAGGCTCATCTGCTCCTTCTGTAAAATGCAAAACCTTATAATTTTTTAATTAAACTAATATTTTTGTTATTATATCTGCATACTCAGACAACCCAGCTTGGTCCCTAATATTTACTTTCGTTTTCCCTGAACCCTGCGTGCTCAATGTATGCTTGGGAAAAACGGCAGGATTGGTTTTCATTATGTCCAATAATTCTCTAGAAAATATATAATGGTTAACAATTTTTTGTTAAAATTACAAAGTTTACTTGTCAAAACTGCACGATGCACGATCTCTTCCAGTTTTGTTATTGTGGCTCGTGGTGCTTTTAATGCTCCTCTCTAGGCTTTTCCACTTGCTTTGAATTTGCAAGGGAGTGAAAAGGTGACCGTGAGCTTCCATTTTCTTGGCAATTCCATCCCACATTTTTTTCTTTGTTTTAAACTCTATTGTGCGACCTAATTTTGGCTTGCATTCTTGGTATAATGCTATAAGTAGTTTTGTTTGGCAGTCAACCCAAACAGCCTTATCTATATCCTTCTTCGGCGCATTATTTGTAGTGTGGCGCTCTTCCGAACTATCCTCGAATTCCGTGATTGGGATATAGCTAGAGTTGAATTCCTCCTCAGTCATACTCTGTTCAAAATGATGTGGCGCATTTTCAGTTTCACCCTGATGGATACTAGCCTCCAATCCAGTAATTGGGATATAGCTCGAATTAAAATCCTCCTCGGTCAAAGTTTCATTAAAAAGGTGGGAAAATGATTGTGGATCTACAAAGAAAAAATATTTAACACCATAAATTATAATTTAGTGTATGTAAATTTGTTTACCTTGCTGAATTAATTTGGATGTTCCTGCGGAACATTCAACCGTGATGCTCTTATTTTTTTTTTTTTTTTATATGAAAAAACCAAGCTTAGGTGTAACCCTTTGTACTACCAGTCCGTCATGTCGTTCAGTTCATGGTGCAATGTCTAGTAGTAGCTTGGTTTGAAGAATAGAGGAGAATAGGAAAGGTTAGAGGGGGTCTGGAGGGTGTAGAAGAAAATGACGATGAACCTCACGTTTGAACTCTAAGATGTTGTACGAGTTCGGAAATACCGACTGCGGGAGATCATTCCACAATCGAGTTGTTCTATTCATAAACGAACTTCTGAACCGTATTGTGCGTGAACGAGGGGGCTGTAGGGTATGGGGATGAGCCGAGCGGGCTAGTCTTGTGTTGCGGGAAAAGTATTGCCGTGCAGGCAGGAGGTCCTGAATTTCGGTGGAACAGTCGCCATGGTAATAGCGATAAAGTATGGAGAGGGCTGCTACATTCCTACGGTGGCTCAAGGTGTCTATGGAGGCGCGAAAGAGGCCATCACCAATGAGTTTGAGGGCACGATTTTGCACCTTGTCGAGACAAGCCAAGGTGGTTTTTGGGGCGCCTGCCCAGATATGTGAGTTGTATTCGAGGCGCGGCCGAATGTAGGATTTGTATATTGTAGCCAATGCGGCTGGCTGGAGGAGTAACTTGCATCTCTTGAGAAATCCAAGGCATTGGGAGGCTTGTTTGGCGATTTGGAATATGTGATCGTTCCATCGCAGATACTCCGTTAAAGTTACCCCTAGGATGTTGAGAGTTGAGTCAGCCGTTAGATTCTCTCCATCCACCGAGACAGGAGGAAGGTCGGTACAATTTTTGTTGGAGATCAGACAGTGCTTCGTTTTTGTGGCATTGAATTCGACGCGGTTCATTTCGCCCCAATGAAGAATCGATTCGATATCCCGGTTGATCGAAGCCGACATCAGTTGACGGTGGTAAAGACAAGGTCTGGCACGTGCTTGTCTTATATTGTCGAAGGAGTAAGAGAAATTCAGAGTACTGTCATCAGCGAAGCAGTGAAGTGGGTTGGAGGGGATTGAGAGCAGATCATTAATGAAGATTAGAAAAAGTGCGGGTGAAAGAATTGACCCCTGGGGAACTCCGGCCGAAATGGCGTGGGGGTTGGATTCGACGCCATCCAATACTACCTTGATTGAACGGCATGAAAGAAAGCTCTTAATCCAGTTCCTTAGAACTAAGTGTATACCAATAGCTTGGAGTTTATTCAACAGAGCTGGGTGCCATACTCTATCAAAAGCCTTTGATATATCTAGAGCAACTAGGCTAGACTCACCAAAGCTGTGAATGCTTTGGTTGATACGCTCGGTTAAACACACAAGCAGATCGCCAGTAGACCGTTTAGATCTGAAGCCGTATTACCTGTCGTGTATAATTTGGTTGGATTCTAGATATTTCATCAGGTTTTTATTGATTATTGTCTCCATGATTTTGGAGAGAACAGAAGTAATTGCTATTGGGCGGTAGTTTAAGGGGTCGCTGGCTTCACCTTTTTTTGGGATTGGCTGAACATGAGCTAGTTTCCAAGAGTCGGGATACACTCCGGAGAAGTAAGACAGGGCAAAAAGTTTGCGCAGAGGTTTAGCCAAAGGTGAGGCACATTTTTTAAGTACCATAGGGGGGATTTTGTCGGGACCAGTGGATTTGTTGGCGTCGAGTTCCTTGAGACACCTAAACACCTCGCGAGTCCTGAAGTGAACTCCGTCCATTGAGTGGGTGGTATTCTCGAGAGTGGGGGGTGACATTATTAGCACTAGTTAATTGTATTTTCTCCATGTTCTTTATTTTTATTTATTAATTCACATAGATATTTTTTAAAAGAAAATATGCAATCCTTTTTAAGGAAAAAACTGTGTCTTTCTACTATTAGTTATTACAACACCTTTTTTTAACTTGTCCGCTTTTATCACTAAATATTCCACCTTTTATTTCTAAATTAAAACAAATTAAGCTTTCCGCACAAAAAAACGCTTTGTCTACTCTGTATGTTTTCACAAAACATAAACAATCTGAGAATTGTCAAAAGACGAAGAAGAAGAAGAATATTGCTGCTCTGGCTGCTCCTACAAATTTGGTGGAGCAGAAAAAGCGAGAATTCTCAGCTCGGAGCAGGCTCAAAAAACACAGAGCAAGGCAAATGGGAGCAGAAAAGATCTGTCAAAAAGTCTCAAAGAACGCAAATTGCTGATTTTTTCTGAGCCAGCTTGAGATGGAGCAGTCATCGAACACACCTAATGAATAATGCAATCTATGTGTCTGCTTTCCATTGCTTTAAAACTACTAAATTCTACAATACACTACGCTACAAGAAGGCTCAGTGAATTACTCACCCTGTTCGCTTGGTTATCACTCACAGACTGAGACTGTTTTAATTCACTGTCTACAGCCTTTGCTGTCTACGCAGCCAAGCGACGTTGCCAGAAGAACTACTTCTAACTACCACGCCTTGTTACTTTAAATGTTACCATATACTAATTTTCGAAGCTGCTTACCGTATTTCTTTACAGATGGGAGTTGCTATTGCATTTAAGGGAATAAAAGTGTTGTAATCTGAGGTTAATTGAGAATTTAAGATGAAATTATTAGCCTGTTTAGCTGTTCTAAATGTCACTTTGCAGCAGTCAACAGCTACTTTGTTTATTTGATCAATGCCCTCAGTTGACATTAGTTTCATACCAAGTTTCATTGGATTTATTGGCATTTTTTCATTAGAGTCTAAACTGAGCTTTTTGATTGAAATCGAAAAAGGACCATGATCATTTTCATCGTACAGGATTTTGTTCGATGCACTTAATTCAGAGCTCGTGATTTGTTTAGATTTGTCTGCATTCAAACCTGTACTCGAGGAGGGTTTAATTTTGTTGTTTTCCTTGGTGTCTTTTTCACCATTTTTTGAGGATGTATTTGGAGATAGATTAATACCTTTCAACGGTGAGGGGGTTGATTTTTGGGAACTTTTTTTTAGATTATCTTTTGATCTAGTGTCAGAGGCTGCTTTTTTGCCTGATGTTACTTTGGATGGTGGAAGAGTTACATCTTTATCCGATTTACTTAGAAGTCTTGAGGACGTTCTATTTGCAGGCATAGAGACCTGGGTTGAAGGTTTCCCTTTGTTATCTGCCATGATGATGAAGGGAGAAAGGGTTGTATAGATCGAAGAGGAGAGGTTCAGGTCGACTCATAAAACAAAAATCTGTCAGTGGGTTTATTAGTTGACAGAAAAAAAACGGTACTTGATAGTTTTACTTTCTGTTATATCAACTTGTAGTTTACATTAGATTCCTTCAAACAGGCTATTTAAGGGAGAAAGTAATTTTCAACCAACCTTTTCAGATATTAAAATTAAGGAGGTGATGTACTTACAGAATTGAAGATAAGTTATTTATATGATACGGTATTGTTATTAAACTGTAAATTTTTAGTTTTTATTAAATTGATAGAGAGCCTATTGCATTGGTATTCGTCAGTTTTAAATGTGAATTATTAGGATAAATAGTGAAAGAACTATATAAGTAGGGATGGTTAGGAAACGTTAGTCAGTAATTTGTTCTTTACCAGATTTAGTTTATATATATAGATTTTCGAGGGATACCGAATCAGACCACTATTTGCGGGTCCCTTTTCGTCCCTCTGCCTAGAGTCATCTAATTGGGGTTGCAGTGGGTTGTCCCATTGCTCCCTTACTTCGACTCCCCTAGTTATTGCAAGCAGCTGATTGAAGGGAGTCTGCCTCATGTCCTCCATCCAATGGAGTCCAGTTATGGCAGCCCTTTTCCTCGCCACCGCCGGACAGTGACACACTATGTGTGTGGCCGTCTCAGGTTCCTCCAGGCACATCCGACAGGTGTCATCCTCCAGAATTCCCATTCTTTTTAGGTGATACCTGAAACATCCGTGTCCTGTAATCAGTGCCACCAACCATCTGAGGGTTCTCCTTTGCATATGCAGGATCCTTCTTCTGGCTGCGGTAATCGGCAACGTAAGCACCATCTTAGCCTGCCTACACGTGGTCATAGCGTCCCACCGTCTCCGGTGTTCCTCAGCGACCCATTTCTCGATGTAGTTGCTTACCAACCCTCTGCCAATGGGTGAGTATGGCTCCGGTCCCCAGAATTCCGAGGTTGACCCCTGTTTTGCCAGGTTGTCAGCCTTTTCGTTCCCATCGATGCCTGTATGTCCTCTAACCCAAGCTAGCGTCACGTTGTTTTGTTTCGCACACCTGTTCAGTTTTTGGACACATTCCAACGCCAGAGACGCATTAATCTCTGTCTGGTTCATGCGCTTAATCACAGCCTGATTGTCCAGTGCTATAAGGATACTTCTTCCCTGCACCTGACCCTCATTTATGTGATCCAGCGCGTGCAGCAGAGCAAGCATTTCCGCCTGGTAGACTGAGGTGTAATTCCCCAAAGCCAGAGAGCAGGTCAGATTTAAGTCCTCCGAGAAGACTCCCGCACCTGATTTGCCGTCAATCTTGGATCCGTCCGTGAAGATATATATGTCTTCCGGTCCCCCTTCGGGGAGCGTTCCGTTCCCTATGAGGGTTTTATGATACCTTTCGGTCACCCTCATTTTTGTGATCCCTTCCATGGGCATCATGAGCTCCCTAATCCCTTTAATGCGATCCAGGATCTTCATGTGCCCATATAAGGTTCCTGAAGCCTGCCATGCGGCATCCCGTCTCATCCGAATCGCTGAGGCTGCCGCAGTCTTCATCACCTGGAGATCTAACGGCAGCAGACCTAACAGCGCCTCCAATGCCGCGGCGGGTGTGGTGCGGAAAGCACCGCTCACACCTACGCAGGCCATTCTTTGCACCTTGTCCAAATGCCTCTTGACGGTTTTCTGTGTGGCTTTAGTCCACCAAACCACCGAGGCATAAGTTATGATGGGTCTCACCATCATGGTATATGTCCAGTATGCTAACCTTGGTGAGATACCCCACCTTAGTCCACATACTCTTCTGCACTGGTGAAGCACCCTTGTCGCCTTCTTAATCTTCTCTTCAACGTGGTATTTCCAGGTTAGTCGTGAGTCCAAGTATACACCCAGATACTTGACCATCCCAGACACCTTGATCCTCGATCCAAAAAGCATGAGGGGCTGAAAATCCAGATCTTTAATCTTCCTAGTGAAGATTATCGCGTCTGTCTTATTGGCATTTATGGTGAGGCCCTGTTCCGTACACCACTGCTCAACCACTTGGAGTGCATTCCTCATGATATCTGCCGTAGTGCTCATAAACTTGCCACGTGCCACAATCGCTACATCATCTGCATACCCAACGGTATGCACGCCCATTGCCTCTAGCCGCCTGAGCAGAGTGTCCACAGTGATGTTCCACAGGAGGGGCGATAGGACCCCGCCCTGTGGGCATCCCTTGCTGACCCTCCCTCGAAGCCGCGAGTCTCCTGTCTGAATCCTTACCGCTCTGTTTTTCAGCATGCTGTCCACCCACCTTACAATCATGGGGCTGACCTCGCGCCTCACCAGAGCGTCTTTGAGTTTGTTGAACTGTATCTTGTCGAAGGCGCCTTCGATGTCCATAATAACGGCCATCGCTATGCCTCCGGTATACAGTTCCCCCTCGGCTACTCGCACCAGTTGGTGAAGTGCCGTTTCTGTAGATCTGCCAGCCTGGTAAGCGTGCTGGCTTCTACTTAAAGGGTGCCTCCTTAGCATAGTACTCTCCAGGTGGTCTGCCACCACTCTTTCCATTGTTTTCAACAGAAAGGATGTTAGGCTGACTGGCCTGGAGGACTTCGCCTCGGTGTAGTCCTTCTTGCCTGGCTTAGGAAGAAATACCACTTTGGTTTCCCTCCACACCGCCGGAATGTATCCTGTTGCTAGACAGGTAACGAATATTCCCCTAAGCCTGGGTGCAATGATATCTTTGCCCCATTGAAGCAGCGCAGGGAATATTCCGTCACGCCCCGATGTCTTGAAGGGAGAGAATGTGTCTATTGCACGTCTCACCCCTTCCTCCGTCACCACCCCGTTAGCCTCCTCTCGGTTCATCCTTGTAGCCATTCTGTTACGAATAGTCCAAGATTTACCCGAGATATAGCTGCCAGGAAAGTGAACTTCCATCAGGATCTTGTTGGTTTCCTCCAGCGTCTCCGTCATCCTCCCCGACGCGTCACGAACGAGTCCGACTTTGGAGACCGGGTCCCTGGAGATCATTTTCTGAAGTCTGCTGGCCTCAGATATGCTCTCCATGCTCGAGCAGAAGTCCCTCCACGACTCCCTTTTCCGTCGTCGCAGAGTTTGTTTCATTTCTCTTTTCTTGGCTTTGTAATTCTCCCAGGCAACCGGGTCTTTGCACCTCATCGCTTGGTTGAAAGCCCTTCTGACCTCTTTCTTCAGTTTCTCCAGCTCCCTACACCACCAGGGTGTGGGATCATGGTCATCCACTGACGTAAGAGGACACGCCACTCGAAAAGCGTTCTCTATCGCTGTCTGCAGGACATGCAACTGAGACTCTGCTTCTCTTGTGGTTTTCGGTGCCCTTGGCACGCGCTCCCCGAGATTCCTGCGCAACATTTCAGTATATCTAGACTTGTCCGTGTTGCGGGGAATTCTCGTTGTTCTAATTCCGTCTCCCCTGCCCGGGGTTCCGTACTCTATCTCAAATGAAATGGCTCTGTGATCTGACATAGTCGTCCGATCCATCACCTCCCAGTTGGTCAATCTTGTCAACATCCGGTTGCTGCATAGAGTTATATCTATGACTTCCCTTCGTCTAGCATCGACGAAGGTTGGTTCTACCCCTCTATTTGCAATAACTAGATTGTTGCATTCCACAAATTCGAGCAAAGCCTCTCCTCTATGGTTGTCGTTGGTGCTTCCCCACACCGTGTTGTGTGCATTTGCGTCGCAACCAACTATTAACCCTGTGCCTTTTTCGCCACAGGTAATAACCAGAATTTCCAACTCCCTGGTGGGCGGAGGATCTGGCGAATCGTACGGAAGGTAGGCTGAGGCTAGAATGAAAGCCCCACTTCCAGTACCTACGCGTACTGCTGTGAGATCTGGTGTGCACAAGTGCGGCAGTAAAACCGCCTGCACTCCGTGTTTCACCAGCACACACGTCCTCACTCTTTCATTCGCATTGGGAACGTACAGAGTGTCAAAGCTCCCAGATAGTCCCCTAATCCTACCCTTGTAGATCCAGGGTTCCTGTATGAGAGCAATATCCAGCTTCATCTCACCGAAGCCTCGCGTCATCATTGCTGATGCTGCTCTGCTATGGTGTAGATTCAACTGGCAAACCTTTAATTGCCGGAACAGATTTAGTTTAATTAGTATAGATTGTTTGGTAATTATATATCTGTTGAAGGGCAGGAAACTTAAACATATTAACAAAAGCGTGGGACCCCAATTTTAAAGAGAATGTTAAAATGTTATTAGATGAGAGGCAAGGCCAAGTTATTATGTATTTGTTGATAATTAATTTATAAAAACTTTTTTTGTTTTAATATTGTAGTCACTCTAATGTATTTAAAACTTTCTGTGTAATTCTGTGCAGAGACCAACAGCATTTACAGTAAAAGAATCTTATTATCGTATGAAGCAAATTTGCTATACTTTGTCAATTAAAAAGAGAAGAACCACAGAATTCACTTAATTAATTGCAAGATAAATAAAATAAATGGTTAAAAACTTTTTTTAAAAAAAAATTCTTTTAATGAGCTAAAAAATGTACTGAAAAGTAAAAAATAAAAAATATTTAAAAGAAAGTGTGAAATTTCAATTTTAATGAAAAAGTTAATTAAAAGAATGGCGCATTTTTCATCAAAAATTGAAAATATAACTGTAAATCGCGCGAGATTTACAATAACCCTCAATTTTTGCCTTTGTTAATTTCAAATTCACATTTTTTTTTATAAAATCATCTTTTTTAATTTTGTTTTATTTTTCAATATATTTAAGATTTTATGTATTAATTTATAAGGCGTAGAAAAAAAATTAATTTAAACTTGTTTTGCTCAATTCACTTTGAAGAAAATTCTAACAAAATTTTTTGATGAAAAATTCGCCATTCTTTTAATTAACTTTTTCATTAAAATTGAAATTTCACGCTTTCTTTTAAATATTTTTTATTTTTTACTTTTCAGTACAGTTTTTAGCTAATTAAAAGAATTTTTTAAAAAAAATTAAATTTATTCCGCCATTTTATGATGGCAATTCTATTAGATTTAAAATTACGTAACACAGTTTACTGTATTCATTTGATACCCCATCTCGGAACCGTCTTCTTGATTTTTTTACAAAAAGGTCAGATTGCATTTAGTACTTTTACATGATGAGTTGAACTCAAGTTGAACCCAAGTCTAACTACATGTAAACGGGAGTCGAGTTGGGTTAAGGTTGACTGAACTCGCCTCAGCTCTGCTACCTGGGTTGAGTTGAAATTATGCATACGGACATGAGTTCAGTATTTGAGTAGTTGAATTTGCTTCTTTATTTTCAATTCACCCTTAACTCAAATATTCATCTCATCATTCATACCCATTAATTATCACCCGAACTACGAGTATGTGCAAAATTGGAAGTTGATCGGTTATATTTTCTACTTTTTAGTCTATTACAAGCTTTCCGCAATTTAGTGTTGGCCGCCATTTTGAATTTGGAATGACGCCAGATAGCTAATTGTGTTCTACCTGTCATATCCTTTCATGTGATACCCATGTAAGAGGTCCGCGGAGAACAATTACAAAAATCGGCCGCCATTTTGGAACCGCCAGCTGAATATTTTTACAAAATGGTCAGATTGCATTGTCATCCAAACTAAACGTGTATGCAAAATTTCAGCTCTATCCGAAACCGGGAAGTGGGTCAAATTTAACTTCCAAGATTTGGTCACATCCCATGCTAGTTAAATAAAAGAATTTAAAAAATATGTGTAACAGTAAAATTTACGCAAAAATTATATTTAAAATTATAAAATAGGGGAACACTTAGGAACATCAAATTGTAAAGTTATTGCAGTCTAGGATATACTGACTTTGTTGAAGTTTACTCAAAAAATTTTTAAAACACTGTAATTTTCAACATTTACTAAAGAACTAAAATTTTGCATTAAAAGAGACTGTAACCACCGTTTATGTAGATTTTATGGAGGACAAGATGGTGTAAATGAGGATGATTGTTGATTTTTAATGATTTTTTTAACTATGACCATGCTGTTTTATGCCAGTTACCACATGTCACCCTTACATAGGTGAGGTTAAGAGATCTCTTAATAGATTTTATTGGACTAGGCAATAAAATACTGTCTCGACAATATTTAAGAAACTAAAAATGACTCTTTCAACCTTCAATTACTCGGCAACTTATCAATTTTTTATTATTAAGTAAGAAATTTAAGTTATAAGTTGAAAGGGCTTTACTCCGCCATCTTGTCACCCGTGTAACACTGAATTGAATTTTTAATTATGTTATGGGGGAAAATGGTATTTTTATTTTTAATTTATTTATTTAATTTAAAAATAGGTAATTATCGTAAGAAACTTGATTTCCTAGTAGTTGACATTATAAGAACCCAAAGACTTCACTTTTATTCTAATTACCAGATAAAAGGATATGTGGAAGTAACAGTAAAATTTACAGCAAATTTATATGTAAATATAAAAGAATACTTAGGAGCATCCAATCATGCACTTTTATTGCACCATAGGATACATCAATTTGTTAAAAACTTTAATTTAATTTAATTAATTTGAATTTTAAAACACTATTTAATTTCAAAAAAAGAACATTTACTAAAAGAAAACCGGTTACCACATGTCACTCTTACATATGTGAGGTTAAGAGATCTCTTAACAAATTTAACTTATAGGTTAAAATGGCTTTACTCTGCCATCTTGTCACTCGTGTAACACTGATTGAATTTTTTAACTATATTATGGGGGAAAATGGTATTTTTATTTTTAATTTATTTATTTAATTTAATTTAAGGATAGGTAATTATCGTCAGAAGCTTGATTGCTAGTACTTGACATTTTAAGGAAACACAGAATTAACTTATATTATAATTACAATATAAAAGGACATGTGGAAGTAACAGTAAAAATTTGCAGCAAAATTATATATAAAATATAAAAGAATACTTAGGAGTAACCAATCGTAAATTTTTTGCACCATAGGATTTATCACATTGTTGAAAAATTTAATTTAATTAATTTGAATTTTTTAAAACACTATTAATTTTCAAAACAAAGAATCATTTACTAAAAGAACTAAAAGAGCTAAAATTACACATTAAAAATTAAAAGGCTGTGACCGCCATTTTGTAAAAGAAGAAAATAACTTTTAAACACTACCAAGAGAGATATACTTCTGACCAGCACGATGATCGGAGAGAGAGTGTAATTATTCCCATACAACTTCACGGGACCAAAAAGTATAACCCTCTTGCTCATCCATAAGCCCCTTTTGTAACTGAACTCCAATTTTGATCAATTTCGTGTTTTCAGTGCATTCAGTACTGGCTAGGCTAGTAAAGATAAAATCAGGTAGTTACAAAACTGAAATTTTTCAATTTTTACTCTTCACTGGGGGCCTCGGTAGTCTTGGGGTAAGGCACCTGACTACTATCCCAGAGGTCCCGGGTTCGAATCCCGGCCGAACCCCACGGTCCTTCGCTTTTTCCACTTTCCCGCCCACATAACTTTCCTTCTTTCTTCTCCCCTCTTTTCATTCCTAATTCCTCCTGTCATAGCCTTCGCTAGTCCTTCCCCGCTCCACCAAGCGCATGTCATCGGTTGGCTGATGAGATTCAACTCGTTTCAGGAGGCATAACACTCCAGCGAGTTGTTCCTCAAATGCCCCGATGCCAGACTCGTGAAATGGTTGGAAGTAGGTGAAATAATATATCACGGCTAGGTTGTGGCAGTTCCGTCCTTCTCTCTTTTTCTACTCTACTCTCTATCTTCCGGCTAGAGCTGCTGTTCGACATTCTATACGAAAAAAATAGATTGTCGAACAGTACAAAGGGGGTTTCCCTAAGTCTCTAGTCTATCACATAAAAAAAAAACGACATAATACGGCACATTTTTTTCTTTGCTGCAAAAGAAGAAAAGTAAATCATATTCAAGAATGATTTCACGCGAAATTTAAAGGGTAACCTCAACCGGCCATACTGTTGCCAAGTTGTCATACCTGTTTTCAGAATTTCCTTTTTTTATTAATGACACCGGTCGGTATGTATAATTATTTTCCTTCCATCTCATCAAATTTTTTGCAGAATAATGCCGATAGCTTTTTGGAAATAAAATTAACAGGCAGGGATCAGCAGTGAAATGTGGTCAAGGTTATAACTGAAAGAAAAAAAAAAAAACTTTTAAGTACGAAAAAAAGTGAAAAGGTGAAATGGGGATGCTATTTAGGAGTTGAAAACGATTTTTTTGCGATTTGTGGTGAAACATGACTTCCTAGTGGAAAATGCTTGATACAAAAGTTGTAAATAAGAAAAAAAAAACTATAACTTTTGTTTATAACTAGAGTGCGGATTATATGCAACTTTTATATTTTTAATGTTATTTTTTTTTTTTATTTTTGTAAGTACTAATACTTTTGTTTACAGAATCCATTTTTTATAACATATTAAAATATGCTAAATAAATATGCAAATGCATATGCAGTTTTTTTTTTTTTTTTTTTTTTTTTATGTGACAGTGCTAAGCTCAGGAGTCACCCTTTGTACTACCAGTCCGTCATGTCATTTGTCACGTCATGGTGCAATGTCTAGCAGTAAGCTTAGGGGGAGGGGAGGGGGGTATAGGTTAAGGGTTAAAAGGAATGGGGGGGTATTGAAGAAGGTGGTGATGAACCTTGCGTTTGAACTCTTGGATGTTGTAGGAGCTCGGAAATACTGACTGCGAGAGACTATTCCACAGTCGAGTTGTTCTATTAACAAACGAATTCATATCTTGTTGAGTGCGTGAAAGGGGGAGTTGCAGGTGAAGGGAATGAGACGAGTGGGCTAATCTGGTGTTGCGGTTATAAGATTGCCGTGGAGGCAGGAGAGCGTTTAACTCGGAGGAACAGTCATTATGATAGTAGCGATAAAATTTAGTCAATGCTGCTACATTCCTACGGTGGCTGAGGGGGTCGATGGTGGAGCCAGCGGTGTCGTCATCAATTGATTTAAGGGCCTTTTTTTGGACCTTATCTAACCATGCCAAGGTGGTTATTGCAGCGCCGCCCCAAACGAGGGAGTTATATTCGAGAAGAGGCCGTATGTAGGATTTATAAATAACAGCGCGGGCCGATGGCTGGAGGAGGAACTTGCACCTCTTAAGAAATCCCAAGCACTGGGATGCTTGTTTGGCGATTTGGAATATGTGATCATTCCAACGAAGGTCTTTGGCTAATGTCACGCCTAAGATGTGTAGGGATGGGTCGGCCTTTAGTTCAACGTCATCCACTGTCAAGGATGGTGAGGTGTTGAACTTCTTTTTTGAGATAAGACAGTACTTGGTTTTAGAGGGGTTGAATTTGACACGATTCTTCTCTCCCCAATCTAGAATTAGTTTGATGTCTTTTTTAATAGAGTTGAACATTAGTTCACGATCATCAAGACAGGATCTGGCATGTGTCCGTCTTGTATCGAAGCTGTACGAGTAACGTAGAGTACCGTCGTCAGCGAAGCTGAGAAGTGGGTTGGAGGGGATTGAAAGTAGGTCATTTATAAAGATAAGAAAAAGGGCCGGTGATAAAATTGACCCCTGAGGGACCCCCGCAGAGATGGGGTGAGATTCAGATTTGACGCCATCCAATAATACCTTAATTGAACGGCCGGAAAGGAAACTCTCAACCCACTTATACAGAAGTGAGTCAATTCCAATAGCTTGGAGTTTAGCTAACGAGGCTGAGTGCCATACTCTATCAAAAGCCTTGGAGATATCCAAAGCAACCAAACCAGATTCGCCAGATCCATGCAAACTTCGGCTGAGGTGTTCTGTAAGGCAAACTAAAAGATCACCAGTGGATCTTTTTTGACGGAAGCCGTATTGTTTGTCGCTGATAAGTTGGTTGGATTCTAGATATCCCATAAGATTTGTTAATTATCGTCTCCATGGTTTTGGAGAGAATAGAAGTAATTGCTATTGGGCGGTAGTTGGAGGGATCGCTGGAGTCACCTTTTTTCGGTATTGGCTGAACATGGGCAAGTTTCCAAGAGTCTGGGTAAACTCCGGAAGAGTATGATAGGGCAAAAAGTTTGCGCAGAGGTCTAGCCAAAGGTGAGGCGCATTGTTTTAAGACGATAGGGGGTATATTATCGGGTCCAGTCGATTTGTTTACATCGAGCTCCTTGAGGCACCTGTACACCTCGCGAGTCCTGAAGAAAACCCTGTCCATTAGATGAGCGCTGAGCTCAAGAACCGGGGGTAGCATATCAGTTTGGGGCAAAGAAGAATTGGAAGCAAACAGAGATGCTAATAAATCGGCCTTGGATTTGCTGTCTGTTATCACCTTCTCATTGTGGATAAGTGAAGGAGTTGTGGATGAAGTGAAATTCTTCTTAATGGAGCTTACCAAGGACCAGAAGTTCTTGCTACCAGAGGTTGCATTAAAGAGTTTACTTCTCAACTTGTTGTCAAATGAATTTTTGACATTCCTGATGGTGACTTTACAGGAATTTCTTAGTTTTATATACTCTACACGGAGCGATTCACTAGGGGAGCTCTTGTAAGCTCGAAAGGCGGCTTCTTTATTTCTGATTGCATTCATACACTCCTGATTAAACCATCTGTTGGGCCTAACCTTCACAGATTTGGTAGAATGAGGAATGAACAAATGCATTCCTGCCTGTATGATCCTAGAGATACGGATAGCCGCAGAGTTGACGTTTTTGTTTCGGAAACACTGGTTCCAGTCAGTAGATTGGAAAAAATTAATAAGCCCCAGCCAATTGGCCTTCCCATAATGCCATACAGTTCTTTTAACTGGTTTGGGAGGGGTGGGAAATTTGAATGGGAAACTAGCGCTAACTAAGGAGTGGTCCGAATTGCCGAGAAGTGAATCAACTTCAACAGAGTAACGCGCTGGATGAGAAGTTAAAAAAAGATCAAGGAGATAGGTTCCTTGATCAGCAACATCAGGGACTCTTGTGGGACGATCCACAATTTGATGCAAATTATTGGCGTCTGCAAAGAGCTCGACGTCCTTGCCAGAAACACTGGTGCCATTTGAGTAAGTCAGCCATTTTGCGTTGTGAACATTGAAATCACCCGCAACGATGATTTCACACTCCGGACTGGACGACAAAAATCCCGAGATTTGTTCGGAAATGGTATCAAAAGATGAAGTGGAGGCTTCGTTACTTATGTTAGGACTTCTGTATAGGAAGCAGAAGAATATGATGTGGCTTTGGAATATGATTTTAACCCAAAGATAGTTGAAATCTGAAGTCGTGTTTGAAAATATTTTACAATAAGCCACGTCATCCCTAACAAATATGGCAATACCCTTATGGGGGGAGAGATTGTGCACTAAAGTGTACCCCGACACCTGGTAATGACCTAAGTCAGTATCGGGTGATATTTGGGTTTCACTAAGTGCGAAGATTGGGGGTTTCTAAGTCGATAAGTGGCACTCAACAAAAGAAAAATTCGCATGAAGTCCACGAATGTTACAAAAGTCAATACAAAAATTTGACTTGTAACGGGACTTCGGTTGCGCGGGCTCAATCGCCACGTTTTCGGGGATATTTCCCGGCATTACATTTGCCGCAACCATCAGAGTCAATAAAATTTGTCCGCGTCAAAGTGTTATGCCTTTTGAGACGGGGCAAATTTTATCGACCGACAGATTTTAGCCGCGGCACCTGCAGGACCGAGATGCGAGAGAGGGCAGGGAGCAAGGGTACTTACTTGCGCCGTTCGTCGGTCCGGTCGGTCGTTGAGTCTAGTGAAGGGTGATGGGCCTTCGCGTTAGACTGCTCGTTTTTTGTCACTGTTTTTTTTTTTTTGATTGTGTGTTTTTTTTGTGCACGTTTTTTTAGTTCTAATTTTTCCACAATTTTTTTTAACACAGTTCCCAGTTTATTAATTTCAGCGCGTTTTTCAGGGACCGGAACAGCACACGTCTGTACACTTTGCTGTCCTAGCCCAAACTCAGTAAATATGAAAATAAATTTTTTTTATGTGGCAGTGCTAAGCTCAGGAGTCACCCTTTGTACTACTATTCCGTCATGTCATTTGTCACGTCATGGTGCAATGTTTAGCAGTAAGCTTAGTACGGTGGAGGGATGAGGGGGGGGGGGTATATGTAGGTTAAGGGTTAAAAGGTACGGGGGGTATTGAAGAAGGTGGTGATGAACCCTGCGTTTGAACTCTTGGATGTTGTGGGAGCTCGGAAATACTGACTGCGAGAGGTTATTCACCGCCGAGTTGTTCTATTAACAAACGAATTCATATCTTGTTGAGTGCGTGAAAGGGGTAGTTTCAGGTGCAGGGAATGAGACGAGTGGGCTAATCTGGTGTTGCGGGTATAAGATTGCCGTATAGGCAGGAGAGCGTTTAACTCGGAGGAACAGCCACTATGATAGTAGCGATAACATTTTGTCAGTGCTGCTACATTCCTACGGTGGCTCAAGGGGTCGATGGTGGAGCAGGCGGTGTCGCCATCAATTAACTTGAGTGCCCTTTTTTGGACCTTGTCTAACCATGCCAAGGTGGTTATTGGGGCGCCGCCCCAAACGAGGGAGTTATATTCGAGAAGAGGCCGAATGTAGGATTTATAAATAACAGCACGGGACGATGGCTAGAGGAGGAACTTGCACCTCTTAAGAAATCCCAAGCACTGGGATGCTTGTTTGGCGATTTGGAATATGTGGTCATTCCATCGCAAGACTTTGGCTAATGTCACGCCTAAGATGTGTAAGGATGGGTCGGCCATTAGTTGAACTCCATCCACTCTCAAGGGTGGAGAGGTGTTGAGCTTCTTTTTGGAGATAAGACAGTACTTGGTTTTGTCGGAGTTGAATTCAACACGATTCTTTTTTCCCCACTCTAGAATGAGTTCAATGTCGTTATTAATAGAGTTGGACATTAGTTCGCGATCATCAAGACAGGATCTGGCATGAGTCTGTCTTGTATCGAAGCTGTACGAGTAACGTAGAGTACCGTTGTCAGCGAAACTGAGAAGTGGGTTGGAGGGGATTGAAAGACCAGAAAGAAAACTCTCAATCCACTTCTGTAGAAGTGAGTCAACTCCAATAGCTTTGAGTTTAGCTAACAGGGCTGAGTGCCAAACTCTATCGAAAGCCTTGGAGATATCCAGAGCAACAGACTAGACTCACCGGATCCATGCAGACTACGGCTAAGGTGTTCTGAAAGACAGACTAAAAGATCGCCAGTGGATTTTTTTTTTTGGAAGCCATACTGTCTGTCGTTTATGAGTAGGTTGGATTCTAGATATCCCATAAGCTTTTTGTTGATTATCGTCTCCATGGTTTTGGAGAGAATAGAAGTAAGTGCTATTGGGCGGTAGTTGGAGGGATCGCTGGAATCATCTTTTTTCTGTATGGGCTGAACATGGGCAATTTTCCAAGAATTTGGATAAACTCCGGAGAAGTATGATAGGGCAAAAAGTTTGCGCAGAGGTTTAGCCAAAGGTGAGGCGCATTGTTTTAAGACGATAGGGGGTATATTATCGGGTCCAGTGGATTTGTTGGCATCGAGCTCTTTGAGGCACCTGTACACCTCGCGAGTCCTGAAAAAAACCCTGTCCATTGAATGGGCGTTACGCTCGGAAACAGGGGGTAACACATCAGTTTCGGGTAAAGAAGAATTCGAAGCGAACATAGATGCTAATAAATTGGCCTTGGATTTTCTGTCTGTTATTACCTTCTCATTGTGAATAAAGGAAGGGGTTGAAGTTGTAGTGAAATTCTTCTTGATGGAACTTACCAAGGACCAGAAGTTTTTGCTACCGGAGGTTGCATTTAGGAGTTTACTTCTCAATTTCTTGTCAAATAAGGTTTTGACTTTCTTGATGGCGGTTTTACAAGAATTTCTTTGTTGTATGTACTCTAAACGGAGCGATTCACTCGGGAAGCTCTTGTACGCTCGGAAGGCGGCTTCTTTAGTTTTGATTGCATTCATACACTCCCGATTAAACCATCTGTTGGGCCTAGGCTTCAAAGATTTGGTAGAATGTGGAATGAACAAATGCATTCCTGCCTGTATGATCGCGGCAGAGTTGGCGTTTCTATTCCGGAAACACAGATTCCAGTCTGTAGACTGGAAAAAATTAATAAGCCCCTGCCAATTGGCTTTCCCATAATGCCATACAGTTCTTCGAACTGGTTTGGGAGGGGTGGGAAATTCGAATGAGAAGTTAGCGTTGATTAGGCAGTGGTCTGAATTGCCGAGAGGTGAATCTACTTCGACGGAGTAACGCGCTGGATGAGAAGTTAGAAAAAGATCAAGGAGATATTTTCCTTGATCAGCAACATCAGGGACTCTTGTGGAATGATCCACAATTTGATGCAAGTTATTGATGTCTGCAAAGAGCTCGACGTCCTTGTCAGAAATACTGGTGCCATTTAGCTCTGTGAAATTGGAACCCGACTTCAGAAAAATGAAGAAAAAAAAAATATTGTTTCCTATACTACAAACGACGTAGAGGATTGTAGTAAAATCCATTTTTTGTAGTTGTAAGAAAAACCCTTGAAAATTACGCTGGAGTGTTATGCCTCCTGAAACGAGTTGCATCTCAGCAACCAACATATGGCATGCGCTTGGTGGAGCGAGGAAGGACTAGGGAAGGCTATGTCAGGAGGAATCAGGAATGTAAAGAGGGAAAGAGAGATGGGAATTTATGTAGGTGAGAAAGTAGAAAAGGCAAAGGACCTATTGAGGGTTAGTTTGTTTTTAATAATAATACGCAGTTTCCGCATAAAAAATCAAAGTATTTATTCATCAAACCATTGGAGATCCACAGCGACCTGCATTATACACCGGAAAAGACGCGAATGAGCAGCCATCGAAGTCCACGAGAACCGCCAGTAATATATGTAATATGACACGATCGGTATAATTGGAGTAGAGTTGCAGTGCTGTACGTGACATTAATGGAAAATTAAGTGCATATGAATGCAATTTATTTAGATAGAAAATTATTTAGTTGATATATTGCATTAAAAATGAAATGGAAAGTGTCAATTAAGCAAAAAGAAAATAAGGTAAAGGTAAAGGAAAATTGTACCTGGGGGATGGTTGAATTTTCGTCTGAGGCTTCAGGTGGTTGCCCATCTCCAGAATTATTTAAGCTGGGATTTATATTTAAATGTATGTATATCGTCAGAAGGCTGTTTGAAGGCAGATTTTTACATTATTTTTCTTACAAATAACAATTTTATTTCTAAATTTGATAATAATTAATATGATAATTACCATAATTGTAGCTGAATTAAAGAAATATAACTGGTATGCATGCTGTTTTAATTGGATTAATTGTTGGTTATTTTGCTTTAGGTTATCTATTTTATGACTTATTTTTTTGACATTCTTTATTTGATTCGATATTTTCAATGTAGTTATTTTTGTTTCTAATTTGTTTTTGTTTTTCATTAGATCTTAATTTAATATCGAAATTATCGAAGTCTTGGAAGGTATCTACGTTCGAAATATGGCTCAATGTTACGTTACTATTATAAATCATTTTTGAGCTTAAAATTTGTGTATTGCACACCATTGATCAAGATAGATAGTTCCAACTGATTGCAAATTGACTTGAATAGTATTTGTTTCTTTACATTTTATAACAATTACATATTTCATCTTTTGGTGCTATAAATAACCAAGAGTTAGGCGCCGCTAATTGTAAATATACCTGTGCTTTCAACACGCATGATACTTGTTTTACAATTTATCGGTACTGTTGTAATTGAATCAAATAAACTTATTTCGCATGCATTATTTAGGTGAGAGATCAATATTGGTGTATTTTGTTCACAAATAAAATAATTTTTGTTTATATTTTGGTATTTATCTAAATCTACTTTTGAATATAAAAAATAGCGCTGTTTTACTGAATCAATAGCTATAAAGGGGTTTTCAGGTATAATTATTGCATTATGTATTGTTCTCTAGAAATTTAGGAACACTTGTTATTTTATAAATGCTAAAATCTATGGAACTTATTAAGGGGGTATTCTAGTGTAGAAATTTGAAAAATCACTTTTTTTGATATTTTCAAAGCTTAACCTCTCAAGAATATGTCCTTAAAAGGGCTTGTTAAAATTTTAATTATTTTCAGAGATATAGTCATTTTAGTAGGGGTATTCTAGTGTAGAAATTTGAAAAAAAAAAAAAAATAAAAATAATTTTTTTTGATATTTTCAAAGCTCAACCTTTCAAGAATATGTCCTTAAAAGGGTTTGTTGTTGTTTGGAAAATGCTTTTTTTGAAGTAGAAGAAGGCCCAATGTATGGAGCATGAATCGCGGATTAAATGAACGTAAGTATAAAATGTCATTTTATGGTTCAAAACCGGCGTAATTTTACCCTAAACTTTAAACGTGTTTATCTCGAAACTACATTTTTCAAAAAGTTTGCCATGATTTCTCAAGTTCTACTTGACCGATTTACTTCAAATTTTCAGTGAGTGTTCTCAATACATGTCTTTATCGTATGAACTATTATTATAACAATATAATGTTTTTTACTATTTTTAAAAAATTCCGAAAAGTCAAAAAAATAGGGCAAAAAACAATTTTTTTTTCGGACAGCCGGAATTTAGCCAAAAACAAAAAAAATGCCACTTTTTCTTAGTTAGTACGATAGCAGCATTCATCTAAATTAATAATATGTTTTTTTTATTTTGGTCAGATCATCAGAAGGGTTGGAATCGTGGCAAACTTGGCGCGCCATTTTTTTTACACCCTACTTCAACAACCTATAAAATTTACAGTTTTTAATTTTTTGACTTTTTTTTATTTTTTATGTATTCTTTAAACATGAATAAATATCTTGTGAAAAAATGGATAGTAAAAATATTTTTAGTTTTTTATTTACAGCAGCTGAAAAAACACCTCAAATTCATGCTTCTACACTAGAATACCCCCTCAAGGGTATAACTAAAAGAAAATATATTTTTTTCTTACTATAATATAATATATCTATTATTTTATAAAAGGTATCAATGTTTTCAATATTAGCTGGTACAGGCAAATATAAATCATTTGGAAGTAGACTTTGGATTTTCAAAAGTTCCTTTAACACAGCGTCGGTGTTTATTACGTACGGGTGTAGTTTACCTTGCGTGGTAGTAACAAGTATGTCTATAAAATGTGTTTGCATTAAAGAATACTGATCCGTGGCCATCACGAAAGAAATAAATATTTCGTTTAATGCAGTTGCGTATTCATTCAAAAATAAGCTAGTGTTCGTAAGGTTTTCTAATGAATTTATTTTTTACATAATTTTTTCTGTCTTCCTACCCAATTCATTTATGTACAGGAGAGTTTGGTTAACTTGATCGAAAATAGACTCGTGTATAGGTACTAGTTTGTTCTTTGATTAGGTTTTGGATATGGTTTTGGTTCTGTCCTAAAATTGAAATCTGTTCGTTGTAATATAAAGCATCGTTATTGTCTAAAGTTAGCTATATTTCCAACTATGTTAACTAGTCCAGGTTTATTTATAATATTTGAATCAGAGCCTAATATGTATATTACTTATTAAATTGTTTCTTTTGTCTTTAAGTTAGTATTGGCAAGTTTGTTGCAAATTTAGTGGAGTTTTTCCTTCAGCGAAATTATTTGTCAATAGTGCAATTTCAAATCGGCGAGGTCTGTATGGATTAGTAGCTTCCATTTATCATTATATACCCTTAGTACGCTCACTTTTTCAAAGTCAAATCCAGTTTTTCCCTTTAATATTGTAGTTTTATAAGGTGTTAATTGTTCGCTCGAAATATTGTATACGCTGACGAGAACTAAGGAAATGAAATAACTTCTGATCTTCATAATTAAAGTTGAATTAAATCTTATCAATTACGATAACTTTCTCTCCTGTCTTCTCCCGTTTATCTTCTCTCTGTTAATTTAGCTTTTCTCTGATAATTTATCTTTCCTCTGTCCAAGTCCAGTTTTAAGAATGGTGGCCTCTATTTTGTTACCTCACCAGATTCGGGTAAAGCACTTTAAAACAGACCGTGGAGATGGCCGGGATTCGTACCCAAGACCTCTGGGATAGCAGTCAGGCGCATTCCCCTAGACTACCGAGGTTTCCTAGATATTGACGGTTTTCGAAAAAAAAAAAGAAGCGTAATGTTGCATGAACAACTTTATTGGTGTTTTTTCGAATTTTGATGCTCAAATAAGTGCTCACTTAACCGTTGAAATGTCTAGTTTCAAATGGTCTACGTAATGTTAATACTTTACTCTTCCTTAAACCGCTTAAAATTAACAAAACCCGAAAAATTACTGAAATCACAAATTTTTCGATTATTCCAATTTTTAAAAATTTTGAATTACATATTTCCGTTAATGAGGGATTAAATTTTAATGACAGAACTTTTTGTAATATAATATTACTTAAATTAAATAAAGCTAAGTACAGTAAGTGGCACACACCATCCGCAACATTTTAAATAAATAAGAAATAAAAAAAATCTTTATACGCATAAATTTCGTTTCACTTACATTATCCGCCCAAGCCTTAGGTGGGCGATTTTAAGACCGGCACACTCCATTCAATGCCACTATACTCCATGTTTAGGGTTGCCACATATTGAGATGGTCAAAGTAGGAAAATCACCAAAAAAATAGTGTTGAAATAAAAAAATTCAGTATATTAGCACGTTCGCGGACAGTAAAAATTTCAGGGAGCTGCAATAGAGCAATAGACAGGCAATGTTTTTTTAAAACTAGTTGTACTATCCGAAATCTGTTTAGACATATATTATAAGAGTAGTCAGAATATCATATTTTAACCGTTATATATGTACAATGAATGCTATAGCATCTACGACGATATACAACAAATTTTTCAACTAGGATGACGTAAATGCCATATCATTCATTTATAGAATACATGAGAAAAAGAGGTTTATTAAAGTTTCATTACATTATTTATTCAACAGTAGATCTTTATTAGTCTACATATAAAAAAATTAAAAAAATAAATCCATAATTTCATAGTATATGAAAACAAAACTAAATATATCAGTGCATCATTGTGATTGAATGTTTTTAGGACTCCATGTCCGAATTGGAGTTATTGTGATCTTCAGGAGGTAAATGCCATTGTTGGAAGCACTGTTCAGGACACAGTGGAGGTTTATTTACACAGTTTTGACATCGGTATGCTGTGAATTTTATTATTTTTTGCCTGTAACAATATTTGCACTTAGTGTGCACCTTGAAAATTTGTTGTCGGAGTGTATCTAACATGCTTTTGTGAGTTGCCATTATGAAGCACAAAGTCACGACCATTTGAATTCTGTGGTATTTTTAAAAGCGTATTTATTAGATTGTCTCTAAAATCAAGGAAACCAATATTTGAATCATTTATCTTCTTATAAATGTTATAAGAATTCCATACAGAAATATCTAGTAGATGGAATAGAACCTTCTTGTACCAACGGATAGATTTTTTAGGTGAGGAATAATATGATATCATTTGATCACATCTGTCTACGCCAGACATATTTGTGTTGTAATTAGCAATCTCTATTGGCTTTTTCTTTGAGATACCATATTTATTTTGTACGTCAATTATTTTGGGATGGTTTTCCGTTGTGATACAAAGCACGTCCCGCTTGTCCTTCCACTTACTAACATAGACGTTTCCCTGTCTGCGCCATATATGTTCTCCTCTTTTCAATTTTTTTGCGTTACGCCTTTTGGATTCATTTTGCGATTGGTACGTAAAGTTCCAGTGGTATGAGTTCTCAAACTAAGCAATCGATTGCTCAGTCCAATACTATTATAGTAGCTGTCCATAAATAACGAATGGCCCTTCGATAAATATGGTTCCATTAGTCTCATAACCACAGAATCCACTACAGATAAGGAAGACACCTCATTTGTTACTTTTCCTTTATATATTTCTAGATTGATGGCATAGCCATCATGTGTGCAAAGCTCGTAGAATTTAATTCCGTACTTATTTTTCTTTGATTTTATAAGCTCGGAAATCTTAGATAATCTGTCATTAGTTGGTACGGATTCGCAATTCAAGCAACGCAATAGCTGTTCAAACCTGCGCCCTGACATAGATGCCCCGAAAATTGGCTGATAATATAACGGATTGTTAGACCAGTTCGAACGAACTTTAGGTGTGGGTATTTGAGCCTGCAACAAACAAAGGCCAAAGAATACCTCCATTTCCTGAAAGCTTGTTTCTTTGAAACTCTGTATCCGGCAATTTCTCGTACACGGACGTGATAATGACAACATTTTTTTCCCATATTCATTTGTGCAACTAACAATTAAATTCATTATTTCGTTAGACCAAATTTTATCGAAAATCTCTTTCGGAGTTTTACACTTTTTCACATCATTAGCTACACCCATTGAAGACCAATCAAAGTAGAAGTCTTGTATTTCTGCAGTATCTTCATTCCACAAGGTAGTTGTCTCATCTATCCCATTTGAAATATTTATGTTGTTAGAATCCTCTAAATCAGAAGATGATGATGTTGATAAACCCATATTATTTGACAAAAATATATTAGGGGTACTCTCTCTTGAGTTTTCGCTGAATTGTCCATATCCTATCACAAGGGTTTCCATCAAATTTACTGATTTCATTTCCAATTATTTCTATAATACACTTACCTATATCTTCATCTGAATCAGAATGATCAAATAATCTCAAAATTCGCGCACGCTTTTTATGTGAATTCATTTTCCTTCAAGAAATTTATACGCTATAAGAGACACAGTGACCAGAGACCAGCTTACTTTGACAATGGGAAACAAAAGCGGGGAATCACCAAAAAATCTCGCAATATACACTACCGTGCAAAAGTATAAGGACATCATCGAAAAAATCGATTTTTTGAGTTTGTGATTGTGCTTTTATTGTGTTCAACAGCATTTTATGAGTTATGAAGAAACCAAAAATTCTTATTTTTAAGCATCAATGTAATTTCTGTAATTTCAAATATAATAACTATTATTTTATTTCAAACTACTTAAATATAGGCGCTGATGTCTTAGACAGCCATTCTGTAACATTTCAGTTCGTGTCGGTTCTTTCGCCCTCTGGTGTGTTCTGTGTGCACTAAAACTGTTACATTCATTCCCGTCATTGTTTACCCGGGCAAAACTGATTGTGATAGCTGGAAATGGCTCGAAAAAAGGAAATTCACTTGAAAAACTTTCACAAATACTAGTTTATATACAAGATCTAATTATAAAATGCTGTTGAACACTGAAATGCTGTTGGGGTGCGTTTTTATGAAACAAAATGCTCAATTAGTGAAAATTCGTAGCTGTCTGAAATGTTAAAATGTACTCACGGCAGTCATGTTTTTTTAAGTTCAGGTTGGTATGGGCGCCCCACGCTTTTCTTTAAGGAATGTGTGAGATTTTTTCCATTTTGATTTAAAAGTTTATATTGTTTAAAATCTTCTTATTTTTTACCTTTTAGTCGATTTTTTTAGTATTTATATGTATATTAATTTTGTGTTCACAACTGATCAATATATTAAGGTAAACAAAAGAGTTTCTTAAAAATTTTTTTTATTTTTTTTTATTTTTTACTTTTTAGTAACGAATAGCGTTAATTAATACATTACAATTTCCAAACTTTTAATTAGATTATCATGTTAAATAAGGAAACTTTTTTACATGTTTTGTATTTGCTTCTTTACAACAGTTCTCAAGTGCAGCCCAAAAATGCACAATTTGATGACCCCTCAAAAATCTAATAGCGCTCTACGTTTTTTTTTACATTTTGAAAGGTAGTGTGCTCGCGTATACTGGCTGGAGCAATAAAAACTGGAAACATATTTTTTTGCATCTTTTTAAATCATATTTTTATTTGCTATTGGTAGCTATGTTATATCTTCCGCCATTTTTTAGTGAACACCATATTTGATTTAAAACGACGTCATATAGTTTACTTTCTTACTCACTTTAATACACTTTCATTTGATATCCATACCGAGAGCGAAGTAAATAAAAGGGTAAACCGCCATTTTGTGTTGGCCGCCATTTTGAATTGAAATGACGGGACACAGACAACAGTATTCTAATTGTCACTCCCTTCCATTTGATACCCATGCCGAGCGCGTTGTAAAGAAAAATTGATCCTCTGTTTTGTGTTGGCCGCCACTTTTATGCCGCCATTTTTCTACCGCCATTTTGAATTTAGGATGACGCTAATTGTATTCAACTTGTTATAACCTTTCATTTGATACCCATATCGAACGAGTGGCTTGTAAAGAAAAATGTAATCCATCATATTTTTTTGGCCGCCATTTTTAATTTGGAACTATCATTTTCGTGCCTTTTCGTCAGAAATACACATGTCTGTTAATTTTTACCAATTTTTATTGAAGGGAAGTGAATTTTAAGACTCTACATTGAGTAGAACGAATAATTCCAAGCATTTTTTATGAAAAATCGTTTTTTGTTACTCAACAACAAAATCAACAACAAAAAATGTAACAAAATGTCATATTCGTGTATTGTCATCGGGAATATGTATGCCTGCAAAGTTTCATCCATTTGCATTGAGTAAAAGGCGGTTAAATTAACGTTACAAGATTTGATGCTCCGAAGTGAAAGTAAAGAAAAGAGTTTAAAAACGGGTCAATTTCACATGCGGCGGAAAAGGCGAGGGGTTGATTGTAGGGGATGAAAACGTTTTACCATTTTTCTCCCTTGCCTAGAAAGATTTTTCCACACCGCCATTTTGTTTTTCCAGCCCTCAGAACTTAGCCCATGCGAATAAAAAAAACGGGCCAGCTTCACATGCCGCGGAAAAGGCGAGGGGGTTGATCGTAGGGGATAAAAACGTTTTACCATTTTTCTCCCTTGCCTAGAAAGCTTTTTCCACACCGCCATTTTGTTTTTCCACCCCTCAGAACTTAGCCCATGCGAATAAAAAAACGGGCCAATTTCTCATGCCGCGGAAAAGGCGAGGGGGTTGATTGTAGGGGATGAAAACGTTTTACCATTTTTCTCCCTTGCCTAGAAAGATTTTTCCACACCGCCATTTTGTTTTTCCACCGCTCAGAACTTAGCCCATGCGAATAAAAAAACGGGCCAATTTCACATGCCGCGGAAAAGGCGAGGGGGTTGATTGTAGGGGATGAAAACGTTTTACCATTTTTCTCCCTTGCCTAGAAAGCTTTTTCCACACCGCCATTTTGTTTTTCCACCCCTCAGAACTTAGCCCATGCGAATAAAAAAACGGGCCAATTTCACATGCCGCGGAAAAGGCGAGGGGGTTGATTGTAGGGGATGAAAACGTTTTACCATTTTTCTCCCTTGCCTAGAAAGATTTTTCCACACCGCCATTTTGTTTTTCCACCCCTCAGAACTTAGCCCATGCGAATAAAAAAACGGGCCAACTTCACATGCGGCGGAAAAGGCGAGGGGGTTGATCGTAGGGGATAAAAACGTTTTACCATTTTTCTCCCTTGCCTAGAAAGATTTTTCCACACCGCCATTTTGTTTTTCCACCGCTCAGAACTTAGCCCATGCGAATAAAAAAACGGGCCAATTTCACATGCCGCGGAAAAGGCGAGGGGGTTGATTGTAGGGGATGAAAACGTTTTACCATTTTTCTCCCTTGCCTAGAAAGCTTTTTCCACACCGCCATTTTGTTTTTCCACCCCTCAGAACTTAGCCCATGCGAATAAAAAAACGGGCCAATTTCACATGCCGCGGAAAAGGCGAGGGGGTTGATTGTAGGGGATGAAAACGTTTTACCATTTTTCTCCCTTGCCTAGAAAGATTTTTCCACACCGCCATTTTGTTTTTCCACCCCTCAGAACTTAGCCCATGCGAATAAAAAAACGGGCCAACTTCACATGCGGCGGAAAAGGCGAGGGGGTTGATCGTAGGGGATAAAAACGTTTTACCATTTTTCTCCCTTGCCTAGAAAGATTTTTCCACACCGCCATTTTGTTTTTCCACCCCTCAGAACTTAGCCCATGCGAATAAAAAAACGGGCCAATTTCACATGCACGCGAATAATGTCACAGAAAAAAATTTGCTAAGAAAAAATCTAAATTTGTTGGGAATTATTTGGAACTGTCTGGAAAGGTTTAAAATCGTCTTGCAATACCTGAAATATTCTAGAAAGGTTTACACTCGTTAGTAATCATTCCGGAATGTCTACAAAAGTTTAAATATATTTTTTGAACGGAGTCACTCAGGTTGCTGTGCTTTATACCAAATAAAAGAATACACATTTACCTAAAAGATGAGCCTAATTAGGCTACTTTATGGTAATTACTTTAGGAGTTATTCAAATTTCAGTAAATTTAAAAAAAAAAAAATTTCCCTAAGCACCCTGTATCTTAGGGGATAGTGGAGATAGCCGCCCTCTGTAGAACAATTTTTTTCTCCAAAGACATCCAGGAATCACCCCTGAAAATATTAGCCGCGTACTCCAACAAAGGATTTATTAAATTTCTGATGACCTTTACAAGTCGGGAATGATAGAATATGAGTATTTTAACTTATTAAAACGACAATATCTCAGAAATGGCAATTCCTACGAGAAAATGTATAATATATTTTTTTGTAGATAATCGCCTAATCTACAAACGTTGCAAACACTATTTTCTGATAAGACGTACGGTTTAGCATATATTTGCAAAAAACTGATATTTTGACCCTTTGACCTTGAATAAAAAAGTTTGCAGTCGTCCAATTGCGTGGCAGTCTCTACAGCTTATGTATAATAATGTTTTTAAGGGCTGTTCCAATTTTCAGCAACTTCCGAATTATCTTCCAGTCAAACCTCTAATTTGAAGTAGCAGAGCTGATTCGAGTTCAGTCAACCTTAACCCAACTCGACTCCCGTTTACATGTACTTGGTTTCAACTGGAATTCAACTCATCATGTATAAGTACTAAATGCAATCTGACCTTTTTGTAAAAAAAAATCAAGAAGACGATGGCGGCCGTTTTTTCAATTATGTTCCACCGAGCCCACGAAATGGGTATCAAATGAATACAGTAAACTGTGTGACGTAATTTTAAATCTAATAGAATTGCCATCATAAAATGGCGGAATACATATAATAAACTAAAAAGTAGAACATAAAATAAAAGGTTAAAAAAATTTTTTTTTTAAAAATTCTTTTAATTAACCAAAAAATGTACTGAAAAGTAAAAATTAAAAAATATTTAAAAGAAAGCGTGAAATTTCAATTTTAATGAAAAAGTTAATTAAAAGAATGGCGCATTTTTCATCAACAATTTTGTTAGAATTTTCTTCAAAGTGAATTGAGCAAAACAACAAGTTTAAATTAATTTTTTTTACTACGCCTTATAAATTAATACATAAAATCTTAAATATATTGAAAAATAAAACAAAATTAAAAAAGATGATTTTATAAAAAATATGTGAATTTTAAATTAACAAAGCAAAAAATTGAGGGTTATTGTAAATCTCACGCGATTTACAGTTATATTTTCAATTTTTGATGAAAAATGCGCAATTCTTTTAATTACCTTTTTCATTAAAATAGAAATTTCACGCTTTCTTTTAAATATTTTTTAATTTTTACTTTTCAGTACATTTTTTGGTTAATTAAAAGAATTTTTTTAAAAAAAAATTTTTTAACCTTTTATTTTTTTGGTGCTTACCTATTTGGTACTTTTTGACAAAGCTACGGTGGAAAAGTACTAAAAAAGGACGAAATAGACCGAATTTTAGCATTAAAATTGAAAGTAAAAGTAAGGACCGCAGCATAAAAATTGACTGGACATTATTCTCCAAGCTTTTCAATTTTGGGGAAAAAAATATTAGTTAACTAGGTATTTTTGGAAGAAAAAGGTGGTTTTAGTTGAAATTTTAGTGAAAAAAAAAAAACAAAATTTTGACTTTGACGACTACTTACTCCGGAAGTTGATAGGGTAGAACCCTTACTTTTCCTGTTTTAGATAGGGTATTCTGCGTAAATTGATGCCTTACTCATGAAAATATCTTATATAGGGTTACCAAAATACAGGGTGATATGTAAAACTCTACCAAAAAAACTTCAAAACGTCCTAGCTGCTAAACCGTTACGATTTCCCTCGCCCTCCCATACGATTTTTTGTTCGTCTGGCGAAAACCTATCCACAGCCGGCCGCTTTGTGAATTTAACAGTTACACCCTGTATATACATATAATTAAATTTGTCTTTTTTGCAGTAGTTTGTGGAAGCATGATGCATGGAATTGAGTGCTCATTTTTGCAAGAGGTATTATGTTTGCGTAACTTATTTTTTTACATGTTTTTACAATGGAATCTATTATTGATTTTTTTTCTTTAGGTGTGATTAGTATGGTTAACGCATCGTAAATTCCCTTTTGATTTTAACTTCATGATCCTTAGCTGATTAGTATTATTTTTACATCGTTAATGTGTATTCGTCAAAATGCCGCGACAAATAAATTGCTCTCCAGCACTCCTGCTTGAAACGTTGAAGCAGTTCCCAGTACTAGACGCAAATGGCCTGGTCATCAATCGTGAGGACGAAATATGGAATGCTGCTGCTCAGTCTACCGGCACCGCAATTAAAGGAAGCACGCTGAATTTCTACGTTCGACAGAACAAATCCAACTTATTGAGCGAATTGAAATCTTTTTTCAGCATCCCAGAATCAGCATCGCTGCTAATATCATCTGCAACATTACCTCCTGATGACACAACTGTTTCCAAAGAACACATTGAAGACCCTTCATACGAGGCAGTACCGATAAAAAAAAACGAGTCCGTTGCGTCTTGCCCGACAATTTTCAGTTCAATAACTATTGAGGCAAAACAATGGAATGCAGTAAAGCCAGTTTTAAAAAGATATGCAAAAAATCCTTCAGGAGAAATGACACTGAGATCAGGATGGACAACATTAGTGTCTGATGCAATATATGATAAATTCAAGATACCCTGTGCGTTTGTCGTAAAAAGAGGAAGAATCTGCAAGAAGGAATCGAGCCCGTATATGAGTTTCTCTGGGAAGTGTAAAGAGTGCAACGCTCCACTGGTCGGACATTGCCTGGTGGAACCAGAAGAAAATGCAGGCATTACTCTAGCGATCACCGTTGTGGACACCAGAGGATTAGCGCACAGTATGAGGAGGCCTTTAACCGGGAAAAGGAGGGAAGAAGTGGGGCAGCAATTACTATCAAAAAAACCGGCAATCTGGCTCAATGAAAATGCAAAAAAAATGGAATTTGGTGATCCAATGCCTCCATATCTGCCTCGCAAAGCCACTTTGCGGAAGTGTAAGGAGGAAGCCGTCGCGAAAGACTTGAATATTGACAAATCTAGGGACGTCATCGCGTCGCTTCAGGAGGTGAGGCTCGAAGGCGAATTCGCAGGGTGCACATAAGTTTTCCTGTTTGTATTGGTCCCCACTGCAGATATACAATTACAAACACCCCAGAAGGTTCCGAAAAATTTAAGTAGATGCTACAGGAACGATAGCTGAAACCAGCGTTGCCCCGGTAGCACAAATGATATCTGAAAAGCATGATACCAATTCCATCGCATACTGGCTCGGAGAGTTCTTGAAGGTAGCGCCAATTCCTGATGAGGCGGTGTCAGATTTTTCTATGGCATTGTTGAATGCCATGAGTTTGGCGTTCAATAGACGGCCATTGAAGGATTATACAGCTGACTGCTTCCGGGCCCTCAACAACATCGAGGTACAGCATCCCCTTCTGTCATTCATCAGGGTTGACATAGCTCATCTGGTCAACATCATTTGCAAGAAAAAAGTGTTCGAAAAGAGACTTCCCGCAGTTAAGGATTTCTACGTCAGATCTGTGGGTTTACTAACCATTTGCGATAACTTGGAATCCTTCAGAAAATTACTTACTAGTATTTTTATTCTTGCGCTCAGCGAATATATCGGCGAAGACGAGGATGGCAAAGATCTGGATAGTGAAAAGCGGCAAAAAAAACTATTCAAGAAAATGGAAAAGTTCACGATTGACGACGACGACGTAATTGATCGAGATTGCTTCGAAGACGCGGATGACCTGGAAGAAGCAGATGAGATTAAAGGCTACATCAACAACATTCTGAACAAAGCAAAACTCAAAGCTGACCGTTGCAAAGGATTTGGAGGTGTAAATCCGTACTACTTGCCCGAAATCGTTAGTATTCTGGTAAAATTGTCCTACCAATTCCCGCTATGGACAAATGTCATGAACTTTGCTTTCCCAAAAGCAAATCCTGTTGCTTTCTCAGCAAGATGCGAAAGCTATTTTAAAGAGCTGAAAGCATCTTTGGGAGGCAGTAGCTATAAACCTCTAAGGGCTGATAAATTTATCGCGAAACACCTTAGATGGATTGAGAGCTCCAGCAAAATTGAAAGGGCAGCAGCACTAAACAGAGCTGCAGAACGAAATGAGAGAGGACGCAAACGACGAAAGGAAGACCCCGGAAAGACAGTTTTGAAGAAAAAAACAGATTTAAAACCTAAGATCACTGAACAGGATTTTGTCGATAACCAAACAAACCAAGAATATTTGAAACACGAGGAACAATGGAGGGGAAAAAATCGGCCAGAGAAATTGACTGAAGACGACTGCATATCCGCAGAAACAACAACATACCACCCACTCGATTCACCAATCAAGATATCGCCACGTCAACTGATTCTACATTCAACAGCAATCAACGAAGACAGGAATATAAATTGCGACAACGAAATCACAGATTTCATCATAACAGACGACTCCAAGTATACACGCAGAGAGAATACTGAAACCAAAACAGACGAGGACAAGAGAAGTGAAGATAGTGTAGGAAATATCGAGATGAAAGGAATCATACGAGAGGACCACAACGAAGAAATGAATCATCCCAATGTGTCAAAAACAACAGGATATCGTGGTAAGTACTTGCGTCCTTTTCCGGGTATTTCCATGGCACACAATCGGAAAATCGCAAGAAACAAAAACGCATTTTTAGTGAATGGATCGAAATTATCTCTAGAAATAGTTGATGGAAAACCTTTGGCAGTAAAGAACACTTGTCCATTCGATTCATTCACCGAAATAATTGGAAACGCATACCTAGAAAATGAGGTTTATCGCACATTCCTGGACCAGGCATCGCAAGAATCAAATTACATTTCTTTTGTTGGAAGATATGTGAAGAATGGAACCTCAAAGGAACTGTATAACGATCGCGCGCAGCTTCTGTCAACATTGTATACTGTCCGACAGAACGTCTTAGATTGTGCTGGCAATGCTGGCAACTTAGTAAAAAGGTTGTACAAAAATTTGCCGGACTTGGCCTCATCAATTCAAAACGGTGTATGCTCAGCATGTGACACACAATTGGATAATGTTTCTATTTTCGAAATTCCGTCAACAGTATGGAGGACGTCTTTCCAACCGGGTTTGAAAAATGCCATCACAGATTTTTTCGTAGACGATTTAGGCATGTGTCAAAAATGCCATGCTAAAACGAGTGTGAAGAGGGAGCCAGGAGTTCATTTGCTGCTGGATACGGAGTTCACATTCAACGCACAAATTCATAAATCCGTTTACTCAAACGCAACAAATGAAATCTCGCTAAACGAAGTGCCTTCATTTATAACTATCAACACCAAGAAGTACGTGCTCAATGGATTGATGGTTTACGAGGCAGGACACGATCGCAATTCAGTTGGACATTACAAGGCATTTTGTCGGACAATCAACGGAACCTGGATAGAGTACAATGACATATCGCGAAAACCACATTCAATAAAAAAATAAAAAAAAAAACAGAAAAATCAGTCCCTCGATAATAGTTTACACTCAGTATGACGCGTAGTATTTTCTACTCGAGAAACAAGCTCTAAGAAGAGTTTTCCTCACTTCACTTCACTTAGTAGCAACAAAATGTGATTAATAAAATGTACTGGCTAATATTAAGTAGACCTAAGTTTTTTTTTAGTACTAAGCTTGTTACCCTAATGAATATTATTTATTTATGTTATCCCTAATTTACGCTTGAACTAAACTGTTTTATTAATGTGATCTTCCTAGAGGCTGTTTTGAATTTCTTTATTTTATTATGTATTGTTTTATTTTATTAAACTATTTAATTGATTACTTGCCTAGCTATCTGTTGATAGCTAAACAAATATCTTGAAAGTAATAAATGTAGCTAATATCTCGCTAGTGTCAACTTAAGTTTCCAATATCAACTTGTTATAACCTAGCTATAAGTTAGTATGTAAGTTTTCCAAATGGAATTATTGATTTAACCATTAACTCACGAAATGTGATTTGAAGTGACTTGATACTACTTTATTTTGAATTAAATTTACTTTTACTTTATCGTTATGAGTTGAACTCTTGCTAATTTATTATTATTATTTTTTTTCTTGTTACGAAATATCTGTTCCTGAGGATTATAAATAGGGGTGGAAAAACAAAATAGCGGTGTGGAAAAATCTTTCTAGGCAAGGGAGAAAAATGGTAAAACGTTTTTATCCCCTACGATCAACCCCCTCGCCTTTTCCGCCGCATGTGAAGTTGGCCCGTTTTTTTATTCGCATGGGCTAAGTTCTGAGGGGTGGAAAAACAAAATGGCGGTGTGGAAAAATCTTTCTAGGCAAGGGAGAAAAATGATAAAACGTTTTTATCCCCTACGATCAACCCCCTCGCCTTTTCCGCGGCATGTGAAGTTGGCCCGTTTTTTTTGTGTGACTTATTCGCGTGGGCTAAGTTTAGAGGGGTGGAAAAACAAGATGGTGGGGTGGAAAAACGATTTTAGTCAAGGGAGAAAAATGGTAAAAGCTTTTGAACCCCTACAATCAACCCTATCGGCGTTTCCGCGGTATGTGAAGTTCTCCCGAACCCTCTTGGCGTTTTCAGGTCTTTTATCCGATTTTTGGAGTTCCGTAATTTCGCTATGGTAATACCATCCTGTTCGCGGAGTTAAGAAATCAAAATACAGTGATGTTAGATTATTTTTGGAGGTTTCTTAGTTTTTACATGGTAAGAGAACACGGAAAAAAACCCAAACATCGATATAAATCCATTTTTGAAAAAAAAAAACTTTTTTTGAAATAACTTTTTTTCTAAGGGTGGAAAAACGAAATTTTTTTTTGGAAAAACAAGGTCTAACGATAGGCTGTGGAATGGGACGTTTTTCCACCCAGCCCGCAAAAATTTTTCGGGCTTGTGAAGTTAGCCCGAAAAAATATTTTTTTTCATAAAAAATATGTGGTAAGTGGAAAAACGAAAATAATCGGTGGAAAAACGTGGAATATCTAGAAGCTTTCGAATGCGACGTTTTTCCACTCAGCCCGAAAATTTTCAGGGCCATCTTCACGTACCTCATTTATCGGTGGTACTACATGCATCAGATGATTTGATAACATAGTTTAAATGTTCATTAACAAACACAAGTTCTTCAAAAACCTTGTCCATGTTGATATTACAAATATTTAATAGCTCACCTATTTCGGCAAATATTTCGAAATTAGGCAATTTTGTTATTGAATTATCAATTTTTAATTTTGATAACTTAACCATTACAGAATTTTCATCGAAATCAAATCTTGCTTCTACTTAAGATAAAGCTTTTTTATAAGGACGACTCTAGGGAGAGGTGAAGCAACATTTTTGAGTCATTTAGAAATTCGTTTTCAAGCTGTTGTTTTTCATATAGAGATAAGTCCTGCATTTTTCGCATAGTTTCATATCCGAAAAATGTATTCTCAATTCTACAAGTGAGTTGTTGCTTAAAATCATTTAGAATCGGGTACAAGTCGATAAACTGTGGTACTGTTTTTTTCAAGTAGTTTTCCAAAAGTTGCAAGTATGTGATTGATGAACTATAAATATATTTCAATTTTAATTGATATTTCTTCATCTTTAACATGCAAAGCTTTTTTTAAAGCTACAGATAAATCACTAATATTACTATGAAAATATGATAACAATGCCGGCCATTCAATTAATAACCTTTCTACACAGGGCTGTAACGATAACCATCGAGTTACAACATGACGTGAAAAATCAGTAAACGCAACATTTAAAAATTCACCGAATTCTTGAAATTGATTTCGACGTTTTGATGACAGACTAAAATGAGAGTTGATTTTTAAAACGATATTTTCAATGTCTATGGTCAACTCTTCTAATGCATTCTGGGGCCTCGGTAGTCTAGGGTAAGGCGACTGACTACTATCCCCAGAGGTTCCGGGTTCGATTCCCGGCGGTGCCACGGTCCTAGCCTTTCCCAATTTCCCCCCTACATAACTTTCCTCCTTTCTTCTTCCCTCTTTGCATTCCTGATTCCTTCTGCCATAGCCTTCACTAGTTCTCTTCCCCGCTCCACTAAGCGCATGTCATCGGTTGGTTGATGAGATTCAACTCGTTTCAGGAGGCATAACACTCCAGCGAGTTGTTCTCGATGCCCCGGTGTCAGAGTCGCGAAATGGTTGGGAGTAGGTGTAATAAAAATACCGCAGCTAGGTTGTGACAGTACTTTCCTTCACTTCTCTCTCTATCTTCCGACTAGAGCTGCTGTTCGACATTTCAAAATAATTACATGGTCAACAGTACAAAGGGGCCTTCCCTAAGTCTCTAGTGTGTCACATAAAAAAAATGTCTCAACGAATTGTGCAAAATATGTGCATGGCAATTAGCTTTGAGGTATTATCAGCGCTTAAAGCTGTAACCTTGACATATCTAAAGTTAAATTTTGTACAGATTCATGAATGCAAGCAAACATGCCATTCGCAGATTCATTGCAATTTTCATAAAAATCAATTAACTTTTGCTGTAGGCCATTATTTAAATATTGAACCACTAACGGAAAAAACTTCCTATTCTTTTTGTTTTATGCATCTGTCATTATAGAAAAATTTAAATCCTCAGATTTTACTTTTTTCTAAAATTTTTTGGCTCAAAACCTTTACTACAACTGCTTGTGCTTTAGTTTTTCCACAAAATATTTTCCATGACTTATTACCATTCGGTAATGTCTTTGGCATAAGTTTCATCAAGCAAACTAAAGAATTATAATATAAATTGTGTTTCACTGTATGGTATAATATGTGCTAGCTCAATAGCAACAATTTTAAGCTCCTCTGGAGTGTTCTTTTTAATAATAAATTTGTTGATCAATTGAGAACTGGAAGATGCTTTCTATTTCGAAAGATGATTTTCACTCATTTCATGTTGTTTTACTAGTTCAGTCAATCTGTCGAAAACCAAGAATTGCACAAAAAAAATCAGTCGGATGAAATGTAGGTGAGTCGTTAGGAAATGATGTAAGAAAGCTTACTTGGGCGTGGCCACCTGCTACCTCTGTGGGTTTTTGAAAAAACTAAAAAAAAAACTCAAAAAAATTTTGAAATGCATTTTTCTCGAAAACTATGCATTCTACAGAAAAGTTTATTGGGAAAAAAATGTAGATGGCATCGTTATCTACAATTAATGTCATTGGTGCAATATTGTAAAACAAAAAATGTGCGCAGTAGGTGGCGCTAAAGTGCCAAAAAAAGTGTTTTTCAACTTTTTCGCCCTTAAATTTTCATTTTTCAGCTACAATCTGAATGGAAAAATTGTTCCTTACAATTTTACAAATAACTTTTATATAAACATTTTTTAACTTCCCAGTATAGGAAGTTATTGTAATCGGTCCGAAAATCGAAATCGAAAATTTCAACGTATTTTCATCTTTCAAGGTCCCAGGAGCATTTTAAGCAAAAAATTGGGAGGAAGTATGTGTGTGTGTATGTGCGTACGGATGTGGTCATAACCGCGCGTATTAACCGAAATATGATCTGAAAAGAATTTCATGAAATTCGGTCCAGCCGTTTCTTTGTTTGAGCGACGTAAGTGATTTTTGTACCTGCACGATATCGCCCGAACCACGAAAGATATTGACTTACTTGAGGTGCCGTTCGAAGCGTATTAGCGACTATATTATCTGAAAAGATTTTTATAATATTCGGTCCAGCGGTTTTTTGGTTTAAATGACTTAAGTGATTTTTGTACCTGCACGATATCGCGCGAACTATAAAAGATATCAACTTAGTTGACATGCCGTTCGAAGAGTATTAACCAAAATATGATCTGAAAAGATTTTCATAAAATTCGGTCGAGCCGTTTTTTTGTTTAAGCGGCGTAAGTGATTTTTGTACCTGCACGATATGGCCCGAACCACAAAAGATATTGACTTACTTGAGGTGCCGTTCGAAGCGTATTAGCGACAATATAATCTGAAAACATTTTTATAATATTCGGTCCAGCGGGTTTTTGGTTTAAATGACTTAAGTGATTTTTGTGCCTGCACGATACCGCGCGAACTAAAAACTATATCGACTTCATTGAGGTGCCGAAAAACATTAATATATCAATTTTATAGGTATACATTTTCGTCATTATAATCTTGTAAGTGCGCAAATTTAGTTTGACATTTTAGCGAAAATATTGATAAACAATTGTGACAAATTCTCGGTATTATGCATATATTCTATATTGCCTATTGTTCATTTATTATTAAAATATCCAATCATAATATTCAACATCCATCATACTGGGAAGTTGATCGTGTGGACCGAAAGGGTCGAACCCACATCCCAACTAGTTTTATACAACTTACCGTTTCAGAGCTGCAGCTTGTGAAAGTATGAAAATTCCAATATTACGCTTTCACAAAGTATAAAGACAAGCAAGGGACAAATAAAAAATGTATTTTTTTTTTCACTTGAAAAGTAATAATCTATATTGTTTATAACAAATTGGCTGTACAACCAGATTTTCATCAAACCTATAAGCGCAATGTATTTTGATCGGCCGACCGGCCCACAATCGATAGTTTTGGTTGTACAACTGCACTTCGCTGTACAACCAATTGGACCGTGTATGGGGGCCTTAAATCGGCCCTTTTGTTAAAACTATGCCAACACTGCCGGAGAAAGTCCCAATAGGACCGAGAAAATTACCGTTAGCACCACTGCGCTGTATTACACTATAACTTTGGAACGATAGGTTGTACGAAAAATTTTTTTGAATAAAAGTTGTTTGTATAATTGTAAGGAACAATTTTTCCATTCAGATTGTAGCTGAAAAATGAAAATTTAAGGGCGAAAAAGTTGAAAAACACTTTTTTGGCACTTTAGCGCCACCTACTGCGCACATTTTTTGTTTTACAATATTGCACCAATGACATTAATTGTAGATAACGATGCCCTCTACATTTTTTCCCAATAAACTTTTCTGTAGAATGCATAGTTTTCAAGAAAAATGCATTTCAAAATTTATTTGAGTTTTTTTTTTGAGTTTTTTCAAAAACCCACAGAGGTAGCAGGTGGCCACGCCCAAGTAAGCTTTCTTACATCATTTCCTAACGACTCACCTACATTTCATCCGACTGGGTTTTTTTGTGCAATTCTTTTGACAGACTGACTGAACTATACAGCAGTAATACCTTTCAGTTCTATTGAAAATGTATTTAAACAGTATTTGCATTGTCCTTGAGAGGCATTAACCTTTTTGAGCCATTTATAGTCTTGTAACCAGCTATCAGTAAAATAACATTTTCGTGTTTCAAAAATGTACTTTTTAGTTTTTAATCAATAGCTAGTAATATATATGGGTTATTCTACGTTAAGAGGTCATCTGATATTAGGCAGGGCGGCATTACAAAAATATTTAAAATTTATTTCCTTTCCTTGTAATCAGGTATTTTGTATGGTGTAGATGAATGGCCAGTCAATTAATCTACGTTTACCAGTATTTTAAGGGATCAGGGAAGAATCTGTACAGGGTAGAGACATGAAGGCCAGGGCAGGATTCCTTACTTTACAAGGGAAAGATAAATTGAGAAAAAAACCTCAATTTCGTAAGAATCAACTTTAATTATTCACCAATTTGTGATAGTTTATAACGAATATAGAAATTCAGATTTGAATTTTTATACAGTCTTGTTTTAAGTAACTTGAATTAGGAATTAAACTTAGAAAACAAAAATACTTAACATCTGCTTACAAAAAATCACAAAAGTAACATCTTTTTCTAAAATAAAATAAACTTACTTGAATTTTTTCTTTAATAAAATTTTTAAGGGAAAATATGAGAATCAACGCTGTGATAAAAAGATTAAACTTAAACAAGAACTTCAACAAAAATAAAGATTAAAAAAATATAATAATTGAGATCACGCCTGAGATCACGCAAGATTTGACGACACGTAGTGTAAAAAGAATTTAAAAATACAAAGTGCCGAGCACAAAATGGTTGCATTCTTCAAGATTACAGAAACAGCTTAAGCTCTTCATTGTCAAGTGATTGGGAAAATGTATATTTCCTGTAATTTGATGGACCTTCATAGTGCCACAGAAACCTTTTAAATTTTTGGTATTTTCAAGTTCCTTTTCTTTCTTTGATATGTCTTCGTCATCAATGGTCAACACTTTTATATTGGGACAATTTTTCTGGAGGGCGTTCGTTAAATCTTCCAGCGACGAAATGTCGTTCCCAGCTCCAACAAGTCTATCTGCAGTTCTTTTGCACGTCGCACCTACTCCATCAGGCGCGCCCTTGCCATGACCGTCTTCGTGGTAATTCCACGAAAATTTTATGAGATTTGGGTAAAAATCTCGTAATTTAGTTGCCAATGCGTGAAACATTATTTTATTACGGTATTGTGTGACCGGTCCATCACTTAGGAAATGCAAGTTTTCGATTTTTGCGGGAAGGTTATCGAGTATAGGCTGCAAATGTGCCCAAATTGCTGGTGGTGAATGTGACAAATTTTTTGATAAGGTGCAATAACAGGAGCATTGTAACTCTCCATTATTTTCTTTGGTGTACACCACGACCGTATGGATGCTTATCTGCTCTCTCGACCCTCCAAAATGGAACGATGGCACTTCTTCAGCGTATTTGGTTTGATAATTTTCACTGAAGTCAACTTGAATAATAGCATCTCGCTCTGTCAATGTTTCCTTTTTTAATTTCATAGCCATATATTGATGTACAATATTGAACTCGTGTCGAAGTAAGATTTCGGTGTTACTTTTTAACTGTAAAATTAAATCTCGGGGGTATATTTGAGGCTATCAGCGCAAAAGTGGTGTAACCCCAGACTATGTAATTAGGAGAAAATAAGGGATTTCAAATTTGCTAAAATGATTTTTCAATTTATTCTTATTGTGAACATTATTTTAATTGTTTTATTTTTAATTTATAAAAATAACTTCCAAATCTATAATAGTAGTGTAATTTCGTATTAATTAGACTTATATTATTGGAAAAAATGTGGGTTACACCACTTCTGAATTTATGATATTTTGGTCTAATTTAAAATAAAAACCAGGTTACATCATTTCAGTGCAAGTTTATTTAAGGAAACAAACAAAATAGTCTACCAAGGGTTATTCTTCATCTGGCTCATGATAATAGACTGTATCCGGGAGACTGTTGGAACTTTTTAGGTTATTATAAAAAGTGTGATGAATTGGCGGGATGAACTGCAACAGTTCAAGAAGGTCCTTTTTCTTTTTTTCTGGGATAGTTCGTTTTTCCTGTGCATCTAGATGTGTTATGGTCACCGACTGCCTTTTTTTTACACTGAATTCATCAAAAAGGACTACTTCATTGTTGGAATACTTGTAAAAAATTGAAAATTGATGGGCTTTATGGAATTTTAACCACTGAATTTTCAACCACTCCACCTTGGTCCCGCTAATAGAAGTTTTTCTGTTCGTAATATTTTTTTCAAGGGATTTACTTGATACAAAATCTCTTGCAGTCATTCGTATTACCTTGAATGGTTGCCTTTTTCGAGCCGTTTTAATTACTTCGAGCCAGTGTTGTGGAACGTATATTTCTTTGAAGAATTTTTTATTTTTTTTTATTAGACCAAAATCTTGGTCACATGGTAAATACGAATGCCCGCTGACTAAAAACTTATGATCTATTTCCTCAATAGTAAAATCGGGGTGAGATACAACATATTGACAGAACAAAGACAACTTGATGTTTCTATTCTGCCCCCCACATTGGTCAGAATACATGATTACTTTTTTAGTAGTCACATAATTTTTAAAAAAGTAAAGCAAGCAAGAACCAATTTCTTCGGGTCCTCGTGAGGCATCAGATTCATCCCAAACAAACATGTAGGCATCATTTGTCCCCGTGTTGTGAATACCAAAGCAAAAGGTCCAAAGTTGCATCTTGTAATACACTATTCCAGTAGTCAAAACAGGGGTAGGTAGGATTTTCATTAAGTCAAAGGTGATTACAGTAATGTCAGTAGATGATTTTGCCAAAGCCGTATCGTCTTGTAGACCTTGTCTGGCACTATCTGCTTTCCTCTGGTGCAATTCTTGTTCACGTTGCAACTTGTGTTTCAGCTGTTCACTCTCAGCACATTCAATTTTGTTATGGAAAAGATCACATTTCTTGCAAGAATCACTGATAGGTGCATGGAAACATAGGTTAAAGTGTTCATTAAAAATTTTACTGAACATGAAGTATGAGAGAGGTTCAAGCATACTTTCTTTATAGAGAGAATACATTCGTCCAAGGGTCAGATCTGGTGAGAGAAATTTCCTATTCACACTTTTATGTCTGGTATAATGAGACTCATACACTGGAAACTGACCAATGAAATCTTTTACCTCTGCTATCTTATTGTCTGGTGTTTTGTTTACAGACCTTTGTCGACCCCTCTGATCAATAGGTGGAACGTTTTGTATCCTTTTTTGCTTCAACACCCTGGTTACACGTCCATCAGAAACTTGAAAAATTTTCAGGAAAAATTGTTTACACACCTGAATTTCAACACCATTATCACTCAATAAATGATAAATGTGTGTATTTTGCCTTCTTGACTCTTCTCTTCCCGTGTAACTTCGGCATTTGTTTTTCACTCTAACTAATGAGAACAGTAATGCATTCTGAGTATTAAAATTTTCCAATGCGTAAAAGCTTCTGAATATTTGCAGTTGACGTTCCTCATTAATCTTTAGATGACATTTTCTGGAACATGGACATTCACCTATTTTAGCTGTCTTGGCAGGAACAATGTTGTTTTTGTGATTGCGATATTGTTCGCCTTTTGCTCGTTTTAACTTAATCACATTTCGCTGCCAAGTCTCTGGCTTTTTCACACGCTTTCTACTTTTGAGGATAGGAGTTTCATCTGTTGTGTCAGCTGCTGACTCTAGTCTAGACATGCTTATTTGAGGTTCTTCAGTTATTGAACTGGACGTCCTTGGCCGAAGCTGTTCTGATATCGTGGCTGAAGAAGTCCTGCTTTGTTGAACTTTTCCAGAGTCGTCATTGCCTGCTGAGGGTGTAGGGGATGGTAGATACTCAGAGCTAGAATCTTCAAACTCTAGGTCTCCAACTGTAACCAACATTGGCTAGTTAAGCAATTATATAAAAGTACAGAAGAGTTAAGGAGACTTTCTCATTCGAAATTTTCAAAAATTCTATTTTTTTTCTTACATCAACCTGATCCTCAACATCACAGAAACACTCTCCCAAAATTTTATTAAGAAATTCGTAACAGAAAAAAAGTGATAACTATTTACATTACATATTATTGTATTATGACCAAACGCGTTTTTCTCGAAACTCCGAATTTCAAACTGGTGGGACACCTTCTTTGGAAATTTACTGAACCGATTTTAGAAAACCAAACATTTTCGGTTTGTTCTAAAAAAAAAAATAGATAATAGATCTGTAAAAACCTCGTTTTACATGGGTGAATTGCCCTAAAAAAAGAGTGATTTTCTAATTTTTCGGAAAAAGATGTATAAAACGGTACAATTACAACAAATAAAATATTTTATAGGTGTATTGTCTAGTTTTAAGTCTCACGAATAGAATGAGAAAGTTCCCTTAAGTACCTAATTATCATGTTCAACGTGAACAAGTTTGTTTATAATTTGCAGTATAGAAGACAATATTTTTAACTAACCTGAAGTAATATCATCTTCTGCATCCATGATTAATTAAATAATCAATAGTTTTAATCTTAAAATCAATTTCAGTAATTAATCACTCAGTTTTCACTGTTTTCACGCTGACCTCTGATGGAAATTGGAAGTGAGCCAAACATGGTGTTGTCATAGTGCAAAAGTGGCGTATTCAGCTTACACCACTTTTGCTCTATTACTTCGCTATATTATGTTCTGTGCAAAAACGATGTTTCTAACGGTTATGTTTTTTGAAGGCAAATAATAGCTTAATCCATTATTGTATTGAAAGTTCATAATGTAAGGAATGTGTATTACACAAAAACCGCAACCAGCTTAAATTGTGGGTTACACCACTTTTGCGCTGATAGCCTCATTTGTATTGTGCTTTTTACGCACTTTCTAATTTTCCGCGTCTTGTTAGTTTTTACATCCACATAATCTTGAGGTACAGATTGCCACTTTTTATCCTGAACGGATCCTAAAAGTAAACAAACTTTATAAAAAAGAATTACTCTTATATTAAAAAAAACAGTACACACCTGACAACACTAAAAAACTCTAAAAGTTTGCCTCGAACACGGCCCCCCATGTCCCAAGCATCTAAACAAATATAAAATATATACAATAAATTAATTTATAATCAAAAACATAAAATAAACACTTACCCGGCTGACATTCTGACAACCGATGTCAGCGACACGAATACACACAAATAAACTTTATTCACCACAATGGAGAGTGGGAATTCGAAACTCCCCACCAAGTTCGACTGATCTATTGTGAAATTGCAAATGAATATCGGAGCACTTTGGGCACAAACTCAGATCACAATTTGATCTTCTACGTGCTATGAGCTAGAAGAACCAAGCTGAGGCTAGTGATGTCCATCTAAAAAAGGTCGGTTTATGACGCCTTTCGAAAATCCTGTAGGTTTTATGACTCAGGATTTATCTAATAATATTTCTACATTCCCTATCCCATACCAAAGGTTGGTCTTTGACGCCTTTATCATCCTACATATCCCGAAGGTTCATGACTCGGGATACTGTGATTTCCTTTCAAATTAATAGAAATTTGAATTTGTTATTTTGAATTTTAGTTGACTTCCCAAGCAAGCGGCAGCCATATCGGAGACTTGTTTACAAGGAGAAAACAATCAAATTAGATCACAAGCAGAATTGGAACTCGTCAAGATCGAATTGGAAAATATCGTTAAGATCGAATTGGAAAATATCAAGCAGAAATTATTTCGTATTAAAGAAAAAGTGAATTTAGATTTTAAGTTTTGTTAAAGAATTTTATTATTTAAGACGTTGGAAAATTTGTATTTAATAAAATAAATATTAAAGTGAAGTAAAATTTGTTTTTTCTGAAATTACACGTTGTAACCATCCACTGAGTTTTACTAATAGGCTTAATTCTAGCCCATACAATAGAGTAGTGGAATTGAATTATCAAATTCTTTGTAGCAAAATGTTTTATTTTTACAGGTCTGACAATTTCTCGAAAGACAATTTTCATTATATCTGTTGCAACAAATCGTATTTAGAAGACCAACGTAGTTTGACACTGATATTATCTGTGCTTGATGTAGACAATTCAAAATTAAATCAATGTTGCTGTGCTTTACACACAGGCAAGTGTCACGTTTGTCATAGCGTGACTGGACAACCCAAAATGGACGAAACTTGCAGAAAAGCGCATAGGAAATTTTAATGTTGTTTTTTTCATGAAAAGCTTGTGTAAGCGTATATGCGGGACAAAAACTGATGTTTTTTTTTCAATAGAAAATTAAATTAATTTGAGAGTTTTTTTTAATATTCATCATTGTTATACTGCTTTATGTAATAAATAACGCTTAGATGTTTAATGAATTAGTAATGTGTTAAATTTTGAAGAGTTTGTTACAGAATAATAAAGGGACAGGCCAGGGTAGATACTTTTTTCTAGGTAAACATGAAATTATGACTAAACTAAGCTAATTTAGATATTGTAATTCATTGGTAAAAATGTATGCTTTATTTATTATTAAATATAATTGAAGTTTTCCGCAAATTTTCAAATTATGTATGATTTTTTCAAGTAGCCGTCGATAGTACCTCTTAACGTAGAACTATCCATATATCGAAAAAAAAAAATTTGCTTCGGGAGAGAAATTTATTTCTAAAAATATAATTAAAGATATCCTCCAGTACAATTTAATGTTTTATTAAGATAAACAAAAGTCATTCAAAATCGATCTTACAAAAAGAGGTGCTTTCCTTTCAGCAGTCAAACTGAGAAGAATTGTGACATTGATTCGAAATTAGAATTTGTACAAGTGTGCCAACAATGAAGTGTGAATAACAAGTTGTTGAATTTTATAAAACCTTAAACATTTTCTACATCCTCCGGGCGGGCAAGAGCAGGTGACGATCCTAACTGCAATTCCAGAGGATAAAGATGTTGTATGCGTCTGCGTAAACGAGAACCATCAGCCAGCCTTATTTCGCGAGCTCGAACTCTGCCATCCCTACCAGGATAAACTCTTTCAACGATGGCCAGTCTCCAGAATAAGCGCGGAATCTTCGGTTCGTACATAATGACTACATCACCTTCGGTCAGATTAAATTGAAACGGCTTCCGAGTATCCTGGTGCAAAGATCGCAACTGTTGTAAATATTCCTGACGCCACCTCTTCCAGAAAGCTGATATAGTTTTAAAGCGGTTTTTCCACAATTATCTAATCTGAGCACTGGAACTGGTCTTCTCCGGATCAGGATTCAAAGTAACTTTTGACGGTATAGATGATTGCAGGAAGTGCGAGGGTATTTGCACTTATTCGTTCAATAGATCGCAAACTTCCTCTTCGACACTTGCTACAAACGAATAACATTAAATTATCTTCAATAAAATTTATTTAATTTGAACAAGGATAATTTTGAATACTTCAAATGAATCCTTATGAGAATAATAGCTTGTAACATTTTGAGATGCATTTTGTTACGAACTTTTGTCTTCACAACGTTCATCACGCTGAAAATGCGTTCCACGACAGCGTTGCTGACAGGCAATGTCAAAGCTTTCAAACAAAAGTCTGCCAGTTCTTCGAACATTGGTTGTCCGATTGCGTTGGTCAGTTTCCTAACGTGGCCCCAAAATATCACAGCATCAACAGTATCTGAGAATTCAGTATTAATGTCACTCAAGGTGAGCATACCAAGTGATCGCCATTGACTCTCTATCAAATCAATATCAGCACCTATATTTTTGAAAAATCATGTAATGTAAATTGAGGTTTAAACCGATTAATTAAGTTGAATGTTTGTATAAAACCTTCCAAATTGAAAGGGAGCTGGTCAAATTTTGGTCGATTCTTGAAAGTCAGAGCAGCGGTTGGCGTTATAAAACGCAACTTTTGTATCGTCTCCAGGTTGTTAGGAAGCTTCTCTAAGAGGCGTTTGGTCAAAGTCACTAGGAAGTTTGCACAATTCATCTGAACTTCTAAGAGTTGCTGTTTCGTTAACCCCAGGTTCGGCGAAGATGCAAGAGCCTTGATACCAATATCCACTCGGTCAGAAGGTATAAAGTTGTGTGAAGAACTGAGAGCGTTTTTCAGCATTTCAACATCACACTGGCGAAAGCCTGTTGTTTGTTCTGACAATTTGATGAAATTTGGATGCACAAATCGAGCAGCTAATGAGAAAATTAGTGTTCGAAGCTGAAGGTACAACTTTGTAATGTCAGCTCGAGTTGACTGGAACATCATGTTGATTTCACTTAAACTCTGCAGAACAGGTTTCAGAAAAGTCAAACACAATAAATTTGACTGATCGTGAAACATCGAAGCCAATTTTTCCGCTGTGTAATTTTTGTCATTTGCTGCCATGCTAAAAAAACGTTTTCAGTTCCAGTCAATTTTGAGGGTTCTTTGGAATCGTTCATGACCTGTCAACAAAATGATTATTGTTATTATCGTTCTTATATTTAAAGTTTTGTAATCGTAAATAAATTTTATATTTTTATACCTTGTACAAGTTCTCGTACATGGATTTCCTTTGGTAGCTATTCTTGAACCAGTTTTTACTTTCGCGGATCCAAAACTCTAAGCATGAGGCAGACATTTACACGCATTCGATGCACAGTTGTCGATAGCATGACATATGCACTTTATGAGTTGCAGTTTTGGTACATCTCTATCCCTCAGCAATGTAAACAAAGAGTGATTTTGTCCACATAAATTATTCGCTCCATCTGTGCCAAGGGATGTCATCGTCTTGATGGGGATCCCAAGTTGAGATGAAAAGTCAGTGACAGCGGTGTACAGCGCTTCAGCTGTGGTCTATGGTGTTGGTACCAATCCTAAGAACTCCGTGACCATGTCACCTTTTGTTCTACTGAAGTATGAAATGCACAAGGCCAGAAATTTGACAGTCGAGACGTCTGTCGATTCGCCAACTATCAATGTGTACGGTGAATTGCCAAGGTCGTCGATGATTTCTTGGAGCATGACTGGACCGACAACGTTTGAAATGAGAGCAGAGCACTTTGTCTGTCCGGTGCAGTTTCAAATTTTCCAGTTTACTTCCCTTTCCCAGTTTTCGCAGCAACATTCCAAGGTATATTGAAGTGTGCATTGCAACAAATACTGAGAGTTTGGTGTCATTAATTTTTGCCTCATTTTCGATCTGCACAAAGCCTGAAAAAACAAAAAGAACAATTCAACAAAACTATGGGCATGTAGGAGCAAGGTTAATAACAAAATGCAAAGTATACCAAAATTGTTCAATTTTGTCTGCGATATTTTTAATTTCCTTGCATTTCCTTGATGTTTATCAGTGTCGCGATGACATTGCAATAAGCTTCGTTTTTCCCACTTATCACAGCTGCCTCTGAATAAGGCTCAAGCCGTCCTCCTGTTAAAAATGTTAAATGTTTATTTGAAATTGAAATTTATAATGCAATGTAATTTTATATCTTTATCAATTATTGTTGGCTTTATTATTTTTTGAATATGAATTTTGTCTATATCTATCATAAAAACAAGCGCGCTTTCGAGTTGAATCAAATCAATAACAAACTCAGAAAGAAACACAATAACAGACTTTCTAGAATTCCAACATTCTAGAAAACTGTTCGTACAAAGGTTATACATTATTACTTACCTTCGAAGTCTTTTTCTGTTTCCCATTTTGGATTGAAGTGTTTTAAATATTTTGCCCACTTTCCCATAACGTAAAAACAAGCAAAACAAACACAGCGACGTTCGACAATGTATGGAACTGAGTCAGAGCGAACAGAACCATAACCTTCTATATAGAAAGCCATGCTCATGCCAAGTTAGTGGTCCGGGTGCCATATACGTTTACTGTCAAATTGTATGCGAAAGTGGATATTTGAATTGTTTTTTGTTTGTTTGTTTAGTGAAATAATTATGCTAAAAGAAAGTTATTCACCCAATATGCCTGAAAACAATTATATTAAAACGTTGGCATAGAAGTGATAACTAAAAATTATGAATTTTAGTGCGATTTTGGTGTTTTTTTAGTGTCTTGCAGTGTGCCTACAGTGATAATTGAATACCAGTGATTTTAAAGGGATTAATATCCTCATTATAGTGTTTTTATTAAAAATTTAAATGTAGGAAAATGTGAAAGAAAGTGCTAAAGTTATTGTTTTAATTACTATTTAAAGGCAAAATCTGCAATGGCTTTATATCCAAGATAAAAGCTTTATAAATGCTCCAATAACTTTAGCACTTTCTTTCACTTTTCCTGCACTTATATTTTTAATAATTACAACATAAAAAACTCAACATTTTTTTCCTAATGAAACATGACATAACTAACGTGAACCAGGTGCTCATCTTTACAATTAGCACTCTTAATCACTTAATGCTTTTCAATTTATTTAATCAAATCACCTGAGGTTTACATTAAATATAATAGTTTTTTGTACTAGTGCCCACTGAAAGACATTTAAAAAAAACATTAAAATCGCACCAATAATCAAATTTTTGGGTATGACTTCTATGAGAACGTTTTAATTTAATTGTTTTTAGGCTTATTGGGTGCATAACTTTCTTTTAACATAATTATTTCACTAACAAACAAACAAAAAATAATTCGAATATCCACTTTAGCATACAATTTGATAGCAAACGAATATGGCACCCGGACCACTAAATTGCTCACATGTGTCTGTGAACTTGGCATGAGCATGGCTTTCTATATAGAAGGTTATGACAGAACACAACACGATCCGACACGCGACACGATACAGTGGTGTAAGTGGTGGTGGTGTGTGAGAGTCAGTGGTGAGGGGTACCAGTAGCAGACGTAGACAACGTCGAGGATTGGCTCCGAAAAGCGCGCCAAATTTTAAATAATGAAAACTTTGTGAAAATTGTAACATTCACACAAAAAATATCTTCGAGCCCAAACCGCCCAACGTTTTAAACTATGTAAATAGCCCAAAGGGCGGTTTGTCGCGTATCGCATTTTTTCCCGCGACTTCAACTACCTGTCGAGCCCAATCGGCGAAAAATCGTCCAAACTGGCAACTCTGGATCGTATTTCTTTTGGAAAAAACCCAAAATAAAATGGATCTGAGCTCTTTTAACATTGATTCGCAGAGTACCTCCCATATAAAAGTTTTGATTTTACCATATCCGGTACACTACAGCTGCCCGAAGTCTTCGAGATAGAGCAAAATATACCACATAGAAACACCCGCCGTATCTAAAAACTCCTATACACAAAATTCATGCCAATCAGATGAGCGGTTTCGGAGTCTAAACATTTACAGACAGACAAACTCACTTTTATATTATTTATATATACAGATAATGTTTCATTTAACAGTATTTATTTATTTATTTATTTAGTCTACCGAAAAACAATTCTTACAGACTAGAAATAATTAATAAAAACAAAAATAATTAATATCTAATATAACCAAAATAATTAATATCTTATAAATTAAAGAAAAAAAAATAATAATAATAATAATAAAAACAGCAAAATAACAAAAATAATTAATATTTTATAAATAAGAAAAAGAAAAACAAGAAAGTCAAAAGTAAATTATGCCAATCTTAACTACATAACCCATTCACTAGCTTTTTGAACATATCACGATTGATAGAAATATCAATACTGTCATAGACATTATTGAAAGCACTAGAGCAATGAGCGATAGGATCATGCTGGCCATAGCAGGTTCTATGAAAAGGAAGACGTTAAAGATTATAATATCTTAAAGACGTACCAGGAACATGAATATTAAATAAGGCTAGGAGTTCAGGCGAGCGAATCTTACAACATAAAACATCCCTAACAAACATAATACAACAAACTTTCCTTCTTGACTCCAACGTTTGAAGGCCAAGAAGAAGGCATCTGGAAAAATAGGAAGGAGAATGATTCCAAGGAGAAGCGCGAGTTAAGTTTCCATTAACTTGGAAACATAAAAAAATATATAAATGAAAAAACTTTACTTCTTTATTGGAAATTATTAATTAATCTTTATTTAAAACATTCAACACTTCGAATATAACCGGCTCGTTTTAAAGACGAAACTAGAGTGACTTCTATAAAATATCAAAACGATCATAAAGGTGGAAAATGCAAAGGTAAAAATGCTTACTTATGTCTATGGCTTAGGCTTTTATATGACCTTAATATTAGGTTACTTTACTTTATTTCGTAAAATTCTAAAGAAAATTGTCTGGACATATTTTATATGCTGGGAAAATGATAATTCAGCGGAATATATGGCGGCATGTGTATTTTATACGTGGGAAATGTAGCGGATATGTAACTATTCCACCCTAAGAATGAAGCGAGGGCCACAGGAACTGAGGGCTGAAGCTTGAGGTTGATGAATCGCTTGTTGAAGGGATGATTCGTTGATGGTCCATCTGATGCCGGATCGATGTCTCCACACTAGATAATTGATTATTATTAGGATTATTACTGCTACTGTTGTCCAGCTGATGTAGGTTATCGTGTTGCGTCTTCTTATGCCTACTTCCAGGATATCCAAAGCTTCCTTGGTTTCGAACTGATATGTCTGGAGCTTTTGCAGACTTATTTTTTCGATCGTGGTTTTGGGATCGATTTTATTGAAGATAACAGGATGAATATACGTTTCTTCATAGTAGATGTTCGGTTTATCTCTGTATATTATTTTATTGATGGTGACTTCGCAATCTCGGAAATGAATTAGGACGGTTCCTTTCAGGGTTTGGTCTTTAATTCCGCAAGTGGATTGTATAGTTGTTTCCGGCGAGTTTACCAATAGAGTATGTAGTTCGGCTCTGGTTGTAAAATCGCTGTGGATGTCTCTATTTCCTCGATATTGCAAGATGCTGGCTGGTTCTCCATTAGTTTCCCAATGCAGGAAGATTGATTGAGCTGCTCTTGATGCTTTGATTGCTTGCAATAAAAAACATCTTCTACCTTTGGACAAACTTCATTCAAGTATTGAACATTTTGGGAATTAAAGATCATATAGGGTTCGGTAATTATTTGTTTTGTTTGATTTATGGGAATGGGTAATACATGGAATAAGGAATATGTATCTTTAGCCAAGATCGGTATTCTAATGTTGAAAATGATATTAGTACCGTTATAATATGCCTGTAATCCAAGCAATTCGTAAATATGTTCTTCGGATTTTAAATTGATGCTTTGATTGATAAATTTAGAACGAATGTCGCTTAATTCGTTTGGGCTTAAGATATGTTTTGGGATGATATTTAATTTTGATAATCTATATTATAATAACTTGATTTAAGTATTGTATATGAAGGATAAGGCCTTCGTTATTTTTAATTCTGTTTTGCTCCTGACTCTGGTAATTACGCAGATACTTCTCAATAACGTCTTGCTCTTTGTTAATATGATCTGTAAGGTTTTCGAATCTTTTGATCATTTGCTCATTTAGCCTCGATTGATTATTCAATTCAAATCGCGTTTCTCTCTGTTTTGACTTTAGTTCATCTATTTGTTTATTTAACTCTTCTGCATCGTTAGCATCTAAATTTCCTGTAATACTCTTAATGACGGAGCCTAATCCGTTGATTAGACCTTTTTTAACTCTAAAACTTGGGGTTAATGATATTAACTTTTGTTCTGTTTCTCTTAATTTCAGTTTTGTTATTTCGATGGAGCTTTTTATCTCTTCGCGGTTTTCTAAAGCTATTAATGATTTTTCTAACTTTCTAATGCTTTCTTCATACTTATCCAATCTTACTATATGTATTAAGTTTTCGTATGTCCGTATAAGTCTAGCTGTTCCAAGTCGTAATGGTAATATTCCTTGTGCGTTTGTTAAGTCCTGTATTTCGAGTAGTGCACTAACTACTGTTGTCAACCTGTAATAATTTTTTCCTTTTAATTCTACTTTTATGTAATTTCCTATTACTAGTGGTTACTATGGTTAGTTTCTTATTATTCCTAATCTTATGTGCCGTATACCTGGGCTTTAGCTTATTCCTTCTGCATTCTTTTCTATAGATTAATTCGTTTTCTTTAAATGTTTCGGGCTCTTCCCTATTCTTATTTAATTTTTCTATATTCCTACTAACTATATTTTCTACTTTCTCTTTTATCTGTGGGTACAATGTACTTTTGTATTCATTTAATTTTATCAGATATTCATGTTCGTTATTATAATTAACTCTATTATTAAATTCAGATGTCCTACCATAAAATAATTTGAACGGCGTATACTTAGTCGCCGAATGTATGGCGTTATTATAGGTTATTACTACTTCACTAAGAATTTCATCATGATCTACATCTTGGTGGGTTTCTTTATATTTTTCTAAAACTATTCTATATATCTCGGTCAATGTTGAGTGTAACCGCTCAACAGGAGCATTACAACTTGTTTGTTGGAAGCTCGTGAAGTGAAGTTTTATTTCATACTGTTTACAAAAATCTTTAAATATATTTCCGGAGAATTCTCCTCCTTGATCGCAAACTAATTTTATTGGTATGCCGTGCAGGCTTATAAAATGTTTTAAAGACTTAACTACGTCTAAACTACTACGGATTTTTAAGGTATAAACAGAAGCAAACTTAGAAAACTTATCTATGATACTAAGGATTATTTTATTATTAATAGAGTAGATATCTATATGTACTACCTATACTTAATGGTTTTTCTGGGGTTTCAGGTTTACCACCAAATTTAGGTTTTGGTGGATGCCTATCGTACTTTAGTTTCTGGTATTTGTCGCAATTATTTATCGTTTGTATTATTCTATTTTTCATGAAGGGAAAGAAATATTGTCGTTTCAAATGTAACAAGGTTTCATTGATTCCTCTATGGTTGCTCTTTTGATGGTAATCGTTAATGATTTTATCTTGTTCATCGACGTTGGTAACATCAGTAACGAAATCTATACATCTTATTAATCGATAAGCTTTGCTCTGTGAGAAATATTTCGAATATACACTTTGTATGACTCGGAAAGTTTCATCGTCGGATAATATAGCTGTAAGTTTATTTGGTGCGAGATATCTTTTAAATAAGTCAAGTATATTTTCTTCATTGTAATTTGGCATTCCGATAATGCGACGCTGTTTATTTCTAAAAGGGGCTTCTACAGATACTGTAGGTCTTTCGCTTGATTTTTTAAATATCATTTGTAAATTAAATTCATTTAGGGGTTTTTGAGAGATTGGTATTCCGTCGTCTAGATTTTCTTCAGCGGAATGAATAGTCGATATATCTTGATCTGATTGACGTTCGTTTAATTCGTTAGCATGAATTTCTATTCCTTTGGAATTTTGATTAGTTAATTTTACTCTGCTTAGAGCGTCTGCCTTAGTGTTTTGAGTACCACGTTTATAAACAATTTCATAATCAAATTCTTCCAGTTTTAGTCGCCAACGTACTAACTTTGAGTTAGGCTCTTTTAAGCTCATTAACCATGTCAATGGCTTGTGATCGGTGACAATTTTAAATTTGTGTCCATATAGGTATGGACGAAAATACTTAGTGGCCCATACGATGGCCAACAATTCTTTCTCAATTGTAGAATAATTGATTCCAGAATCAGAAAGGGTCCTACTAGCGTAGCAAATCGGTTTATCGCTTCCGATAACTCCTTGGGATAAAATTGCGCCAATGGCGAAGTTGCTAGCATCAGTGGTTAATATAAAAGGTTTCGTGAAGTCGGAATATTGAAGGATAGGTTCATTTATTAAGACTTGTCTGCAAGTCTCGAAACACTTCGTGTACCTTTCATTAAGTTGGACGCTTCTTCCTTTTTTCAGGCATTCTGTTAGGGGCTTGACCAACTTAGCAAAGTCTTTGATGAATTTTCGGTAATAACCGAGTAGACCTAAGAATGATTTGATTTCTTTCTGAGTACGTGGAATGGGGAATTCTTTGATTGCATGAATTTTGTCTGGATTTGGCTTAATGCCTTCTGTGGACACTACATGCCCCAAAAATGCAATCTCTTTGTGAAGGATTTATCCAATTGGATTTTTAAATTTGCTTCACGTAATCTTTCGAAGATTTTCTGAAGATTTTGAATATGCTCGTTAAGAGGCGTAGAGAAGATGATGATATCATCGAGATAGACAAGGCATATTTTTCCTTGGAGGTCTTTCAATACGTTGTTCATTACACGTTGAAACGTGGACGGAGAATTTTTCAAGCCGAATGGCATTCGAATATACTCGTAATAGCCTCCTTCTACAGTAAATGCGGTTTTGGATATATCTTTGGGATTCATCTCAATTTGATAAAATACGCTAGCCAAATCTAAAGTGGAAAAGTATAGGCAACGTCCCAATTTATCTAATATCTCTGTGAAATTTGGGAGAGGATATCTATCAGATATTGTTTTCTGGTTTAATTTACGGTAATCTATTACCAGACGCCACTTCTGTTTACCGCTGGCATCTTTTTTCTTGGGGACCACCCACACGGGAGAACTCCACGGAGAGTAACTTGGGCGAATGATATTTTGGTCCAACATTTCGGTTATTTGCCTTTGAACTTCATGTTTGTGCACATAGGGATACCTATAGGATTTGGTGTATATCGGTTCATCATCTGTAGTTGGTATGGAATGCTTGATTTGATTGGTGAAACTGAGTTGTTGGCCTTCTCTAAAGAAAAGGTCCTCATACTCGTGGCATACTTTAAATAAAGCTTTCCTTTCTTCAAAGTTTAGATGGTCAGTGCGAATTAATTCGCTTATTTTCTTTTCCTTTGGCACCTCTTGAATATCATGACAGATGTTAAAGTTATTTACTTCGGCATAGTTTATTGTAGCAAAGTCTTCGGCTTTAAGGGGGTGTTCAATGAACAGAACTTGATCATGATCTGACTGATTAGTAACTTCGATCATGCTAAACCAATTCTTAGCTGTGTATAACCCTTCAGATACGTACAATTTGGGTTTAATTTCAGAGCTTTTGAGGTAGATATCTCCGTCACGAATATCGACCGGGAGTTTTATCATTACTTTTGAATGACTGGGTATTAAATGTTTCCCTGAAGGAAAGTTTGGTTTAAATTTTAAGGGTATAATAGAATAGTTTGTTATTAGGAGGTCATTGGCTAAATCAACTTTAGCACCGAGTTGGGTTAATGAATCCAGGCCAAGTAAGCCATCAAAATAGCCATGGAATTTAAATAGAAGTTTCCGAATTGATTAAACTCAGAGAAAATGGAAAGGATTGTGGCTTTGTCCAATGCATATTTGTTTAAGATAGTCGTTAATACTATAGGTTCTACTTGAAATTGGTTACGAAAGGAAGTGAATTCTGGGTTAATAGGGAGGTGGACGCTCCAGTATCTATTAAAAATTTTAACGGACGTCCGAAAGGGGATGAAATGTGAATATAGGGTAGGATGTGACCATGTCGGTTTATATCTAAGTATCCTGTTGGTTCTTCGAGGCAGAATCTGGAAAATTTGTTGAATCGTCTACTACCGCAGTTGGATAATCATAAAATTCGTCTAGCTGTTGTCGATATGTTCCCTGTGTCGTTGTTTCAGGGTTGTCGCAAGGTTGACGATATGGATTATAAATCTGCTCAAAGTTAAACGATTCTTCAGCGTGATATTTTGGCAGATTTCTATTGGTATTAGAGAAATTACTAGGATTATGGGCGGTTGGTTGTCGGAATCTCGACTGTCCTGAGCCAATGTCCATTGTTTCTGGTTTTGGTAATCTCGACTGATTTGTTTGAGCTTGAGTGAACGCAAAATTGGATGTATTGTTAAACCTGTTAAAATTATTTGGAAAATATCTATTTTGAGAGTATCCGGGGGGTGCTCTCGACGGATTCTGGAATTAAATGCTGATTTGAGAAGGGCGGTGACTTATTGAAATTATTTTGGTAGCGAGGGGTATGGAAATTCATTTATTTTGCGGGTTTCTTATGCAACTGAGATTTTTGGTTATTGGGGTTGAAATCATATCGCATGTAGGCAATATGTTGTTCCTTTATGCAGTATGATAACGCGATAGGTAAAGAATCTGGTCTCATTGTTCTTATTGTAGAACCTAGCGGTTCTCTCAAACCTGTGAGGAATGAATTAAGACACATTTCAGAGTATAAATCTCTTTTCGCTTGGATAACGTTTAAGTCACTTTCATGTTTTAAAATATTATTATTCATCGCGGCTTGAATTTCAATTATTTGGCTATATAATTCCTGTATTGTTTTATTTGACTGCCTTAAGCTATGAAGGTCCCTGATTAAAGAAGTTTCACTTCTTTTATCCGAATAGTGCAAGATTAAATTACCTTTAATATTTTCCCAATTTAGCGGCGTACCATACATATTTAATATTTCGTTCGCGGCTCCTTCAATTTTGTTACGAATAGCCCTTAATAATATCTGAGAATAAGATGTTCCGTCTACATGACTAGTGTATTTTAAAATTTCTTCTACGTTACTAATAAATTCGTACAATAATCTAGAGTTGCCATCATACCGGGGCAAATCTTTAATTGCATTAGGGATGCGAAGTGAATTGAATACATCAGTCGGAGTAATGTTTAACTGAGGCACTTGGTTTGTAGCCATTGTAATATATGGATATAATTGAGAAGTACCGGGTTCACTACCGTAACTAGTAAAATTCTCTAAATTATCGTTATAAGACACTTCTTCGAGATTAGGTTCACTATTATCTTTTGACACAATATCACTTTCACTATTATCGACCGTTTCTGTTATTGATTCAAGGCTTGAGAATAATCTTCTTAATTTGGAGTATGGTTTTGGCTTAGTTTTATTAGACTTAGGACTAGGCATTAAGGAATAAAAATAAAATGTTCAATATTTGACTTACATTAATCCCAAGGCGAATGATGCCTTCATTGTTCAGATAGGTGAGATGAAGATTAAAATCCTCCGGTCCAGCAGTTCTTTTCCTTGTAGTTCCTCTTTGTAGATCACAGCGTTCGTCAGGAAAACTTGTCACAATTGTTGATGTCCTCTCAACACGGCAAACTTTTATGCACGACACGGTTTTCTTTTATCGATTTTTATCAATCAATATAATATCACTATTTGATATTCATTCAAATTTAGTACTAATTATTTAATCGAACCGAACACTTTTTACAAGGATAGACCGTCACCTATCCTACCAACTGCGCCAGTTAAGTTTCCATTAACTTGGAAACATAAAAAAAATATATAAATGAAAACACTTTACTTCTTTATTGGAAATTACTAATTAATCTTTATTTAAAACATTCAAAACTTCGAATACAACCGGTTCGTTTTAAAGACAAAACTAGAGTGACTACTATAAAATATCAAAACGATCATAAAGGTGGAAAATGCAAAGGTAAAAATGCTTACTTATGTCTATGGCTTTTATATGACCTTAATATTAGGTTACTTTACTTTATTTCGTAAAATTCTAAAGAAAATTGTCTGGACATATTTTATATGCTGGGAAAATGATAATTCAGCGGAATATATGGCGGCATGTGTATTTTATACGTGGGAAATGTAGCGGATATGTAACTCGCGCAGTGCATAGCGAGTAAAATTTTTTTGAATGGACTCAATACGCTTAATATGAATCGCTAAATACGGACACCAAACAACAGAAGCATATTCTAAAACAGAACGAACAAGCGACACGTAAAGAATCTGTAGCGTATAACAATCACGAAATTCGGTGGCATTTCTTTTAATAAAGCCAAGCAGTTTATAGGCTTTAGACATAACATAATCAATATGAAGGTTACACTTAAGTTTTGAATCAAAAACAACGCCCAGTAGTCCAGTCAAATTAGTCCTTAAAATAGAGGTAAGGTTACAATAATTCCCATAGAGCTAAAAATTGGTATGAATGTTCAGAATACCATTACAAAAGAATTGTGAAAGGTCCCCATCAATTCCCCTTGTGCAAAAAATTTTATCGATGTTGAAAGTTTGCAAAAATAGGTTTTTCGCGTTTTTCAGCTAAACGGTGAGTTTTACAGCAAAAATAGTTCAGACAAAAATTGTAGATCATCCGATTCTCTACAAAAAATGTATCTACACTTTTTTTCATAAGTATTGGGGGCCTCGGTAGCCTAGGGAGTAAGGCGCTTGGCTACTATCACAGAGGTCCCGGGTTCGAATCCCGGCCAGCCCCACGGTCCTTCGCCTTTTCCACTTTCCCATATAAAGGGCGTTTCCTGTGACTCTAGTCTTTCACATAAAAAAAAAAAAAATTGCCATTTCCGTGATATAGCGGTTGAAAGAATTGAAAAAAATATTTTATTCGTAATATGCACACGTTTCCTCACCACCTATGAGGTAGTCTGCTTGGCGCTTTTTTTTAACGTGGTTTCCCCGGTAGGCTTATTCCACGATCTATTATGATCCTATTGAATGCAAATGGAGTATTGAAAATGATGAAAGCTGCGTAAATTATGTAATATATAAATGAAAAAATAATTTGGAAAAATTATTCATCGGATTCATAATAATCCAATTTAACTTCTAGTATATTGTCTTCGTTTTCTTCTTCTTCTTTTTCTTCATCTTCTTTTTCCTCATCTTCCTGCTGGATACAAATATGTTCTAAAAGTGATGCATCATATGTCTCATCACTGATATCGTAATTCATACCAATTCTTAGCTCTATGGGAATTATTGTAACCTTGAAAGTCTTATTTGACTGGACTACAGATCTTTAATAAAAGATGGATGCGCAATCGCGACATTGGAATAATATATTCCACACAAACTGGATTACTAATTCGATGGAAAGAGAAGCTATTACACTTGGTCGGATTTAAGGATAAATCATTATTAGCACACCAAACAGTAAGTCTATCAAGATCAGATTGCATTTGAAGACAATCCTGATAACTTGTGATTGATTTATAAATTTTAAGGTCATCAGCATATAAAAGACATTCTGAAAATTTAAAAATACTTACAATATCATTAATAAAAATTAGGAATAGAATTTTTTTAGGCTCAAGTGAGGTGCAATGACTTTCTATCGATTGAGTAGTAATTATTACATTGTAATTAACTAGTTTTATAAATTAGACATGGGTGGCGTGCATAGGGTGCATTCTAGAAGGGGTCAAACTTTGACCTTGAGTTTTGACCCCCTTAGGGGCAAATGCGGATTTTTTTATTTTTGGCTGATTGTACGACTAAATACGAAGATTTTGAGGGGTCTACGAGCTTCCTAGGATTTTTTTGGGGCCGTGGTGACGATTTCCGTGAAGTGTATAAAGTGCATTTTACCTGTTGCAGCCATAAAAAAATTTTTTGACCCCCTTAGAGGCAAGGTGGATTTTTTTTTGTATTTTTTCCTAGTAGTAGAGACTGTTACGCAAATTTTGAGGGGTCATGACTTCCTTGGGGTACACCGGAGTTAACATATATCAAGCGAGATTCAAACGAATCAATTTTAACACGCTCTTTCCTGTTGGAGAGATAGGAGTTCATCCATCTTAAAAGAGATGAATTAATGCCAAAGGAAAAAAGTTTCTTTTTAAGAAGTGAGAGATTAACAGGATCGAAGGCCTTAACAAAATCCGTATATACAACATCAACTTGTGAGCCATCCTCAATCTCGTTGATGACAAAATTTTTTAAAAGAATTAAATTTGTAGAAGACGATTTACCAGATACAAAACCATCCCGACTAGAATTTTTTGCTTTGGCCCGTATGAGGTTTGCCAAATTTGACTGTTTGGCACTTATTGTGAAAGCCTGATTAGGGCCAAATAAAAAGTGTGACGCTTTACATCCATTAGGGCAAAACTGACAAGAGCCGAATCAGGAAAGTATAGTTTGGCTCATGTAAGGCATACCTCAGAGAAGCCTCACGAGATAATTTCTATGCATTTTATTTAAATTTAATAAGAATTAAAAAAGCAATATATGTATTGTGTTCTATAAGATATATTTCTTTAACTCAATTCTTAAAAAAAAGGAATTGTTAATTTATTAATTCTGTTTTAATTTTAATAAAAAAAACTATTCTGTGGTATTTTCTGCTGGCACATTTCCACTTGTAGAAGCTTGCTGTTTTGAACGCTCCAAACGGCCACCGCCCCAGTCCTTGCAACCATGCAAAACAGAAGACACAGCATCTTCAATGTCACCTGCTTCCAGCGGCTTTTCCTTCGATTTAGATAGCTTCGTTATCAATATTTCTATGAAAAAAAAAAAAAAATATTATTAAACTTGTTCTTATTTGAAAACAATAACCATACCTGTGATGACTTCGTAAAGGGCAGTTTTGTTGAAAACCAAGAGTTTCGCTTTAGTTGCTTTTTTCGGGTTGATTTTTGTAGCAACATCCCGTGATAAAAAGAATCGCATTATCTCACCAACATTGTGTGTAAGTTTTTTCTTTTTATTAATTAGTCTAGTCACCTTTTTCGCCTGTAATATACAAAATGTCAATTGAATTTTTCCTAAAAAATCTTTTTTCGAGAAACATTGTTTATAAAAAAATTACTTACTATTTTCTGCCGAAACTCCGATTTGTTTTTAATTTTATCTTCGAGCAATTGAAATTCTTCGGCAGATTGACAAGGAAAAGTTATATTCTCGTCTTCATCAAATTCATCCGCATCAAAACTTTCTTCAGGATGTTTTGTACAGCTCCCCATTATTTTCATCTGGTTCTCTTAAACATTCTTCAAAATAAATTTTAGCTCGATGACTTGACTAGTTAGTTGGCCAACTTGTTTCGACAATGAGTGGTAGTGCTTAATCAATGTGGCGAACGGATCATCTGCGATAAAATAAAAAGTGTTTTAAATGTGAAATAACACTCTTGGGTTTTATAGTAACAAAAACATTTTTTCTATCACTAATTTTACCTTGCTCGCTTTTATTATCCAGGGCAATCTGAGTACTATTTGTGGCATTCATCTCTAATTTAGTTGGTTCTGGAGATGCTTTTTTGCGGTAATTCGCATCTTCATCACTTTCAGAGCTGTCCTGGAGTATTTGACGTCTTTTTCTTATTGAGGTAACATTTTCGACATCAGATTCGCTGGATTCACTTTCAGGAATGATTTCATTCGAAATCGATGCTCCTTTAGGGTAGCTCTTTCTATATTTCTGGGAATGCTGTTTTAGACTGTTTGTATCATGGTATTATTAGTATTATAATAGTATGCCCCAAGATATACTTTTAGTTCTTTTTATAACTCACATTTTTTATAATTTCCTGTATATGCCCTTTTTCTTGTACCCTTTTCTTTTGAGATTTTCATCTTTTCTAAAAAAAAAAAAATAAAACAATATTGTTAGCCATATTGTATATCAAATATTTCCTATTCTTTAGATACCACTTACGTTTATTTAGGTTCTCGTTTAAATTCAATTTACTCTTTTCGAGAGCTTCTGATAGGCCACCTTGAAAACCTTAATTGTCCGTACATATGGCAGATATTCCAGTGCAAGAGCTAATTTATCAGCTTCTTCGTAAGTTCCTAAAAAGTGAGGGATGAAAATTAATAAAAATTTCATTTAAAAAATTGTAGTACTTACTAGCTCGTCCCCTTAACTCAATTGAGTAACTTGGCCAATTATCAGAAGGAGCCCAACAATTTTTGACTATTTTCTTCAAAAGTGGTAAAGATTTATCACTATACCGGCATTTTACATTGTAATTCTTTTGTTTCCGGGTTTCTAAAAATCCACTTACTCGGCACAATATCAATTTGTTTTTTTGTATGTTCGGCACTATCTTTGAACACCACAAGTCTAAAGTCATATGCCATTGTGACAAATATGCACTTAACTATATTTTTGATTAAACTGTCACTATTTTTAACAAAATTTATTTAAGAAATCTACTTTAAACAACTCTTCCGATTTCACAACCGTTTCTCTACAGCTCGACGCACTCTATGATGATGACATCTCAAATCTTTGTTATTCTGCGGTAGTTGTAAACAAAGATTTGAGGGTGTTAGAAAAAAAATCCTATAGATTATGGAAATACCAAAATGTCTTTGTGTCTCTATGTTCTATGATGTAATAAACCATCATAGGCAATGCTATGATCATACCTCTTTGGGTATTTCAAATTCAAGGGTAAGGGTTTTTTGCGGCACATTGCCCTTTACAAGAGAGAAAGGGTTAGAATTTTTCAATATAGAAAAAATTTATTACCTATTTCCGTCTTTTTCTTAAAATCAGTAATTAATATGTATATTTTTTTTTTTATGTGGTGAATACAAGCTTAGGAATCACCCTTTGTACTACATGTCTGTCATGTTGTTCAAGTCATGGTCAGTGTCTAGTAGTAAGCTTGATTTGAAGGATAAAGGAGAAAGGATAGGTTAGGGGTCTGGAGGGTGCGTGAGTAGATGTCGATGAACCTTGCGTTTGAACCCTAAGATATTATATGAGTTCGGAAACACCGACTGCGGAAGAGAGTTCCACAATCGAGTTGTTCTATTTATAAACGAACTACTAAAACGTAATGTGCACGAAGAGGAGGGCTGTAGCGTGTGGGGGTGAGCCGAGTTGGCTAGTCTTGTGTTACGGGAAAAAATTTGCCGTGTAGGCAGGAGGTTTCTGATTTCAGTGGAACAGTCGCTATGGTAATAGCGGTAAAATTTGCTAAGGGCTGCTACATTCCTGCGATGGCTTAAAGGGTCGATGGAGGAGCAAAGGGTGCTATCGCCAATGAGTTTGATGGCGCGGTTATGCACCTTGTCCAGCCAAGCCAAAGTGGTTTTTGGGGCACCCGCCCCGATATACGAGTTATATTCAAGGCGGGGCCGAATGAAGGACTTGTAGATTGTAGCCAGAGCAGTTGGCTGAAGAAGGAATTTGCATCTCTTGAGGAAACCCAGGCATTGGGAAGCTTGTTTGGCGATTTGGAATATGTGATTATTCCATCGCAGATCTGAAGATAAGGTTACGCCTAGGATGTTTAGAGATGGGTCAGTCATTACATTCTTATTGTCCACAGAGATAGAGGGACGGGTGGTGCAGGTTTTTGTAGAGATGAGACAGTACTTAGTTTTGGTTGAATTCGACACGATTCTTGCGGCCCCAAGCAAGAATAAGTTCAATGTCCCCGTTAATAGAATTGGACATGAGTTCACGGTCTACGGGACAAGATCTGGCACGTGCTTGTCCTATATTATCGAAGGTGTGGAAGTAACGCAGAGTACCGTCATCGGCAAAACTGTGAAGTGGGTTGGAGGGGATTGAGAGCAGGTCATTAATGAATATAAGAAAGAGGGCAGGCGAGAGAATCGAGCTTTGGGGAACGCCGGCCGAGATGGAATGAGGGCTGGATTCGACGCCATCCAACACTACCATGATTGAACGGCTGGAAAGAAAGCTCTCAATCCAGTTCCTTAGAACTGAGTCGATACCAATAGCTTGGAGTTTAAGCAACAGAGCGGGATGCCATACTCTGTCGAAAGCCTTAGATATATCTAGAGCAACCAAACCAGATTTACCGAAGCGATGGATGTTTTGGTTGAGAGCCTCAGTTAGACACACAAGAAGGTCGCCAGTAGATCTTTTCGGTCTAAAGCCGTACTGCCTGTCGTGTAAAATTTGGTTGGATTCCAGATATTTCATCAACCTTCGATTGATTATTATCTCCATGATTTTGGAGAGAACAGAAGTAATTGCTATTGGGCGGTAGTTTAAAGGGTCGCTGGCTTCACCTTTTTTGGGAATGGGCTGAACATGAGCTAGTTTCCAAGAGTTGGGATAAACTCCGGAGAAGTATGACAGGGCGAAAAGTTTGCGCAGAGGTTTAGCCAAAGGTGAGGCACATTTGTTAACTACCATAGGGGGAATATTGTCTGGGCCAGTGGATTTATTGACGTCGAGTTCTTTGAGACATTTATACACCTCGCGCGTTCTGAAGAAGATTCCGTCCATTGAATGGGCGTTGCGCTCGAGGACCGGTGGTGACGTATCAGCTTCGGGTAGAGAAGAATTTGAGGCCAACAGAGATGCCAATAAATCGGCCTTGGATTTGCTTTCTGTTATCACCTCCTCCCCGTTGATAAATGGAGGGATAGCGGAAGACGTAAAATTCTTCTTGATGGAAGTTACCAAGGACCAGAAGTTTTTGCTGCCTCCGCGTGTATTAAGGATCTTACTTCGCATCTTGTCGTCAAATGACGTTTTGACCTTCCTGATGATGGAATTACAGGAGTTCCTCGATATCACATATTCACGCCGAAGTGTGTCATTTGGGGAACATTTGTACGCTCTATAGGTGGCTTCCTTAGCTTTTATTGCGTTCTTACACTCCCCATTAAACCATCTATTTGGCCTAGGCTTTATAGACTTATTAGAATGAGGAATGAACAAACAAATATATTCAACAAACAAATATATTAAATGTATATTTCAATTTACATATGCAGCAATGGCATTACATAAATTTCTTCTTTGTCTGCATCACTCAAATCGAGAATAACCATTTTTTTTAACATCACTTATTTTACAAATTTTCTTATTCGATTGTTTTTCACTAACTTTCCACATTTGCAAGGAACTTGAATCACAAGGATATACATATATTGGTCTCAGTTTTCTTAAAACTATTCCTGATAATTTTATTGCATTCAAATTCACTTCATACAGGTATGTATATATAGCAGGTATCTCCAAAACTTTATCACCATCCAATAAAACAACATTATTAGGTGGCTTGGTCGTGAGAACAGTTCCTTTGAAGAGTAGGCGCTTTATCATTATTTTACCTGTTTTATTTGGTTTACTTTTTCTCCCCAAATGTAAGAGATTTCATTAAACCGACGACAAAATTGGGAAAGTTGTCTATTTCCACTTCGAATGAGTTTTTTCATCTTACCCAAGGTATTTTCAAATCGATAGGCAGAAATTTCAGAAAGCGCACAATTCATTGACTTTACATCATCAGATATATGAATAAGACTATGCACATTACTAATAAGGAATTCCCGTCTATATATGAATGGTGATATCCTCACAAAATCTCTTAAAAACGATTTTGCATAATCACATTTATCCCCTGCCAAGTCTCTTGATGATAAGATTCGGCAGCCAGCATGGAGCAGAGTAAAATGTTTATAAACGGGGGTAGGCTAGTGCAAATAGGTTTTTGGAAAAAAAAAATTAATAGCAGGCAAGGCTCAGCAGTTAAATGTGGTCAAGGCTATAACTAAGAGAAAAAAAAACTTTTAAACACGAAAAAAGGGGAAATCTTAAAATGGGGATGCTATTTAGGGGTTGAAAACGGTTTTTTGTGATTTGCGGTGAAACACGACCTCCTAGTGGAAAACGCTTCTTGCAAAAGTTGTAGATAATAAAAAATCTATAACTTTTGTATATAACATATTTTGACATAACCTCAAATTCTATAAGAAAATGGCGGAAAACCGATTTTTCAGTTTTTAATTTTTTTCTCACGTAAAATTAATTCAATTTAAATGAAAATTTGTAAGAATATACCTTGTATTGTGTTAAATAAGCATGATTTTTTCTTGGTTTGAAAAACGAATGGTTTCCTAGATATTGACATTTTTCGAAAAAAATACCCTAATTTTGCAAGAACAACTTTATTGGTGTTTTTTCGGATTTCGATATTCAAATAAGTGCTCAATTAACCGTTGAAATGTCTACTTTCAAATGGTCTATATATGTTAATACTTTATTCTTCATTAAACTGCTTAAAATTAAGAAAAACCGAAAAAGGACTTTTCGGAGATCACGAATTTTTCAATTTTACAACTTTTTTAAAATTTTGAATTCTTGCCGTTAATGACGGTTAAATTTTAATGACAGAACTTATTTTCATATAATATTACTTAAATTAAATAAAGTTAATTACAGAAAGTGGCACACACCAGCCGCAACATTTTAAATAAATAAAAAAAAAATATGTACGTATAAATTTTGTTTCACTTGAATTACCCGCCCAAACCCAATTACCCGCCTTGGGTGGGCGATTTCAAGACTGGCAGACACCACTTAAACGCACTCTACTAGTACGGGCCAAGATTTGTGATGCTGGCTTGTTGAAGAGCACGTGGTGATTAAGTTTGAAATCTAAATAAAAAAAATGTTTATCGACTAGAATCTGCTCTCGTCGTAAAATAACAAGGTGAAAATCTATGGTATGTAGTATTTTTTCCTAGCATTCAACACTGTCGGTAACTCTTATGATTTTACTTTTATTACAAATTTTTGCACGATCATTATAATTTTAAGTTTTAGTATGGCGTATTATTTTAATGTGTACGCAGAAATCTAACACTGTCTAGGATACATCATTAAATCAATTACGATTTCAGCTTTACCAGCAGGCAACTCACAAATCAACTTATAAGTTAGAAAAACTTCCCCCCACTGAAGAAGCTGCTGCACAACACTCCTACAGAGCTTATTACCAATTGCAAACTTGGGTTAGTTATTTGGACGACGAGTCTGATAATAAGAAAGCAAAGCAGTGGGGGTGGAATGAACATTTAGGTAGGCTCGTGCCTAAATTCATTTCAGACAGTGCCGAGTTGATTCCCCAGAAATTAATGAAATACATAAGTTGCATCTGTGAAAGTGGTTGTAATTCGCAAAGATGTGGTTGTCGAAAACATGGCTTAAAATGCAGTAATTTATGCATTAAATGTCATGAAAATTGTTCAAATAGAGACAACGAAATATTTGAACAAGTTAGTGATTCAGACGAGCTTATTGATGAGAAACCAGCAAAGAGTCTTGATATCGAAAATGAAGACATCGATGACATCGATAATTTTGAAGAGCCTACCCAATTTGAAATTTCGATCGATGAAAAAGAAAATCCGTAATGTAAAAAACCTAAATTTAATTAAAGTAATTAATTGTTCAATTTGTTAATTTTATAAATGTGAAAAAACTATATGTGTTACTCATATGTATTTAACAAGTATAATGATCGTGCAAAAATTTGTAATAAAAGTAAAATCATAAGAGTTACCGACAGTGTTGAATGCTAGGAAAAAATACTACATACCATAGATTTTCACCTTGTTATTTTACGACGAGAGTAGATTCTAGTCGATAAACATTTTTTTTATTTAGATTTCAAACTTAATCACCACGTGCTCTTCAACAAGCCAGCATCACAAATCTTGGCCCGTACTAGTAGAGTGCGTTTAAGTGGTGTCTGCCAGTCTTGAAATCGCCCACCCAAGGCGGGTAATTGGGTTTGGGCGGGTAATTCAAGTCAAACAAAATTTATACGTACATATTTTTTTTTATTTTTTATTTATTTAAAATGTTGCGGATGGTGTGTGCCACTTTCTGTAATTAACTTTATTTAATTTAAGTAATATTATATGAAAATAAGTTCTGTCATTAAAATTTAACCGTCATTAACGGAAATAATTCAAAATTTTAAAAAAGTTGTAAAATTGAAAATTTCGTGATCCGAAAAGTCCTTTTTCGGTTTTTCTTAATTTTAAGCAGTTTAATGAATATATATGCAATATTGCAATTATGTGAAACTGTTTAGCCCGAAAAGCAGAATATGGACAAGGGAAATGTTCAGCCAAAATGAAAGAGATATGAACAGTTTTTATAACAAAATATTTAAAATAATGGAAAACAGGGACGACGAGCAATTTCGAAAGGCCACACGAATGGGTGTCCCTCAATTTGAATTGTTTTTCACTTTATTAAAACAACGATTAACGCGTAATGGTCACAGAAGACCAAACAGCGGAATGCAGATTGGTTTTAACTTTAGTGTAAGCTACATATTTGTTGTAAGTACATCTTTCAAACAGCATTTAATATTTTCAGATATCTATCACAAGGAGTTTCGTGGCGTTCCTTTTCTTGGGGATTTCGTATGGGATATCTCGTTGATATGGTTGCATTGAAACTTGTAAAAATTCTGCTTTTTGGCAGGGGTTGGGCTGCCTTTCTCCAAAGACCTTCCAAACTTTCACTTGCATTGTCTGTGTAGTTTGCTGGGCAGTAATTACCATCGTTCATTTTTAAAAAAAATTATGTAGTACTACCACTGCTTTCACAATATTCTCTGCGTTATCAGGGAACATATTTAACGAATTTTGTATAACTCGCCATCTCGCCGTCATCACCCCGAAAGTGTTTTCGATGGATACTCTGGCCGAGGATAAAATTTTATTAAATTTTTCCTTTTTTCTTATTATATTTCGGCCTGGATACGGGCTCATTAAATGTTTCTTTAAAGGAAATGCTGAATCACCAACGAAATAAAACGGTAAGGGAACATTTGAATTTGGAATAACTTTATCCTTAGGCAAATTTAATGTACCGTTTAATAGATTTGATCCAAAAACGCTATTTGCTAAGATTCCTCCGTCGCTCTGACTTCCATAAGCCCCTATATCTACAGCTGTAAAGCAATAAATGCTGTCGCAAGTGGCGAGTAGAACAATGCTGTGAAATTGTTTGTAGTTATAATAAAGTGAGTTTGCATTCGGGGGACACTGAATCCTGATGTGCTTGCCATCAATGGCCCCGACGCAATTTGGTAGTCCTGTCGATATATAGAAATCACGTGAAATTTTTTCCCATTCTTGTTCATTCGGTGGCGCATGGACAGGTATCCAAAACTATCTCTCGTGCGCATTAGAAATTATACTTCTTTGGCATACAAATAACTAATTGGATTCTTATTATTTTCATGCGTTGGAAGTTGGAAGCATCATGATGCCGACACGCTCTAGCCTGCAGATTATACCGGACTCAAATCCTAACTGAAATCATCTACTAGTTGACTTATCACGCCTAACTACAATGGTTTTAAGATGCCTCATCAAATTTTCTTAAGACTGGCTGATTTCCTGTCAACACGCAAAGCATGTTAACCTTCATATTCGTCGCCAGCTGGTTCAGCTCTTATCTACCTGATGCTACTGCTGCTATTTCTAAGCCTTACTCTCTTCCTTTTGGTTTCATTCCGCCTCACCTACCAATAGAGGATATTTAACTTCTCCTCCACTTTATTCCATAGATCACACAATGGTACCATTATAGTCTTCTTTGCTCTCAGCCGTGCCTTTAAGTGTTGGTTACAGCGCAGCAGTTTCCTCGGCTAATCTTCGACGCTCCAAAAGGGCATCGTCTGTGTCCTCTTTCACATTTAGGAATGCCGGGCATTGCGTGGACTCATATTGTACGAGCCGATGGAGGTATGCCTTCATAGCTCACCTCTCGAGACCCATCCTTCCACTCTCTCTCGAGACCCATCCTTCCACGTTTGTTATGAGCCTGTGAGCTCATCCACCTTGGGTAGACTAATTTTACTTCCTTTGCCACTACTGAAATCAACGTCACTTCTAAATTATGTTTACTTCTCTAGCTTCTTCTACTTGTGGTTACTCAATTAAATTGAGCGCGCTAGGGTAACTGAAAAATCATACAAAGAGTTTCGGGCAAATACAGCATCATTTATGGTACCGTGCCGTGTATTTGAAACCAATCGATCATATATATATAGATTTCCGAGGGATACCGAATCAGACCACTATTTGCGGGTCCCTTTTCGTCCCTCTGCCTAGAGTCATCTTATTGGGGTTGCAGTGGGTTGTCCCATTGCTCCCTTGCTCCGTCTCCCCTAGTTATCGCAAGCAGCTGATTGAAGGGAGTCTGCCTCATGTCCTCCATCCAATGGAGTCCAGTTATGGCAGCCACCGCCGGACAGTGACACACTATGTGTGTGGCCGTCTCAGGTTCCTCCAGGCACATCCGACAGGTGTCATCCTCCAGAATTCCCATTCCTTTTAGGTGATACCTGAAACATCCGTGTCCTGTAATCAGTGCCACCAACCATCTGAGGGTTCTCCTTTGCATATGCAGGATCCTTCTTCTGGCTGCGGTAATCGGCAACGTAAGCACCATCTTAGCCTGCCTACACGTGGTCATAGCGTCCCACCGTCTCCGGTGTTCCTCAGCGACCCATTTCTCGATGCAGTTCCTTACCAACCCTCTGCCAATGGCAGAGTATGGCTCCGGTCCCCAGAATTCCGAGGTTGACCCCTGTTTTGCCAGGTTGTCAGCCTTTTCGTTCCCATCGATGCCTGTATGTGCTCTAACCCAAGCTAGCGTCACGTTGTTTTGTTTCGCACACCTGTTCAGTTTTTGGACCCATTCCAACGCCAGAGACGCATTAATCTCTGTCTGATTCATGCGCTTAATCCCAGCCTGATTGTCCAGTGCTATAAGGATACTTCTTCCCTGCACCTGACCATCATTTATGTGCAGCAGAGCAAGCATTTCCGCCTGGTAGACTGAGGTGTAATTCCCCAAAGCCAGAGAGCAGGTCAGATTTAAGTCCTCTGAGAAGACTCCCGCACCTGCTCTGTCGTTAATCATGGATCCATCCGTGAAGATATATATGTCTTCCGGCCTCCCTTCCGGGAGCGTTCCGTTCCCTATGAGGGTTTTATGATACCTTTCGGTCACCCTCATTTTTGTGATCCCTTCCAAGGGCATCATGAGCTCCCTAGTCCCTTTGATGCGATGCAGAATCTTCATGTGCCCATATAAGGCTTCTGACGCCTGCCATGCGGCATCCCGTCTCATCCGAATCGCTGAGGCTGCCGCAGTCTTCATCACCCGGATATCTAACGGCAGTAGACCTAACAGCGCCTCCAATGCCGCGGCGGGTGTGGTGCGGAAAGCACCGCACACACCTACGCTGGCCATTCTTTGCACCTTGTCCAAATGCGTCTTGACGGTTTTCTGTGTGACTTTAGCCCACCAGATCACCGAGGCATAAGTAATGATGGGTCTCACCATCATGGTATATGTCCAGTATGCTAACCTTGGTGAAATACCCCACCTTAGTCCACATACTCTTGTGCACTGGTGAAGCACCCTTGTCGCATTCTTAATCTTCTCTTCAACGTGGTATTTCCAGGTTAGTCGCGAGTCCAAGTATACACCCAGATACTTGACCATCCCAGATACCTTGATCCTCGATCCAAAAAGCATGAGGGGTTGAAAATCCAGATCTTTAATCTTCCTAGTGAAGATTATCGCGTTGTTATAGCCACTCCTCGTGCTTTCCAATGGAGAAGAAGGAGCCGCGTGTAGCCTGGTTTACGAAGGCAACTTTTCAAAAATAAAACACACTCGCGTAAAATTTAATACAATTTATTAAAAAAAAGATGTGAATCAGTTTCTGATTCAAAATAAAGAATTAGACTTTAACAAATTTGATTCAACACTAATTTTGAACATTTTTTAACACGCGAACAATGAACTGGAACGTGTGTCTCTGAAGACTTGTAAATCCCGACTCCCAGATCAATTCCGAGTTTTCCATTTAGAACCTGATCAATTCTTCAAGTGGATAAGAATTCTTGCTAAAGTCAGCATTCTTATCACACTTCTTGAGACACTTGTCACCAGACGCAAGAATAATTTATTGTTCTTTTCTAAGGAGTCAACAATTTCTGTGGGACAAATTATGGTTCCACAGATAAGTGACTCGTTGGGATCGAATTTCGTCTTTTCTCGTGAACATGTGCGCGTTCAATTTGGTTTCTAATTATTCTCGGAAAAATGACCCTTGAGTGAAATTTATGTAAGGGATTTTGAAAATATGGAGATAGTTATGGTTTCATAACAGCGTCTGTCTTATTGGTATTTATGGTGAGGCCCTGTTCCGTACACCACTGCTCAACCACTTGGAGTGCATTCCTCATGATATCTGCCGTAGTGCTCATAAACTTGCCAGGTGCCACAATCGCTACATCATCTGCATGCCCAACGGTATGCACGCCCATTACCTCTAGTCGCCTGAGCAGAGTGTCCACAGTGATGTTCCACAGGAGGGGCGATAGGACCCCGCCCTGTGGGCATTCCTTGTTGACCCTCCCTCGAAGCCGCGAGTCTCCTGTCTGAATCCTTACCGCTCTGTTTTTCAGCATGCTGTCCACCCACCTTACAATCATGGGGCTGTGCTCGCGCCTCACCAGAGCGTCTTTGAGTTTGTTGAACTGAGTTTGGACTGAGCCTCGGTGAAGTGCGGGCGTGTGTTGTCGCCAGTCCCATTGTAACGCAAAAAACCGAAACAATAAATATAACTACAAAAACAACACAAAAAACAAAAAAAAACTTATAACACATAAAAACTTAAAAAAAAAATTAATAAACCACCAAAATAATAACATAAATTACAAAACAAACAATAACATAAAAAAAAATAATTATAAAACATAAACAAAAAACCAAGCAAAGGCCACCAACAACAATAACCGAAGGACCGACGGACAACACGTAAGTTTCTTCCACCCGCTTCCCGCGCTTCCTGCCGGTCGCTCCGGCGCTGCAGCCTTAATCGGTCAGCTGATAGGAGTCGTCTTGTTTTAGCAGGCATAACACTGCAACAAGGCTACTCCCGTTGGATGCATCGCCGGTGCGGCCGGCTACAAATGAGGTCATGGACCTCACGCAAAACAGTCCCCAATGTGACAATGATTTTATAATCAATTTTTGTAACATTCGGGGACTGAATGCGAACTTCCTGGCCGTTACGTGCGAGTTACTCCTCCATACCCCTGCTATTTTCGCACTGAGTGAAACCCAAGTGTTACCAGATCTTGATTTAGATCGATTTCAGGTGACAGGGTATAACTTAGTGCACAACTTTTCCGCCCATAGGGATTAGCCATATATATTAGGAATGACGTGGCCTTTCAGAAGGTGTACAGTAGTACATCCTCTGATTTTAATCATCTTTGGATTAAAATAATTATCCATAGCCACGTCATATTTTTCTGTTTTCTATATAGGAGTCCTAATATTAGTAATGAGGCCACCACCTCAGCCTTCCATGCTATTTCCGAATCATTGTTGCGGGTGATTTCAACGTTCACAATGTACATTGGCTAAATTACTCAAATGGCACCAGTGCTCCTGGCAAAGACGCCGAGCTCTTTGCGAGCCTCAACAACTTGCACCAAATTGTCAAATGTCCGACGAGAGGCCCTGATATTCCAGGTCAAGGAGCCCATCTCCTTGACCTGTTTCTTACTTCCCATCCGACGCGGTACTCCATCAAGGTTAGCTCACCCCTTGGCAACTCGGACCATAAACTAATTAGCGCTTATTTCCCATATCCATCCTCGACCACAACCACCACAGCTCCTAAAAGAACTGTGTGGCACTATGGGAAAGCCAACTGGTTGGGTCTTATTCGCTTCTTCCAGGCCACTGACTGGGATTTGTGTTTCCGTAATGCCAATGCGAACTATGCGGCCCTCTGTGTCACCAAAATTATTCGAGCGGGTATGCGCTTGTTCATCCCTCACTCTACCAAATCTGTGAAGCCTAGGCCAAACAAATGGTTCAATGGGGAATGTATGAACGCAATCAAAGCTAAAGAAGCCGCCTATAGAGCATACAGACGTTCGCCTAATGAGCCACTTCGTCGTGAGTACGTCAAACTTAGAAACTCCTGTAACTCCATCATCAGGAAAGTCAAATCATCATTTGATGATAGATTGAGAAGTAAGATTCTTAACTCCACTACAGGCAGCAAAAACTTCTGGTCCTTGGTAACTGCCATCAAGAAGAATTTTACTTCCTCCTCAACACCTCCTTTTATTCACAACAAGGAAGTGATAACAGAAAGTAAACCCAAGGCCGACCTATTAGCTTCTCTGTTCGCCGCAAATTCTTCTTTACCCGATGCTGCTATGTCACCCCCCACTCTCGAGAATACCACCCACTCAATGGACGGAGTTCACTTCAGGACTCGCGAGGTGTTTAGGTGTCTCAAGGAACTCGACGCCAATAAATCCACTGGTCCCGACAAAATCCCCCCTATGGTACTTAAAAAATGTGCCTCACCTTTGCCTAAACTTCTGCGCAAACTTTTTGCCCTGTCTTACTTCTCCGGAGTGTATCCCGACTCTTGGAAACTAGCTCATATTCAGCCAATCCCAAAAAAAGGTGAAGCCAGCGACCCCTTAAACTACCGCCCAATAGCAATTACTTCTGTTCTCTCCAAAATCATGGAGACAATAATCAATAAAAAGCTGATGAAATATCTAGAATCCAACCAAATTATACACGACAGGCAATACGGCTTCAGATCTAAACGGTCTACTGGCGATCTGCTTGTGTGTTGAACCGAGCGTATCAACCAAAGCATTCATAGCTTTGGTGAGTCTAGCCTAGTTGCTCTAGATATATCAAAGGCTTTTGACAGAGCATGGCACCCAGCTCTGTTGAATAAACTCCAAGCTATTGGTATACACTTAGTTCTAAGGAACTGGATTCAGGCCGTTCAATCAAGGTAGTATTGGATGGCGTCGAATCCAACCCCCACGCCATTTCGGCCGGAGTTCCCCAGGGGTCAATTCTCTCACCCGCACTTTTTCTAATCTTCATTAATGATCTGCTCTCAATCCCCTCCAACCCACTTCACTGCTTCGCTGATGACGGTACTCTGAATTTCTCTTACTCCTTCGACAATATAAGACAAGCACGTGCCAGACCTTGTCTTTACCACCGTTAACTGATGTCGGCTTCGATCAACCGGGATATCGAATCGATTCTTCATTGGGGCGAAATAAAACGCGTCGAATTCAATGCCACAAAAACGAAGTACTGTCTGATCTCCAACAAAAATTGTACCGACCTTCCTCCTGTCTCGGTGGATGGAGAGAATCTAACGGCTGACTCAACTCTCAACATCCTAGGGGTAACTTTAACGGAGCATCTGCGATGGAACAATCACATATTCCAAATCGCCAAACAAGCCTCCCAACGCCTTGGATTTCTCAAGAGATGCAAGTTCCTCCTCCAGCCAGCCGCATTGGCTACAATATACAAATCCTACATTCGGCCGCGCCTCGAATACAACTCACATATCTGGGCAGGCGCCCCAAAAACCACCTTGGCTTGTCTCGACAAGGTGCAAAATCGTGCCCTCAAACTCATTGGTGATGGCCCCTTTCGCGCCTCCATAGACACCTTGAGCCACCGTAGGAATGTAGCAGCCCTCTCCATACTTTATCGCTATTACCATGGCGACTGTTCCACCGAAATTCAGGACCTCCTGCCTGCACGGCAATACTTTTCCCGCAACACAAGACTAGCCCGCTCGGCTCACCCCCATACCCTACAGCCCCCTCGTTCACGCACAATACGGTTTAGAAGTTCGTTTATGAATAGAACAACTCGACTGTGGAATAATCTCCCGCAGTCAGTATTTCCGAACTCGTACAACATCTTAGAGTTCAAACGTGAGGTTCATCGTCATTTTCTTCTACACCCTCCAGACCCTCTCTAACCTTTCCTATTCTCCCCTATTCTTCAAACCAAGCTTACTACTAGACATTGCACTATGAACTGAACGACATGACGGACTGGTAGTACAAAGGGTTACACCTAAGCTTGGTTTTTTCATTAAAAAAAAACTATCTTGTTGAAGGCGCCTTCGATGTCCATAATTACGGCCATCGCTATGCCTCCGGTATGCAGTTCCCCCTCGGCTACTCGCACCAATTGGTGAAGTGCCGTTTCTGTAGATCTGCCAGCCTGGTAAGCGTGCTGGCTTCTACTTAAAGGGTGCCTCCTTAGCATAGTACTCTCCAGGTGGTCTGCCACCACTCTTTCCATCGTTTTCAACAGAAAGGATGTTAGGCTGACCGGCCTGGAGGACTTCGCCTCGGTGTAGTCCTTCTTGCCTGGCTTAGGGAGAAATACCATTTTGGTTTCCCTCCACACCGCCGGAATGTATCCTGTTGCTAGGCAGGTAACGAATATTCCCCTAAGCCTGGGTGCAATGATTTCTTTGCCCCATTGGAGCAGCGCAGGGAATATTCCGTCACGCCCCGATGTCTTGAAGGGAGAGAATGTCTATTGCACGTCTCACCCCTTCCTCTGTCACCACCCCGTTAGCCTCCTCTCGGTTCATCCTTGTAGCCATTCTGTTACGAATAGCCCAAGATTTACCCGAGATATAGCTGCCAGGAAAGTGAACTTCCATCAGGATCTTGTTGGTTTCCTCCAGCGTCTCCGCCATCCTCCCCGAAGAGTCACGAACGAGTCCGACTTTGGAGACCGTGTCCTTGGAGATCATTTTCTGAAGCCTGCTGGCCTCAGATATGCTCTCCATGCTCGAACAGAAGTCCCTCCACGACTCCCTTTTCGCAGAGTTTGTTTCATTTCTCTTTTCTTGGCTTTGTAATTCTCCCAGGCAACCGGGTCATTGCACCTCATCGCTTGGTTGAAAGCCCTTCTGACCTCTTTCTTCAGTTTCTCCAGTTCCCTACACCACCAGGGTGTGGGATCATGGTCATCCACTGAGGTAAGAGGACACGCCACTCGAAAAGCGTTCTCTATCCCTGTCTGCAGGACATGCAACTGAGACTCTGCTTCTCTTGTGGTTTTCGGTGCCCTTGGCACGCGAATTACGTTTATTTTTTATTATTATTAAACGAATTTGTAATTATCAAAAGAAATAAAACAAATAATTATATTAATTTTAATTAATATACTTTTATTTAACTTGGAAAACGATCTTAAGATCGCGACGGTTACTTTTACAATCAATGCTTACAGTAAGCTTTTTAATTTCGAACTTAAAATAAATGCACTTCAAGCATCTTCATAATCACAGCGAAGTTCTGTAGCAGCGTAATGTTACATTTTGCTTTTGAGAATTATTAAATGTTGTAACTAAAGAGCTGTGTAGACGCTGATGCTACGGAACGTCGCTGGGAATCATTTTCATGTTGGAATGTTGACGTAACTTCCCCCTCCTTAACTTTAGGACTCTCCTGAGTTTTAATAATGTTATTTATTTTAATTTTTTCCTTTTTGGTTTTGTACATATATATTGCTATTATTATTACAATTAATACCAAGGTTACAGTTAACATTCCACTATAGATAAAATGCGAATGTTTTTGGAATTTCAGTTCATCTATTTTTTTTGTGTTTTCTATTTGTTGTAAAATAATGTCATCAAATGTTAATTTTTGGTTTAAATTTTCTAAGTTGTCTAAAGGATTCGGTATGATAAAACTTTGTTTAAATTCTTTCTCTTTATTATATATAACATGATTATCTATTTTAATCGAGCAATTGTGAAGCGATAACAAATAATTTCCCTTTAATGTAATTTTGCGTTCATCACAATCGCTACTTAAATTTGCAAGATTTTGATTTTTAGCAATTGCAATGCCTCTGTCTAATTCTATTATTTGCGACACATTGTTGAAGGTTTTCACACAATTTTTCATTAATAAGCAGCTATTATAAATTTTTTGATTTTTTAGGTCTTTATTTTCAGTATAACTATAAGTTTTGTTATTATATCTTATTATTTCCGTACTATCTAGTATTATTTCTTCGTGGTTATCATTGGTCATTGATACAATAATTGACTTATCTGCTAAAATTATGTCTTTGGGAACCATAATAACAAATATTAAGTTACTGTACCCAATTTAATATTCCTAAATTTTTGTAAATCTATCTTATATTCTTCTTTTTCTTCGCTAGTTAATATGTTGCTGTGCAATATACCTAACCTAGATGACGCAATATTTTCTTGGATGTGTTCTATGTTGTCAGAAAGAATTTTCAATTTAAGTACATAGTCAATGTAAGTCACTTGAGTATATATTTTTCTATTGTCTGAAGCAATTTGAAAATTTCTTTTTTTATAGAGACTTGGAAATCCAATTACTATCCTTTATTTATTAAAATTTACACGTTAAAAAACATATATACCTATGGACGTTTCGACATTATAACAATTATGTCATCTTCAGCTAAAAGAATACAATTAAATACATTACAATTACTTACATTACTTATATGAAAACCTAGCTTACCAATTATTTGTATTGAAAATGTGTATTTATATTCATCGTCAGCCTTCCAACTTCACATGATAATAAATAACAACAAATTATAGTTTTGCACCAAAATTATTAAAATTTATAAAAATTTTATAAACCCATCTCTTATGGCGGAGAGCGGGCGTCTAGAAAAAATCTGATAAGAAAAAGAAGAATCAGAATGTGAAACTATCGCCAACCTAGGTGAGTAAAAAAAAAAAAATTTTCTGATTGGAGAATGTGTACTAAAATCTGTCTAATGGAATTATTGGAAATTATTGATGAAATTATTAATATATTTTAAATTATTTTTGAAATCAGTATGGCTATTTAACGTTAAAGTTGTGATATTGTTGATGTAAAATGTTTCTTTGATGAGTCTGTTGTTATAAAGAGTGTCTGAATCTAGAATTTTAATTTCATTAAAATTGAATTTATGTCCAGTGTCATAGGTATGTTTAGTTAAAGCACTATGGTATTGATTCAAATTTTTACAATGGTATTTATGTTGGTAAATTCTCTTTTTTAAGGGTTGTGAAGTTTCGCCAATGTAAATTCTTTCACAAGCACCACATTTGATCTGGTAAATGACATTCTTGGTTTCATTGGTTGGAATTCTATCTTTGAGTTTAGTAAAAAGATTAGCAGTAGAAGAGATTGATATGCTAGCGATCTTAATATTACTATTAATAATCATTTTGTTTAGAGCAAACAAGGTATTACTGTCATATGGGATTTTAGCAAAAATAATTTCAGGAGTTGGGCTAGTAACAATAGTAGAGTTTGTGTTATTTCTAGCTCTGAGTTTATGTAATCTTTTATTGATAAAATGCTTTATGAAAGAGAAAGGGTAGCCATTCTGTATTAATTTATGGTATACAAGGTTGAAATTCTTCGCATGGAAAGACTGGTCAGATAATATGAAAGCTCGATCTACAAGAGAATTGACTACGCTTATTTTGTAAGTGTTATTAGTGAAGGAGTGATAATTAAGTAGACGTCCACTGGCGATCGGTTTTTGGTACCAGTCAGTAATTAATAGGTTGTTAGCTCTTATGAGGGTCACGTCTAGAAAGTTTAATCTATCATCTTTCTCTAATTCTAAGGTAAACTTCAATCTGGGGTGGTAGCAATTGAATTTCTCGAGTATCGAATTGATAGAATTAGTAGGAGCAATTATTAGACAATCATCTACATATCTTTTATAATATAGAATGTTGTGTTCGGGAAGAGGGATAATTTCTTTTTCGAGGTCTTGTAGGATAATGTCAGCAAGGGAACTAGAAATACTTGATCCCATGGGTGAGCCGTCAATTTGTTTGTAAATGATGTTGTTATGGCTAAAAACAGAATTATTGAAGCAAAGCTTTATGCCATCTATGAATTGTTCTAAACTAAGGTCTGTGAAATTACTAATCTCCTCCCATCTATCATTTATACATTCTATAACAAGAACTTGGGGAATACTGGGATATAAAGCTATTGCATCAAAGCTTGCGAGGCTATAACCATTCGGAATAAAAAGTCCAGAGATGTCATTCACAAGTTCAAATGAGTTTTTAATGTTAAATTCATTCTTGGATGTAACCTGAGATAAAATACTGTTAAGGTGCTTGGATAATTTGTAAATTGGGGTGTCAATGGTTGAAATGATCTGACGTAAAGGAATATTAGTTTTATGGATCTTCGGGTTCATGTACATCCTACCTATCTTTGGATTTTGTACGACTAATTCAGGTTTATTGATTACTTTCAAAAATTTTTTACATTCCAAGTCTAATTTATTAATGGGGTTGCGATTCAGTTTGATGTAAGTATTATCATCATTGAGAATTTCAATAGCTTTGGCGTCATAGTCATGTCTAAACATTAATACCGTTTTAGCTCCTTTGTCAGCTTTTGTTATTATTAAAGAGTCTTTGTGGTCTTTTATGAATTGTTTCGTGATTTTAATCCACTCTAGTATTTCTAGCTGCGGGTAGGATAATCTTTCGTTTTTTAAGGTTTTAAATCTATTATCTAAATATTTGGAAATTTTAAGTTTGATGTAATCTTTGTTTACAATATTGCTTCTATCGATCGATACGGACAGGTTGATATATGTTTCTAAAATCAAGTTTTTAATGTATTTAATGTTATTCGTTTTGAAATTGAAATTGGGTCCTAATGAAAGAATCATTAACACTTTCTCATCAATAGGTAGATCAGTTAAATTCAAAATCCAGTTGTGATAATATTTTTTTAAAAAAGAGCAAATACTATTTTTAAGGGAGTAATTTCGTAGATTTTCTAATTTCTTATCAATTGATATTCGATTTTTAGTCTTGGTTCTATGGTATATCTTGTTACTATTATATATAATGTAGTAAACGAAACAATTCATAAAAGACCACAAAGACTCTTTAATAATAACAAAAGCTGACAAAGGAGCTAAAACGGTATTAATGTTTAGACATGACTATGACGCCAAAGCTATTGAAATTCTCAATGATGATAATACTTACATCAAACTGAATCGCAACCCCATTAATAAATTAGACTTGGAATGTAAAAAATTTTTGAAAGTAATCAATAAACCTGAATTAGTCGTACAAAATCCAAAGATAGGTAGGATGTACATGAACCCGAAGATCCATAAAACTAATATTCCTTTACGTCAGATCATTTCAACCATTGACACCCCAATTTACAAATTATCCAAGCACCTTAACAGTATTTTATCTCAGGTTACATCCAAGAATGAATTTAACATTAAAACTCATTTGAACTTGTGAATGACATCTCTGGACTTTTTATTCCGAATGGTTATAGCCTCGCAAGCTTTGATGCAATAGCTTTATATCCCAGTATTCCCCAAGTTCTTGTTATAGAATGTATAAATGATAGATGGGAGGAGATTAGTAATTTCACAGACCTTAGTTTAGAACAATTCATAGATGGCATAAAGCTTTGCTTCAATAATTCTGTTTTTAGCCATAACAACATCATTTACAAACAAATTGACGGCTCACCCATGGGATCAAGTATTTCTAGTTCCCTTGCTGACATTATCCTACAAGACCTCGAAAAAGAAATTATCCCTCTTCCCGAACACAACATTCTATATTATAAAAGATATGTAGATGATTGTCTAATAATTGCTCCTACTAATTCTATCAATTCGATACTCGAGAAATTCAATTGCTACCACCCCAGATTGAAGTTTACCTTAGAATTAGAGAAAGATGATAGATTAAACTTTCTAGACGTGACCCTCATAAGAGCTAACAACCTATTAATTACTGACTGGTACCAAAAACCGATCGCCAGTGGACGTCTACTTAATTATCACTCCTTCACTAATAACACTTACAAAATAAGCGTAGTCAATTCTCTTGTAGATCGAGCTTTCATATTATCTGACCAGTCTTTCCATGCGAAGAATTTCAACCTTGTATACCATAAATTAATACAGAATGGCTACCCTTTCTCTTTCATAAAGCATTTTATCAATAAAAGATTACATAAACTCAGAGCTAGAAATAACACAAACTCTACTATTGTTACTAGCCCAACTCCTGAAATTATTTTTGCTAAAATCCCATATGACAGTAATACCTTGTTTGCTCTAAACAAAATGATTATTAATAGTAATATTAAGATCGCTAGCATATCAATCTCTTCTACTGCTAATCTTTTTACTAAACTCAAAGATAGAATTCCAACCAATGAAACCAAGAATGTCATTTACCAGATCAAATGTGGTGCTTGTGAAAGAATTTACATTGGCGAAACTTCACAACCCTTAAAAAAGAGAATTTACCAACATAAATACCATTGTAAAAATTTGAATCAATACCATAGTGCTTTAACTAAACATACCTATGACACTGGACATAAATTCAATTTTAATGAAATTAAAATTCTAGATTCAGACACTCTTTATAACAACAGACTCATCAAAGAAACATTTTACATCAACAATATCACAACTTTAACGTTAAATAGCCATACTGATTTCAAAAATAATTTAAAATATATTAATAATTTCATCAATAATTTCCAATAATTCCATTAGACAGATTTTAGTACACATTCTCCAATCAGAAATTTTTTTTTTTTTTACTCACCTAGGTTGGCGATAGTTTCACATTCTGATTCTTCTTTTTCTTATCAGATTTTTTCTAGACGCCCGCTCTCCGCCATAAGAGATGGGTTTATAAAATTTTTATAAATTTTAATAATTTTGGTGCAAAACTATAATTTGTTGTTATTTATTATCATGTGAAGTTGGAAGGCTGACGATGAATATAAATACACATTTTCAATACAAATAATTGGTAAGCTAGGTTTTCATATAAGTAATGTAAGTAATTGTAATGTATTTAATTGTATTCTTTTAGCTGAAGATGACATAATTGTTATAATGTCGAAACGTCCATAGGTATATATGTTTTTTAACGTGTAAATTTTAATAAATAAAGGATAGTAATTGGATTTCCAAGTCTCTATAAAAAAAAGAAATTTTCAACATATAAAGGATCCACCATAACCTAAAAGAAAAATTATTGAAGCAATTTGATTTAGGTTTGCTGCTACAGCTTCTCTATCTTTTTCGATAATATTTTTCAGTTTAATGAAAGTTTGATTAAAGTTAGTATTTATTTTTATTTGTTGATTGACATTGCTAATTATATTGTGGTTATTTGTATCGATTATATTTAAATGACTTTCTATTTCTTCTCTATCTTGATTATCCATTGTGCCGTATAGCCATTTGTGAATCGTACCTATAAAATTTAATAATCCTCTTTCATGGCGGTGTGGAACCAGTAGTTTGAGCTTAGTTTTAAGGGCTTTAATTTAATGTTGAAGCATAGATTTCTTAATCGGATGTAATTCTATTTGTAGTAAATTAGTTTCTAATTGATCTATTATATTTTTAATTTCGGAAGGGTTTACTATATGTAAGATTATATTGTAATTTACAACGACTTCAGCTTTTCCCAATTTTATTTCAGTGTATCCCGCATTAGTTTCTATTTTCTGCACTATAAGATGGGCCTGGGTTGTTATCATCAGTATGCTCATCAGGAATATTTTGAGGATCAAGTTCACCTGAAAATTTATTTTTACGTTTAATGTTTTTTGAATGGATATTTTCTAGTTTATGTTTGATTAATTTTTGGTTGTTCCTTATGCCTAACGCTTTTATAGTTTTTTATATATCCTTGGGACCGATTCTCGGTGTAAGTTTCCCGTTTTAAATTTCTTTTCTTTATATATCTTTCTTTTTCTTTACTTAAATTATGTAGTATAACATTTTTATCGCATTTGCCTTCTAGAACATTTATTGGCCTTTCCTTAATAGTGGAATGAAGATTGTTATTATACCACTCAATAGCTTTGGCTATCTTTTCTTTAATATTTAATTCCTTCTGTTCCATTCCCAAAATCCTGATTTTTTCAGTCAAGGTATTATGCAATCTCTCGATATCTGCATTACCTGTATGATTATTTGGTTTGACCAAATGCAGCTCAATTCGTTCATTTCTTAAAAAGTCTTTTATGTTAATACTTTTGAATTCATTATCTGTTATAAGTTTTTAAAAGTGTCCTCTTTGCGATTTATAGTGTCTAATTTTTTCTATAATCGTTTGATTATTTCTGTCCTCAAGGTAATAAGCGGTGGCGAATTTTGAAAACCGATCAATAAATGTTAAAAAATTACTTTTCGAGTTTGTGTATATATCCATGTGGATAATCTGCTTTATGTCCGTTGGTGTTTCCGTTAATTTAAATTTTTCTTTAATAGGATTTCGATCATATTTGGTTTTGTTGCAAATGTCACAATTATTTATATATTTATGTACTAAGATTTTTAATTTCGGAAAATATATTAATTTTTTAAGGCTTTCATAATTATTATTGATCCCTGAATGCCCAGATTCATTTTTATGATATCGGTGTATTTCTTTATAAGTTTCATTTTCGTCTTTCATGTCTTTTGCATGATGTGAACATCGAACAAATTTTATTGGGGAATTTCCATCAAATAATTCAATAATTTTGTTCTGCACTAGGTTATACTTATGATCATCTAATTCTGTAAATATTCCAATTTTTCCTGGCTTGATATATCTTCTTAAGATGTCCGTCAAATTATTGTTTATATCTTCTGTATTAATGTAGATTTTTCTATTTCCATTCTTTATTTCGTCGTCCTTTTCCTTGTTGTCTGTAAGTATTAATTGTGTTTTAAAGCGATTGACTACCGTATCCAAGATAGGGATATGATTATTGAGATCCTCTTCTTGAGAATGGATCGTTTGTTGCTCGGACGAATCTGCATGGTTTTGCATAGAAATATTTGAGTTGTTCGTTGAATTATCCCTTTCTTCTTCATTATGGTTGATTTCGTTCCTGTCCGTATTAATCCGACTGAGAAAATCAGCGACTTTATTTTCTCTTCCTTTGATGTAATCTATATTAATGTTGTATTCACCGAGTTTAAGCATCCATCTATATAATCGGGGGTTTGAATCTTTTCCGCTGGTTTTTGTATGTAGCCATTTTAAAGGCTGGTGATCTGTGAGAAGGTCAAATTTTTATCCATAGAGATAAGGTCGGAAATAGTTTGTTGCCCAAACCATTGCGACTAACTCCTTTTCTGTTGTTGAATAGTTAATTTCATGTTGGTTTAATGTTCGGCTAGCATAGCACACTGGGTGGCTGTCTTGCTGCAAGACAGCTCCAATTGCATAGGCGCAGGGCCGGATTTATATATTGCGGGGCCCCAAGCACAACCTCGTGATGGGGCCCCCCAGCAATGACTACCGCCCCCTCCCCCCCTCCACACACACACACACACAAAAGAAAAGTTTTCCAATGAGAAATCAGTTAAGTAAAATTGGAATATAAATTTTATTTAAATAAACTATATATTTCAACATCTTTGTGGGCCGAGTTCCTAGTTCTCTCTCTCCTCTCCCTTGTATCTGAAGGCGAACCAAACAAAATATAAGAGGCGCGGGGCCCCCTGAGGGTAGGGGCCCCAAGCAATTGCTTGTTTTGCTTGTTGGTAAATCCGGCACTGCATAGGCGCTAGCATCAGTGATTAACTTAAATTTTTTGGAAAAATCGGGATATTTCAGGACCGAAGATTGAGTGATTAAGTTTTTCAATTTTTCGAATGCATTTATATAGTTGGGATCTTCGATGTTCACTTTCATATTTTTTTTTAAATATTTGGTTAAAGGCTGGGCTACTTTTGCATAGTCTTTCACAAATTTTCTATAAAAGCCGGTTATTCCCAGGAACGATTTGATTTGCTTCTGTGTTTTTGGTAGTTGTAATTTTGTTATGGTTTCAATTTTTTTTGGGTTGGGTCTTACTCCTTCGGGGGTAAGGATATGTCCTAAATATTCGGTTTCCTTTGATAAAAAACTGCACTTCTCTATCTGTATTTTTAAGTTTGCTGCCTCCAATCTATTGAAAATCTTTTTAATGTTATCTATGTGCTCTTCAAGGGATGTCGAAAAAATAAGTATATCGTCCATATACACCACGCAGATTTTATTTATAAAATCTCTCAAGATTGAGTTCATTAAGCGTTGAAAAGTTGCCGGGGCATTTTTAAGCCCAAATGGCATTCTCACGAATTCATAATGACCATTTGGCGTGGAGAAGGCTGTCTTTTTCGTGTCATTTTCGTTGACCAGTATCTGATGGAAGCCTTTCGCCAGGTCGACGGTTGTAAAGTATTGGGCTCTCCCAAGTTTGTCCAGAATATTTTCAATATTGGGGATCGGGTATTTATCGTCGATTGTCACTTCGTTTAATTTTCTATAATCCACCACTATTCTCCATTTTTTCTTACCCGAATTGTCCATTTTCTTCGGGACAATCCAAAGAGGGCTGTTATATGGAGAATTACTTTCTTTTATTATTCCATTTTTGAGCATTTCATTAATCTGTTTCGTAATCTCCTGTTCATGTATCTGTGGATAGCGATAGATTTTCGAATAAATAGGTCTGTCTGTAGTTGTGATTATGTCATGTTTGACTTCGTTGGTATGTGTTAGTACTTCGCCTTCTCTAAAAAAAAACCTTTTGTATGTTTTCCGCAAATTTTCTAACTCTATACTTTCTTGTGTGTTTAAATTTTTAAAAAGACTTGTATTTATGCTCTCGTCTAACTCTGAATGTTCGAGCTGGTGGATTACTTCTTCATCATATGGACATTTATAAAGAAATTTCATTTTGTTTTTGTTTATTGTTAATGTGTCTTTACCCATGTCGATAATTGCGCCTAAAGGTTTTAACAAATTATGGCCAATAATACCGTCGAAATTTTTCTTATGAAATCTAGTTAATTTCCATGCCATATCGGCGTCTTCATTGAATTCAACAGGGAGGCTAGTTACGATTTCTTTATTAACAGATGTAGTTGAGTTTAAGGTTTTAAATCTAAGAGGGGTTCGCAGAAGTATTCTTTTATATTTTAATAATTTCTTTTCGTTGAGTAGAGTGGTAGAGGATCCGGTATCAATAAGACATTTTATTTTATTATCATCGATTGTTAATTCTACTACCGGTAGATTGGTTTTGTGGGCATTGCCCGAAAATTTACTTCATTATCAAAATGGTCGACATCCATAGGTTGAGACTGAGTTCGTCTCGTTTGTTCTGAATTATTCCGATAATTATGTGGGCTTTGCCTTATTTGATTTGAGTGAGCTTGGTAATTATGGTTTCTGAATCGGTTTGAATTCCAAGAATTATGTTGTCGGAAATTTTGAGAGCTACTTTGCCTGAATGTAGGCTGTTGGTTAGTATGGTAATTTTTATTTTTATTAAGTGAATATTGACTTGGTTTCGAATATGATATATTTCTATCTTTTATTAATCCCGAACTATCTAAAATATTGAATGCGTCACGTAGGGTAGTTATATTTCTACTTAAAATCACTGAACTTAAATGTGGATCTAAATTATCTAAAAAAGTTCTTAATATAATTGATTCGTTTGATCTTGGGGAAAATTCCATTGGTTTATTAGAGTCATATTCGAACTTTTCGTTAAGCCTAGCTAATATAGATCTCAAACTAATAAAATAATTTCTTACATTAAAATTCCTGAAGGATATGGCCTGATGGTAGAGTTGGTGGTAAGTTTCCCTGACTCCAAAATTGTTGATCAGTTCGGCTTTGATTTTATCCCATGTTACTTCCGTTCCCAAGGTTCTTATAACATCCAGCGCTGGTCCTTGTATTTTATTGATGATGGTTCTCGAGAAAACGTATTGTTTGACCAGTGGTTGATTGTCAAATAATGGGAGGATGATGTCAACTTCTCTCAGAAATGAACTTAAGGCATAAGTTCCATCTCCATTAAATTCCCTAATTCGTTGGGCTTCCTTAATGAGCTCGGTCGTGGAAAATGCAAATGGTGGAGCTTCTGTTGCCATGTTTTGTTGTTTTTTTTTTTAAATTCTTTAGCTTTTTTGTTATTATTTTTTTTCATAAACTTATATATATATATATATATATATATATATATATATATATATATATATATATATATATATATTTTTTTTTTTTTAAGCACCACTTTGCTTTTATATATTATCTTTTTTTTTTCTTCACTATTATTATTTAGTAATAAAATGCTTTTATTTTTAATCAAAAAAAAAATTTCTTCTTCACTTTATTTTCTCGCTTTCAATATAAATTTTCTTATTCCCCACTCTCAGTAATTAATATTATTTATATTATCGATACCACAAATTTTTATTATTATTGCTTTCTTTTTATCCTCAATCTTCAAAAAGAGGTCAACAAAAAACTGAACTTTTTTTTATAAAAAATTTGCTCGATTACTGAATCGATCCACTATTACACAAAGAAGAAATCCGTATTTCCGTATGCCGATTACTTTAGTAAAGACATTCTACTCGACTGCGCCAATTACGTTTATTTTTTATTATTATTAAACGAATTTGTAATTATCAATAGAAATAAAACAAATAATTATATTAATTTTAATTAATATACTTTTATTTAACTTGGAAAACGATCTTAAGATCGCGACGGTTACTTTTACAATCAATGCTTACAGTAAGCTTTTTAATTTCGAACTTAAAATAAATGCACTTCAAGCATCTTCATAATCACAGCGAAGTTCTGTAGCAGCGTCATGTTACATTTTGCTTTTGAGAATTATTAAATGTTGTAACTAAAGAGCTGTGTAGACGCTGATGCTACGGAACGTCGCTGGGAATCATTTTCATGTTGGAATGTTGACGTAACTCGCGCTCCCCGAGATTCCTGCGCAACATTTCAGTATATCTAGACGTGTCCGTGTTGCGGGGAATTCTCGTTGTTCTAAATCCGTCTCCCCTGACCGGGGTTCCGTATGCTATCTCAAATGAAATGGCTCTGTGATCTGACATAGTCGTCCGATCCATCACCTCCCAGTTGGTCAGTCTTGTCAACATCCGGTTGCTGCATAGAGTTATATCTATGACTTCCCTTCGTCTAGCATCGACGAAGGTTGGTTCTGCCCCTCTATTTGCAATAACTAGATTGTTGCATTCCACAAATTCGAGGAAAGCCTCTCCTCTATGGTTGTCGTTGGTGCTTCCCCACACCGTGGGCAGGCGCCCCAAAAACCACCTTGGCTTGTCTCGACAAGGTGCAAAATCGTGCCCTCAAACTCATTGGTGATGGCCCCTTTCGCGCCTCCATAGACACCTTGAGCCACCGTAGGAATGTAGCAGCCCTCTCCATACTTTATCGCTATTACCATGGCGACTGTTCCACCGAAATTCAGGACCTCCTGCCTGCACGGCAATACTTTTCCCGCAACACAAGACTAGCCCGCTCGGCTCACCCCCATACCCTACAGCCCCCTCGTTCACGCACAATACGGTTTAGAAGTTCGTTTATGAATAGAACAACTCGATTGTGGAATAATCTCCCGCAGTCAGTATTTCCGAACTCGTACAACATCTTAGAGTTCAAACGTGAGGTTCATCGTCATTTTCTTCTACACCCTCCAGACCCTCTCTAACCTTTCCTATTCTCCCCTATTCTTCAAACCAAGCTTACTACTAGACATTGCACTATGAACTGAACGACATGACGGACTGGTAGTACAAAGGGTTACACCTAAGCTTGGTTTTTTCATTAAAAAAAACTATCTTGTCGAAGGCGCCTCCGATGTCCATAATTACGGCCATCGCTATGCCTCCGGTATGCAGTTCCCCCTCGTCTACTCGCACCAATTGGTGAAGTGCCGTTTCTGTAGATCTGCCAGCCTGGTAAGCGTGCTGGCTTCTACTTAAAGGGTGCCTCCTTAGCATAGTACTCTCCAGGTGGTCTGCCACCACTCTTTCCATCGTTTTCAACAGAAAGGATGTTAGGCTGACCGGCCTGGAGGACTTCGCCTCGGTGTAGTCCTTCTTGCCTGGCTTAGGGAGAAATACCATTTTGGTTTCCCTCCACACCGCCGGAATGTATCCGGTTGCTAGGCAGGTAACGAATATTCCCCTAAGCCTGGGTGCAATGATTTCTTTGCCCCATTGGAGCAGCGCAGGGAATATTCCGTCACGCCCCGATGTCTTGAAGGGAGAGAATGTCTATTGCACGTCTCACCCCTTCCTCTGTCACCACCCCGTTAGCCTCCTCTCGGTTCATCCTTGTAGCCATTCTGTTACGAATAGCCCAAGATTTACCCGAGATATAGCTGCCAGGAAAGTGAACTTCCATCAGGATCTTGTTGGTTTCCTCCAGCGTCTCCGCCATCCTCCCCGACGAGTCACGAACGAGTCCGACTTTGGAGACCGTGTCCTTGGAGATCATTTTCTGAAGCCTGCTGGCCTCAGATATGCTCTCCATGCTCGAACAGAAGTCCCTCCACGACTCCCTTTTCGCAGAGTTTGTTTCATTTCTCTTTTCTTGGCTTTGTAATTCTCCCAGGCAACCGGGTCATTGCACCTCATCGCTTGGTTGAAAGCCCTTCTGACCTCTTTCTTCAGTTTCTCCAGTTCCCTACACCACCAGGGTGTGGGATCATGGTCATCCACTGAGGTAAGAGGACACGCCACTCGAAAAGCATTCTCTATCGCTGTCTGCAGGACATGCAACTGAGACTCTGCTTCTCTTGTGGTTTTCGGTGCCCTTGGCACGCGCTCCCCGAGATTCCTGCGCAACATTTCAGTATATCTAGACGTGTCCGTGTTGCGTGGAATTCTCGTTGTTCTAAATCCGTCTCCCCTGACCGGGGTTCCGTATGCTATCTCAAATGAAATGGCTCTGTGATCTGACATAGTCGTCCGATCCATCACCTCCCAGTTGGTCAGTCTTGTCAACATCTGGTTGCTGCATAGAGTTATATCTATGACTTCCCTTCGTCTAGCATCGACGAAGGTTGGTTCTGCCCCTCTATTTGCAATAACTAGATTGTTGCATTTCACAAATTCGAGGAAAGCCTCTCCTCTATGGTTGTCGTTGGTGCTTCCCCACACCGTGTTGTGTGCATTTGCGTCGCAACCAACTATTAACCGTGTGCCTTTTTCACCACAGGTAATAACCAGAATTTCCAACTCCCTGGTGGGCGGAGGATCTGGTGAATCGTACGGAAGGTAGGCTGAGAATGAAAGCCCCACTTCCAGTACCTCGCGTACTGCTGTGAGATCTGGTGTGCACAAGTGCGGCAGTAAAACCGCCTGCACTCCGTGTTTCACCAGCACATCATTGCTGATGCTGCACTGCTATGGTGTAGATTCAACTGGCAAACCTTTAATTGCCGGAACTGGCCCACCTCCCGCCCAGCTGACGAGGATTCCATTTCACTGGTCCCCTTGTTCAGCTGCCTTTCCGGCCGGCTCTACCATTTCCTCCGGCTTGTCCTTCTGGAATCGTACGTAGGCAAGGTTCAGCCCGCAGTTGAGTTTCCCCCCTGCATGCCTGACCGCCTCCGCCTCCTCCTTCGGACACCATACGGTGAGAATAGTACCGCCGTTTTTCGCGTCACCATATCTACCTATGCGACTACCCTCCACTTAGAAGTGTCCGTCACACAGGCATTTTGACGACGTAATCTGGCTAGGATGGTTTCCTTGCTCTCCGGCGAACCGGGAACTCGGATGATCATCCTCCTCACATCCTTAAGGATGTGAAGGCGCTCTACTCTCAGATTGGCTCCATCCCATAGGTCAGTCATCTTTCCGAGAGCTTCGTACAGCCAGGCCTTGGATTTTTGGTTCACGCACCTGAGTGCAATGATCCCGTCCTCCAAGTCTACCTCGGTAATACCGATGTCGCCAGCGTTGTCAGGCAGAGAGTCCAGTGCCTTAAGCAAGGCCGCTTTAAAAACGGTTACCTGATTCGTGCCCAAACCCTCCTCCCTTCCATAGTCGGCCACACCCAAACGGAGGTCACTGCTTGCTATGCCTGCGTAGGTATTCTCCGCCCCAGGCTCCGCACGCACGACCCCCGAGACAGAAGGGTTGACTCCTCCCTGTTTTACAGGTTGAGGTTGTCCACCCTTCCTCTCCCTGGCCTTGTCCTCACCTTCGACAGTAGAACCCACAGCTGAGGTGTAGAGACTTTCACCTCTAAACCTCTTCGCGGGTCCCACCTCCTCCGGAGTGGACTCGGCAGATCCCCCAACAGAGGAAGTTGCCTTCTTCTGAATTTTGCGCTCCCTCTTCCTCTTCTGCTTCAGCTGCTTTCGCAGCCTCTTTTCCGAGTCGGATTCCTGCGCTAACGTAGAGCCAGAGCCGGCTGACCTCTTGACACATTGCTGCGTCGCATTGTTCACCGTCTCTGAGGAGGCCTCCAGGTTCAGCTTCACTAGCTCGCTCGCCGCCGCTTCTACGCTTTCCTGCGTAAGCAATAGATGGCCTCCCCCAGAATCTATGAGGCCGACCTCCGAGAGGGTGGATTTCCCTGGCTTGCAGGTTTACCACCTGGGGTACAAATTCCTTTTGTTTTTTTCCATTGCTTTTATCCTCCTCCTTTATCCGGGCTTGGGACCGGCATGCCGTAGCAAGGCGGAGTTAACCAAACGATCATTATTCAGGGCTAGATTTACATGATCTTGGAGAAAGTTAATAGGTGGTTGATTTGGAGCAAATACTGCCTACTAATACTTTGGAGCAGATACTGCTATCACAACTTGTAAACTCAGACTGCTTCACAGAACTAACCTCTCAACCGTTCAAAATTGAATCTGGAATTCCGCGAGGCTCCATTTTAGGCCCCAAGCTTTTCAATATATTTATACACGACTTCCCCAACATAATTCCCTTCTTAACACAACTTGCATTTGATACGCTGATGATACACTTGTTTGGAATACAAGTCTCACCTATTATTAGAAGAACTCCAAACACACGTCAACAAAATAATAGATAACCTACATAAATGGAACTTAGAAATTAATCAGGGACAAGTTTAATAACCTGCTTCAGGAATCTCTCAGGTAAAGGACATAGAAACGTGCAACGGTAATCAAAACTCTGGAAAATAATCATTAATGGTCGCACAATTATTTTAAGAAGTACCTGGGAGTCCGGATGCATCATAGAATCATGTGGAACCCTCACTTAAGACTCAAACTGATAAACGCCCGTGTATTAGTAACTAGCCTAAAGCCGTTAATGAAATCTAGGACGCAGCAACAGAAACTAAAAACTTGCGCTATAAGACAACAGTACGACCAGTACTAACCTAAGCCTTCCCAATATCCACAAAGGTGGCAAATAAGTTGCAGTTTTTGGAAAGGGAAATACTTAGGCACTGCACCTTCCTCTATATTGCAGCGGAAAATGGGCGAAAATTACACCAATCCTGATATACATGTTCCAGCTAATGCAAAATAGACTTCGCAATCATGCCCCGAATGAATTGGTAAGAAAAATAGCTAGTGAAGGAATTATGAAAGCAGCAGAGTTACCAAGCAAATACACGCCAAACGAAATATAAATGAATAAATAGTAAACTTGAAACACCAAAAAACATCAGCCTACGGGCGAAGTAGAAATTAATTATACTAGTTGCCCTCCATTGCCTCCACCCCTTCGCCCTTATTCTCCGCTCCTCCGGGAAACACCATCTATAAAAGTACAGATAATTACAAAGGGCAAATAAAATACAAATCAACTAATATTCAGTACTTTTATTATATATTATCACTTCTTTTTTAATAGCAAAAGATAATAAATCTCGCTTCATGACAGGTTTTACATAAACTTAACAGGAAATAAAAAATAACAATTCATAAATGGTTTTATATAAACAAAAATGTTTAATTTTGTGTAATTTTAGCAATTTCGTTTTTTACTAACGTGAGTACCTTAATTTGCAATTCGCTTCTTTGAGCAAATGTCATTCCACTATTTTCCACTTCTTTGGCAAGCGCTAGGAAGTAAAGCTGCATTGGTGATGATGTGGAAACACCTTCAAAGGTCCTGGTTGCCGTTTTTAATAATTTGTTCATTTCCTGGTGTGTATTCTGCAGCAGCACCTCTGAATGCAAGGATCTTCGTTTGCGTCCAATTAGAACGTTGGAATTACTTTGTGGCGTGTCCAAGGAATCATCGGAATTAATTTCTCCAGTAATTGAGGAAGTTGTACTTTTCTGGTCCGAATCGTTTGAACATTACTGCTCGTGGGATGAATAGCCTTGGTCGCAATTAAAATTTTCATTAAAGAGTAGTGAGCCATCTGCACTGATATCCAAATCAGGTGAAAAATGTTCAAATAATTCACGTGCAGATAGATCATTATCCTTAATAAAGTTACTTGCTGTTCTAAAAATAAAGATAAATTAAAATCAGTGTTGAAAATTAACTTCAGCTCCATCTGGACGCTGAAATAATTTAACGTTTTTTAAATCTAATATATTATTATTGTTCAGTGCAATCCCCTATTTTTCACTTTTTATATTCTAGTACAATTTTGCTGAATTTTCCTTCTTCTTGCTAAGGATTTTAACGGAATAGGTTTTGTTTTGTAAGAATTATTAATAAATTTGAATTATATTAATCGAAATTACTTAATATTTTATTGAATCATATCTCCCGCTGAGACCATTTTCGACAATCAGCTTATATAAGGTTATAATTTGTTTTTTTTTTCTTCTTTTCTTTCTTCACCAGAAGGGAATCCGGCGTAATCTGAACAGATCACCTATTGGTGCGAGCTTTTCAGCTATACTCAACCAAGAGTTCATGTTTGTTATATATGTGGATTCAACTCTCTCCAATGTTATTTGAACCCTTAAAAAGGGAACACGTCAATCAGTCAAGTAAAGTCGTCCGTCAGTTTAAGCTAAGACTAAAACTTAGATTAATGACAATACAATGATATAAGATAAATAAATGCTTACCCTCAAAAATTCAGTAGTTAAAATTTAGGGAAGACAAAAGTTTAACATAGAGTGGTCAGAGCTAGAAGGGGTAGGACAAGGGTAAAGGGGAGAGGGAAGGACCGAACAACGTTAGGAACATGTTAGGAAAAGAACAAAAACGTTTATGAAGGTTAATTAAGGAATAGGGGGAAGTAGTGGTACTATAGAGAGATCCTTGCTTTTGACAAAAAATTTGCCAAGTCCATTATAGTATCAATGTTGAAAGGGGTTAATAGCCCCAGCAGACTGGTTGCCCCAGCTATTTTAGGATGCTTGGTCCTAATGGCTTGATATTTCTGACACTTTAGGATGATGTGATTTATGTCACTTGTCACATTGAAAGTATGACACATTCCATTTTGTTTTAGTTTCCACACGGCCAGGCGTGCATCATCATAGGCATGTCCTGTTAGAATTCTATTTATCATTCTAATTAACTTGGGTGATAAGTTTAAATCTTGAAACCAAGGTTTTCCCGGGCGTGAGGGAAAGATCACCAGTTACTCTAGCCTCATTCGCCAGTATATATCAGCTTTTTCATTTTCGGTGATACCCCTATGCGACGGAATCCACATGCGTTACGCGTTACTGTCTCGAAGAAGGTTGCAGATTCAATAATGCTGGCTACGACATGATTCTTTTTCTTTGATTTTATGACTTTGCATCCGTTTAGGCTATCCGTAAGGACTATGACATTCTTTGTATCGATTGATTTCGAATATTTCAGGGCTAAGTCAATGGCTAGAAGTTCTGCAGTTAAGGTTGAAAGGCGCCAAAAGGATTTAAATGTTTTATATATGCCTGTATTTGATACAGAGAAAGCAATCCCAGTTTCATTGTTATTTATTGAAGCATCCGTAGCTATAATTGTAGCTTCACTAGGGAATTTACTGCGTCTTTCAGCCATGATTCTATGGATTGAGTCTCTAGGGGTTTCATTTTTATTTCCTAGGTTATTTAGGAAGGAGGTATCCACAGTTAAATTTGTGGTTTCAACCATTTGCGGCACCTCCAGTAGAAGCATATCAAACAAATCAGAGTACTTGTGCATGACCTTTTCAAAGGCAGTTTTAGGATTTAGAAGATCGAACAGGTTTTTGAAGCCAGGATCTATTTTTATGATTCTAACCAAGTCCTTCACCGTTATAAACTCAGCTCTGAGTTTGGATGGCAACTCATTAGCGAGTGCCCGAAGAACATCATTAGGTGTTGAATGTGTAAGTCCAAGACATTTTCTTAGAAATTTGTTTTCAACTGTGTCTTTTTTTTTCAAGGGTTGTGGACTCATCATAAGACAAGGATCTGGCGTACTCTAATTTCGATCTAATAAAAGCCTTATAGAGAAGAATCATACTTCCTGGAGCCGCTCCATATTTCTTTTTACTCAGTATTGAGATTATTCTCTAATTTTTATTGAGAGATTCTATTGCCTCATTTAATTGAAGTTTACTACGTTGATTTTTGGTGAAGACCCAACCCACAAATCTTAAACTTCTCGCATTAGTCATAAGGTTATTATTTAGGTATAGATTAATGTTATTGGATGTGTCAAAGAACATGGCCTGTGATTTAACATTGTTTATGATCAACTTCTTTTCACAGGCTATTTTTTGAAAGTCATTCAAGGCCATTTGGAGCTTATTTTCAACCACAGATGCACAGTCGCCACCAGCAATCATCAAGAAATCATCAGCAAATTGGTATACTTCAACATCTCTTCCCAGTGGTGAAGAGTAGCCCCAGATCTACTCTATCGTATGCACTGTCTAGGGCTAAGGTTAGCATTCCCACCACTTTACATTCCTTTCTTTTATTGTGAATTACTTGATTGATCATGCTTAAACACATCTGTGCCGATCTCCCAGCCCTGTAGGCAAAGCTAAGTTTGGGAAGGCTGCCATTCAACTTTTGGCTGCCTCTGCTATGTTGGCTGCCTCTGCTATGTTGGCTGCAGTCTTCTTGTAAGGGCTTATTCTATATTAAACACAACTCCTTTTTTTAATACTGAACTGACTAATTTATTTGTATATTCTTACATCCTTTATACCATGCATATAAAATGTACAATGTGAATCATATACCAACTAAGGAAAAACATCAATCAAAAATATCAGATATATCAAGTACATTACATGTTACATGTGAATCATATAAATTTTGTTTCCTATACCGTGAAGTTGCCACAGTACTCCCCCTGCAGTGTTAATGATATCGTTTTGGTATCCTCACATGTCTTCCTGATCTAGTTGTTGCTGTGTCCGTTGGTGGTACTACTTCTTCCATTGTTTTGGTTTTATCCTCTTCTAGTTCTTCCTGGTTGTTCAACAGGATAGCTGGTTTGAGTCTGTCAAGGGAGATTACTTTCTGCTGTCCGTTCACAAGTAGAGTGAAATGCTTTGATGACTTCGAAACTACTTGATAAGGTCCTTCAAAGGGCTGTTGTAGTGGACGTTTGACTGCATCCGTTCGCACAAAAACATGAGTGCATGTTGGAAAACCTTTATGTACAAAGATTTTCTGCATCCCGTGCCGCATTGGGTGTGTTGCTTGGATGTCCCTCATGTAGTTCTGGAGGTGTTGAACGAATGTGTCTGATTGCTCTGTAGTATTTTCGGCTGTGAAGAATTCCCCTGGAAGTCTGAGCTTCGTTCCGTAGACCAATTCTGCGGGTGATGCCTTCATGTCCTCGTGCAGCGCTGCTCTTAAACCCAGCAGCACTATGGGAAGTTGCTCGGTCCACAGATGGGATGTATGACACTTGATTGCGGTTTTTAATGTTCTGTGAAAACGTTCGATCATTCCGTTCGCCTGAGGGTGGTACGGCGATGATCTGTTTCTTTTGATTCCTAAAATTTTGGCTAATTCTTTAAACAGCGTCGATTCAAATTGGCGTCCTTGGTCCGTTATGATTTCTTTAGGGGTTCCAAATTTAGCAATCCAACCGGATAAGAATGCTTTCGCTGCGGTTTCTGCTGTGATGTCCGGCATGGGGATTACTTCGGGCCATCGCGTGAATCGGTCGATGCATGTAAGTGCGTAGTTATTACCATCGCAATAGGGTAAAGGTCCTATGATGTCTATATGTATTTGCTGGAATCGTCCCTCAAGTGGTGGAAAATCTGCTGTTGGAGTTTTTGTGTGTTTATGCACCTTGCTTTTTTGGCAATCAATGCAAGACTGTGACCAAACGCGGCAATCTTTCTTCACGTTGGGCCAGATGAACCTCTCTGTAATCAACTGCGTTGTTTTCTTGACGCCTGGATGAGATAAGTTGTGTATTGCATCAAACACTTGTCGACGATGTTTCTCCGGTATGTAGGGTCGCACTTTTCCAGTTGATGCGTCGCAGTATAGCAACCGGTTAGAGTTCGTCAGTTGATATTTCCTCAGCTGTAGCGATGTTGTTGATGTAAGAAGATTTTGGAGTTCCTCATCCCCGTCTTGTTGCTCTGCTACATCTTCGTAGTCGATAGGTGATGGCGGAAATATCGCTTCGATTCTTGACAGCGAATCTGCAATTATATTATCCTTCCCAGAAATGTGGCGGATATTGGTAGTGAACTGTCCAATGTAGTTCAAATACCTGAGTTGTCTAGGTGATGACTTTTCTGGTTTTTGCTGGAACGCAAACACTAGTGGCTTGTGGTCTGTATACAATGTAAATTGTCTGCCCTCCAACAGGTAACGGAAGTGCTTTACTGCGGTGTAGGCGCTCAAAAGTTCCCTATCATAAGCGCTGTACTTCGTTTGAGCTGTTGATAACTTCTGGGAGAAGAATCCTAGTGATTACCATCCTTCTGAAGTATTCTGTTGAACCACTGCACCTACAGCTATCTCCGATGCGTCTACCATTAGAGCCACTGGCGCGTCTACTTTTGGATGAGCGAGAAGAGCTGAGTTTGCTAGTGCTTGTTTGCATTTGTCAAAGGCTTCCACACGTTCTGACGTCCACTGGATAGGGGTCCTGTCGTTTTTTTTGTTTTCCGTATAGCAACCATTTAGTGGAGCTTGGAGCTCCGCGGCTTTAGGTATAAATCGCCTATAGTAATTTACCATGCCTAGAAACCTTCGCAGCTCTCGAACCGTTTCTGGCTTTTTATACTCGTTGATAACTTTTACCTTGGTGGGAAGTGGTTTCGTTCCCATTTCGGAGATGTGGTAACCCAGGAAATTTACTGTTGTTGCTTCGAATACACATTTCGCTGGGTTGATGGAAATGCCATACTGCCGAAAGCGCTCGAAAAGCTGCCTGAGATGATCTCGGTGTTCTTCTACTGTTGTTGAGGCGACCAGAAAGTCGTCAATGTAAGGCCAGCAGAAGTCAAGTCCCCTGGTTACTTCATGGACGAACCGTTGGAACGTTTGTGCGGCGTTGCACAAACCGAAAGTCATAGCTGGGAACTCGTAAAGTCCAAACGGTGTTGTGATGGCTGTTTTGGGGATGTCATCAGGATTTACCGGGATTTGGTGATAGGCGCGCGTCAGATCCACGGTGCTGAAAACTTTCTTTCCACTAAGTTGGTGTGTAAAATCCTGTATATGTGGGATTGGGTAGCGGTCTGGTAACGTTACTGCGTTCAATCTCCTGTAGTCGCCGCACGGGCGCCAGTCACCCGTACTTTTTCTCACCATGTGTAGTGGGCTGGACCAGTTGCTTTTTGACGGGCGACATATGCCCTGATCCAGCATGTGTTGAAACTCTTGCCTCGCAATCCTTAGCTGTTCAGGTGGGAGCCGTCTGGGTTTTGAATGTACTGGTGGACCTCTTGTTTGGATGTAGTGTAATACCTGATGTTTGACCTTCGTGATTGGGTTAGGTATTGTAATGTCCATAAATTCCTTCAATAGGTAATGGGATGTTCCGTTGATGGTGCTTAGTTGCATGCTGTGATGGGCCACGGTTGAACCGCTGATGTACAATTTCGTGGTTCCATCAATTGGTCTTTTGTTCTTCATGTCGATTAGTAAGTAAAAATGGGACAAAAAATCTGAACCTAATATGGGTTCTGTTACTTGGGCCACAATAAAAGGCCAGCTGAAAGTCCTGCGTAAACCCAAATTGAGTTTGATAAGGCGTTGACCGTATGTCGCAATCTCTGTTCCATTTGCTGCATATAGTAGTCTTGTCGTGGGTTGTTTTCTCTCTTCTGGTGTTGGGGGAACCACTGAAACCTCAGCTCCGGTGTCGACTAGAAACCGCTTTCTTGTGGATTTTTCGTTGATATATAGGCGACTGATGGATTTGGTGGGCTGACTAGTCGCCTTTAGCTGCCCATGACTTAGTTTTTTTCTTGATAGTTGCACGGTTGTTGGCAACGTTTAGCTTTTATGCCAAACTTACGGTGATACCAACACGCTGGCGGTGTCTCGGCTGAAGTGTAGTTCCTTCGTCTCCCTCTGCTGTTACTACGATGCCGACTGTTACTACGTGATGATCTTTGTGTCTGGTTGAACCTCAGTTCCGCTATTTGGTCTCTCAGGCAAGCTATTTGTTCCCGTAACTCCGTGAGGGGACATGTCGCTGCTGCTGTTGAAGTGGCTGCAATTTCGGGCATCGTCGTTATTTCCTCAATTTTATCGGCCATCTCAGCCAACTTGCTGACATCTTGACTTATGTTGGTGGCCAGGATTGCTTGTGTCTGCGGGGGAAGTCGTTGTAACCAGAGCGTACGTAACACCTCCTCTGAAACTCCATCAGAAGCTAACTCCCTCATTTGGTTGAGGAGCTGCGTAGGTTTCCGTCCATCCAAGGTGATGTCTCTCAAAAGTTTCTGCAGCCTTTTTTGCTCGGAGTCTTGAAACGCCAAGAGAATGTGTTTCTTCAGCTCTTCGTACTTGTTTACTTTGGACGGGTTGCGGATAATTTGTCGAACTTCTGTGAGGATGTCTGCATCTAAATTTCCTACCAGCGTATAGTATTGTGTACTATCCTGCGTGATGCCGTTGGTATGGAATTGAGCCTCTAACTGCCAAAACCATAAGTCGGGGCTCCTTTTCCAGAATGGTGGCACTCGTACCGCCACCTTTCCGATGATGCCTGTTCCTTGGGTAGCTGGTGTCTGGTCTGATTCCAGAGTCGGGTTTGCTTCCATCGTCGGAGTGATTCCGTCTGCTTCCATCGCCGGGGTATTCCTTAGTTGGGTATTCCTTAGTTGGGTATTCCTTAGTTGGGTTGGTATTCCTTAGTCGGGTTGGTATTCCTTAGTCGGGGTCACCACTTTGGCTGCCTCTGCTATGTTGGCTGCCTCTGCTATGTTGGCTGCAGTCTTCTTGTAAGGGCTTATTCTATATTAAACACAACTCCTTTTTTTAATACTGAACTGACTAATTTATTTGTATATTCTTACATCCTTTATACCATGCATATAAAATGTACAATGTGAATCATATACCAACTAAGGAAAAACATCAATCAAAAATATCAGATATATCAAGTACATTACATGTTACATGTGAATCATATAAATTTTGTTTCCTATACCGTGAAGTTGCCACAAACTCAACTAACTTGCTTATATCTTTTTTGATTAAAGTGTTTATGATTTTCATGAAGACACTTATCAAGGAAATAGGTCTGTAGCTGGACACCACGGAAGTATCCTTGCTTCAAAATTGGAGAAATTCTGATTTTGGTCCAATCTTCAGGGCATATACCTGAATTGAAAATGTTATTTAGTGACAGGATTAAGGCACATTTGCTCTTGTTAGATAAGCTTTTCAGCATTTCAAACGTGACTCTGTCACAACCAGGGGCTGTTTTTGCCTTTTTTGAGATGAGAATGTCATCTAAGTCATTTATGTTCCAGCAGGCAGAGATGGGGGATACCGGGTAAAGTTGAGGGATTAGAGATGGGGTTATAACCTTGTTGCATAGAAACTGTAGAAAATCAGTGTTTGAGACTTGATGTAAGGTAAAGCTATTTTTAGTGTATTTACTATTGAATCTGTTTATGGACTTCCAGAAATCCTTTACATCCGTTTTATGACTTAGTTCATTAATGAACTTTGCCCAGCATTTCCTTTTATTTTTATTTTTTTTCTCTCATGAACAGAGAATTTAGTTTGTTATGAGTTAATAGATCTGAATGATGTTTATATTTTATAAATTTCGCAAGAGCAGCCGATTTTTTCCGAAAGAGCATACTTAGGTTTTCATTCCACCAGTTTTTGGTATGAACTTTTGAGTGATGTTGACTTTATAGGTCGATTTATTTATAGACTCCTTGATGGCATCAATGATGTTCGATGATTCATCCTTTACTAACTCATCGGAAGTTAGAAGTTTACAGACCTTTGAGACAGATATTCTCCTAAGGTTTAACTTCGTGACAGAGTCAAGGGATATATTCGATAATATTGGCAAGTGTGGGGTGCCACCAAAAGAAATGTATTTGATTGTGCATTTTATCTCTCTATCGCTAAAGTTAGTAAAAAAGAGATCAATGACAGATTTTGAGGGATCTCTGGATTTAGAAATGCAAGTGGGAGTGCCATTTATATGGTTTTCAAAACCGAGACTTGTCATAATGTCAAAGAGGATTTTTCCTCTAGCATTTGTCATACTATCACCCCAGGATTGACTTCTGGCATTAAAATCGCCAGCTATGATAGATCTATGGAAATTAGAGCCCATTTTCCCCAGTTTTAGGATCGAGTTTTTGAATTGTAAGTTGCTGGTATTGGATTTCGCATAGATTGAGAAGATTGTGAGATTATCCTTAAGGTTGGTGGTAGTTATACTACAAGCGTCGATTGAGTCATTTATTTTATTCTCTCTATAACCGATTCGTCTTTGTGTTGCTATGGCTGTGCCTCCATAGCCGTCAGGTCTATCATGTCGAATGATATTGTAGTTTGTAAGCCTAATATGTTCCGATGGCAAGAGCCATGTTTCAGCTACAATCACTATGTCTATCTCGTTTTGATTCAGAAAGAGTTCCAATTCATCTAAATTTTCCTTTAGACTTTGGATATTAATCTGAAGAAGTTTTAACATGTTTTTTCAACTTCAATGGTACCTACTATGTTTTTTGCCATCTATCAACTGAATCAACAACTTGAGTTTGTCCTCGGTGTTATAGGATTTTGTCTCTTCTTCAGAGCCCATACTTATCCTTTTCAGTAGATTATCATAATCTCTTTTAAATTTTTCAATTAATCTGTTCAAATCTTTTTTTTTGATCAGGGGATGTTCCCTTCTCGTCAGTTTGTGATTTATGTGGATTTGGGGATTGTTTATGTTGGACCAGCTTTTCCTGTACTCTAGACAGAGGGGGCTGAGATAGCTTTTTTTTATTAAAAGGGTTTGAGTGTAGCACTATATCACTCCATGTTTGTTTAGAATTATATATTCCCTTCCCACCGCTCTGTGTAGTCTTCTCTGGACTTCTTGGTAATCTGTTTTTCAGTTTATATATTTTCCATGCCTCACTTCTTGGTAGATTGCCTCTCCTCATTATCTGCACCAATTCCTTCTCTTTCCTCCATATTGGGCATATATACTCATAGGCCCCATGATTGCCCTCACAGTTAGCGCATCTTTTCGTTCTTTTACACTCTTTACCCTCCTTACCGTCTCTGTGGCTACAGTTGCCACATATCTTAGATCTTGACTTACAGGCATTGCCTTTGTGTCCGAATCTTTGACATTTATAACATCTTTGAGGTGTAGGAACAAAATTTGAGATGTCAAAGGAGGTGTAGAGCAGTTTTAGCTTTTCTGGGGTTTTTTTCCCTCGATATAAATTTTTATTTTATTTGTCTGTATCCAAATAATTTTATCTTCAGTTCTCTTTTTCCATTTGATTTTAAAGACTTTTTTAAGGATCCATTGTGGATTTTCCTCTCTTAACCTTTCTAGGATTTCCTTTTCATCTAGATTCACATCTAAACCATGTAAGATAACTGGCGTGGCAGTATAACTGAGGGGTATATAGGGTCTTTTATCCGAAGAAAGCGGGCAATTTTTTACAAAGCTATTCGCGTCATTTGCTGAATTAAAACTGATGGCACATTTGTTGTGCGCCACTTTTTTTATTTGTTCAATTCCATAGGACGGCGATTTTATTCCTCTGCCAATTGACAGGGGGTTGAGCTCTTTATTTTCAACATCATTAGAGTGTGCGTATACAACAAATACTAGGAAGGGCCCTTCACCTCTTTCCTCGTAGGTTGTTATTTCCTCATCCTGATCAACTTTTTCCGGGTTAGAGTTGATTATCTTTATTGGAGAAACTCAGGGGTGTTCCACAAATCGAGTGAAATGCAATCGAAATCGGAATTCAATTTCACTCGAATTCAAAATTGATGTTCTGAGAATTCCGAGTGAATTTCGTTTGTTCGGAATCACTTTCGAAAATATATAATTTGGTTGACACTTAAAATTTTTATTTATTTTGAGCATAGTTTGTGTCTGAGTTAAAAAAACTTAAAAAATGTTGTGTCCCAAGCAATGGATTTTGTGTTAATAGCTGCAGTAATTGAAGAAAAAGAGCTTCAAAGGAAGGAAAACATTAAAAAAGATAATCTTCTTGATTCCTTTTGAATTATTTATATATGCGCAATATAAGCTGTATAAATAGTACACATTTGTGTTGCACTTCATAATATCTGCAGGCATCTTAAACTAGACTATGAAGTATAACATCCACCACAAATGCAGATATAGAAGTTATCGACCCAGAAAATGTTGAAGGACAGAGAAGTGATACTGTTAGGGTCAGAGATGAAATAGCTAATAGTTTAGAAGCTAAATATGTTATAAGAAAAGTTAAATATAAATTTAAAAAATAATTCTTTATTCAGTCTTTTAAAAAATAAAAAAATCATTATATCAAAAGAAACTATTAAATAAAAAACATAAAAAACCCTCGGCATTAACTTTTTGGGCTAACTCTTTCCAAAAGTCCTCAACAATTAATTTGTCTTTTTTTGTATATCTTCTTGCTATTGCGGGATTATTTCTCGCAAATTCACACATTTTAAAATAAATCACAGCGCTTCTCCTGTTATTCCACTTTTAAATCACCAACAACAACTGAAACGGTTTCATTTCGAGTGAATTTCGATTTAATCGAAATGTGGAACACCTAATTTCGATTTGTAATTTCTATTTCACATATATGAAATTAATCGAAATGTAGAACACCTAATTTCGATTTCGAGTATCAATTTTACAAAAATCGAAATGTGGAACACCGCTGAATGATTTAGAAATGATTTCAGTGTTGGAGGTTTCAACATTGGTATCCAGATTATTTGTTGTGCTTGGAGATTTAGTAACTGTTGAAGTAATACTCATTTCTACTAAATTGTTATTGGGGGGAATTTGAGTTTTATTATTTTTTTTCCCGTAGGTCTTTCAGCACCTTCCTTAATGGAGGTGTTGATTATACCTCTATCTAGAGTTTTGCTGGAGCTGTTCAGTCCACAGTAATTAAACATTTCTAAAATACAACCCTATATATAAAAAAAATGGAAAGAAATATACATTTAACACATAAAATATAAAAAATTACAATATATTAAAAATTTTATACAAAATTGTACATAAATGAATTTTAAACTTATAAATACTTAAATCTATACATAACTGAATTATAATAAATACATTTATAATAAATATTACAAATTTTCTTAAAACTAACAAAAGCAGCTAAGAAGCTGAAAATAAATAATGGTTAATACTGTACAAAATAAATTTTATGATACCTTATATTCACCTGCTTCCAGGAATGACACCTAAAACGAAAACAGAATTAGTATAATGTATACAAATATAAACAACGATACTATACTTACCTGTTTTCCAGTAGGACTTCAAATCTGAAATTAACAAAAACATGAATTAATGAATTAAATACATAACAAATAGTTTTATGTTCAAAACCCCAACAAGTATGCTACAAAGTAAACAACATAAGAATTTACAAGAAAACAACAACAACAACATGTCAAATTAAAAGTTGCAAAAAATCATGAAATAATATAATTTGACTACATATCATGCAACAAAATGTTAAAGTACATTCTAATTAACATATATCATGCTTCGAAATAAATACAAATGGACAATTAATGCTATAATTATTACATGCAAAACGTAAACAACATAACCTACCTTAATGAAAATTTTATCCAGCGCCCTCAGAAAACCACCAAACAACACATTATTCACATGTGAAACCATTACACAAACACTAAAACTTCCCTTGAATACACACACGTACCTGAACTACGCGAGCCAGGTATGAATACGCGAAATAAACCGCGACGTCGCGAACAACTTATGACAGCGCGGAAACGTCAAACTTTATGCACTGACACACTATGATACATCAAATTGATGTATAGTCCAGTCAAATAAGGCAAAAAAAGGGGTCAACCTCGGAATTTGAGGTAATAAGCTGAAAATTGGCATGAAGCTTTGTTTTGGCATTTTACATGATGTGTCAAAAGTCACATATAATCTCGTGTCCGCGTCTTGAGATATTAGAGGTCAAAGGTCACAAAAATCAGTTTTTCGCAAATATCTCGCTTTCTATGTTTGTTATGTTCCGTAGCGTAAGGCTCTTGTTGGGACCCGCCGTGTGTCAATTCAATGTCCGAGGATACACCCATTAACCCTGAGTTGAACGATGATAACGCCGACCACCTTTCATTATTCTCTTCTGAGATGATTACAGATGAAGATGGCAATATGAAAGAAGTGGAAATAGAAGAGTTAGAGAGATAATCAATAAAATTATTTCATAACCTGTAACCTATGGATTAGGCCTACTGGGGATACCATGCAAAAAGGCTGCTTGAGTTCTACTTCCAAGGTGGTGAGGAAAAGAATGCAGTGAGATGCTCGAGTTTTCTCAGCCCCATATCTCGAAAACTATTGACTCTACGTAAATTCTGTACAAGACAGTTTTATGCAGATTTGTCTAATGAACAAAGTTTACTTAACCAAAATTTGCGTAAAGCCGATAATTTACGAGATATTTGCGAAAACTGATTTTTGTGACCTTTGACCTCTAATATCTCAAGACGCGGACACGAGATTATATGTGACTTTTGACACATCATGTAAAATGCCAAAACAAAGCTTCATGCCAATTTTCAGCTTATTACCTCAAATTCCGAGGTGAAACCCTAATTTGACTGGACTATAAAATTTTATGCGCGTTCGATTGGTGGTGCCAGAATGGCAAATTTATGTAAAGGGTGTTTTTTTAGAGTTACACAACTTTGAGTTGGCAACACTGCTTTATTTGACAACCTATTTAACAGCAGATAGTTGCTTTTTGTTTAGTTTGGTTTGACATTTCATTATGAATCGACTTACACCAGAGCAACGCTTGCAAATTGTTGAAATTTTTTATCAAAATAATGGTTCTGTTCGTCAAACTTATCGTGCACTTCGTCCACTTTATGGCGTACATAATCGTCCTTCAGAGCGGCTAATTCGATTAACAATGGATCGTTTTCGGACTACGTTTACTCTAAATGATAAGGTGCATCCTGTGAGACGCCAAACAGTGCGCACTGAAGAAGCTGTAAACGCTGTACAGGAAAGCATTGAAGAAGATCCAAATCAATCAATTCGTCGCCGTTCTCAGCAACTGGGGTTGTGTCCTTCCACTTTATGGAAGATTTTGCGAAAGGACCTTGGCTTAAAAGCTTTCAAGATTCAACTTGTGCAGGAATTAAGGCCAAACGACCATCGTACGCGCCGCCAATTCGGCGAATGGGCTGAAGCCCAAATTGATATTGATATTGAATTTCCATTCAAAATTTTGTTCTCCGATGAAGCCCATTTTTGGTTGAATGGGTACGTAAATAAGCAGAATTGTCGCATTTGGAGCGAAGACAATCCACAAGCTTTTGTCGAAACACCATTACATCCACAGAAAGTTACTGTTTGGTGCGCTTTATGGGCTGGCGGAGTCATTGGTCCATATGTCTTCAAAAACGATGATGGTCAGAATGTTACTGTCAATGGTGAACGGTATAGGGACATGATTAGAAATTTTTTCGTACCTCAATTAGCTGGCATTAATCTTGCTGACATGTGGTTCCAACAGGACGGAGCCACATGCCACACAGCGCGCGCTACAATTGCTTTACTCAAAGAAACTTTTGATGAAAAAATAATTTCACGTTATGGTCCAATTAATTGGCCACCAAGATCGTGTGATTTAACCCCATTGGATTATTTTCTTTGGGGTTATGTAAAGTCACTTGTCTACGTCGATAAACCAGAGACAATTGAACACCTGGAAATCAACATTCGAAGAGTTATTGGCGAAATACGGCCGCAAATGCTGCGAAAAGTTTGTGAAAATTGGTGTTCCAGATTGCGACTTGTACGCGCCAGCCGTGGCGGCCACATGGCCGAAGTCATGTTTAAACTTTAATGTCATGAATTTACTAATAAAAAGATATTTAAATAAATATGTTTTTACATAAGAGTACATAAGAGGGAAAGAGAAGTGCAAGGAGCAGGAAGTGAAAGGGATGAAAATAGTTATAAAATGGAGGAAATAAATTGTTGGTCGCCATTTTTTTGTGAAAAATTAAAATGCGAAAAACATAAATATTACTTACAATTTGATATAAATTTACATCTGAAAAATCATGCATGAATTTTTACAGCATAATTATGCTATTAAGGGACGCATATCATCTAAATTAATAATAATTGAAAAATATTCACATGTCGATAGTGCAGTTCGGCTAGTCCCGTTTTGTCGAGACTCATAGGCTCGCTCTCTCGTCTTTTATCTTTTCACAAGGAACTTTCCACGGAGATCATGGTATGCTTTGAGCTAGTGTGATCTCAGGTGTTAGTTCAGCCAAAAATTACTTTGGGTAAGTACACATACATACAACAAACAGTAGAGAACCATAATATGCCTAAAGGTTAAATTTGGTTCTGTATGCGTTTGATTCGAATTCATTTAAACAAAATTACAACAAACAGTAGAGAACCAAAAAAATATGCCAGAAGGTTAAATTTGGTTCTATATACGTTTGCTTCAATTTAATAATAAAAAAAAACATAAAAAAGAATCAAACAGTAGAGAGCCACAATATGCATGAAGGTTAAATGTGGTTCTATATACGTTTGCAACATTTACACTGCAATAAAAAATTCAACGTGGGAATCCGCAACTAACACCAGGACATCACACGACGGCTCCTTTTTTATTATTATTTTTTTAAATAAATTTTATAATTTTTCTGAATAAAAACAAAACAAGTTTGAAGTATTAACCGAGTGTTATTATTTTACTTTGCTACCCAATTCCTCAAATTTATATTTCAGAGGTACATCAATTTGGGCCTGGGTATTAATCGTACAGCTAATATCCATGTCACGTATGCGATCAACCATTGACATTAATTGTACAGCTGATATCCTATATCACGTATGCAATTGAACATTGGTATGAAATCGTACAGCTGATATCATATATTCACGTATGCGATTAAACAGGAGCTCCTAGTCAGTGCGAGGGGCAGCAATTGTGATTGGGGGTTTCCCCCCCCCCCCCCAAGATCACCCAATTTCTTATTTTCCATCACAAAGGAATATAGGGGGAAGGGGAAAGAGATGAAGTCGCGGAGAAGATGCTCAGGAGGGAGGGAATATGAGAAATAAAATGTGCCAAAAATCAAAGCCAGACACGCAAGTTGAACGTTTTTGTAATACACAGTAGGAGGAGAGAAAGTCAAGTGAGGGCACCCAGTAGCAATGTGAGTATATACGACAATTAAAAAGGAAGTTAGACCACTATAACACCATGAAATAAAACCAAGAGTTAATGACAACGAAGAAAACTAACACACGACAGCATCAAGATAAAATTGAAAAACTTATCTTGGGATCGATAATGGGGGGCTGAATTTTTGAGGGCAACTGCCTTGATGTTAAGTAAATTATTCTTGCTTAATTATTTTGTGATTCAAATTTACATTTAAAGGATAACGCCATAAAAAAATTTCTAGACTTTAAAAATTTAGAAAATCAAAAACAATAAAAAAAACGTAACAAGATAAACATAATTATTTAAAAAAGCAAAACTTTTTGTAAAACTCAAAGAGAAACTACAAAAAACAAAAAATATATTTATATTTTAGCACAAGAATCTGTAAGATTCCAATATGTTGGCCACGTGCATTGCAGGATTTTTCTATATTAAAGATGAATGTCCTCAATGAATAATTTATCAATACACGATAAATCAACACACAATTTTAACTAATGATTCCTTACAGATTCCTGTATCTATGAATGAAGGCAGTATTATTTAGAAAAGGAAAAATTATCTAAATTTATAATATCAAAAAAAAAGAAAAAAAAGATTACGGTAAAATGGCGTCTTAAAAAATTTTATAAAGGGAACAAATTTTAAGGCTGAATTGATTTCTTTGTATGCATTTAATTTATAACATATTTTTTCTGATTTAAAACAAAACTAAGATGAATTTTATTTAAAGCACGTGTACTTGCTTAAATTATTGAAAAAAATTTGCAAAATGGCGTACACTTTTTAGTAATTTTACATATAACAAAAAATAAAAAAATAAAAAACTAAGCTTGGGGCTTTTTAATTAAAAGTACAATAATAAAAACAAAAATACATTACAGTACGTCCTGTTGATGTATAAGGATATGACTAGAAATTTTTATTTGTTTAAAAAAAAAAACTTTTTCACATAGATTTCGCCATCTTTGTACACTAAAAACACAATTAATATCCACTAAAAACTGGAGTCGAACTGTTCTCGTCCAAGTCTGGAGAGAGAGTGGTTATAATTTGTTTACTTTTTATTAGCGCACGGAACATCAAGTAAAAATGCCATACTGTCATAATATTTCTAGTGTCTTGTTGGTGATTCTGCAGCAGAGCCCGTCGAAGTGGATTTGGTTTTTCTGGTGCGGTTGAATCTATCCCGCAGCGTTTTCCACCTCTTACGTACTTCTTCCTCTGTAATTTAAAACAAAAATAATGTTCTGCATAAATACATAAAACTGGCGTTATTACATACCACTTTTTTTCAATTCCTTGGCTATATTAATCCAGGAATTCGTTTTCAGGTCCTCCCTCCTGTACCCCGATTTTGTTTTATCGTACAATATGGGATGCCCCCGAAATAGTTCAATTAATTTTTCTTCCATTATACACCAATTAATTAGGTTCCAAGCGCGGTTAAATTAATTTATCTTTCTTGTTTCCTTCCCGCCACTTGTTCTTGGGCTTCGATATGTAGTTACAAGTTGCAACGATATAGAGCAATTAATGCTAAAAAGAAATATTAAGTTATATTCATACTAAAAAGGAGTATTTTGCACTATTTTTACCTTTTGGGGTTAGGTTCCTAGCGCGGTTCAATAAATTTATCTTTCGTGTTTCCTTTCCGCCACTTGTTCTTGGGCTTCGATATGTAGTTACAAGTTACAACGATATAGAGCAATTAATGCTAAAAAGAAATATTAACTTATATTAAGGCTAAAAAGGAATATTTTGCACTATTTTTACCTTTTCGGGTTTTTCTTTCTTTTTTCCTTCCCGCCACTTGACCACACGCGTGGTAAGCGTCTTAAATAAAAAACTGAAATGTCAAAAAAAAGCCGCCTTGAAGGGCAGCAAAATTAGGATTAGGAATGAAAAAGCAGCGGCAGCGTTCAGTGCTGCTTCCCCGCTTTGACCAATAGAAACAGTTTGCTGCTGATATTTTTGTTGCGCTGCTTTGGATCTGATACAGCCTTATGGCTCAGCTGGAGCATTACTAATCGAAAGGTTCCTCTTTTCCCATTACGACGATGTACTGCTTGTGTCAATTGGAGTAGTTTGTTTTTGAGTGTGAGGCGCTGAAAGTCGAAAAAAGTGAATTTTTTAAGCATTTTGGAAAATCACATATGTTTATTTGTTGTAATAAGTTACACCAAAAATTTATTTGCATATATCAATCATTGAGGGTGAAAGATAATGTTACGAAAATATAAAGCCTAACTTTAGCCAAATCGGATGAAAAGTACAGGAGATATAACTAAACTAGTTGGGATGTGGGTTTGACCCCTTCGGTCCACTGTTGTAGATTCCTTCCTTGTTTCTACAACAGGGACAAGGAGTGCTAGATCCCTCGTCGTAGTTCACTTGTACCTCTTTATTAGATCATCTTTCTTTTTTTTTGTATTAAAAAAAACAATTTTTATCGATCTCTTCACAACAAAAAAACTTTATTAGATCACCCTTTTCTTTTTTATAAGTATTCAAAAAAGCAATTTTTATCGACAATTTTTCCTTCACTGTGATCTCTCAAAAAAAAAAAAAACTTTATTACATCACCTTTTCTTTTTTAAGTATTAAAAATCAAATTTTTGTCATTAACTTTCCTTCACTATGATCTCTTCTCAACAGAAAAAGAAACTTTACTAGATCCCTTTGTAGACAATTTTAAAGAACAACTTTACTAGCAATGACTTTTACTATGAACTCCTCGCTTCACTAGATAACCCGGACTGCCCCAAACCTGTGTTAAGCCCGATATTTAATTGTCTATTGCTGCCGATGCAGCAAAGCTTTTCTCATGGAATTTTTGTGAGGTGTTTTTCACAATTGAAGATGAAACTCATTATCAGCATTTTTGGTGTTTGAAAAGACAATTTGAAATTGGAGCGTTCGTTAACGTACGTGCTTGAATGTAAAATTTTAGGACGGAAAAAATGAAATAGGAGCGCTCAACTTGTCTGGAAATTGTCGGTTGAAAATTTTGATAGTTGAATATCTATGGGGGATTTTTGAAAATAATTTTACATGGATGAAAATATTTTTTGTTTTTTTATTTTTTAGGTGGGAATTTATCAATATATTTATGTATTGATTGATATATAGAGTTTCTACATATCGATTTAGACCCAAATGGGTTAAAGAAAGTAGTACGGACTTCGGCCGTTACTACACCATCCCCCTTAGGAAAGGAAAATTGTGTATCTTTGAGGAACAATTTTTCGATATAGGTCGTTGCTTGTATAGGATGTAATAAATATCTTGCTTACACATTGGTTCAAGGAAATTAGATAATTGTTAGGGTAGCTCAAGTTATGCAGAGTTTAGACGATATGAAAAGGTGATTTTTGTCGTAGTGTTATTAGTACAAGTGTACGGTATAGTAAATATCTAAAAAAAATATATATGTTGATAGTTATTACAAACAAAAAAAGTTAATGAATCCTTATAAATTTATAATAGTGCTACTATAAAATAGTTAGTTTACTTAAATAAACCAAAAAAAAATGAATTTTATTTATAAATGGAATTAATAATAATAATGTTGAAATATTGATAGTCAAATTACGAAAATAAAAAAAAAATGATTAGCTTACGTTCTACAGGTTATCTGACAATTGTTCTCTCTCTTAAATTAAAAATTTTCTAAATTTTATTTATAAATGGAATTAATAATAGTAATGTTATTATGAATATAAAGGAAATATTGATAGTCTACTTAAAAAAAAATTGATTAGCTTACGTTCTACAGGTTATCTGACAATTGTTCTCTCTCTATAATTAACTAGTTTGGTTATAAAAATAATCTTCCCATTCTTTTTTTTTGTATGCATCGCTCTAAGGAAAGTATGCGAGACTCTTACGATCCTGATTCTAAGTTAGGACAGTAACGGTATAATTATTTGTTTCTTCGTTTTCCTTTTCTTGTGTTGGCTTAGGGCCTTTGAAAAAGTTGTCCTTATATCTGAGTGCTATGTATAAGATAGACAGGAACAGTCCAAGAAGCGTGTAGTTAAGGACGTAATGGTGTATTGTGTGTGCTTTTAAATTAGGTAAGTCTAGATCTTCGTTTTTCTTTTGATCTTTTATGGCAAGATTAAGTTGCTTGAGCTCATGATCATCTAAATATTTTATAAGATGAGTTCTGATCGTTTGATTATCGGGTTTTGGAACGTGGATGGGGTTGATTTTGTGAGTAAGGTTTAGAAAGGGTAGGTAGAAACTGTTTACCTTAGATGTTTTTGAATTGTGTGCTTTAATTGTTATGCCCTCCGATCTCAGGTAACATCCCGGCTTAAGTTCTAAAATACCGGTACCTCGTAATTTATGTGAGAATATTTGTGTTTCGCATATCGTGTCTATGGTTGTCGAATTGGCCATTGAATATAGTCATTTATTTGGTTGGGAGAGTTGGATCCAAAAGTGTGCCGGTGGCACTACTTCTAACTAACAGTCGGTTGTATGTATATGAAGGTATTATTATGATCCGTAGGCAGGGGTATAACTTTGAGTAATTGGTAATGATCCCTGAATGACAATGGTAGTTGTACTTTGAAAATGATCTTATTGTTACTAATTGCAGTTCCAAATGTGCTTAACTGATAGAGCTGCAGGATATTGTCAGTTTTGGTTTGTAAAGGTAACGACAATGTGGCAGGTAGTTCCTTCCTTATTGTCGTTAGGAGTTCCTGAGTTTGTTTTGGGGTTAGTATGGGTGGATGTGGCCTTCCATGCTTGACATTTGTGATTAGCTCAATAAGAGTATTTTGTGTTGTTTGAAACCGTATAAGGGCTAAAGCAGTGAGTGAAACTAATGATTCTAACTGGGTACCAACATTCTGAATTGAAATATCTGTTTTGATAGCGTTTACTATCTGTCGTAGTTTGTCTATTTTATCTTCGACATGATTGGATTGTTGTTCGATACTTTCTAGGGTTTTGTTAAATATATTGGCGGTACTTTCGATAATTATAGTTTGGTTCTTAATAAGTTTCAACAAATGGTCTTGGTTACCTTTCAACCCATTAATTTGGGATGCGAGGTTCTCGGCATCCTCCTGGTCGAGAGTGCCAAAAAGAGTTTTGCTCAGACTACCCACTATGTTAAAAAGCCCGCGTTTTCGTCGCTGCTTTAGGTTAAGGAGGGTTGATTTCTGGTTTACGTCTGTTATAATGGCTTGCAGTTGTAAGGTGATGTCTTTACACATTCCCATAATACTGGTATGGTTTGCAATATATTGACATACCTCTTGAATGTTGTGTTTGTATTTGTTGAGTCTTTCTAATTCCAGCTGGAAATTGTGGAGGTCGTAGAAGATGATAATTTGCCATTGGTTGCTGTACAATGCTACTTTGCCCACTTCCTCGAAGAAGATTCCCGGGTTCTCCTTAAATTTAGTGATGGTGATCGAATTGTCGCCCCTTGCGTAGTTTAGTGTGCATAAAAAGATCAAAATTAAGATCCTGAAAAAGGTTTCCCTCATTATTACCTTGTAGTTTGTAAGTGATGGAATTAGAGATTTAGTTTTGTGATCGCGAAATACGCGATAATTCGGTCAATAGGAGTTATAAAGTTAGAGATGATTAGTTTTGTGATCGCGAAATAAGCGATAATATTGATGATCTGCAAGCATTAATATTTAATCTTCCAGGCTTGCTCTAGGGTTGAACCAAACTACAAGCCAGTTATATTACTTGCCTAGTGGTACAAAAACGTCACCATACCAGTTTTTTCCACCTGATAGTCAAATGTTGCTAGAGAGCATCCTAATGTTTCACCTGGCACCATTGTTGATTCAGTAATAACTCATCCGGCAGAAAGTCAATTCTTTTTGGTTAGCCATAGATCGTTGCAAGGTTTTGCAAAGCCAGCAAAATATTGCATATTGCGCGATAATTCGAAATTTGATATTGATGATTAACATTTAATCTTCCAATATTTGTTCAATAGAGATATTTTATTTTGTTATTTTATTATTTTTGGGTTTAGTGGGGTGATGATTAGAAATGATTAGTTATTTTTATTTGAGCAGAGAGAGGTTTTCGTTTTTCGAAAAATTTTTTTAGGTTATTATTAAGTACCGTCTTATTTCTGTTTCCTATTCTTATCGTAGTGTTTTCAGCTGAGTTAAGCCTAACGATCTCGTAAGGACCAGTCCATAATGGAGACAGTTTATTTTTTCTAGCGTGGTTTTTCAATAAAACCTTTTCCCCTAGGTTAAAAGTTCTCATTTGTGAATGCTTATCATAAGTTATTTTTGATCTTTCCTTCTTCTTAATCAAATTTTCTCGAGCTATCTCGTACCCATGCTGCAATCTAGCTCTGAGTTCGGTATGGTAATTTTCGTAATTATAACTTATAACGGGTTTAGTTTTAATTGTACTTGGGATTTCCGCTGGGTAACCGTATAGTAATTCGTGTGGGGTAAAGTGGGTGCTAGTGTGTGGAGTTGTGTTCAGTGGCGGGGCAAGATCAAAACTTGATGTGGGCGAGGCATATTTAGCGAGGCCCTTTGGTGTTTATAAATTAAAAAACAGTTGAAAAATAGCTTTTCACTACTTTATTATAAAGACAATGGGTCATTCCAGCCATAATCGGCCGGAAAATGCACGGCCGCCCAGAAAATTAGTAAAAACATTTTTTTCATGTTTCTCGCGATAAAAAAACATGTACAAAACAATGCGTAATTATCATACAAAAAAGTTAGAAAATAGTGGTTTTGTAGCCTGATATCCACTCTTCCAGAAAATTGTCATATTACAATGTTTGACCTTGAACTTTTTTCAATGACAGCAAAAACAACAAAAAAAATCGGAAAAATTTCAAAAATTAATTTCTCAAAAACACCATCTTCGATTTGGCTGAAATTTTAACACAAAGTTCTTGAGTTTGCGAACTATCATCGTACAAATTTTCAGCGTGGGTTATTGAAACTATTTTACTGGAACTTGAAAATAGCACATAAATTTTTTGCATAAAACCAAAAAATGTTTTTGCTGCCATAGAAGAACTAGCTGCATCTACCAACAACAGATTCCAGTTGTGACAACCGCAAGGTGTAAAAAATGCCCTGGGATTAATATTTAATATCCGAGTTTTAACACCACTGTTTACGCCAACCATATTTGCACCATTGTCGTATCCTTGGCCACGACAATTTTGAATATCTAAGCCATTTTTTTCTAGCTCTCCCAGTATTGCATTAGTTAAATACTCCCCAGTTGTCTCAGGGACAGCAAGAAATCCGATAAAGTGTTCTTCTATTGTGCCGGTTGATGTATTACAAAATCTTAATATAACTGACATTTGTTCAACTTTACTACAGTCTCTAGTGCAATCGAGCAAAAAAGAGTAATATTTTGCCTCTTTTACCCTACGAATCACTTCTTCGGTAACTGTTTTTGACATTAATGTAATCAATTCATTTTGAATATCGTGGCTTAGGTAATGGTGTGTAAGTTGTTTATCATTAGGAAGTGTTTAACGACACACAAAAACGCGACACTCGAAACGCGAAAAACTCGAAAAACGCGACACGCGACACTCGAAAGTGAAAATGGAAGGGCGACGTTGCCACTTTTTCATAAACACGCGAAAAACGCGATTCTTAAAAAAATCAAAAAGGAAAGATGTTGCAAGAAAAATCTGATATTATTTTGTTTAGTTATTAAACAAAACATGAATTGTCATATGTTTAGAGGAAAGTACTCAGCATTTAAAAAAGGAAATCGAATGAAAATATTACGTGTAAGGATTTCTTTTCAGTTTATTAATTTTTTTGACAATTGATCGCCCACGGATCACAATTGATTCCGGGACTCTGATCTCACTTGTTCGCATTCCCTCGTTTTTTTTTATTTAAAGATCTATTACCGTCCGATTCTTTCGCAATGGTAGGCACAATTTTTTCCACAACAGAAGCAGTTTCTCGAGTGTTTTTATTTTTTCTGCTGAAAATTCAACATGTTGAGAAGTTTGCTTCAGAGATAAAAGATGATTTCTTCGGTCAGTTGTTGACTTTAATTTACAGTGATTTGTTAGCGATGCGACTTTTCTAACTTCGACCAATTGCACATCTTTTTTCTCAGTCCACAAATTCATCAAATAACGCAAACATTCATACTTGTTCTGAAAACTTTCGTTCGCAGACAAGCTACCTATCAGCAAATTAAAAAGAGTGTTATATCTTCTTTCAAGCTGTTCCATGGTCATGGAATTGTCCGATTCATTGATTCCCGTGATTTTGGCGTGCGAGATTCCTGAATTGGAGGGTTTCGGAAGTTTGTGTAGTTCAGGTTCGCACTGCAAACTATAATTTCTGAACCACCTTTTGTCACACAATTTTTCGACAAACAGTGGTTCATTGAATGAGGCACGAGTAGCGAAAATGTTTACATGGCAGGCGCTGAACGCTGTCTACACTCGCATTCAGTTAAACTACTTTTGATTTTTCGTTTGTTCAATTGAAAGAAACACAATTTTTTTGCAACGCTGCGTCTTACAATTTCGACGGTTTTGTATTCGAGTAGTTCTGGTTGCAGTTTGGTAAATGCCATTTTAGTCAATAATTTGCGATAATTGTTTTCAACTGCATTTGTAAGAACTTCGGTTGATTTTAGAGATGTACATTTAGATCCTTTGCTCATGATTTCTCGCCCTTGAGACCGAAAATAAACAAAAAACTCTGTACCAAAGTGCCCCAAACTACTATGAACAGGCACAATTACTTTAACGCGCATGGGTCGATTCGGCGCGGTTGTTTGTTTCGTTATTCGAATTTCCCTGGGCACTCATGCAGTATCGCGTCCACTCGTTCCTGATGACATTCCAGTTGGTGTTATAATAACTAAGGACCGTCTCTGGAGCTACCTCGCAAAGTTCCTGGTACCAGGCAAAGAAAAAGGGTGTTTTCGAAAATGCATGACTGCGGTATCACTGCAATATTCAGCCACATACTTCCAATTGCTGAATGTTGCAGTGATACCGCAGTCATGCGTTTTCGAAAACACCCAAAGTGACGCAATTACGAATGCAAGCGAAGAAGATATGGTGAAAAATCGCGTCGAGCAAGGAAGGAAATGCGGCTCGACCCCGAACAAAAACTGGAAAACTTATTTAAAAAATCCACATATTTTTGATTTGTTCCTTATAATATTTTTTTCAATTGTTTTTTCTATATTTCATATTACTAATAAAAATGTTCATCCAAATGATGTACATCTTTTGAGTACTTACCTTTTTGATTATTTTAAGAATCGCGTTTTTCGCGTGTTTATGAAAAAGTGGCAACGTCGCACTTCCAGTCTCACTTTCGAGTGTCGCGTGTCGCGTTTTTCGAGTTTTTCGCGTTTCGAGTGTCGCGTTTTTGTGTGTCGTTAAACACTTCCTTATCATTAATGCGTTTCATGTGCTCCCGTAAAGTAGGATCAAATTTGGACATTAATTTAAATAAGTCTAGGAAGTTACCAGAATTTTTGGTGTCGCCGTCCAACTTAAGAGATTCTCTGTGACCTCTAAATGCCAGATTATGAGAGGCTAAGAAATTAATGATATCGATTAATCTCTCAAACAAGTCAAGCCAATGTTTTTGAGATTCACGTATTAGCCTTTCGTTTTCCTGATCGATGGTTTTTCCATATTTTAATGCTTTTTCTAATGTTAACCATTGCAACATAAAGGTCATATGTTCCTTGGTATTTTCATGCCTATGTAAAATACTGCCTAAATGTTTCCAATCACAACATCCTCCTCCCTGTACCATCTGTGTTTGTGAATGGCCAAATAGTCGACATGGAAAGCAGAAAACTTTATTTTGAGTTTTAGAGTATATCAGCCACCGACGATGTTGAGTCTCGCCATTATTTAATTTTCTTGCAAAATGAAAATTGGAAAAGTGCCTTTGATCGGCATCTTTCGGATAATCGTCATCACTGTTATTAAGCTGCAGTGACGGGCCGCTTTGCACTATATCATGCCGCTGAGAGTCCGTTAAGGGAAACTTCCACATTCCCGGATCAGAAACTACCAATGCTTGCTTAACTTCATCACTGGCGTCGTTGCTAACTGAGGAAGAACCTAATTCAATTTTTTCTTCATAATCAGGAATATCAACGTCTGATTCCGATTCACTTGTAGAGTTTGATCTCTGCTCATTTTCCAACTGTCGTTCTTTATCGATATCAGTATTCAGTGAAGTACTTCCCAGCATTTTAGAAGTGGAAGCAACCGATTGAGATGATTTTATACGACGAGATTCAGTTTGGTTAAGAAACTTCATCACACTTGAACTTAAAACTTGGTTTGATACGGCTCTTTCATCTTTTCTTTTTCTTTTTGCTGATCCTGATTCCCATTTCCTCCCAATATCTCTATCTCGCTTGCCTGACATGTCGTAGATTGTAGGTGTAACCTGTAAACAAAAACAATAAGAACATTCATATGTACTTCTTTCTTGACTTAAGTGCCAACATATTAATTTATTCTAAAGCGTTTTTTTGTTTTTGTCAAAAAAATCATTTTCGAGACAGGCTTTTTTCACCGACTGTACTTTTTTGGGCCTAGCTATGAATCAATTGATAATTGAGACGGATGTAATGAGCCCACACGATTACGTTCGCAAGAGCGCAGATCCTATGGTCACCTTCCGGCTCCATCAATAAATATTATTGCATTGTCAACAAACTTACATAGCTATGCCAAATTTCAGTTCAATCGGACACCGGGAGGTGAGTCTTTCTAGAGGACAACTTACGTGCAAGTTAAATAAAAGCTTGTAAAAAATATAGAAATAGAACACAAATATAATATAGTAACTTATGACTTTATAAAGAAAATTATAGTAATAATGCAGTTATTACTTACCTTATTCTTAATGAATTACTACAGGTGCTGTTGTGTTTCTTTATTCTTTAAATCACATCACAAAATTTCAAAATGTTTTGAACTAAAACCGTCCTTTGCTTATTATTTGGCGTTTACCTACAACTAGAAACTTCAAACAAAAACTATTACTATTAAATAATTTTAGTTCAATGTACCGGACTGGTCGATAAACCGTTGGCAGCAATTTCTCTTAATCGAAACTATTATTATAATATAAAGTCTTGGAAAATTTAGTATATGTATGTATGTTTTATTTTCTCAAAAAAAACAGCATACGAATGAATAATAGAAAAAACAAAAACCTCATGGCTAACTTGATTCCAAAAAATTTCATCTACAATAAAGTTATAGGCTAACTTGATATTTAAAATTAATTGAGTAAAAAAGTTAACAAGTGAAAACAAGATAAAGTTAGCTATCTCGAATAAAATACAATAACGAATAAATTTTTACGTTGCGCCCGAGTTATGCATATTTGGGGCGCGAGGCCCTTCGGATCGCGAGGCCGTAGGCGGTGGCCCACGTCGCCCACGCCTAACGCCGCCTCTGGTTGTGTTATACACAAACATTTCATAAGGTATCCAAGAATCCCAAGTAAGTGGGTCCCTGTTGACATAATGTCTGAGATACTCAGCTAGGGTTCTGTGACTTCGTTCCAGTGCCCCATTTGTTTGTGGGTGATAAGCAGTTGTCTGTAATTTCTGAATTTTAAGAAGTTTACACACCTCTGCGAACATTTCGCTCAGAAAATTCGAGCCTTGATCTGTTAGGACGGCTGCGGGTACGCCAAGTCTACAAATTATGTTAGTGACGAATTTTTCTGCTATGGTTCTGGCTTCCATGTTTTCCAGGGGGATTGCATCCGAATATTTCGTCAAATCGTCCTGGAATGTTAATAGGTACCTGTTGTTATTATAGCTAATGGGGAGAGGGCCTACTACATCGAGGAACACTTTTTCAAACGGTCTGGAGCTTGTGGTGGTTATCTTCATGGGTAGTTTTGGGTTCCTTGTGAGTTTGTTTATTTGGCACGACGGACATTTCCTTATAAATTCCTCGACGTCTTTTGTTAGTCCGGCCCAATTGTATTTTTCTTTTATTCTTTTGATCGTTCTATTTACTCCTTGGTGACCTCCTAGGGCTGAAGAATGATAAGTACGAATAGTTTCTAAAATCTCTGCCGGATCTGTTAATACTTGTATTTTGGTTGTGAACAGATTCAGATCGATTTTTTCGTCTCCAAAGATAAAGGATATCATTTTTTTTACTGTCGCTAGAACCTCTGGGTCTAGGCAAGGTATTGATATGGCCAGCTTGTCTATGTTATTCTCGGAACAATATTCCTTCAGAAGTTGGAAAATTTGTAGTATGTTTTGGTTATCTTCCAGTGTTCGCATTGGGATAGTGCTTTTACTGATGATGTACGTGCATTTGGGAGTTTGGTAGCTATCGAGCTTACTCTGGAGTTCCTTGGGAGTGAAGCATGGGAGAATTTTCTTTAATTCATTCTCATCGGGGGTGTCGTAATTGGGAAACAAGAAAAATTTGGTTCTATAGTTAGTTTCTTTGAGAAGGGGGATCTTATTTTCGTAGGTGAACTCTTTTGGGGTTACTAATGTATTCATGTACTGCTCGTACAGCTTACTAGGTACATTATTGTTTTCGATAATTTTTTTCTGACTTCTAGTCACTACATTTATGGTTTTAGTGATTTCTGCGCTTTCGGGTATAATACGGCTAAGCGCATCAGCGTTAGCATTCAGACGGCCAGGTTTGTGCACTATTGTATAGTCGTATTCTTCCAGACGTATTCTCCATCTCATAAGGCGTGATGAGCAATCTTTTAGATTCATCATCCAAACGAGTGGTTTATGGTCTGTAACCATAATGAACTGTCTACCATATATGTAAGGACGAAACTGTTCGACAGCGTACACTATGGCTAATAGCTCTTTTTCAATAGTTGAGTACCTTGACTCGGCTGAGTTCAAGGTTCTGCTTGCATAACAAATTGGTAAGTCTTCCCCAATCCTTCCTTGCGAGAGTACTGCCCCTAACGCCATATCACTGGCATCGGAAGTAACTATGAAGGGTTTGTCATACTCTGGGTAGGCTAGGATAGGTGCTTCTATTAATCTCTTTTTCAAAGCGGTAAAGGATTCATTGCAGAATGGATCCCAATTGAATTTAATGTCCTTCTTCAAAAGGTTTGTGAGAGACTTCGCCAATTTGGCAAAGTTAGGGATGGATCTCCTATAATAACCCACGAACCCAAGAAAAGACTTGACATCCTTGGTCTTCTTAGGGACAGGGTATGTTTTTACTGCTTTGATTTTGGTGTCGTCGGGGAGAACACCCCTGTCACTCACGATGTGTCCCAGATATGTTATTTCCTTTTTTAAGAAATTACATTTGTCTGGTTGAAGTTTGAGTTTGGCCTCACGGAGCCTTTTAAACACTTCCGTCAGTTTTGTACTGTGGTCCTTTAAATTGTACCCATAAATTACGATATCATCAAGGTATACGAAGCAGGAATACCTTGCAAACCGCTAAGTACAGAGTTCAACAATCTCTGAAAGGTTGCTGGTGCTCCTTTGAGACCAAAGGGCATTCGGTTGAAGTGATAATGCCCGAAAGGGGTACTAAAGGCAGTTTTATTTTAGTCAGATTCCTCCATGGGAATCTGGTGGAAGCCGCTTGCCAAAATCCAGCGTAGAGAAATATTTGGATTTTCCTAACTGATCAAGGATATCTGTGATATTAGGCAAGGGATATGCGTCTCCAACGGTTATTTCGTTAAGACGCCGGAAATCTACGACGACACGCCATTTTTTGTTGCCTTGTGAGTCTGGTTTCTTCGGAACAAGTAGTAGTGGAGCGTTCAAAGGACTTTTACTAGGACTTATTATTTCTTCAGTCAACATTTTTTTTATTTGGTTGTTTATTTCTTGGCGTTGAGACTCTGGAAGACGATAAGGTTTGGTGTAAATGGGTGGTTTATCCGCTAATGTGGGGATATTGTGGGTAGTTACATCGGTGTGCGTAAGGTAATCTCCTTCTAAAAAAATAGGTCATTGAATTCGCGACAAATGTTCAATACAGAGTCCCTTTCTTCTCTGTTGCAATGATTTATATCGAGATTATTCTCTAATTTTCGCAAGCGATTCTGGGGGGGAGTTTCCCATATCTATAGTTTCGTATGCCTCTATGTCTTCCCAAATTGGGTTCACGTTATCTCTTTTGAAGGTAATATCTTCCTCGTTGGTATTTAATAAAGCCACCTTGGCAAGGCCATTATCGTTCCTAGTAATGGAGTTACCCAAATAAATTCCCGGGTGGATTTCTCTACGAGTGCAGAACAGGATCCTTCGGTTTGTTTGTTCACATGGAACTTCTATGATCATTTCCGTACGCGCCGGGGCTGTTACAGTTTCGCCTTCCTCAATACTACTTTCTGCAGTGTTATATTCCTCAAAAATATTTTGTTCCTCCTCGGTACTGAGGTCCACAAACTATTGTCTATACTACTAATTTTCATGATGCTATTTTCTTCCGCGATACTATTTTCTTCCACGATACTATTTTCTTCTACGATACTATTTTCTTCCACGATACTATTTTCTTCTACGATACTATTTTCTTCCACGATACTATTTTCTTCCACGATACTATTTTCTTCTACGATACTATTTTCTTCCACGATACTATTTTCTACGATTTCTTCAACGATTTTATTTTCCACGACTTCTGCGATTTTATTTTCAACGATATTATTCTCTTCCACGATATTATTTTCTACGAATTTGTTTTCTTCTACGATATTATTTTCTACGATTTCTTCAACGATTTCATTTTCCACGACTTCTGCGATTTTATTTTCAACGATATTATTTAAAATATTGTTTTCTTCGTAATTATTTTCCTCGGGACTTTCTTTCACCAGGATTTTTTTTATAAAGATTTTTAAGTGTTCTTCGTCATAGTCAATATTACACCCGAAATTTCATAGAAAGTCGCCTCCTAATAATCCATCATATCCCTCTATAATACCTTCTTCTATCACGTGAAACGGTTGAGTTATTAGCACTGGGCCTTCTAATATATTCATCCTAATGACACCATAGACTAATCCCACTGGAACAACGTAATCACCTGTTAGTCCGGCGATCACACAGTTAGGGTTTTCGTATACTGGGCTGCCCACGGGACAGGAACTATTTCTAAGGAGGCTAATTTCGGCTCCTGTATCTACGAGAAAACTACATTGACCTTTCCTTCCGTTTTTAAGTGGTAAGTTAACTAATATTGTATTGCCTCGAAATTCTAGAGGGACACGAATTTTCAGACCATCGGGCCAACTTAAATTGCTGGTGGGGTGTGAATTACGGCCTGAGAAATGATTTGGCGGGTAGGGACGCCGCTTGTCACCTCCCGCATGTCGTCGTTTCCCGAAAGGGGTGTAGGTTCCTGTTGTCTTATTAGTCGTATTCTTGAAGGTTGATTGTGGCTGATTGAGGCTTGTGGTGGTTCCCTGAACCTAACGAGTCCTTGGTTTTGCGAGTCCTGGTTTTGAGTTTGCTGGCGCGCTCTGTTGTTATATTCTCTGGAACGACACTGGCTGATATGAAGATTCAGTTTTCGGCAATACTCGCAAATCAGCTGGTTTACCTCCCTTTTTATAACTGGTTTCTGTGTAAAGGAGGGCATATATCTATTCCTGTAACAAGTCTCCTTGCTGTGTCCTCTTTGTCCACAAACTTCACAGGTTGGCACCACTCTGGGTACAGTGTGTGGTTGTGAAGTGGCGGGTATTCGTGCTGCGTGATCGTTAATGTTGGAGACTAGTTTTTTTAGATTCCCTTGAGTGCTGCTTTTAGCGATGATCTTCAATTGATCATCGCGTAAACCGTCTTGATAGGCGATGATTGCGTTTTGCTCGTTCTCTTTCAGTAGAAATCTACGAGCATCGGCATCGACGTTGTCGCCTTGTGTTGCACTGTTGAGTTCGGCTAGAGTCTTTATGACTCTTAGTCTGAAATCCGTTGTATCCTCTCGTGACGTCTGTTTTAGGCGCATAATCTCACTTTGAATTGTGAGGCGGGATTTTGATTCCCGAAACTGATTGAGGATGTCGGGTCGCAGAGATGACCATGTAGAGTACGTTTTGTACTTGAAGAGGTCATAGGCGACTCTTCTCACCTTGCTCCTTAGGACGTTTAAGAACAAGGTTTCGTCTATCGCTGACGATACCGTGAACAGAGAATCGCAACATGAAATAACCTTGTGAACATCTTCCGGGTTTCCGTCGAAATCCGGGAAATGCTTCTTATGTCTGCAATCGATAGTTTACAGACTGCCTCCGTAAATATACAATATAATATAAATTTTTTGGTTTGAAAGTTAAAGGAAGCTCCAGTTTTATTTTAAATATAAGAAATTGTAGTTCTATTTATTCAATGTATAGATATATAAGTATTTATATATTTTTGATTATGGCATTATAAAAAAGGAATGCTTATTGTTTTATTAAGTACTAGCTTACTTGATTTTGTTCAATTTATCTACAATTTCCTTGAAAGTTGCCCAATCCATAGTAGCGTCGTCTGGTCCCGCTGGTTCGTGATATTTTTGTGCCTTAGTTTACAGGTTTTTGAATTCCCTCGTCGCAGCTCTCGTCCTTTTTAATTGTTGGTCCTTTGCGTAAATCTGGGTCCTGGGAGTTATCCTTCAAAATATCCCACCGCCGCCACCAGTCTTTTGTTGCAGAATCCTTGGTTCTGCACCAGGGACAAGGAGTGCTAGGTCCTCCGTAGATCACTTGTACCTTGTATCTTTCTATGTAGAGCTCCCGGGTTGACCGGATCAAAAACAGAAAACCTTTTTAATAAGAATCACTTTTATTTTACTTTAAGTTAATAAGATTTAATTAATTTAGTAAAATCGGAACTTGTCCTTTTGTATTACAAAACTTGATTTGAACACTTTTAATTTAAAGAGATTTAATTAATTTAGTAAAATCGGATCTTGTCCTCACAAAACTTGAATTAATCACTTTTAATTCAAAGAGATTTAATTAAATTAGTAAAATCGGATCTTGTACTTTTGAATCACCAACCTTGAATTGATCACCTTTTAATTCAAAGAGATTTAATTAATTTAGTAAAATCGGATCTTGTCCTTTAGTATTACAAAACTTGAATTGAACATTTTAAAATAAACTTTGGATCCGCGCACTTGAGCTAAAAATCCCGGACTGCCTCGAACCTGTGTTGAGCCTGATATTTAAATTGTCTATTGCTGCCGATGCAGCAAAGCTTTTTCTCATGGACTTTTTGTGAGGTGTTTTTCATAATTGAAGATGAAACTCATTATCAGCATTTTTGGTGTTTGAAAAGACAATTTGAAATTGGAGCGTTTGTTAACGTACGTGCTTGAATGTAAAATTTTAGGACGGAAAAAATGAAATAGGAGCGCTCAAATTGTCTGGGAATTGTCGGTTGAAAATTTGAATTCGGAGCGCTCGTTGGCGTACGTGCTTGAATGTAGATTTTAGGACGGAAAAATGAAAAGGAGCGCTCAAATTGTCTGAGAATTGTCGGTTGAAAAATTTGATAGCAAAATTTCTTGGGAAGATTTAGCTTGCTGAATATCTATGGGGAATTTTTGAAAATAATTTTACATGCATGAAAATATTTTTGGTTTTTAATTTTTTAGGTAGGAATTTATGAATATATATATATATATATATATATATATATATATATATATATATATATATATATACATATATATATATATATATATATATATATATATAAATATATATATATATATATATATATATATATATATATATATATATCTATACAGACAGGTTTGCTGAAGTTTTCACAGCGTGCCTGAGAGAGGGGTTTTTTCCTGAGCGATGGAAACAGCAGAAACTCGTGCTCCTACCGAAGCCGAACAAACCTCTAGGGGACCCATCGTCCTACAGACCGATATGCCTCCTTAGTTGTATAGGCAAACTTTTCGAGCGGGTGATCTGTAACAGGATTCTCCCTAGCGTCGAAAGGGTAGGTGGCCTGTCGGACAAGCAATTCGGCTTCAGAAAGGCAAGGTCGACGACTGATGCAGTCAATATGGTGGTGGGCATAGCAAGAGCCGCCATAGAAAAAAAATCACTGCTGCGCATTGATAACCCTCGACGTTAAAAATGCTTTCAACTCAGCGAGGTGGAGAAAAATAGTTGAGGCGTTGATCAAGCTAGGCACACCAAAGTACCTAGTGCGTGTAGTGGCCGACTACCTTCAGGGTAGGTCGCTTCATTGTGATTCGGATGATGGCCCTAAAGTGTTCGGGACAACATGCGGTGTCCCGCAAGGTTCCGTCCTGGGCTCTCTCCTATGGATCGCAATGTACAATGATGTGTTGGGGCTTCGTCTTCCAAAGGAAGCAGTGGCGATCGGGTTTGCAGATGATATCGGGGTAGTTGTCGAAGGAAAACACCCAGATGACATCGAATTGTACGCAAACGAAGCGATCTGGGAAATTAAAGCGTGGTTAGAACGCGCGGGGTTGAAGCTTGCTGAGCACAAAACGGAAGTAGTGCTGATCAGCAAGCGACGAAAGCTAGTATCCGTAAGGATAAAAGTAGGGGAACAGATCATCCACTCACAGCCCGCACTAAGGTACCTGGGAGTGATGATCGACCGGAGGCTAAACTTCAAAGCGCACTTGGAGGGCACGGCAGACAAAGCGTCTGCGATTTGTGCAGCACTCGCAAGAATGCTGCCCAATGTTGGGGGCCCTAGACCGAGTCGCCGCCTCCTTTTGGGGAGGGTGGTCAGCTCAGTCCTGTTATACGCAGCGCCAGTGTGGGCAGCAGCGTTAAACAGGACTGCAAATTGTAGGAAATGGAGGGCCGCATATAGGCTAAGTGCACTACGCGCTTGCTGCGCGTACAGGACCACGTCCGACGATGCGGCGTGCGTGATAGCGGGGATGATCCCCGTAGATATTCTGGCGAGGGAGGGTATGCGTCTCTATAATCCAGAATATGGTGGAGGGGAGCCAAGAAGGGTGCGGCGGCAGATTGCGCGCTGTGAGTCCTTAAGGGAATGGCAGGCGAAGTGGGACGAGTCTGTTAAGGGTCGTTGGACCCACAGACTTATCCCTAATGTGGAAATATGGGCTACGAGGGAGCGTGGGGAAGTAAGTTACGACCTCACGCAGTTCCTGAGCGGACATGGGGGGTATAGGAAATACCTCCACCGCTTTGGGCACGATGATTCACCGTTGTGTCCGGTGTGCTCAGCGACGGAGGAAGACGCAGAACACGTCTTCTTTACCTGCTCGAGATTCGCCGAGGAAAGGGCGAAACTAGAAGAAAGGGTCGAGGAGCCACTAACGCCCGAAAACATCCTAGGCCATATGATGAGGTCTGAGGAAATGTGGAGGGACGTGGAAACAACCCTCAAGACCATTCACAGAAAGCTAAGGCAAGAAGAAGCCGTAAGAAATAGAGAAAGGCACAGAAATGCCACGAGCAGAAGCAGCTGAATGAAGCTGAACGACCCCCGCGATGTAATGCTTATTAGCCAGTCCCGCGGGGGTGGATCACGTCGGAGGGGCTTTTTTAGTTCTCATGTTCATAGACCCATATATGCGTATGTGCACTTATGTGTCCATATGTGTGTATGTGTGGATTTACGTGAAACATAACCGTCATGCGGGATCGGCCAGTAAGGGGCACATGAGTCATGCCGGTAGCGAATGCTTTTTTACCCCCAGGAAAAAAAAAATATATATATATATATATATATATATATATACATATATATATATATATATATATATATATATATATATATATATATATATATATATATATATATATATATATATATATATATATATATATATATATATATATATATATAATATATATATATATATATATATATATATATATATATATATATATATATATATATATATATATATATATATATATATATATAGGGCGGGTCAAATTTTTAATCGACCTTTTACACCCCCTAGTGATATTCTATGGGTAATTTTGAGCAACTTTGCCCAAGAAACCATAGTTCGAAAGTTGAATTTGAGCCTCCGGATTTTTAAAAATAGGTATTTTTATGATTTAATTAATTTAAAAAGATAAAAATACAAGTTTTTTTCTCCAAGTACACATATATAGAGGTTTTTTGGGTCAAGGAATTTATTTCTGATGTTTATTTTTATTTACCAGTGCCGCTAGATGACGCTTTCGTACATTTTATCCATATTTCGTATGTTTTATCACTATTTTTCAAGAAAAATTATTATAGCAACCCCAAATTATAAATGGCTTATGTTTCATGGAGTGGTTCATTCTTGTTTTAGCGCCATTTCAATGAAGTGTAAACAATATAAATATACTCATTCTCTAGTTAAACAAATTGTAAACCATTAAAAGGCAGGTTTCAATTAAAACATTACTAATTTCAATAAATTTAAAATTAATAATAATAAAGAAAATTACATAAATCTAAAGTTAATAAGAAGAGAAAGTATTAAAATTCGTATAGGTGTAAAACAATGCAAGTCCAAGTGGAAAAAAATCAAACAAACAATATAGTGAACAAAAACAGGGAAATCCCACCCCTAGTTCACAGGAAGCAATATTGAGACAATCATGTTTTGCGGCGGTTAATAAAAGGGCCTTTCAGAAGAATTACCTACATATAAGTAGGTACGAAATATAGCAATAATTACGGGTAATAAATTGTATGAAAGAGTAAAAAGTAGGCGACACATGTAATAAACATAAATATACTCCACAGAAATAGCCGATGGAAAATCAAAGCAGGACAATAAAAGTAAGATAGTAAAATAGGTTATTAGGAGTTCCGCGAAATTACGATTTGTAAGGAATGTTAGGAAATAGATATAGGAACCTGAAAGTTCAGTTCGCTCCTAGGCATCGCCGTGGGTTAACGAATCTATTGTGAAAAAAGTAAAAGTAATTTTTGTATTTCTTATTTTTATAAGTATTTTTTATTTGATTTGTGTATATAAGAACATTTAGAACCTAATATACTATGGATCCAGTGCCGCCTACTTCGCAAGACCAAATAGCATCAACAAGCTCCGGAAGTTGTTTGACACATATGCCTTCTCAAGATATTAGTGCTTTTGGTGTGTCTAGTGAATTAAGTGGTGTGAATCTGCCAAATAAAGTGGATATCTTAAGATATTATTTCTTGCTGGGCGATCGTGCTAAAGTTCAAAGTAAAATGTTCTCGTATAAGACTTTAACTCCTTATGTAGTAGATAAATTGCTTGAAATTTGGGGTAAACTGAATATTAGAACTATTGCCAAAACCAGTATTGGTAGAAAATTGAATACTTTGCTTGACAGATATCAAACCGCGGATAAGAACAGAACGAAAGGCAGATCATTTAGAGCATTCGTACAATCCACAAACGAATTATTTTATATCGGAAAATGTGAATGTGACTTAAAAACAAATTTATGTTCATGTGGCTTGATTCCAGAACACTTAAAAGAGTTTATGCTAGATCAACATAATGACAGAAAATGTATGATACCAGAATATACGACAGAAAATGTAGAGGAGGTACCTATATCTACAATAATACCAGCAACTATAGAGAGCAGCGATCAACCATACATACCTGATCGAACAAATATCCATGTTGATGATGAAGATAGTGCAGAAGATCTTTCTCCAACGAAACGAGGACCTTATACTCCTAGATACGATGCTTCGAAGTTTGCTATGATTTGTGACAGATTTGGTGTGCCTGACAGAATAGCTTCAGCTATGGCAACATGTCTTATGGAAGAACGTAAGAGATGACCGTGGTAATTTTGTAATTATGGATAAAGCAAAAGTTCGTAGAGAAAAAATGAAATGTAGACAAGAAGTGCTTCGTAACCGGTATGACGCTTCCAGTTTAATAGCATTTTCGTTTGATGGCAGAAAAAATGATTCTTTAACGAGAGAGAAAATAGATCAAAAATTTCATCAAACGATGGTAAAAGAGCCTCATCTAGTTGTTTTGAAGGAGCCTAATTCCCAATTAATAGGCTACGTAAAATTGAAAAATGAAGATACGGAAACTAAGGTCAAAAAATTGAACGAATTTTTCATCAACAAAGGAATGTCCTTTGATTCATTAATTGGCATATGCTGTGATGGTGAACCAGCAAATACTGGCATAAAAAATGGAATATTGCGACGATTCGAACTACAGTTACACAGACCACTGCATTGGTTTGTGTGCCTTATCCACTTTAACGAGCTTCCGCTGCGGCATTTGTTTGACACGTTAGAAAGATCATCCACCACTGGACCACGAACGACAACCGGAACGTTAAACAAACAAATTGAAACTTGTGAAGAACTTCCGGTACGTAATTGTTATAACTTTTTTCATACCATTTTTACTTCTATTACTTATTTATAATGTGTTTAAAATAATAAAATCGTATTTTAATTCATCTAATCTTTACAGGTTGTAGCTGATTTTGAAAAAATCCAACTAGAGAATATGCCTGCAGCAATGGAAGAAGAAGGTGAATTATCTACGGATTTAAAGTACTTGTACAAGTTGGCCAATGCGATTTCTAATGGTTTTATTCCGGAGGATTTGGCTAACATTAAACCAGGGCAATTGCTCATTCTCGCTGGCTCACCAAGGCCAATAGGGTATTACGGTTATATGTGACAACGAATAAGCCATCTAAGAATTTGAAAACTCTAGTAGCCTACATAATGAAAGTTTATACGCCAATGTATTTCAATATTAAGTATTATAACTCTGTCGTGTATGGTAGCGCATTATTTTCGAAATTCATACGTTGGCACCGTTTTTAGAGCCAAATTTACGCGGCGTGATAAATAATGTAATTAAGGACAATTCATATTATGCACATTCGGAAAATGTTTTGTTATCAATGTTGTTTGATGACAGAAAAGACAAACGCGACAGTGCTATAAACATAATTTTACACTATCGAAATAAACTGGACGATCCGATGCGAGTTAGAGTTTATAGAAAACCTATTATTAACTTCAATTGCACAGATTATACGAATATGATTGACTTAAATGACGACAGTATTATTTTTGAGCCACCGTTTACAAAAACGATTCCGCATGATTATTTTGAGCAATACTTAGAATACGACGAACCACCGCTGCCAGACCCAGGAATTCCGTTACACATCCAAGGTACGGAAAGACACATACAATTGCTGGCTAATGTTTCTAAACGTGCTTTAGACAAGAATCGAGAAGGAATAATGGCAGTGACATTAGAAAGCCGTAAGAAATTATCTCGACTTGAAAGCAATCAAGACTTTCAAAAATAACTCCTCGATTCTTATATATTACTGCAAAAAAATGTTTTCCTTTTTGAATTTAAATTTACTTTTATACTGTATTCTATAAATAAAAATAAATTTATAATAAAAATGTAAATGTGCGTTTGTTCTTAATCTAAAATCTCCGATCACTTTGAAATTTTGATACAACGTTGCATTCGAATATGGCTATGTTTTTATATACTATGAATGTGTTTCTGGAAGAGGTGTAGCGTGGCAACACCAAAACGACTATAGCGCACGTGTTTTAATATACTTGACCCATACATTTATTTTAGGCCATTCATAATTTGGTTTTGCAAAACAAAACAATTCTTTAAAAATAGTGATAAAACCTACGAAATATAGATAAAATGTACGAAAGCGCCCTTTAGCGGGACCAGTAAATATAAGTAAACATTAGCAATAGATTGCTCGCCCACAGAAACTCCTAAATACGTGTGCCTGGAGAAATAACTTGTATTTTTATCTTCTTAAATAAATTAAATCATAAATATTGACAAAAAATATCTATTTTTAAAAATCCGGAGGCTCAAAATCGATTTTCGAACTATAGTTTCTTGGGCAAAGTTGCTCAAAATTACATATAGAATATCACTAGGGGGTGTAAAAGGTCGATTTTTTTTCGTCCATACAAATTGACCCGCCCTAATATATATATATATATATATATATATATATATATTATATATATATATATATATATATATATACATATATATATATATATATATATATATATATATATATATATATATATATATATATATATATATATATAGTTTCCCTTCTAACACAGAATTCACACTTCCCAGCAGGGCTGAGAAATATTTACCACTGCCGTGGCTCAGCTGAGACATGCAAACATAAAATATTAGTAACATAAAAATTAGTAAATAAAAACACAAATCCTATCTCTAAAAAGAGATTGAACATAAATTAAAATAAAAAGTAAGGGCATCCAACATGTAACCCACCAAACAAAATAAAATGTAATCAATCACGTGAGATTAAAAAGACTCCTTTTAAGGACATCTTTACCAATACTCACGTTAAACACATTAATATTGTTGTTCACGTTAATGAACATGCGATTGACAGGTTCGAATCTGCCGTAATTCGTATTAGAAGAGTTGATTTGTAAGAGAGGTGGTCCTCTTAGATTGTAACGACTCACTCTAAACGATGCACGGTGATCTAGAAAACCTGAGTCAACCTTTCCATTAAGGAGCTGATGAACAAAAACAACATCGGCCACCTCACGGCGCTTGTGAAGAGAGCTTAAGTTAAGTAACTTAAGCCGAGATTCATAAGATGGAAGAACTAATGGGTTTTCCGAAGGAAGATGATTCAGTGCGAATCGAACGAACCTTCGTTGGACCGATTCAATAGTTATAACATGCACAGAGTAGTGAGCAGACCAAACCTGGGACGCATATTCGAGTAATGGTCTGACAAGAGAAATATAAAGGTGTTTAGTAATCAAGGGGTTGTTAAATTCTTTGGACCACCTTTTTATAAAACCAGGACTAAACTACCTCTAGAAGAGATATAGTTGATGTGAGTGGAAAAATCCAGCTTACTATCAAATCTAATCCCAAAATCTTTAACAAAGTTTACACGAGGGACACCTTCATTAAGAAAGGTGTAGTTAAAATTATAGGATCACGTCTCCTACTAAAAGTCATGACTTCACATATACTAATATTAAGAACCAGGTTGTTATAAGTACACCAAGAGTAAAAGGTGTCAAGATCAGCTTGCAAAAGTTTGCAATCCTCAATATTCTTAATGTGACGGTATAACTTGATGTCATCAGCGTAAATCAATATTCTACAGTGCCTTAGCAAGGAAACAATAGAAGAATTGAGAATTATAATAGAATGGGAGAGCTTGTCAAATGCCTTGCTAAAATCAGTGTAAACGCAATCAGTTTGACAACCAGAAACGAAGCCCTCGACAGCATGAGAAGTGAACTAAAGAAGATTGGTGGTAGTGGAACGACCTGCAAGAAAACCATGTTGATTCGTTGAGACAAGCCTCTTGCAGATCGGAGCGATCGCAGAATAGATAATTGATTCGAAAAGCTTCGGTATAACAGACAACTTCGCAATTGGTCTATAATTCGATATTTCGTTTTTGCTACCACTTTTGTGAATAGGAATTATAAACGAATTCTTCCAAAGCGTAGGGTAGCACCCTTTATCCAGGGATTTCTGAAACAGGGTTTTCAGTGGAGACTGGAGAACCTCCACACAGGACTTCAGGACAGCAGGTGGAATACCGTCAGGGCCCGAAGTGAAGTCGAAAGGGAGTTCATCAATATGTTTCACGATATCAGCAAGGGTAATTGAGAGAGGTAAAAAATGAGGCTCTCGGTTAGGGGTAATGTGACGAAAATTATTGTCATTAGGCTGAAAGTCAGAAGGTAAAAAAGATTGATGAAAGAATGATGCAAACTGGTTGCAAATCGCAAGTGACTCAGAACTAGACCAGTTCGTGTGCTGCATAGTATTAGGGTAGTTATCAACTTTTTTCTTAGAGTTGACAAATTTAAAGAAGTTCCTAGGATCAGTAAACACTTTATCACTCATGCTGCTAAGGTGTTCACGATACAGAGTAAAAGAGAGTGAACGAAATCTGTTATAGCAATTGATAAATGAATTGCGACTAGGAGAGTCCTTTCTCTTTAAATAGGTTTTCCAAAGTCTATTCTTCTGATTTTTTAAATGCCTGAGTTCATTATTAAACCAAGGTGGAGAAGAACTGGGCAGTTTTTGGGGCTCATAAGGTACGCAAGAAACGAGGGCCTCGTATAGTACGTTATAAAACAGTGCCACATCGTCATCCAACTCATTTGCGGAAAGCAAACTGTTAAAATCGATCGAGGCAAGCTTAGATGACAGCTCCCCAAAGTTAGCCTTTCTAAAGTTAAAGGAATGGGTTACCTCCTCCGGACAAGGCTTATTCTCTGAATTGAAGCAATAATTAAGCAGAAGCGGAGGATGGTAACTGTCAACAGACGTCATGACTGTTGGACTGAGTTCGACAGTCATATTGACTGCGTCAGTAAAGAATACAAGATCTAACTGCCTCCCCAAAACGTTAGATACACCGCTCATTTGATTCAAGCCAAGTGAGAATAAGGAATTAAGAAAACAGGATTCCTTAGAATTCAGGTTGCCTTCAGGAAGGTAGTTATCGTCATCTACATCCGTTACCCACTGAATATTGGGTAAATTAAAGTCTCCAAGGAGAAGTAATTCATCGCTAGTGTCCATCATACTCGATATATGATCAACACCAGAGATGAGAATATCATAGAGATTTTTACCTCTATCGTTACTAAAATTAATTTGCCAGTGTTTCTTTTTGTTTTATTTTTGATCTTTTAACTGTAATTTGATTACGGTTAATGGAATCTATTATAAAGAACACGTTTTTTGTTAGACATGTGCTTAACAGTTTTGTTTTATCCTGTTATTTCTTTTCAAAAGGTTACAATTTTTGGTGTTTCCATTTAATTTAATTTGTTAATTCAGTGATTTTTTGGTCTTAATTCATTATTAAGGAATGTTTTTGTGTTTAGTTTCTGTTTATTGAATAAACGGAGACTCCGCATTCTCACGTGATAATATTAATATAATATTTCTGAGAATTTAAAACTGCAGGATTAATATCATTTTTTTTCTTCTTCTCTTTCCGTCTTTCTTCCCTTCGTTCATTTTTTCAATCTTCATGGCGGATCTTTGCAAGAGGTGTTCTTCGGAAATCGCCCGTGACGGGATTTCCTGTGATGGGGTTTGTGGAGGCGTTTTCCATCCTTCTTGCCTCACTTCGAAGGTCAGCAGCAAATCTTCGGCTCCTAGAGGGCCTACGTGTAGTGAATGCTCTGACATCAAACCCTGTCATGTGCTGAGATTGATGAAAGACATCTCTGACGCTTTTCTCGCTGATCGCGAAAAAGTCATGGATCGTCTTAACTCCTTCTCAAGTAACATCTGCCATTTTCAAACTTTATCTGATGACGTCCAGTCTATTAATGTCCGGCTTGACACGTTGTCTGACACCCTGAACTCTGCTGTGGCCAATACGGGTTCCTTGATTGAGAAATTTGAAAAAATTTCTTCCCGAATTGCAACAGCATTAGAGTCGTTAGACGACATACATTCGGCGATACTTAATCCGGTCGCCACTTATCCCTCCTGCACTCCTTGTCTTCTGTCCATCCTATATTGGACGATATAAAAAGGAATACCAAGCGTGTTAGGGCTGATATTGAATCGCTATCATCAGCAGTGATTCAAAATCACAACGCCCTGAGCTCCCTGTCCTTAAGTTTGGAGAGCGTCGCTGTTACAAATAAGACCTCCTCAGCGACGGCAGCATCTGATGACGCTCTGCAGGTTGAGGTGCAGCCTCTGCCTTCACCCTGCCCCGCGGCTACTTCCCGTTCGGAGAACGTCCTTTTGCCACAGGAGGCCGTCAACTCGATTGCACCTGTTACTAAGGTGCGTCGCAAAAGTCGCAGGAAAAATCGAAATAGCCAAGCCATCATTGGAGACGGTGTCACTTTGAGTTCCTTGCCCCGTGTTCCGGAGATGGAGTCGACTTCTAGGCCGGTCTCAGTATCAACCTCTTCGCCCTTAATAGTGGCCAACCCCCCGGTCACGGCAGCTACAGTTCCCCTACAACCGTGCACCCCTCTGGTTACGATACCGAGACCTTTACATATCTTTATATCACGATTCTCTCCTGAAACTATGACGGAGTCTGTCTGTGAATATTTAAGGAAGAAATCTATAGGCCCTGGAACTGTCTCCTGCAGAGAAGTCAGCAAGGCTTTCAAGCCTGTTGCTTCTTTTGTTTTGTCTGCACCGCCCGTTATTGCCGAGACTCTTTTAGATCCCGGTTTCTGGCCTGCTGGTGCCCTTACCAAGCTTTTTGTTCCGCGTACCCGTACTCAAGCGCATCGTGCAAACGCTTCTACTCCGAGCACTATACAGATGCCAAAAAACTCAAGACGCTTTCCCTCTACTACCAGAATGTAAGAGGGACTAGGTTAAAAACTAACGAAATCCTTCAGGCATCGATGGCTAGCGGGTTCGATGTCATAGCATTTACTGAAACCTGGCTTCATGAAGGTATTCTTAATGCGGAACTCTTTGATTCCTCTTACCAAGTGTTTCGGAGGGATCGTTACACTGACTCGGATGCTCGTGGAGGTGGCGTACTTCTTGCTTGTAGTAGCCATCTGTCTTGTAATCTAATTTCTCTTTCTAGTTTTTCTATCCACCTTGACATTGAGCTTGTCGCTCTTAAAATTACCTTATCAAAAATGGCTCTAATGCGGTCATTCCAGCCATAATCGGCCGGAAAATGCAAGACCGCCCGGAAAATTAGTGAAAATATTTTTTTTATGTTCCTCGCGATAAAAAACATGAAAAACGTGTTTACTTTTTTTTTGCAACATCTATTGTTTATTAATTGAATAATAACGTTTTTCGAGAAAATAGGCACTATTTATAAACAATTGAACAAAACAGTGCGTATTTATCATAGAAAAAATGTGCAAAATAGTGGTTTTGTAGCCTGATATTTACCCTTTCAGAAAATAGTCATACTATAATGTTTGACCTTGAACTTTGCTCAATGACAGCAAAAACAACAAAAAAATCGGAAAATTTTCAAACATTAATTTCTCAAATTCACCATCTCAGATTTGGCTGAAATTTTAACACAATCTTCTCGAATGTCTAAACAATCGCCCAAAAAAATTTTCCCATGTTTATTGAGAATATTGCAACATAATGAACAATTAAATTTTTTGGTTTAAATTTTATTTGTAGTACATACATATATATTACATGTTGGTGTATATGTGCACATATGTGTATGTGTGTTTGTATTTGTTTGTGTGTGTGGGTATGTATGTGCGTCTGTGTGTGTATGTATGTGTGGGTAATTTCCTGTAAAGCCGAATGAAATGACCGGATAAAATTAAAAAACCAATTTGTGGTAAAAAATGTAGCAATGCGCCATCTGCGACGATTCTTCGGAATTAAAAAGCGGGCCTTATGACTTACTGACTCAACAACTTTCTTTCTGCACTCTACGCTGTTTGTAATTTGTTATTCTGCTGATACAATATGGAATCTGAGGATCAAACCACATTGACTTGTTCTTTGAAAGACCTTGCTATTCAATGTAATGAAAATTTTAGAACTAAAGTCTTATCTGAAAGGGAAAAACTTTTACTGTTTCGCAGAACGAAAAAAAAGGTAGAATCGTTGTGTGTGAACCATGAAAAAAAATTCTGGGTTTTTACGATCTAAATCAAAAAGAATGTTGTGATCCATTCAACAAACATACAGCACCAATTCGAACATCACTGTGGACTATTACTCTGGAATATGAAAATGATTATTTCTATTTGGTTGATACAATTTTTGAAGGAAACAAGCTTTGTCCACAATGTCGGAAGCACGTTAAAACGAAGAACAAACCAAACGACAACCAAGATGACAGTGAAAGAAACGAACCTGCCCCAGAAGATGATGCAAACGTGGAGCTGTTTGACAGACACGCGTCGGGTTTATCATTGCACGAATCATCTAGTTCGAGTCTAAGTGACAGTGAAAGTCAAGGCCAGTACTGGTTAGAGCAGCTCAACCAAAGTCGGACGTTTTTGAAATTGCCTCCTGTTTCGTTAAGAATGCTTCAGACAAAAAAGCAACAAATAATCATCTTAAACGAGGTTATTTCAATATATATAACTGCTTTTGAAAAAATCGGAGAAACTCACTCCGAATTGAAAGGTAAATTTTATCATGATTTTTACTATTACCTATGCTATAAAATGTATTATACTGAATAATTTGAATTTTCAGTGATTCAAAACGACGGGATAAAATCATCAGTACAGGATTGGAAATGGTTAATCAGCTAAAGGAAAAATTTTTGACTGCAAAGACGAACAGCGAAAGAATCCACATTTTGTCGGTTTTGCCTCGGACATGGAGTGCAGCGAAGATTCAAGAAACGTTCAAGACCACGAAGCATTTAGCTACCAAAACTAAAAAACTTGTTGAAGAAAATGGTATTTTCTGTTATCCGAAAATCAAGCCAAGGTATCAAATTCCTCAGGAGACAATTCAGTGCGTGAAGAACTTTTATTTGGATCAGGAAACCAGTCGAGAATTACCGGGAAAAAAGATTGCCGTACGATCGTTAACGCAGAAGGAGTGAAAGAAAAAGTGCAAAAGCGACTGATAATGGGTAATTTGAAAGAAATTTTTCAATTTTTCAAAGAAAGTCATTCGGAAGTAAAACTATCCTTCTCTAAGTTCGCTGAACTTCGACCACTACAGTGCACCCTTGCTGGAGCTCCTGGCACAAACACAGTATGTCTTTGTATCTCTCATCAAAACTTTAAACTGAAGTTGATCGGTGCGAAATTACTACCATTGAGAATCGGCGAGGTTACCCTACAAGACTACAAGGATATTTTAAAATTCATAATTTGCGCCCAACCTGGAGACGACTGCTACTCTGGACTGTGTACGGATTGTCCCGGCATGACTGAACTCGAAGCTGCTATCAATCTTCACTTCGAAAACAACGATATTGATACCGTTACTTACAAACAATGGAATCAATTAGAACGCTGCTCTTTGAATACAATCGTGACGCCTGTTGATGAATTTGTGGAATCTCTTCTAGATAGTACTAAATCTCTTTTACTGCACCACTACATTGCCAAACAGCAGTCGAAATTTTATCGCACCGTCAAGAGTGAACTTGGAGCCGGCGAAGTACTTGTAGTGGCAGATTTTTCGGAGAACTATAAATTCATCGTCCAAGACAGTATTCAAGGCTTCCACTGGAACAATAACCAAGCTACTGTCCACCCGTTCGCGTGTTATTAACGTCCAGAACCGTTGAGTTTTGTAATTATATCAGATGAACTGAATCATAACACTATTGCTGCTATTGCAATTTCCTGCCGAATGGCACTTTTTTGCAACGGCACATGGTAAAGGGCCAAGCGATGCATTAGGCGGAACTATCAAGAGGTTGGCTACGAAGGCAAGTCTGAAAGCGTCGCCCGGTATGGAAATAACAACTCCTAAAGAACTTTTTGATTGGGCTGACAAGAATGTGCAGAACATCACATGCGCGTTTGCATCGCAAGACGACATGAAAGACCATAACAAGAGGATAGAGAGAAGGTTCAAAACTGCTCTTGAAATCAAAGGAATAAGAAAGCATCACTCATGCATTCCACAAGAAGATGGAACCGCAAAAATGAAAAACAGTTCATTCAGTGAAAGCTACAACAGGTACGAAGTAACAAGACATTACGTAGAAAATCCGCATGGACCATTGAAATTTACGCAATATATACTTTATTTATGAATTGATGAAAAATAATTTTTATCGTTTTTTTCCAGACCTGACACTCGAAAGCGAAAAAGCGTATGCTGAAGTTCCAGTCCATTTTTTATCACAAACTGTTTTTTTAATTTTATCCGGTCATTTCATTCGGTTTTACAGGAAATTACCCACACATGCATACACACATGCACACACAGACACACATATATACCCACACACACAAGCAAATACAAACACACATACACATATGTGCACCTATCCACCAACATGTAATATATATGTATGTACTACAAATAAAATTTAAACCAAAAAATTTAATTGTTCATTATGACTCAATAAACATGGGAAAAATTTTTTTGGGCCATTGTTTAGACATTCGAGAAGATTGTGTTAAAATTTCAGCCAAATCTGAGATGGGGTATTTGAGAAATTAATGTTTGAAAATTTTCCGATTTTTTTGTTGTTTTTGCTGTCATTGAGCAAAGTTCAAGGTCAAACATTATAGTATGACAATTTTCTGAAAGAGTAAATATCAGGCTACAAAACCACTATTTTACACATTTTTTCTATGATAAATACGCACTGTTTTGATCAATTGTTTATAAATAGTGCCTATTTTCTCGAAAAACGTTATTATTCAATTAATAAACAATAGATGTTGCAAAAAAAAGTAAACACGTTTTTCATGGTTTTTTATCGCGAGAAACATAAAAAAAAATGTTTTCACTAATTTTCCGGGCGGTCTTGCATTTTCCGGCCGATTAGGCTGGAGTGCGGGAACCTCAGAAGTGTCAATGTAGAGTCTCACCATCCCCCCCGTAAAACAAAAAAAAATATATTATCTATACAAGGTGTCCCACATAAACTTACAAAGCGGCCGGCTGTAGATAGGTCTTGGATAGACGAACAAAAAATCGTATGGGTGGGGGGGGGATCGTAACCGTTTAGCCGCTAGGGCGTTTTGAAGTTTTTTTTGCTAAAGTTTTACATATCACCCTGTATTTTTGTAACCGTATAACCTATTTTCATGGTTATGGTACCAGTGCACGCAGAATTCCTCCACCTATCTACAACGGTAAAAACAATGGTCCTATCTTACCAACTTTTGGCGTTATGAATCGCCAAAGTCAAAATTTTGTTATTTTTTCACTAAAATTTCAACTAAAACCACCTTTTTCTCCAAAAAATACGTGATGGAATTTTCAAACTCATAAGCAGTAAAAGTATTGAGAAATCCTGTTTCCTTTATACACTGTGTTACATGAAGCAGTGCATGAACATTATAAGCAAAACTGTTTATACCATATATCGCTGGAAAGTACTTAAAAAAATCTTCTATCAAAAGCTGCGCAGCTTCTAAATTAGCCATGTAGTTTCTAGGACACGATATCAAACAATAAAAACAATGGAGCAGCAGTGGCGGCTTCTGCCTCTAAAAGTTGGTGGGGCTTGAGAAATGATTTTACAAAAAGGAATTTAACTCTATTCGTTGCTATCAAATTTAGGCATATTTTAAGAATATAAGCTCAACTTCTTTGGAAAACGAATAAAATAAAAGAATAAAATATTTAACAAAACAAAACAAAAACTCCACAAATCAATAAAAGAAAAAAGAGAAATTAAACTGTTTTATGTAAATAATCTGTCCGATGTTCTTTTTGCTGCGCGAACAGTTCAATAGCTTTTCATTACAATTTAGAATCTCGGGAATATACATATTTATTACATATTGATAATGTAATCTGTTAATCTGTTTCATCAGATTGAACATACACAAAATTTTTGCTTGAAATTCAGATTTCTGTTTATCTAGATAAACCTGTAAACAACATTCAAGTAACTAATTTTTGAAGAGTTTTTACGATTCAATTATTCTTCAAGTAGTCATCGAATGTGATATCTATTGATCTGTTTTATGTAACCATATCAGGAAATATTCCTCGATTACTGCTTGATTCACATTCATCGTGGCCACTAAGAGTAAAATTGTGACCACCGCAAAACTTTAAGATATCTAAAATTTGACTCAATACTTGACGATTATTTATATTTCGCTTTAGAACTCGCATATCCTGCATCGATCCGTGCGATAATATTGACCAACCAGAAGGTTTGGTAATTTAAAGCATTTTTTAAATTCGTAGCGCTTGTTTCATGGATTTTAATTTTTTCCGATACATGTTTTAAGGGGACGTCCCAGTGAAAATTCGTCAAAATCTATTCTCTATAATCTTATTCCATATTTTGATAGATTGTACTTTTTTTCTTTTACATAGTGAAATCCGCTTAAAAAAAAACACGTAAACACATAGTTTTTTTAAGTTTCTTTGGCGCAGTGTCGGAGCGCTAAAGAGCTTCGGCGCCTTTCAACCGGAGCTGACCATTTCATTTATATTCACCTTTTTCAACTTTGACGGTAATGTTCTGCTACAATTTTTAACCGATTTACTTCCTATAAAGCTTAAAATGTTCAGAAAAAAGTAACGAACAATTTCATCAGACGGATTTTTGATATCTTTTTTGAAAACAATTAGTCTAAAAATGTCCCATTTTTCACGTTTTTCAGGTTTTTATTCAGAAAAATGTTGATAACTTTTTGAATTTAACAGATATCAAAATTCCGTCTGATGATTTTTTTCGCCTTTTTCTTCCGAACATTTTGATCTTAGGAAAGTTGAAATCGGTTAAAAACTCAATGAGATAACTAACTTTGAAAGTACCCGTATTTTGGATTGTTAATAGCAAAAAACAAGAACTAGTTAATATTATTTTCTTATGTTTCATGCAATATTAACTATTTTTTAAACAAAGAGGAATTCATTAAAAGAATTTTTTTTAAATCGGCCTATTATTGTCCCTTTAAATCCCGGATACCACTTTCTGTCCAAGCCGATTCTCTTCTAAACAAACCGCAATAAAAACAAGACAATGAAATTTTTTCTATTCTAATCGTAAACCATTTCTTTTTTGGAACACCAATCCGACCAAAATTTTCTACTTTAGTATTTTGCAATGCAAATTTATTTAAGATCAAATGGTTGATGCGGTCCTAAACATTTAATTTCTAATTTTTCTTCTAATAACAAAAGAGAAATTTTTTCTTCAATAAACTATCTACGTGATTCATTTGAAGCAAAACCAAAAATTGAATCAATATAAATCTAATCTAAGAAAAATATATGTACAGGTATGTATATATTAAAAAATAATATATTAATATTTAACAAATAGTTAATAATTTAATACATACTAATTATTGGCGAATAATTCAATATACATACATATATCTACCGTAATTTTGCAATCACACATTTTTCACTTAAATAAACTTGAAAGTTTCAGTTAAAATTCAATCTCCAATTAGCAATTTTTCCAATAAGAATTTCTCTTTTTACTACTTATTACTAAATTTATATCCTACGGGCTAAATAAAATCAGCCCTTCACGTATATAAAACCCATAAGTGTTAAAAAAAATTCTCAATGTTCGGCCAATTAGTCTCAAATGCAGGCAAAATTCCTTTAGAAATATAATAAAGAGAACTAAACGAATGAATCGACAACACTGGCACTCTATGTGCGTGAGTAAACCCAGCAGAGCGAGAGAATCCATACATGCCAGTGAGAGAATCCCAATGAATCGCTCGGGGCTAACAAATTTTAGCCCCGCTTGGTAGAACAAAAGTGCATGAATCAATCGCTTGCGTCAAAAAATTTAGCATACAAAATGGTTCATCTCCTGGGCTGACTCAACGATAGCCCCTGAGGGTAGAGAATTGCATGTAACTGCCTGTTCCCAATGAGCCCGTCTCCGATAGTTCCCATATAAATTGTTGTTGTGTTGTCGTTGGCGTTGGATTAAATTTAATTCTAATTCTGACGGTATAACCCCTCCATGAGCAAAAGCTCTCTCATTTCTCCGCTCTTTTTTCTATTTACCTGCCACCTAGTGGTCGGTTTTTAGTTGAGTTACATGTTATTTCTGTGCCTTTTTTATGTTTTTTGATTTATGTTAAGAAGAAGATTGACTGATAAAATTCATTTTAATGTAAATCCCCGGAAAGTGTACGAAAGTAAAATTTTTAATTTGTGAATAAATCCGCCAAAAATAAAAAATACAATAATGGAAGAAAAGCTTATCGAACTTGTGGCGGCAAAAGTGTTTTTGTACGACAAAAAACACAAATCATACAGAAACACAATTTTAAAAGACAAAACGTGGAATGACATTTCTAAGCAGTTAAATTTAAATGGTAATATTTTGTAGTTGTTTTCTTGTAATATATACTAATATTTCATTCATATAGTTGACAGCGTTAAAAAACGATGGTCCTCCCTCAGGGACATGTATATGAGGGAATTAAAAAATAGATCGAAGCCTTCTGGCAGTGGTGCTGGAAATGAGAGAAAAACGTTCAAATTTTTCGACCGCCTACAATTTCTCAAGGAAGTTTACACGCCAAGAAAGTAATTTAATTTACTAAACTGCTATAAAATTTAGTTTATAATATTTATGTGTGTTTTCAGAACAAGTGGAATTTGTGTGCTTCCATACGTAAATGAGGAAACAATGGACTTGTTCCCTGATGAACAAGATCCTGTGGAAACAACAGAAGATATAGATATCATGTTACAAGAATCACCTGTAACATGCTCTTTGCCTTCTCGTAGACGCACATTAAGTGCAACGTCGTCATCTACAGAAAAAAATGTAGGAGAGGAATTAATTAAAATGATCGAAATTATAAGGCAGGAGCAGTCGAAAGAGGACGACATTACCGCGTTTTTAAATAATTTGGAATCTCTAATGCGGTTAGGAAATTTTGATATACAAGAAAAATTAGAAATTCAAATTAAAACTGTAAACCTTGTACAGGAAATAATAAATAGAAAAAAAGTAGGCTAAATAATTTACAAATACAGTTTGACATTTTAATGCAATTTTATTCATGTTTTTAGAGGAATTTATATTTAACTATTGGATTTTAATTTTTATTTTATTTTATTGAAGTATGTATTTATTTTGTTTTGTTAAAGAATTAAAATTTTATTTTATTTAATAAACTAATTATCGTGAAAATGCTACTTTTTATTTTCTTTTAAGAATTTGCAGAGAGTTTCACGAATGTTGAACGCTTCATTTTGGGATCTGTTTGACCTTTCCAGAGTAATGGATGACAAGGGCGTTATTTCATTTTGCCAATCTATTTCGCTATATTCTTTTTTATGCAGCATCACATAATTGTGCAATACAGTCACGGCTTTAACAATCTTTTCTGCGTTTTCTGGGGTCGCATGTATATTGTTTTTAATAATGCTCCATCTGGCAGTCATAATGCCAAAAGCGCATTCAATTTTAATTCGCGCACTTGAAAGCCGTTCATTGAAAAACTGTTTATCTTCCGGTAAATTCCTTCCTGGATAAGGCCGCATTATGTTCTTCTTTAAAGGGAAGGCTGCATCTCCAGCAAAGTAATATGGACATATTACATTTGTATTAGGCAATTGTCTTTCAGCAGGCAATGGTAGTTTTTGGTTTATTAATAGTTTTCCAAACTTACTATTTTGAAATACTCCCCCGTCGCTTTGGCTGCCATAAGCACCTATGTCCACAGCGGTGAAAATGGAATTACTGTCGCAAGCAGCCATCAATACAATGCTAAAACGACCTAAGAAAAGTAATCAAAATAATAATTACAAAATATGATGATCCTTATTTAGTCTTTTACCTTTGGGTAGAAATTTCTCAAGTGAGCTCATGATTTTCGACGTTGAAAGCAAAATTAAAACCAAGCTGCAAAAAATAATCTACTTGGTAGTCTCAAGTCACGCCATGAATATTTTTGGAAAAAATTAATTTGTTTATGAATAATGGTGGATTGAATATTTTGGCATCGATTGATTGTAAAATTATTTTCTCGTAAACGATACGATGAAAATTATTGAAAATTTGGGAAAATGATGTGAAATAAATACGATTTACTTTAGTGTGCGGAACAACATAATAATTTATTATTGTTACTAATTTTTATCATTTTTTTATAAACAAATACTGATTTGGCCCTGTTCTCAATGCAATATTCGAATTTTTTTCCGAGGTGTGTAATCTATGAAGGATCACGATTAAAATACCGTTTCAAACTTTTTGTGATCGCTCTTCGGGTTGGTAAAAAATACTATTGTTTATAGTTCATTCAAAACGCGAGGGGGGTGTTCCAAAATAACACCGTTAAGAAAATCGAACCCTAAAGGTTTTTGGGTTTGCTGATCACGAAAATCGAGGTCCCGCGGTCCTAAAATTAGGGCGTCACCCCTAAAAATGCAAAAAACACCTCTCTTTAGGGGGTTTTTGCGATTTGTTCAGTAATAATGAAAACTAATGCGATGAAATGCACTTTTTTTAATATTTATTTGCGAAGGTGGTTGATTTATATTAAATTAAGGCGAACTTTATGGTAAGGGGTACTCCTAAAGAGTTGAAACTACCCCTAAATCGGCCAAAAATGGCAAAAGTTGTAAACATTTTTTTTTTCAAGTTTATGCTTCAAATTCGATTGTGGGCGTACTGTCAGGCAAAAATACATTATTTTCAACCCTTAAGGGGTTAACACTACCCCTACTATAATAAAAACAACTTAATATAAAAAAAAAATGCAAACATTTTTTTTTGCTTTTTGTTTGAAATTTGGTTCAAAAGGTATTATCAGCAAATTAATTTTTTCAACTCTTAAGGGGGTAAAACTACACATTCAAATTGTAACTGGAACCAATTGAAATTTATTGCTTTGCATTAAAATTTTATATTTGATGAAATATTATTAAAACATTTGGAAATTTTTTAACCCTCTTGAAGGAGTTAAACCTTAGGGGTACCCCTTACCATAAAGTTCGCCTTAATTTAGTATAAATCAACCACCTTCGCAAATAAATATTAAAAAAAGTGCATTTCATCGCATTAGTTTTCATTATTACTGAACAAATCGCAAAAACCCCCTAAAAAGGGGTGTTTTTTGCATTTTTAGGGGTGACGCCCTAATTTTAGGACCGCGGGACCTCGATTTTCGTGATCAGCGAACCCAAAAACCTTTAGGGTTCGATTTTCTTAACGGTGTTATTTTGGAACACCCCCCTCGCGTTTTGAATGAACTATAAACAATAGTATTTTTTACCAACCCGAAGAGCGATCACAAAAAGTTTGAAACGGTATTTTAATCGTGATCCTTCATAGATTACACTCCTCGAAAAAAAATTCGAATATTGCATTGAGAACAGGGCCAAATCAGTATTTGTTTATAAAAAAATGATAAAAATTAGTAACGATAATAAATTATTATGTTGTTCCGCACACTAAAGTAAATCGTATTTATTTCACATCATTTTCCCAAATTTTCAATAATTTTCATCGTATCGTTTACGAGAAAATAATTTTACAATCAATCGATGCCAAAATATTCAATCCACCATTATTCATAAACAAATTAATTTTTTCCAAAAATATTCATGGCGTGACTTGAGACTACCAAGTAGATTATTTTTTGCAGCTTGGTTTTAATTTTGCTTTCAACGTCGAAAATCATGAGCTCACTTGAGAAATTTTTACCCCTTTATAATTGTAATATTGTGATCCACTGTTGCATGGACGTATTATATTGACGTGCTTGCCGTCAATAGCTCCAATGCAATGTGGTATTCCTGATTTAAAAAAAAACTGTTTGAAATTTCTTCTAATTCGTTTATATTTGGGAATGATATATACATAGCAGAAAGCTCTTCCCAAATGGCGCTGCATGTTTCATATATTATTTTACAAAAAGTAGAAGCTCCAATTAGAAATTTTGAGCAATAGATTATACTAGGTCCACCATGTGCCAGATACCTGTAAGGTAATAACCTTTAATCATTAACAAACAAACAAAATTTAATTTTACTTACATTATTGTCATCAGAAGTCGGAATTCTGGACAAATGGGCTTGCGAATAGAACACTTTTCTAACCTTCCACTGAGCATATTTAGTAATAAATGAAACAACCCAACATCCATCCTCGTATATTTAAAAAATTTTTCTGGATCACTTTTTATTTTTGGGTACACCGATACAAAAAACCCTGTCGGGTTTCTACTAAGCAACATTTCATGTACCCAAAATCTTCTCGTTATTTTGTCTTTTTTTACACTTTCTTTATATTTTTCATACAAAACACCAACTGCCAGAAGTTTTATTAATGTTCTTTTACGGCGACAACTCATTTTTTTAAATTGTTATTTAACACTTTAATTGTTATTTAAATATTAATAATCTCAAAACTTTACTACGCAAACAAAAAAGCACAACTGTCAAAATAATTTTCGGTGGCAGTGGCGCTGGCGGTGGCGTTGTCGGTGTCACTGGGAATGCTCTCACCGAGAATTGAGGGGAAATGATCGTTGTCGGCCGCATTGGGAACAGGCAGTAAATATATTTTTCCTATAGGAATGGATGGCATTATGATTCGGCAAGATTATTTTGATAGAGAGAAGAGAGCTCAGAGTTTTTCTTTGTTTTTGTTTTTTTTATTTGGTTTGTTTTTGATACTTTTTTTTATGAAGTTCTACTTCGAATTTTTTTGTGGGTTATTATTTTGAGATTTTTTTTTAGAAATTGTAATAATTTACAAAAAAAAAATTGCGTTGCTTCTTTGCAAAAATGAAAATAATTAAAAATGGAAGATTATTATTTATTCGATAATTTCTGGTGGGGCTAAGCCCCACTAGCCCCTAAGGACGAGCCGCCACTGGGAGCAGCAGGAAATGATAGTACTGTTCTGATGTTATTATATCTTTTAAAATAACTATGCCACTGTACATTATAAATATTCTAAATTCAGTAGCCTTAAATCGTAGGACTTCACTTAGAGATCTAGGTTTGCGATTAAATTCTCGTGATATAAATGGGGACAATGAAATAAATTTATTTGATAGATTGCGTTTTTGTTCTCCATCTAATTTATAAACCATTTTTCCATCCAAAATTCGTTTTAAAATCTTTCGTGACACACCTAAATCTATCAAATGCAAGGGATCTAAGGAAAATTGAGAAACCATGCATACACCTGCTGTTTCTAAAAAACTTGCAGTATTTCGACAAATAGGTTGGTGATAATTGATATGTGTTCTTTGGGAAAATGTTTCATCAGTTCTTAAGCCCTCACATTTTGTTTCATCAATTGTCCAAACTTTTTAATTTTGGAAAAAAAGTTTAGGTTTATCACGTATTTTTTGGAGAAAACGGTGGTTTTAGTTGAAATTTTAGTGAAAAAAATACAACATTTTGACTTTGGCGACTCATAACTCCAAAAGTTTATAAGATAGGACCATTATTTTTACCGTCGTAGAATTCTGCGTACACCGGTACCATAATCATGAAAATGGGTTACACGGTTACAAAAATACAGGGTGATATGTAAAACTCTAGCAAAAAAACTTCAAAACGCGCTAGCGGCAAAACCTTTACGATTTCCCCCCCCCCCCCCACCCATACGATTTTTGTTCGTCTATCCAAGACCTATCCACAGCCGGCCGCTTTGTAAGTTTATGTGGGACACCCTGTATAATATATATATATATATATATGTGTGGGGTGTCCCACATACACTTACAAAGCGGCCGGCTGTGGATAGGTCTTGGATAGACGAACAAAAAATCGTATGGGTGGGGGGGGAAATCGTAACCGTTTAGCCGCTAGGGCGTTTTGAAGTTTTTTTGCTAAACTTTTACATCTCAGCCTGTATTTTTGTAACCGCATAACATATTTTCATGGTTATGGTACCAGTGCACGCAGAATTCTTCCACCTATCTACAACGGTAAAAACAATGGTCCTATCTTACCAACTTTTGGAGTTGTGAATCGTCAAAATCAAAATTTTGTTATTTTTTCACTAAAATTTCAACTAAAACCACCTTTTTCTCCAAAAAATACGTGATAAACCAATATTTTTTTTAAAAAATTAGAAAGCTTGGACAATTTCCTATGAATAATGTAATACAACTTATACGCTACGGCCTCCAGTTTTGAAGTTATAAGCATTTTTAATGTTGAAATTGGCTGTATTTCGTCCTTCTTTAGTACTTTTCCATCTGAGCTTTATCGAAAAGTACCAAATAAGCACCAAATTAGGCAAATTTTAACATTAAAATTGCTTACAACTTCAAAAGGAAAGGCCCTAGCGTAAAAGTTATTTTACATTATTTATAGGAAATCGTCCAAGCTTTCCAATTTTTAAAAAAAAAGTATTGGTTTATATTGGCGATTCATAACTCCAAAAGTTGGTAAGATAGGACCATTGTTTTTACCGTTGTAGATAGGTGGAGGAATTCTGCGTGCACTGGTACCATAACCATGAAAATATGTTATGCGGTTACAAAAATACAGGGTGAGATGTAAAACTTTAGCAAAAAAATTCAAAACGCCCTAGCGGCTAAACCGTTACGATTTCCCCCCCCCCCCACCCATTGTTCGTCTATCCAAGACCTATCCACAGCCGGCCTCTTTGTAAGTTTATGTGTTATATATATATATATATATATAACACATATATATATATATATATATATATATATATATATATATATACATATATATATATATATATATATATATATATATATATATATATATATATATATATATACAGGGTGAGAGAAAAGTCCGGCACCGGTTCGATATTTCCTAAACGGTAGGTTTTCGTGAAAAAGGTTTGAAGCAAAAGTTGCTCAGCTTGGAGGGTAGATTCGTTTGAACACAAAACTCACCCCCACCCACTCATCCCCTCGCAGGGGGTGGGGGTAACTCCAAATTTTTAAATAGCAACCCCCATTTTTTTTTCACGGATTATGATTCTCCGAAGAAAAATATGAAACTTTCGCTTTAACATTTTTTTTATCCGAAGCTTCCCTGCACCCCCAAAATGAATTTTTGGGGATGGGGAATAGTCCGGCACCGGTTCGATATTTCCTAAACGGTAGGTTTTCGTGAAAAAAGTTTGTAGCAAAAGTTGCTCAGCTTGGAGGGTAGATTCGTTTGAACACAAAACTCACCCCCACCCACTCACCCCCTGGCAGGGGGTGGGGGTAACTCTAAAATTCTAAATAGCAACCCCCATTTTTTTCACGGATTATGATTCTCCGAAAAAAAATATGAGACTTTCGTCTAAAAATTTTTTTATCCGAAGCTTCCCTGCATTCCCGAATGAATACTGTCGACGTATTGACGTGTGGTTACTGACAAATAGACGATCAGACATCACCTCCTGGATTAGCGTTATCCGATGTGTACCACGTGGAGGTTCCAGGTCGGATTTCACACATCATTTTGGCCCTGAAAAGGGCCGTTTATTAAAGTGGAAGCGTTGAAGGACCCCGAGGTTCGTCGCTCCCTCAGTATTTAATGACTCCAAACCTTCGACGCACTCTCACTTATGTAAGCAGGTGCTCAAACTGTTGACCTTCCACTGCTTGGCAATGAGCCAGCCGTTGGTAGAAATTGTTTGTAACGTGTGCTAGCATTTCCGCCGTTATGGAATTTGAGACCACCAGAATCCTGTTTTTCAAATCATGAATGTCTGCCGGCTTACTTTCGTAGACGCGATTTTTCAAGAAACCCCAATAAAAGAAATCGAGGGGTGTCAGGTCCGGCGATCGTGGCGGCCATTCGGTCGCTCCTCTCCGACCAATCCATCTTCCGGGAAATGTCTCATGCAGATACGCACGTACTTGCAGTCCGAAATGTCCTGGTGCCCCGTCTTGTTGGAACTGAACTAGCTCAAATTGATCTCCAACGATATTTCGGATTGCAGGTACAATTTCTTCTTGGAGCATTCTCATATATCGCGTAGCTGTGAGATTCTCTTCAAAGAAGAATGGTCCCACAATCTGATTTGCAACAATACCAGCCCAAACGTTAACTTTTTGCTGGTATTGTGTGTGAGAATCTCTCATCCAGTGTGGATTTATACTAGACCAGTACCTGCTGTTGTGTCGATTCATATTTCCATTTAGCTCAAATTTTGCCTCATCCGAAAAACAGGTCCAGAAAAATGTCATTGGATTCTGATCATATCGATCCATCATGACATCGCAAAACTCGACTCTCAGATCGAAATCGTTGTCCGTCAACTCTTGTACCAAGCAAATTTTGTATGGATGATACTTGTTAGTTTTTAAAATTTTTCGCACGGACCAATCGCTAATTCCCATTGCCTGACCTACTTTCCGTGTCGACTTATGACAATCTTCGGTGAAGTTGAGGAGAACATTCAGTGATGTTTCAGGATTTGTAGCTGTTCTCGGACGTCCGAGTCTCGGCCTGTCTGTGACAGAACCTGTTTATTGAATGCAAAAAAGCAGCATTTACCTAACAAATCAGCAAAACCATTTAAAGGACTTACCTGTTTCTACGAACCGATCAACTGTTCGCTTGACGGTAGATTTGTTTATCGGGATGGCACGTTCTGGATGTGTTTCATTAAATAGGTTTGCAGTCTCCTGATTAGAGCGTTTTCGATCTCCGTAGCCCCGCATAATCAAAATTTCAATCCTCTCTCGTTCAGTGAGAGGCATGGTTATAATAAAATAAACTTAGATTACAAGTACAATTCTAGAAGAAAACGTAGGTGTGATATCCCAATGGAAATGAAACCAGATATTTCAGGCCGGTATTCCAAGTTTGAAAAAGATTTTTCCAATTTAAAGGCATCAACTATTGATCTGAAATTGCACTCTTGCCTTCTGATCTTTTACAAATGTTTATTGAAAAGTATCCACGAGAATTCGTTCTTGTTAGGTTCTTGTTTTTTTGTTACATTCTTAACCGAGACGATATGTTCTCAGAAAGAGACAGTATTGAAATTTTGATTAAGCGGAGTTACACTGATAGACCCTGTTGTTCTGAGAAATCGTTCTTGTCTTGAAAAATCCATTCTACGAAAGTAAGCCTGCTGACATTCATGATTTGAAAAACAGGATACTGGAGGTCTCAATTTTCATAACGGCTATTTAAAATTTTAGAGTTACCCCCACCCCCCGCGAGGGGGTGAGTGGGTGGGGGTGAGTTTTGTGTTCAAACGATTCTACCCTCCAACCTGAGCACCTTTTGCTACAAACTTTTTTCACGAAAACCTACTGTTCAGAAAATATCGAAACGGTGCCGGACTATTCCCCATCCCCAAAAATTCATTTTGGGGGTGCAGGGAAGCTTCGGATAAAAAAAATGTTAAGGCGAAAGTTTCATATTTTTCTTCGGAGAATCATAATCCGTGAAAAAAAATGGGGGTTGCTATTTAAAAATTTAGAGTTACCCCCACCCCCTGCGAGGGGGTGAGTGGGTGGGGGTGAGTTTTGTGTTCAAACAATTCTACCCTCCAAGGTGAGCAACCTTTGCTACAAACTTTTTTCACGAAAACCTACCGTTCAGAAAATATCGAAACGGTGCCGGACTATTCCCCACCCCCAAAAATTCATTTTGGGGGTGCAGGGAAGCTTCGGATAAAAAAAATGTTAAAGCGAAAGTTTCATATTTTTCTTCGGAGAATCATAATCCGTGAAAAAAATGGGGGTTGCTATTTAAAAATTTGGAGTTACCCCCACCCCCTGCGAGGGGGTGAGTGGGTGGGGGTGAGTTTTGTGTTCAAACGAATCTACCCTCCAAGCTGAGCAACGTTTGCTTCAAACTTTTTTCACGAAAACCTACCGTTTAGGAAATATCGAACCGGTGCCGGACTTTTCTCTCACCCTGTATAATATAAAAATGAATCGCTAAATGTGTTGCTAAGCGCAAAACTCGAGAACGGCTGGGCCTATTGGACTAATTTTTTTTTCGAATATTCGTTGAACTACGAGGATGGTTCTTACGGAGAGAAAAATTTAAAAAATTGCCTGGAAAAACAAAAAAATGGTAATTTTAGGAATTTTCACTTCATTTTAGTTTCAATAGCTTCATGGCCTACCTATTGTTTGACAAATGTAAAATTGTCATTAAATTGAATCATTACATTTAATGAAAATTTCAAATTTACGCAGCTGTCAAACAATAGGTAGGCCATGACGCTATTGAAACTAAAATGATCCACAGCGGCCGTCTCAAGAGGGCGGTGTACCACTTTCTTCACAACCACATCGACATGGGTATCAAATGAAAGGGTACGATAAGTAGAATACAATAACCAATGTAGTATACAAAATATATCTTTAGATCCATGGCGCCCGTCTCAAGAGGGCGGGGTACCACTTTCTTCACAACCACCTCGACATGGGTATCAAATGAAAGGGTATGATAAGTAGAATACAATAAGCAATGTAGTATACAAAATATATCTTTAGATCCATGGCGGCCGTCTCAAGAGGCCGAATTACCACTTTCTTCACAACCACCTCGACATGGGTATCAAATGAAAGGGTATGATAAGTAGAATACAATAAGCAATGTAGTATACAAAATATATCTTTAGATCCATGGCGGCCATCTCAAGAGGGCGGGGTACCACTTTCTTCACAACCACCACGACATGGGTATCAAATGAAAGGGTATGATAAGTAGAATACAATAAGCAACGTAGTATACAAAATATATCTTTAGATCCATGGCGGCCGTCTCAAGAGGCCGGATTACCACTTTCTTCACAACCACCTCAACATGGGTATCAAATGAAAGGGTATGTTAAGGAGAATACAATAAGCAATGTAGTATACAAAATATATCTTTAGATCCATGGCGGCCGTCTCAAGAGGGCGGGGTACCACTTTCTTCACAACCACCTCGACATGGGTATCAAATGAAAGGGTATGATAAGTAGAATACAATAAGCAATGTAGTATACAAAATATATCTTTAGATCCATGGCGGCCGTCTCAAGATGCCGAATTAACACTTTCTTCACAACCACCTCGACATGGGTATCAAATGAAAGGGTATGATAAGTAGAATACAATAAGCAATGTAGTAGACTCAATATACCGATTCATGGCGGCCGACGCAAGACCCATGTTCTTTGAGGCATTTCATCTGTGTAAAATTCATATTTCGAAAAATATTAAGTCAATGGATGGTTTTTATTGTTTACTATTGACTTATGGGTGCAGCGTAGGCGCACCGGGTCCCAGCTAGTATATATATATATATATATATATATATATATATATATATATATATATATATATATATATATATATATATTGATGGATATATGGGATTTTTACATATCGGTTTAGATCCAAATGGGTTAAAGAAAGTAGTACGGGCTTCGGCCGTTACTACACAATACCTTACTCCAATGGATGAATCAACTTCCGCAAATACAATCAACACAACCACGTCTGAAAGTAGCGGAAATGTTCAAGAAAAGAATTCGAGTACGAGTCGTTGTAAAAGGTTACGGGACGACAGATCTCGCTTTCTGGAAATTGAAGAAAAGAAGGTAGCTAGACTTGATGAAATAATAAATGTACTAAAAGAAAAAACCATTTACTACAAGAATTGATTCAATATGTATTTAAAAAACCAAAATTAACAAGACTTCCTTTTATCATCAAAATCATTTTACAAATAGTGTTCCTGATTACCATTAGTGTTCCGTTTTTTTTTTTGAATACCATTTGTGTTCCGTTTTTTTATGTTTTTGTTTTATGTATAGTTTAATCTATATGTATTTTTTCTATATTTATGAATTCAATATATACCTATATATTATTACCTTGCTGTAATTAGTGAAAAAACAAACATTTCAAAAATAAATTTATTCCAAAAAACTTGTATACAACAATCTTTTATTTGTCTCTATTATCTGTGAAAAATCATCCTCGTTATCATCGTGATCATCTAGTGGTACGTTGTTATTATCCACAAAATGTTCATTTCCGTCGTTTATTAAAATAAAGTTATGCAATATACAGCACGCAACAATAGTTTGGTTTGCCATTACTACATCTTGGATTTCTAAATATTTAAGCCTCCGAAATTTGCCTTTTGATAATCCAAATGCACGTTCAATAACTTGTCGTACTGAGCTAAGTTTTGAATTAAATGCAACTTGTGAAGTCGTGAGGTGGCCGTTGTTCCTGTAAGGGGTATGCATAAAATGTGAATTAGGATACGCGTTGTCTCCTATTAAATGACGTTTGGGAGGAAGCAGCGGGCTAGTTGTACTCATTCCGGACATTCTAAAATGTTTTTTAAAATCGTCTAGGCTATAACGTGGAATAGTAACTTCGAAGAATTCTTTATTTCTGGCATGGCTCTCCTTCCATTCTAATATTTTTGTATTCACTTTGTCAATTGCAACATCAATCACTTCTACAGCTTCGTCCTCCACAATTAAATCACAAATTAGACTTAATAAAGATTTTTGGTCCATAATTTATTATTGAACTTTCGCACTTCAAAAAATAATTTTTATCAAAGCAGCACTGACATATGTCAGTGCAAAGCAGTTAATAGTAGAAGTAAGCAGACATATTCAGCACATCATCCAGCGCGTACTTCTTTCTAAGTTCTAGCAGAAGGCTTTGCTAAGCAGCGAAGCAACTAAGCTGCTGAGTGCGCTGGATGCACCCTATATATATTTTCTTTTTTAATTAATTTCTTTTTAGATAACTACTTATGAGTTGGGTGGCGAATCAATGTTGTGTTGTGTGGCTGCGCTGCGCCACAACACCGTCATAATTATATCGCAATGTTATTTCTTTCCCGAAAATAGAACTGAATGTTGAAATTGGAACGAGAAGCGTACTGGAATAACGTTGCGGCCGACATGGAAAAAGCGGCGTCGAGGCACGAGTACCGGACGCTGTACCAGACAATCCGCCGGTTAGGCGGCAAAACAACATCAACAAACGACAACATCAAAAAATCGGATGGAACTTTTGTGACTTCTGCCCATGAACGCCTGGAGCGGTGGAGAGCATTCTTCCACCAGCTGTATAACCACGATCCGCCGCAAGGTCCAGCACCCGAACCACCGATTATCGAACAGCCGATGAATCAGTTTCTCGATACCGAACCAACAATTATCGAGGTGAAGACAGCAATCAAATCGCTGAAAAATGGAAAAGCGCCGGGAATAGACCAAGTAACCGCCGAGATGATCAAAGCTGGAGGTGATGTCTTATCACAACGACTTCATGTCCTCATAATACACATATGGCATTCGGATCGTGTCCCTTCGGTATGGAAGAAAGCGATCGTTGTCCCAATTTTGAAGAAAGGCGACAGTCGGGAATGCAAGAATTATCGCGGTATTAGCCTTCTTTCGATCGTCGGTAAAGTATTTACGAAAATAATACAATCGAGGCTACAGAAACATCGAGAGCAAACGAGCCGGGAGGAACAAGCGGGATTTAGACCACATCGACGATGCATTGATCAAATATTCGCCCTCCGTCAGTTAATGGAAGAAAGAATTCGTTGCGGCAAACGCATTGTCGTCGTTTTCATCGATTTCAAATCCGCTTTCGATTGCATCGATTGGAACAGCTTGTGGAGAGTCTTGGTAACCGAACACGTGCCATTGAGAATCATCCAACTTCTCCAAGCGTCGTGCGATGGCTCAACCAGCAGCGTTCGTATTCGAAACGACTTATCCGAGGAGTTCCCGATTCAGACGGGTGTCCGACAGGGAGACGTCGCTTCGCCACTTCTCTTCAACGTTGTGATCGACGCGATTATGCGTGAAGCATTCGATGGACGACTCGGAGTTCAATACGACGACAACAACTTCGTAACAGACTTAATGTTCGCCGACGATAGCGCTGTTTTCGCCGACACGGATGCCGAAGCAACGGACATCTTATACGATATTTCCCGCATCGCCCAATCATACGGGTTAAAAATCAATGCGGAAAAGACCAAAATGCTCACAACGGATGGATCAAGAGCCAGTGTTCACCTCGATGGAACCCAAATCGAACAGGTTCCAAGGTTCAAATATTTGGGATCATTGGTTGAGGAAACGAAAGTAGCATCGACGGCCGACGTTCACAGCCGTATCGGCCAGGCAACAGCAACATTCGCCTCGCTCAAGTGGTGCATATGGAAACGAGCAAATATCTCCATCAAAACAAAACTACGTCTTTACCGAACGTTGATTCTTCCGATTCTTCTTTATGGATCTGAAACGTGGACACTGCTCAAACCGGACGTTAAAAAGCTCGAGGTCTTCCAAATGCGATGTTTGAGGCAGATCCTCCGTGTCTCACTCCGTGATCGCCTTCGAAATGAGGTTGTCAGACAAAGATGCGATCAGCAAACACTGATCGAAGAAGAAATGCAAAAACGTCGACTACGGTGGTTTGGACATGTTTGCCGAATGGATGATAACCGCTTGCCACATAAACTTCTCTGGCGAGACAGTCCCGCAGACTGGAAAATCCAGCGATTGGCACCGAAGAAAACTTGGCTAAAGAATATCGAGGGCGACCTAAAGAATCAAAGATTATCAGTTACCGAGGCTCGAGACACCGCCAAAAACCGAGAAGAATGGAAGCGAATCGTGAATAGAGTTCGGGACCCAGCGGCACCGACAGCAGCGTATCCGTTGCGGGGACGTCCCGCTCGGACCGCCAGCTACGGATCAAAGAAGAAAGAAGAAGAAGAAGAATGTTTTTTTAGTCCGAAGGGAAGAACTACCCTTTTTATAACTTCTACCTACAAAACAATTTTATATTGAATGAATGTTCTTTGTGTTATTGATATTTACAATTGTATCTAAGGCATTGTTTTCTCCTAAATCCTTTTCTAATTGCAACATTTCTCCTTTAGTTATTATTGGGAAACGGGTAAAGGAAGATTGTATATCCCTTTTGTTTTCAAATAATTGTTTGGCCAAAACTCGCACATCAGCAACTATTTTGATTGTTTCTTCGTTTTGCCTCTGTAATAATTCCATTTGGTTGCTAATTGTGTCGTTATTTCTGTTTTGAAAGTTTTCAATTCTGCTATTATTCTCGAATCTGCAAGATAATGAAAGTATTTTACTAAATTTATGCGTTATTATATACATGTCATCGCTTATCAAGAATAATGGCACAACTCAATAATAATTTCCAATTTCGAGTTTATTTTGAGAATGTATAGCTAAATATGCATATTTTTATGTAGCAAAAATCCATATTAATACTTCTAAAAATGACCGCTGGAAACTCGCTGGAATCCAAGATCATAACATGGGTTTGTATGAAACTAAAAACTTTTAAAGAGCTCTGCGAATCATCGGAAGTTTAGAATGATTTTCGGCATCCATTCTCGTACTATAAGCAATACAAAGGCAGATGTGGTAATAATTATTTACATTTATATAGTAATAAGCAAATATCTCTGTACATCGTGTTAGCCATATGTATTTATGTAAAAGAGGTAGCAATACATAGTTATTGTTGCATGGTAATTGCATATATTTAGACGCAACTTCTTCTAGCGGAAAATCTCTTATATTGTAGAAACATTTCCATCATATAATGCCGTGTACACACCGGACCAACGAAGGCCAACGACGACATTCGACGTTGGCTACCGAACGTTTGTTGGTGTTAAACGTTGAGGAAACAAACAACTGATTTTTATGTCTTTAAACGTTGACTCGTTTATTAAAACTCAAAAAACTTCTTATTAACTAGCCAAATTTATAGCACCCAAAAGTGCATATATAAACATTATCTTCGATTTTATTCAATAAAAACAACATACATATTGTGATGATTTATGCGCCATCTGTTTGTGAAAAAGCATAATCAACGATTGTCGATAACAACTCTGGTTGATGTCTGAACTAATGATTTATGTACTAAACATTGATTATCTATAAGTAGATGCGTAATCATGGGACCTGCGACGATGGCGGGTGTTCGTGTTTGGCGGCGCTGGCGTCTGTTTTCTTTTTGCGGTTTGGTCTTTCGGTAAAACTTGCAAGATTTGGAAGTTTTGGTTTGGAGTTTCGATAATATATAATAAAAAAGCTGAGGGCTTTCGATGTTGTAAATAAACTGTACATAAGAAGGTATTTTCTTTGAACATTAAAATGTTGGCTGGGGCGCGGTGCCGTATACAAATTTGAGATAATTGAATCTCATGATTTTTCAGTTTTCGGACTTTTTGATTTTATGAGATTTATTTGCATTAGTTAGCGAAAAGTCCATTTGCAACGCAAAGGAAAGGAGGGGGAGGGGTGTCGAAACACCGTTTTGAAACTATTTCTCTTCATGTTTTTTGGTGGCTGATTATGAAAATCAGCAGGAAATTTTAGGACTGCAATAAAATATGTTTGTCACCCTTATAAATATAAAATACACCCCTTTTTAAGGATAAGGATAATTATAATAATCAAATTAAATGCACTCTTTTTTATATTTATTTGCGAAGGTGGTTGATTTTTATTTAATCTAGCCAAATTTTATCAAGCATTAAGGGGATAAAACTAAAGGGAAGTAATATTTTAAAAATAAACTTTATACAGCAGCTTTTTTCTACGTTTTGGGTAATTGTTGCTGCTACTGGATTGCAGGTTGGTTGCTTGGTATTGTTAAGAAGAAATAAGTCATTTTCAACCACCCCTAGATACAGGTTGTATTTGAAAAATGATTCAAATATTTTTATGTGTTTAAATTTTATTTTTGATGAAATAATATCAAAAATAAATTGGAAAATTTATTATAACCTCTTTTTCAATGCGGTGAATCCACCCTTGAATCAAATCAAAATAAAAAAAAAAAAAAACTTGAAAAATGTTGTACGATTTTTGAACAAATTTCCCAAAATAACTCTTGTACAACTAGTCCATTATTTAGTTTGTCATATCATGGTTCATTGTCTTGCAGAAAGATTAGTACAAGGGTGGAATAGGTTAACCATTATGATCTTTGGGAGGTGGAATTGACGAGGAATTCTACGTTTGAATTCTTGGAGCTCGGAAATACTAACCGATTCTTCCAGAATCCAGTTGTTCTTTTTAGAAACGAATTCCTATTTTGTAAAGTGCCCGAAAAGAGGGCTGCAGGTGGAAGGAGTGAGACGAGTTATCTAATTTGGTGCTGAGGGAATAAGATTGCCGTGCAGTCAGGAGAGGGTTTATTTCGATGGTACAGAGATAGTGGCGATAGAATGTTGTATGTTTAGCAAGTAATTTGTTGATCTTCACAGGAAGCACCAAGATTTATTGATTGTCAGTTCGCCTTCGACGATAACTTCGGAAGTTTACGGGATAAAACTGATAAAAGTGTTTAAATATTCTCCGTTTTTACAACCCAGCGGGAAATGTAATGGCTAGGTAAGCGAGGTGATAATGAGATGAACCCATTACCTTTGTGATGAAATAATAGCTTACTTTTACATAGGGATGTCCTAAGGCGGTAAGTACTTACTGTAGGCATTACAAACGAGGACTTATTTCAGAGGTGAAGTGTAGTATAGATTACCATGTAAGGCACGCAGAATAAAATTCTGGCTACCCTTTTTAGCATTAAAAACATTACTATCCAAAATTACCACTCCATTTCAGCTACATTTGGTGAGAATTTTACTAGCAAAATATCTTTTTGACTGCACTGCACGATCCACACCGAAAGAATTTGGAAGACGGAATAAACTCAAGAAGAGAGGCTTCGACAAGACAAAGAATAATAAAAGCACATCACATTTCCAAAGAAAGTATTTAACAAGTCATTACCTAGTCGCTTACCTAGCCATTACAATGTAAAGACCTCCATTTTAATAAATTTGCAGTAGAATTTTTCAATTACCATGTAAGCGGTTACACAAATCATTAATGAATTCTTAGTTTCCCGCTGGGAAATAAAGCCTTTGATTTGTTACATATAGGGTGTTAGTAATACTCTATTTACAAATTTTATAGCGCCAAACTATTAGGAGTCCTAGGATACGTGACAGACCTTGTACAAGCAGTTGCGGAAAAATTGTAAAGATGAGAGGATGAATATTAACAAAACCAGTTAATACTAAGTAAAGCCAGTTAATAGTACACTTCAGCCTGTCCCTGTTATGCTGTCTGTAAATTTTGGAAAGAAGGATTCAATTGTTTTACAGTTCCAGGATGATAATTTATGTGGATCTATCATTATAGCCAAGGTCCTAAATCCAAAGCCAAAGAATGCGAAAGGATCTTTTTGACTGAAAGCCGTGAATTATGCCTACTGGGGACACCACGATTTAAAAAAAACGCGCCCGTTACTCGACCTCTTAGGTGGTGTGGAAGAGAGTGCACAAGACTTATTATATTTATAAAGCACTTACAATTCTTGGTGCGTTATAAATTTTAAAATATTCTTTAGTAACAGTAAAGTACGACAGTTTAGCATGGAATGGTTTTACATAAAGAAAGATTTTACTTTTCCCATATCATTAAACATCAAATGTTAATGATGAGGCAAAATACTTCATTGCCTGGGATAGATACTATATGATAAAAACCTCTTCCAATTTAAAATCTAATTTAAAACTTTTAACTGAAATTTTCTCAGGTTCAACTTTTGGTCGAAAATAGAAAAATTTTTATATTCTGTACAAAGCAGAAATTAAAATTTGCGGCACCGTATCCACCAGCAGACAAAAAAATATGATTCCATAAAAAAATAAAAAAAAATAAAAATCTTCCACAACTAAATTTTTCCCTAAACCTGAAAAATCGTTTTTAAACAACACAACAACAAAAATTCCGAAAATTTTGTCTCAAAGAACGGCAGGCGCAATCGCAAGTATCCCAGTTCATGCGATTGCTATATACATGAATTCAAAAGTTCAATGTACATAAGCAGCGAAACCGATAGACAGCTTTTATATATTTCGAAAGCTCTTGAGTCTCAGTTTTAACATGGATTTTTGATATCAGTGTAAGTAGGGCCATCTATGTCCAAAGCCCGCAAACAAGGCTACGTATCTACTTATAGATAATCAATGTACTAAACTAAAATTGGAACGCGCGGTAAGTGAAGACAACTTCAAGCTTCTGGACGAAAAGAAAAGAACATACCACTAGGCTCGAGAAAAGGGACTCGAGAAGGTTCCAGAAGTTAAATAAAGGTGGAGCTTGGATATAAAAGCGGCTTGCAGGCGCTGAGAGAGTCAGTGTTGATTTGAAAGGTGATAAAAGTGTTCTAAAGTGAAAACAGTGAAAAGTGCTGATTTAAAAGTGAACTATAAAGCGATAGATAGAGTTTAATAGTGTGAGTTATTAAATTTAAAGTGATTATAGTGAACTGTAAGAATTGTGTTTGTAATTAAATTGTGTTTCGGTTTGTAATAAATAAATTATTGTGTGGATAATTAAAAAGTGTATTCCTTAATTAATCCTACGAATCCGTTAAGCCGTAAAAACGTAACAATATTGACACTTATTCAAAGTGATGAGTGGACAAATAATATCATTAAAAAAAATTTACTACCGGTCGCCACACATGATGCATTTAAGTTTATTCACCTGATTATGTTCAGGTGAATAAACTGCTGATTAGACTATTATTTAATGTTAATGCACTTACAGGTGAAGTGCAGCTAAAACAATTTCGTCATATGTGACTTCCGCTGTGTGCCTTAAGTTAATTAAAGATTTTTTTTATATGTGAGCTGAACAGTTGGCATTCGGAGAAACGTCCATAAGCATTTGTTGGTTTAGCAAACGTTCGTTGGGACGGGTATTCGGTTTAGTTGCATCGAAGAGGGCTATGGATGACGACGAAGAAATTATTATATCTAGTTTCTTATACCTTAATGAAACATTAAGGAATAAGAAACGAAAGCGCAGGTGGTGGACCGCAACATTTTTTAAAAATAGAAAAGATTATGCTAGTAAAATGATGGCCGACTTACAAGTCGAAAAAGAGTACGGTTTATTTACCAACTTCTGTAGAATGTCTGCCCAAGACTTTGAATGGCTTTTGAAGCGAGTTGGGCCAGAAATTCGTAAAGAAAATACTCATTATCGTGAGTCAATCCCAGAAAAAGAAAGATTAGCCATTACCCTTCGATTTCTGGCTTCTGGTGATTCATATACTAGTCTTTCGTATTTGTTCAAAGTCTCCAAGCAGGCGATATCTTCAATAGTTCCACAAGTATGTCAAGCTATTATGAAAGCTTTAAAAGATCACATCATAGTAAGTATTTTTAAAACAAAATCTATGGTTTTCTTGTAGGTACTCGGTTTTATTTTAAGTTATTAAGAATTTTAATTACTGATGAAATACACTACATTATTACTACTATCATTAATATCTTCTTGATGATACTTTGTGCTATGGAGAGTGGCCATCAAATTGATGCTGTCTACACGGATTTCAGCAAGGCATTTGACCGAGTAGACCACCATATTCTAATAGCAAAACTATTAAAATTTGGAATCTCCGGTCCTTCCCTGGAATGGATAAAATCGTACCTTCATGGCAGAACACAAGTTGTGCGATTTCAAGGATTTCTGTCCAACGAAATTGAAGCAACTTCCGGTGTTCCTCAGGGTAGTCACCTGGGTCCTCTTCTTTTTAATATCTTCATCTCCGATTTGTCTGATAAATTAGTCAACATTCCTCATCTTTTCTACGCTGATGACCTCAAAATTTATAGCACAATCAAGTCCCAAACTGATGTATCCTTTTTCCAATCAAAGCTTAATGCATTACAAGACTGGTGCACCACCAACAAATTACATCTTAACATCAGCAAATGCCATGCAATAACCTTCTCCCGCAGAAAAAACACACAACTGCATTATTATTATCTAAACGACAAGATATTGAATCATGTCGACCATATTGTGGATCTAGGGGTTGTCCTAGACAACAAATTGAATTTCAATCTACACTATGATAATATTACCGCCAGAGCCAACAAGTTACTTGGCTTTATAAAGAGAAGGGCTAGGGAATTCGGCGATGTAAGAGTCACAAAGACACTCTTCTGCTCACTAGTCCGTCCAATCCTGGAATACGCATGCCCGATCTGGGATCCTATATTCCAAGTAAGCAGCAGCAGGATTGAATCTATTCAGAAGAGATTTCTTCTCTTCGCCTTGAGAAATCAGTACGACTCCCAAGATTATCTCAGTCTACCACCCTACCCAGAGAGACTCAAAGTGTTGGACCTCATGCCCCTGTCCTGTCGGCGTAAATTGCTTATATCGTGCTTTACCTTGGATGTCTTGAACGGAAACCTCAATGTAGAAACTCTTTCTAATAGGATCAAATTCAATGACCAAATTCGACATACCAGGCATACCAAACTGCTAATGGAATACAGACATCGTACCGACTATGCAAGGAATGAACCCGTCAACAGATGCTGTCGGGTCTTTAACAGTTATGGATCTTGCTATACCCCTGCCATAAATAAGTATTATGTAATTTTAGACTAAGTGTGCCTTGCTTGGCGAAATAATAAATAAATGATAAGAAATGGTAGCAGTATTATTATCATCAATTGGAAACTTAGCATTTTGCTCTCCGAAATATTGCTGCGATGAATCACTAGAAGTTGGTGTTACAGTTCGTGAAGCTGGCTGATGAGCTGGAGGTGAATTTCTGAAATTTGGCTGTGGCGAATCACGTGAAGTCGGTGTTGGAGTCCTTGAATAGGTTTGGCGAGCAGAAGACCAATTTCTGAAATTTGGCTGTGGCGAATCACGAGAAGTCGGTGTTGGACTCCTTGAATATGGTTGGTGAGCAGAAGATAAATTTCTGAAATGTGGCTATGGCGAATCACATGAATTCGGTGAATGTGTTGAAGCAGCGTAAAAATCATAATTTGATTCATATGTTCCCATATCTGCTTCAAAAAGGATATTACCAATTATATGCTCAACCATACTCTTCGTATGCGAGCTGTATGCTCTATGTTTATTTGCAACATGTTCTCCAAATGTGGTACTAGAGTCCCTCTCGTTCCGTCTTTTAATGGCCTGCCGCATATTAATATAGGCTTCTTCAGCTCGTTGATTCAACATATTATTTGTGGCGCGTTTAATTTTTTTGGGGGATTTAAACGCTTTGTTCGTGCTGGTTGTAGGATTATTTAAATCTGCGTTATCTGCATTGTCCTCCACTGATATTTCCATGGAATCCTAGAAAAGGTTAATTTAAAAAATTAAATAACCAGACTGCATAAAACCCAAACTAAAAACAAACGCACATCAACACATACATACATTCCCACGAAAAACATTGCCCTTCTTTCGGGGCAGTCGGGTAAAAACACAGGGTACGTGTATTGATTGTCTTAATTTATTGAGTATTTCTTTCTTCTTGCAGACTCCCCAAAATAGTGAACAATGGAAACAAATTGCGAAATCTTTTGAGCAACAGTGGAATTTCCCTCACTGTATTGGTGCCCTAGATGGGAAACATTGCATAGTGCAAAATCCCATACATGGTGGCAGTGACTATTTTAATTATAAATCCGATTTTAGTCTTGTCTTGATGGGAATAGTGGACGCAGATTACTGTTTTATATATGCAAACGTTTTTTTTTTTTTTTTTTTATATGAAAAAACCAAGCTTAGGTGTAACCCTTTGTACTACCAGTCCGTCATGTCGTTCAGTTCATGGTGCAATGTCTAGTAGTAGCTTGGTTTGAAGAATAGAGGAGAATAGGAAAGGTTAGAGGGGGTCTGGAGGGTGTAGAAGAAAATGACGATGAACCCCACGTTTGAACTCTAAGATGTTGTACGAGTTCGGAAATACCGACTGCGGGAGATCATTCCACAATCGAGTTGTTCTATTCATAAACGAACTTCTGAACCGTATTGTGCGTGAACGAGGGGGCTGTAGGGTATGGGGGTGAGCCGAGCGGGCTAGTCTTGTGTTGCGGGAAAAGTATTGCCGTGCAGGCAGGAGGTCCTGAATTTCGGTGGAACAGTCGCCATGGTAATAGCGATAAAGTATGGAGAGGGCTGCTACATTCCTACGGTGGCTCAAGGTGTCTATGGAGGCGCGAAAGGGGCCATCACCAATGAGTTTGAGGGCACGATTTTGCACCTTGTCGAGACAAGCCAAGGTGGTTTTTGGGGCGCCTGCCCAGATATGTGAGTTGTATTCGAGGCGCGGCCGAATGTAGGATTTGTATATTGTAGCCAATGCGGCTGGCTGGAGGAGGAACTTGCATCTCTTGAGGAATCCAAGGCATTGGGAGGCTTGTTTGGCGATTTGGAATATGTGATCGTTCCATCGCAGATGCTCCGTTAAAGTTACCCCTAGGATGTTGAGAGTTGAGTCAGCCGTTAGATTCTCTCCATCCACCGAGACAGGAGGAAGGTCGGTACAATTTTTGTTGGAGATCAGACAGTGCTTCGTTTTTGTGGCATTGAATTCAACGCGGTTCATTTCGCCCCAATGAAGAATCGATTCGATATCCCGGTTGATCGAAGCCGACATCAGTTGACGGTGGTAAAGACAAGGTCTGGCACGTGCTTGTCTTATATTGTCGAAGGAGTAAGAGAAATTCAGAGTACCGTCATCAGCGAAGCAGTGAAGTGGGTTGGAGGGGATTGAGAGCAGATCATTAATGAAGATTAGAAAAAGTGCGGGTGAAAGAATTGACCCCTGGGGAACTCCGGCCGAAATGGCGTGGGGGTTGGATTCGACGCCATCCAATACTACCTTGATTGAACGGCATGAAAGAAAGCTCTTAATCCAGTTCCTTAGAACTAAGTGTATACCAATAGCTTGGAGTTTATTCAACAGAGCTGGGTGCCATACTCTGTCAAAAGCCTTTGATATATCTAGAGCAACTAGGCTAGACTCACCAAAGCTGTGAATGCTTTGGTTGATACGCTCGGTTAAACACACAAGCAGATCGCCAGTAGACCGTTTAGATCTGAAGCCGTATTGCCTGTCGTGTATAATTTGGTTGGATTCTAGATATTTCATCAGCCTTTTATTGATTATTGTCTCCATGATTTTGGAGAGAACAGAAGTAATTGCTATTGGGCGGTAGTTTAAGGGGTCGCCGGCTTCACCTTTTTTTGGGATTGGCTGAACATGAGCTAGTTTCCAAGAGTCGGGATACACTCCGGAGAAGTAAGACAGGGCAAAAAGTTTGCGCAGAGGTTTAGCCAAAGGTGAGGCACATTTTTTAAGTACCATAGGGGGGATTTTGTCAGGACCAGTGGATTTGTTGGCGTCGAGTTCTTTGAGACACCTAAACACCTCGCGAGTCCTGAAGTGAACTCCGTCCATTGAGTGGGTGGTATTCTCGAGAGTGGGGGGTGACATAGCAGCATCGGGTAAAGAAGAATTTGCGGCGAACAGAGAAGCTAATAGGTCGGCCTTGGGTTTGCTTTCTGTTATCACTTCCTTGTTGTGAATAAAAGGAGGTGTTGAGGAGGAAGTAAAATTCTTCTTGATGGCAGTTACCAAGGACCAGAAGTTTTTGCTGCCTGGATCCCAAGGCAGAATTTCGGACGGCGGTGTTTTTAGAAACACAAAATTTTATGAGAACTTATAGGAAAACCTATTAGGCTTGCCTCCAGATGCAGCTCTTCCTAATCGGCAGATGAAGGTCCCTTATACATTAGTGGCTGATGATGCATTCCCTTTGCAAAAGCACATAATGAAACCATCACAGGTCTCCTCAACAAAAATTAAGTTTAACAAAAATGACACCAAAATCTGCTTGGACAGAAAGTTTCGTTTTTTCATGTAGAATCTGAATCTACTCTCCCCGAAATCGTATCTGCTCCTTTTTGGAAGTTGTGTTGAAAAAACGGTTTGTACATATTTTTAAATAGAAATAAAGTTCATTATATAATCTATCGCCTTATTTGCATACAATTATTCTCTCTCATACATATTTTCGTATTCGTACACACATATACACTCTCATAATAATTATAATAATATAATTATACAACACATACACACACGCATATACTCATGTGTGTGTAGTGTAATAAGTATAAAACAAACATTTTCATTTTTCATTATTTAATGATAAGGTTTTACAAATAAATCTTTACAAGTTATGTTTAATATGTTCAAGTATAATATGACACCCAATGCAATGAATGTAAAAAACACAAAAAACAAATTAATAAACTTTGATTGTATCTATATATCTTTACGATTAACGAGAATAATCTTTATAAATGATTCGAGGAAAATTCAACCACTGTTTTATGTAATCTATGCAAGTAACTGGGATCATCTAGCAGATTAATTTTGTACCTTTCCCAGTAAATCAAAAATTCTCGATGAGCGGATTCACCAGCTTGTTCCGACCAGATACCAAGGCCACATTTTTCAACCAATTCTAAACATTCAATCAAATGATTTGTAACTACGTGGAATTTCAAAGTTTCAGATACTTGGGTATGCCTTTTTGAATTCATCAACGTATTTACTGACAAGTTTTAAATCTACTGTTTTTTGAGTCCCGAAACAGCTTGAAACAAGTTTATCGAACGATTTGAATGTTGCCACAAATGGTTGCAGTCGTAAGTATCCAACAGCTTTACAATTAGCTTGTGATAATAGTTCATCTGATCTTCGCAATAATTTTCTGCAAGCGTTCCCTTCAAAAGCTTCCCCATGGTAATTCTTTGATACCAATTTTAATCCTTTTGGCCATAAAAGAGCCTCTTCATCCCAAGTAAAGGTGCTAATCCTTTAAAAAAAAGGTGATTTACCATACCCTGTAGAATGTGTAACTCAGGAATTGGACATTTTTCTAATATAAGCTTTTCAGGTGATTCTTGAAACAACGGCTTCTTAATAGTACTATTGCACTTATAAGCTAAATTTTTTTTCCACCTAATGAGCAAAATTGCTCATAATTATTGTTTACTATTCCATAAGATCTTAATGAAATATCTTTGGTAAGCTTAGTGCTTTTATTGTCATCGTGATTTTTTTTTTTCAAAAAATCACTCAAGGGCACTAAGCAATAAGGGCAGGGAAACGATGCACTTGCGGTTTGTAAGCCATTTATAATTAAAATTAGTTTAAAGTCGGATGTGAATTTATGTAGGTAATATATTATTTATGTTTGTTATATTGAATAAAATTTCCATGTTTTTATAGGTTTCTTTTATTTTCGGTACTATGCATAACATAATCAATCTGTTAACGCTGTTCAGGTTACCATTTGAACCAGTGCTACTCCCGTCAGAGTATAATTTTCGTTTGCTTTTCTCGTTTTCATCTTCACAATAATTCTCAGGTAGAATAGTCAAGAAAATTTTGAAAAACTGCTGACCTCCATCAGCAACCGCTTTCACAATAGGCTTACCAATGAAATTACGCACATCACTTACTTTTTTTAACAACTCTTCCGCGTCTGCCCAAATGACTGGCCTTATTTCTTCACCCTTATCAGTTTCGAATTTATAAATACCTTTCTGATAAACATCATTTAACGTTGTTACTCTATCATGCATGTGTTCTTTATAATATTTAGGTACAGATGATTTGCCTAAGTTTATGCGTAAAAAATTAGTTAATTTATTCATTTTTTTCGCACTTAGTTTCATATTTACTTGAAAATGATCTAGCTTTTCGGTCTCAAAAGACACTGGTTTTTCATCACGAGGGTTTAATGTTATTCTTAATTGTTTACCATTTGTTCTTAAGGAAGTGCTCACGTTATTTGTATTATTCTTTCCCTGTTCAGATGAAATTTTGTTTTTTATAATAGATGAAGCTATACACTCTTTACCTTTATCATCTACTAAATTAGAAGCAATTGTTAACACATTTTTAATTATAGTACTACTTTTTGAATGACATGGATGCGGTATTCCTTTTCCTTTGTTCTGAAGACATTTCGTACAAAACTCATACATAGTTCTTCTCTTTAACAGTATCTTTTGGTTCAGATTTAAATTTAGTTATTTTTGAGTTACCGTACTGACCATTTGACGAATTTATAGTAGTACTATTACCAGAGCGAATATGGCCTCTTCCTTTTGTTACTTTTCTATGTGCAACGGATCTAGCTTTCAAGCAAATATAGCAGTTGCAGGTACTTGTATCTGTAGATCTTGTTTCTTTACATAATACAATTTTGGTATAAATTGGCATCTGAGGTAACAGTCTCGAATATACTTTTTTATCTCTATCACTCAAAACTAGTCTACAAGTTGTACATATTGATAAGGGAAATTTTGAATCAGACACAGAGAAACTCTTATTTAAATACTCTTATTAGATTCTCAAACTTTTCAGTATTCTTATATTTTGACTTATCACTTTGACCGAAAACTATTTTTTCACCACAACGTGCACAAATTTTTTCCCTATTTTGTTCATGATTACACTTAGTATATGGATGAGTCATTGTTATAATTTGAAATACACGATTGACAACGACGACAATATTATTAAACGTAAATCCACAAATGTGGTTTGCTCGCACTTTTACACTTGGATGTACAATATGGGAAATTCTTTGTTAAACCGCCCATTTGCTCTGAGAACTTTTTGCTGCAAGATAGAAATGTGTGCGGGTCTCCAAATTTTAGTTGAAGTGCCTACTTTTTGATTTTCAATAGCAAGAGTTTTAATTTTGAAAATTTTGGGGCGTTTCGGCCATTTCATGGGCAAGGATTTTGAACAAAAAAAAGTTAAAAGTTGAATAAAATTCGTGTGTTTGGTTTCTTGTTAACGGGTATGGTGGCTTCTTTTTCCTTGTACTCCTTGGTGGCTTCCTTATACTTATTACACTACACACACATGAGTATATGCGTGTGTGCATGTGTTGTATAATATTATTATAATTATTATAATTATTATGAGAGTGTATATGTGTGTACGAATACGAAAATATGTATGAGAGAGAATAATTGTATGCAAATAAGGCGATAGATTATATAAAGAACTTTATTTCTATTTAAAAATATGTACAAACCGTTTTTTCAACACAACTTCCAGAAAGGAGCAGATACGATTTCGGGGAGAGTAGATTCAGATTCTACATGAAAAAAAGAAACTTTCTGTCCAAGCAGATTTTGGTGTCATTTTTGTTAAACTTAATTCTTGTTGAGGAGACCTGTGCCATACTCTGGCCTTCAAGAGCCTGGATCAATAAAAAGAATATACAATTACAGATTGAGTAGGGCTCGCAGAGTAGTTGAAAATGCGTTTGGGATTATATCATCTGTATTTCGAGTTCTACGAAAACCAATGCTTCTTCAGCCGGAACGGGCTTCTACAATAATAATGACTTGTGTATATTTACACAACTTTTTAAGGAAAAGCAAACTCTCAAGGCAAATTTATGCTCCCACAGGGACTTTAGACCGCAATGATAATGGACCTATCACATTGGGCACTTGGCGCAAAGCAAATGAAGAAGATCCATTGACTTCATTACTTCCATTACCAAACATACCGCGGAGATCTGCTAGTGGCAATGAGCAAATACGCCAAGAATTTGCAGAATATTTTACCACTGTAGGTCAAGTACATTGGCATGAAATTGAAATAATAAATATGTATTGAAATAATAAAATAAATCAATTTAACATTTTATTACTTACCACTGTTCCCATTGTGTCTAGTGGTACACGCGGAGTAAACTTGTCGAGTAAAAACTTCATTTTTTCGAAAGCAAACCACTTTGAATTAAATACATCGTCGCTTCCAGCCCCTGATTTTTTGAAGCCTCACATCGTTGCCGCTCTCGTCTGAATGAAGTTAGTAGGGACTCCATTTTCTTTTTAATATCTGTGACATCGTAATTTAAAATGTTAGATATTTCCTTCCAGTCATCATATCTTTTAGTTTTTAATATATATTCCTTGTGACTAGGATCCCACAGACGTGGCTTTTCTTTATATAAATCAATTAAAAAAAACATGTCATCCTGAGTCCATTCTCTATTTTCCTTCATATTTTCACTATACTTAATAAGATGCTTCAATTTAATTTACTTAAAACACCACTAAAATTATTTTACCACAAAATTCATACACGTCTAATTCTTACAATTCGGCCTTCGAATCTGTCAATCGTTGGTTAAACTTCGAAGCCCGTCCACACCACATTCGCTCAAATGGCTTGTTTCCTTTGATGTTACCGCCACGCTACGGACTGCAAGCGAACGCCAAGGAATCTTCGTTGGCTTTCGCTAAACCGTCCACACAGAACCAACGAACGTCAGCGAATCCCATTTGTTGGCCTTCGTTGGCCCGGTGTGTACGCGGCATAATATGATGCCTAAGGATTTTGATTCTACTGGTTCCTCGAAGAAATTTTGTAAATTTTGTAAGCGATTTCCAATTATGTTTTTTTCATCATCATCAATAAAATATAGTATTTTTATTGGAGTGGAAGGTTTTATGCAACAAATATTATTAGGTTCCAGAGAACTTAAATATATGTCATCTGAACTATAACTTACCATACGTCCAGAAGCAGTTTTTTAAAACCATTTCTATTTATTTTAGCAATAAGATTTTCCTGTTTATATCTGTTGTTTAATTGTTGCAATATTTTTGAAGGCTTTCTTATTTTAGATTTAATGTCTTGCATGGAATTTTCAAACTCATAAGCAGTAAAAGTATTGATAAATCCTGTTTCTTTTATACACTGTGTTATATGAAGCAGTGCATGAACATTATAAGTAACACTGTTTATACCATATATCGCTGGAAAGTACTTAACAAAATCTTCTATCAAAAACTGCGCAGTTTCTAAATTAGCCATGCAGTTTCTAGGACACGATATCAAACGATAAAAACAATGGAGCAGCAGGAAATGATAGTACTGTTCTGATGTTATTACATCTTTTAAAATAACTAAGCCACTGTACATTATAAATATTCTAAATTCAGTAGCCTTAAATCGTAGGACTTCACTTAGAGATCTAGGTTTGCCGTTTGCGATTAAATTCTCGTGGTATAAATGGGGACAATGAAATAAATTTATTTGATAGATTGCGTTTTTGTTCTCCATCTAATTTATAAACCATTTTTCCATCCAAAATTCGTGTTAAAATCTTTCGTGACACACATAAATCTATCAAATGCAAGGGATCTAAGGGAAATTGAGAAACCATGCCTACACCTGCTGTTTCTAAAAAACTTGCAGTATTTCGAAAAATAGGTTGGTGATAATTGATATGTGTTCTTTGGCAAAATGTTTCATCAGTTCTTAAGCCCTCAAATTTTGTGCTAACTACACCGTCTATTTTTTTCCCTACTTGTACGCATTTATTGCATCCAAGCAAGGAATTGTGGCCAACGGTACCAGTAATATAACTTCGCGCTGGTGCGTCACAAATGAATGATCTTATTTTAAATTGAATTACTTTATCTTCAATTATCCCCCCTATTCTTTCACTTGTTAATTGTTTTATTTCTGCAACAAAATCATGTAGATAATTATCTATGTTATATGGCTTTTTTGGACCGAAATATGATCGAGATGAGTATAACTTTGAGGCCGTTTATATTTAACTACTCTTCCTAATATAGGCCAGAGGGATCTTGATGAACTTTTGAACAGTGGTAAACCATCTATTCCAACATCCATTACAGTTTTATCATATTGCTTAAAAATATGCGTCGCTTTTTTTAATTGATTGGCAATGCCGAAGTGGTAATACTCTCCAGGACCAAGACCTAATTACTATGTTTTTTTTATTTGACCTAAACATGCCACTGAGACTCCTGTGAGTTATTAAACCTTCCGATACCAAAATTTTAAGCAATGGTTCAAAACTAGATCTCGTTGGATGATATTCTTTAAACCACTTTTTAATTTTTTCTTCCAATATTTCATTTCCTTGTGTTGTATCAATTTCGTGATTAAGAATTATTTCATGATTTTCATTATCATTTACATGTTCATCCACTTCATGTTCTTCATTAATTATTGATGAACTCGCACTATTAACTTTATTTAATAAAAATTCTCTTTCATTTTTAAATAATCTTCTTAAATGCCTTTTGCTCATCATTGCAGCAAACTAAATAAATTTATTAAAATAACGAAAAAAAAAAACACTTCTAGTTTATGATAGCAACAAAAACAGTACTGAAGTAATGAATATAAAAAAAATAAACAAGTAAAAATCTTTTAAAATTACCTGATTTTAATTTTATAATTACGTTATCTTATAACTTTGACGCCCGTACAACTTTTCACGTAAAGCTCGAACTGTACGAGAAAAAGAGTTTAGTTATTATTGCGTATTTTAGAAAATTCCAGAAAAGAAATAAATTACGTATAAATTTAAGGGCCCGGATTATAAACAATTATGAAAAGAGAAGAAACTAAATTCATAACAAAAGAGAAGCGAGGTCATTACATTTTCGCTTCGCACGCATTACATTGGTAAGTAGTGACATTTTTTTAGAAAATCAGGCAAAATTTCTTGCATTACTGATTCAGTTCTTCTCTAAGTTCCTTCTGGGAAAGAAGTCAGTAAGGAAGTGTGTGGATACCACTGTGGTGGAATTTTTACATCACCACCAAATGTGGTATTGTAGTTTTCTTTTTAGTTACGACCGCGCGTTAAGTCCGCGCAGAGCACCAACGACGGGAGGCATCATAGTCAAAATACCAAAAAAGGGGGGCTATCTACAGTGGGCAAAATTTTGTCCCATATATTACTATCTAGGATAAGTGAGGCAGTGGACCGAACGCTTAGGAGGCAGCAGGCCGGATTCAGGAAGGGCCGCTCATGTATTGATCATATCAACACATTATGAATAATAGTGGAGCTTTACCTTGCTTTCGTAGATTATGAGAAAGCGTTCGACTCGGTCAATAGGAGCTTTATATGGCAGGCACTACGGTGACGTGGACTGCCTGATAAAATAATAGAATTGATAAAAGCCCTATATAACAATTCCAAATGCAGAGTTCTCCATAATGGATAATTATCCGACAGCTTCGAGGTGAGCTCAGGAGTACGACAAGGATGCCTACTCTCGCCTTTACTATTTCTTATAGTAATAAATGACATCCTTGTCGGCGCTCTAGATAGTAGAACAGGCGGCATAAATGGGGTTTGTTAGACCGCCTTAAGGATCTCGACTACGCAGATGATATCTGTTTGCTGGCCCACAGACACAAGGGGCCGTATTTGGTTTCTCGACACGATGGATCGACTCGACAAACAAAGCTTCTCGATTTTCTTTAAGTTTCATATTTGGTTTCACGACCAAATCAACAGCTAAGCGCAGAGCCTATTCAATAATGCATCAAATGCGCTGTATGCGCACACGAGTTGTAAATTATTACAATCATGCTTTTGTCATATGTTTCCAAATTTATCATGCATGGCATTACTGCTTAGCATACGGGAATATTTTGCAGTTGCCAAAACTCAGTTGCTGTCGATTAAAAGCGGTCAAAGGAAATTTTAAAAATAATTATTTTGTATTTTAGTAATTATTGCAGGCAGCTGTTTATTAATTTAATGTTAAATAGAATGGATAAAGATGCGGTAAAAATGATAAATTATGTGGATTATTTGTTTAAGAAAATGTTTCAGGATATTAGAAAGCGAGGATGAAGAAGAAAATCAAGAAAAATTTTGGAGTGCACAAAGAATAAAATGTTTGCTCACGATAAGGGTAAAATATGAAAATCAGTTTCGAGAAGGAAAACGTAAACGTAGTGTTATATGGAATGAAATTTTGCGTAAAATAAAATCAACGGATTCCGATTTTCCGTTCCAAACGGAGGATTTGATACGGAAGTGGAATAATTTGTTTACTTCATACAAACGTATAAAAAAACGAAATGGAGAAACTGGTCGAAGCCGCACAAATTGGGAGTATTTTAACACTTTTGATGAGGTTTTAATTGATTGGCAATGCCGAAGTGGTAATACTCTCCAGGACCAAGACCTAATTACTATGTTTTTTTTATTTGACCTAAACATGCCACTGAGACTCCTGTGAGTTATTAAACCTTCCGATACCAAAATTTTAAGCAATGGTTCAAAACTAGATCTCGTTGGATGATATTCTTTAAACCACTTTTTAATTTTTTCTTCCAATATTTCATTTCCTTGTGTTGTATCAATTTCGTGATTAAGAATTATTTCATGATTTTCATTATCATTTACATGTTCATCCACTTCATGTTCTTCATTAATTATTGATGAACTCGCACTATTAACTTTATTTAATAAAAATTCTCTTTCATTTTTAAATAATCTTCTTAAATGCCTTTTGCTCATCATTGCAGCAAACTAAATAAATTTATTAAAATAACGAAAAAAAAAAACACTTCTAGTTTATGATAGCAACAAAAACAGTACTGAAGTAATGAATATAAAAAAAATAAACAAGTAAAAATCTTTTAAAATTACCTGATTTTAATTTTATAATTACGTTATCTTATAACTTTGACGCCCGTACAACTTTTCACGTAAAGCTCGAACTGTACGAGAAAAAGAGTTTAGTTATTATTGCGTATTTTAGAAAATTCCAGAAAAGAAATAAATTACGTATAAATTTAAGGGCCCGGATTATAAACAATTATGAAAAGAGAAGAAACTAAATTCATAACAAAAGAGAAGCGAGGTCATTACATTTTCGCTTCGCACGCATTACATTGGTAAGTAGTGACATTTTTTTAGAAAATCAGGCAAAATTTCTTGCATTACTGATTCAGTTCTTCTCTAAGTTCCTTCTGGGAAAGAAGTCAGTAAGGAAGTGTGTGGATACCACTGTGGTGGAATTTTTACATCACCACCAAATGTGGTATTGTAGTTTTCTTTTTAGTTACGACCGCGCGTTAAGTCCGCGCAGAGCACCAACGACGGGAGGCATCATAGTCAAAATACCAAAAAAGGGGGGCTATCTACAGTGGGCAAAATTTTGTCCCATATATTACTATCTAGGATAAGTGAGGCAGTGGACCGAACGCTTAGGAGGCAGCAGGCCGGATTCAGGAAGGGCCGCTCATGTATTGATCATATCAACACATTATGAATAATAGTGGAGCAGTCTACTGAATTCCGATCCCCCCTTTACCTTGCTTTCGTAGATTATGAGAAAGCGTTCGACTCGGTCAATAGGAGCTTTATATGGCAGGCACTACGGCGACGTGGACTGCCTGATAAAATAATAGAATTGATAAAAGCCCTATATAACAATTCCAAATGCAGAGTTCTCCATAATGGATAATTATCCGACAGCTTCGAGGTGAGCTCAGGAGTACGACAAGGATGCCTACTCTCGCCTTTACTATTTCTTATAGTAATAAATGACATCCTTGTCGGCGCTCTAGATAGTAGAACAGGCGGCATAAATGGGGTTTGTTAGACCGCCTTAAGGATCTCGACTACGCAGATGATATCTGTTTGCTGGCCCACAGACACAAGGGGCCGTATTTGGTTTCTCGACACGATGGATCGACTCGACAAACAAAGCTTCTCGATTTTCTTTAAGTTTCATATTTGGTTTCACGACCAAATCAACAGCTAAGCGCAGAGCCTATTCAATAATGCATCAAATGCGCTGTATGCGCACACGAGTTGTAAATTATTACAATCATGCTTTTGTCATATGTTTCCAAATTTATCATGCATGGCATTACTGCTTAGCATACGGGAATATTTTGCAGTTGCCAAAACTCAGTTGCTGTCGATTAAAAGCGGTCAAAGGAAATTTTAAAAATAATTATTTTGTATTTTAGTAATTATTGCAGGCAGCTGTTTATTAATTTAATGTTAAATAGAATGGATAAAGATGCGGTAAAAATGATAAATTATGTGGATTATTTGTTTAAGAAAATGTTTCAGGATATTAGAAAGCGAGGATGAAGAAGAAAATCAAGAAAAATTTTGGAGTGCACAAAGAATAAAATGTTTGCTCACGATAAGGGTAAAATATGAAAATCAGTTTCGAGAAGGAAAACGTAAACGTAGTGTTATATGGAATGAAATTTTGCGTAAAATAAAATCAACGGATTCCGATTTTCCGTTCCAAACGGAGGATTTGATACGGAAGTGGAATAATTTGTTTACTTCATACAAACGTATAAAAAAACGAAATGGAGAAACTGGTCGAAGCCGCACAAATTGGGAGTATTTTAACACTTTTGATGAGGTTTTTGGATGCAGCCACCATATAGTGCCTCCTTCAGGATTAACATTTTCATCGTATTCAGAAAAAGATAGTGAAACTCCCAACTTGGAAGATATCGAGAACACGATTGAGGAAACTACTTCACTTCAACCAAAGAAACCGAAAAAGGATGAGGATGAGATCTTAGAGTACCTTAAAGAGCAGAATGCCACAGAAGAGCGGCGTCATAAAGAATATTTAGATATTGAAAACAAAAAGTTGGATATCGAAATGCAAAGAGTTCAAGAAATGCGTGAAATGAGATTATTGATGAAGACAAAATTAACAAGCAAAGATTACTGAAGAAGAAAGTCCTGTACAACTCGTATATTAATTTTGCGATTAAAAGAAACGAAATTTTAGTTTTTGTTGTTTAGAAAATAAAGTTTATTTTTCATTGAAAGTATTAGCAATTTCATTGCGTTTTAAATCTGCCTCCTTGGCCTCTTCTTCAACAAAGGACTCATGTTCGTCGTCATTATTTGTTGCTTCGTTTACTCGGAACGAATGAATGGGATTTCCAGTATCCATTATAATAAAATTATGTAAGCAAACACAAGAAATTACATAATACTTCGCGTGAAATACATTCTTAATATTCAAATAATTTAAAATTCGAAACTTTTGTTTCATTCTCCCAAAGGCTTGCTCAATACATACTCTCGTTGAGCTGAGTTTGTAATTAATTTTTTTCTTTTCAGCAGTGAGAAAGCCATAATCTCTGTACGGAACCATTAAATACGTTTCCAATGGGTACGCACTGTCTCCCAAAAGATGGCTGTTAATTGGTATGTCAAGCGTTTTTGTTTTTAATACCTTCTGCAATGGACTGTTACGCCAAACTGACGCATCATGACTCCTACCAGGCCAACCAAAAAAGGCATCGCGGAACAATAACTTACCAACCCAAACCGCCTAAAAACAATTGTAAAAAACATTACAAATATTGATGATATAAGTGTATTTTACTTGGAGTATTATTGAATGAAACGATTTCCTGTTGAAGTAGCTTCTTGCGTCCCTTATTGGTGCTGGAATTCGGATGTGTGAGCCATCTAAGCAACCAATCACGTTTGGAAAACTGAAAGGGCCACGTATTTTATTGAAGTCCTCAATAACTGATAAAAATTCAGTAGAATTGGGCCAAATAATAAAATTTCGATGCATAAGGGCAATCGCTCTACACGTGTTCAAAACTGTTTTATAGGCTGCAGCCCTTGATAGGCCAAAACGGTCGCCCACTTCTCTGTACGTGTTTCGGTTGCTAAGAATCCACAAAGTGATGTACATAGCTTTTTCTAAGGGCATTTGAGGACGACCCAAATGTTGTTTTGGTAACTTACTTTTAACCATTTCCACCAGCCTCTGAAAGTTATCAAGGTTACTAAAACCACTAATAAAAAAGTAGGTACGTTTCTGACTTACATTAAAAGTTCCTTGGCGCATTCGGAAGTGCTCATAGAAACAATCCTTCGACATCTTTCGAATCACTTTCAAGTAGTTTTCTACTTTTGCTACCCCACTTTTCAGACGTTTTAATGCCTTTTTTATTAATACCGCATTCAAAATTCTTTTTTTCCTTATCCTCGGTAGTAATACATTAAGGGATTTTCTTTGCGGGTCCCCAATTTCCGCAGTTATTAAGTCGCTAAGAAATTTTTTTACGTATTTCTTTAAAAATTGTTTCGCCATTTTCATGTTAATTTGTAGCTGTCAGTCTATGATTCTTCTTCTTCTTTGTCATATGTCTCAAATCTGTTGCCTGCTCTGCATATTTCGCAGTGATTGAGTCCTAGTTCGCATGACTGCAGGATTTTCTTGGCATGCCGGCAGGAAAACATGCAATACTGAATATACCCGCAGCCATACAAAGCCATCAAATTGGGTGGTATTATTCCAAGGCAGCAAATCACGTACATATATTTAATTAAAATCAAAATTGTTAAAAGTTTATTGTATGCATAAATTGAGCTTTTTAATAATAGTCAAACTTTTTTATCGACACGTAAAGAGACGATATCGTGTCGCCAAATGACAATTTTTATTTATCGGGAGACGACAATGTCGAATCGAAAAACCAAATACGGCCCCAGGACCTCAAAAACATGATTAACAATTTGGCAACAGAAAGTAGTCCAGCAGGCTTAAGGCTTAATCCAACTAAAACTAAAGAAATGCGGATAAAACAAACACCATTGAACGGACTGCGCTGAATAACCGTGACGTGCAACTGGTCGATAAATTCTGCTACCTCGGTAGTATTATTACCGAAAATGGCGGTGCAGAAGAAGATGTCAGTTCCAGAATAAATAAAGCACGAGGCGCATATGCATGCCTGTTCCGCATATGGAGATCAACGGAGATCTCAACTAACACCAAATTGCGGCTGTTCAACTCCAACGTTAAGGCAGTACTTTTGTACGGTTGCGAAACATGGAAAGTCACCCAATTCATCACAAAGCGCCTACAAGTCTTCATCAACAGATGCCTGCGTCGTATCCTAAAAATCCGCTGGCAGGATAGAATTTCAAATGAAGAACTATGGCGCCGTGCCGGCCAAGAAAGGATAGACGACCAAATCAGACGAAGGAAATGGAATTGGGTTGGCCACACCTTGCGACGCGAAAACGAAAATCTAGCCAAACAGGCCCTCGACTGGAATCCGCAAGGATCCCGTCGAGTCGGAAGACCTAGAACAACGTGGAGGAGAACCCTACTAGCAGAAGCCGCAACAACTGGAAGATCCTGGTCGGAGCTTAGAGCTGTCGCGCAAAACAGAGTCCGCTGGAGGGCAACTGTTTCCGCCCTATGTCCCATGAGGGATTAAAGGAGAGCAATGATGAAAAATGATGATGAGAGCACCAGCGAACCCCGGGAAAATGAGCAACCACTCCGGAAGCAGAAAATCCAAAACTGGAGCTTAAGAACCAAATTACCCTAAACGATCTATGCCGTGATCTCAATTTATCAAAAGAAAAATCTGAATTGCTCGCCTCTCGTTTACAAGGACGTGGATATTTGGAATCAGAGACACGAGTCACGTGTTACCGTAATCGTAACAAGAAAGTTGAACAATATGTTTCGAAAACAAAAGAGCAAAAGGTCTCTTGTCATTTTTTCGAAAACTTAACTCTTTCGAAGTTATTCAAGGTCAAAGTTTGCAAAAATCACTTTTAGACCAAAAAGTCATTCAAAAACTATTTTTTTCTAAAATTGTATTTTGTAGGTAATAATAATTGGCACAAGTAGATGAAAAAAATTTCATTTTCGAATAAAAAAAGAAAGTTTTTGAGTGACTTTTTGGTCAAAAAATGATTTTTGAAAACTTTGATCTTGAATAACTTCGAGAGGGCTAATCGGGTCAACATCTGTTTATTTATTTATTTATTTACGCCAAACAAGGCACACTTAAACTATAGTACACAGGGAAAATGACTATAGCTAAAGTAGTTTACAGTCTAACATTATTATTACAGAGTATATCTTTATAACATATTTAGTTATAGTGTTAGTTTAGTATAATTCGGATGATAGGAAGGATATCAATTTTTTCTTAAAGGATAATTTGCTACTTCCAGGGGAGAAGCAGGAACTGTGGCCATTGAAAATCATGCAACATCTGTTGATGGGCTCGTTCTTTCCATACTCGGTCCGGTGAGAATATTCCCTAAGCTTTTTCGTATCGTCGTTAACTTATCGTTTAAGGCTAAGGCCACACTGAACCGAGCAGCACACAAACAAGCAAAAAGCAATTGATTTGACTGGCTCCCAAAACAAATCAAATCGAACAAAACAAAAACAAAGCAACAGGGCAGTATAACTAAAACCTGTTGAATGTTCCATTGAAGATTCACGTTCTTGTTCATCTATTAATTTATTTAAAGTTAATAACATGTCCTGTTTAAATACACGCTGTCTTCTTTCTGTCAGTTTATTTACATCTGGCACCATACTTTTAAAAAATGTTAAAGTAGGATCTTCATTTTCTTTATTACCGATTCATTGCCGTAAATATTCCACCATCGGCTCTGCTATTTTTTCTGCAGCAGTCATAACTTTTGGTTTTTTCTTTGGTTGTGTCGAGCTACCTGATGGAGAGCAATGCAATGCCTCATTTTCTTCTGCAGAAAATCCTTCCATTTCTGAAAGTGCAGAGGGGGCAGCAGTTGCTGAATCCTCGTCGATAGCTGGCGGAGCTGCACCTATAGCGAAGCTACTTCCACTCAATCTATGCAGGCTCATAAAATCACGTAAAAAGCTCATAGCATCCGCTAAATACCAAATTTTCTTCTTCTTTGCCGCCATACCAGAGGGTGTATTATTTTCTTCCCTCACAAATCTTGCATATGAATTGCGTAAAGTACCCCATTTCATTTTACATTCGCTTACTGAAAATATATTAAAAAATTTTATTATTTCCAACATTTATAACTACTTTTCAATTTAACAATATTTGTCTATTTAGGTATCTAGCAACGGGGGAATATTTTAAGTCTCTTCATTACCAATTTCGAGTGGGTTCTTCAACAGTTGCAAAAATTGTTCCAGAAGTATGTCAAGCTATTTGGGATATACTCGCACCTATTTATATGCCACAACCACATAAGCAAGATTGGATCTCTATTGCAAGTGATTTTGAACAATTATGGCAATTTCCTAATTGTTTAGGATGCATAGATGGAAAGCATATTCGTATCCAATGTCCACCAAATGCTGGGTCGGAATTCTTTAATTATAAGCAATATCATTCCATAGTGCTACAAGCCGTAGTAGATGCACATGGAAATTTTATTGCAATAGACGTAGGCCATTACGGAAGAAGTGGAGACAGTGGAGTATTTAGAGAAAGTACTTTTGGAAAAAATTTATTTCTGGCGAGTTAAATATACCGTCTGATCTTCAAATTGTATGCCTTGTTTGGCAAATAAATAAATAAATAATTTTGCGAAACCAATAATTATAAGTTTCCGTATATTCTAGTAGGGGATGAAGCTTATCCTTTACGTAAACATTTAATGAGGCCATTTCCTCGCAAAAGTTTAACGAAAGATAAACGCATTTTTAACTATCGTTTGTCAAGAGCACGAAGATTGGTAGAATGTGCATTTGGTATGATCACGAAAAGATTTAGAGTTTTGGAAAAACTGATGTTGCTTCCTCCAGATAAAGCTGGAATTGTTACAATGACCACCTGCATACTCCACAACTTTATTCGGAAAAAAGAAAAAATATTTGCAGATATTCATAAGGAATTACAAGAACTATACATCCCAAGGAGTTCAGTCAGCGATAATGTAACGTTTAGTAGGCCAACAACTATTGCACTCAATGTGCGAGAAGAATTTGTCAAATATTTTAATTCAAAAGAAGGTTCGGTTGCATGGCAAGATAAATATGTGTAATCTGAATTAATGGAAATATCTTTAGATGTACTTACAATTTTTAATAAATTAATTTTAAATTACTCACCTTTACATTTCATTGCACTGGCAATTTCATCCCACAATTTCTCTATAATTCTTTTATCACTATGTTCTTTTAATTTGTAATTGTAAATTGCTGGACGACTCTCTACCAAAAAAATTAATTTTTCGCTGTCACACATTTTCTTTTTTTTTTGATTGGCACACCGACTGGTTGGAAGTTTCAAAACTGATTGCGTGGAAAAACAAGAACCAAGCAGTCATCACCAAAGTCCCAAATGAATGGCCGTGCAATTTTACCCTTTGGTCGTCACAAGCATGCTCCGTTTGCTTGCCTTCGTTTTTTTGCCCTGAATGGTTTAGTGTGGGTTGCTTCCTCTGAATGCGGATATTTTGTGTCTGTTTGCTTTTTCTGCTTTGTGTGCCTGCGTGTGCTTGTGTGTGACTGGCTGTATTTGACTGTTTTGTTTTCCTCGGTGTGGGTTGTTTCATTTAATCATTATACATAATGTGCTGCGAACATTTTGAAAAACTGTTTTGTTTGTTTTGCTCTGACTTGTGTGAATTGGTATGGGCGCACTAATTGTTAAATGAGGATTTAAATTCGAAAATTCTAGGAAACTCTTTTCTTTTGCTTTTGTTTTGTTCTGCCTGGTTCGGTGTGGCTTCAGCCTAAGACATCCAAAGTAAAGCATGAAATAAGCAGCTTACGCCTATCAAACAGTGGCATGAGATCCAACACTTTGAGCCTGGCTGTGTAGGGCGGTAGGCTATGGAAATCACGCGAGTCGTATGGGTTTCTCAAAGCAGAGTAGAAACTTCTTTTGCACTGACTCAAACCTACTACTGCTTACCTGGTAAATAGGATTCCAGATCGGGAATGCGTATTCTAAAATTGGGCGCACTAGCGAACAGAAAAGGGTTTTAGTTGCTCGAGGGCTGTCAAATTCCTTGGCTCTTCTCTTTATAAAGCCAAGAAGTTTGCTAGCTCTTGCAATAGTATCGTAGTGCAACCTAAAATTTAATTTATTGTCCAGGACAATACCTAGATCTACAATTTGATCAACGTCTAATACCTTGCCGTTGAGATAATAGTATTGCAACTTTTTACGAGAGAAGGTAATTACGTGGCATTTACTGGTGTTTAGTTGCAGTTTATTGGTGGAGCACCAGTCCTGTAATGTATTCAGTTTCGACTGAAGGAGAGTTACGTCATCACGCGACCTATGACACTGTATATTTTGAGGTCATCGGCATAAAAAAGATGTCGTATATTTGTAGAGTGAACTGGGGAAAATGCGATATGTTCGGCGGCCAGGCTTTATTTTTTTGGATTCCGAAATTGTTTTCTTGAAATGTCACAAGGAAGCTGTGTACCAATTTTCACCCATTTTGGAATTTTGTCTCCTTTAAATGCTAATTTCCCCGAATTATAAAGTAACCAGCTGAAATTGTGCGCCATTATATTTTTAGTCATATCTCCTGTATTTTTCGTCCGATTTGGCTAAAGTTAGGCTTTGTATTTTCGTAACAACATTATCTTTCACCCTCAATGATTGACATATCGAGCCTTTACCGCCGTTTTAGCACAACCGACAAAAAACAAATTTTACGGGAGAAGGTTTTTTTCAAATATTTTTAAAAAGAAATGTGCTAGTAAATTAAAATTTTACATATACACTGCTGGTCATTTGAATAGGGACAGTCGATTTAGAAATTATTTTACCTGATTTCTTTCTTTTTTGACTTCGGAGCATACAGCTTAATATCCGAAATGAAAGAGTATAGGATTACGCATACATCCATGTGTAACAAGTGGGCACTAGTAATGTACCGTTAATTTTGGCCTGCTATGTTTGGATTCAATGACAATTTTTAGTTGTTAAATTAGGTCAATAGAATAGGGACACTTGTGAAATTCATGATTAAAACCTCGCAATTAATCAAAAACAATTTTATTTTTATTTTCTAATAATGCGTACTTCCTCCTTTGTTCAAAATAACTTCATACATCCTGTCAGACATTGAATCATACAATGATTTAAGATAATTTAGGGAAATTTCGTCCCAAGCAGTTTTGATGGCATCAATTAGTTGGTTTTTGCTTTCAAATTGTCTGCCGTTTTCGTAGACTTTTCGGGTTAACCAACCCCAAACGTTCTCCATGATGTTTAAATCCGGTGAGTAGGGGGGCATTCCATTAAGTCAACATTTTGATTTCTAATCCAGGTTTTAATGATGCGTGCTGTGTGTATGGAAGCGTTGTCCTGTTGGTACGTCCATCTCAGGGGACCAAAAATTACTTGACATCGCGGAAAAGCTGTCTGTAATATTGTTTGGTACGATTTGGCTGTCATTTTAGCGTTTTGAAAATTTAGCGGTATCGCACCATAGTACGAAATAGCTCCCCAGACCATGACGCCGCCTTCCCTGCTATGATGTCTTGTTAAGAATCTTCTTTACGCAGATCATGAAAATAGTGGTTGTAGCCGTCGGGACCATCCATGTTAAATTTTTTTTCGTCGGAGAAAACGACGTGATGCCATTCTTTATTCCATTCCATGTGCTCACGTGCAAATTGCAAGCGTTTCAATTTGCGCTCTGCATTTAATGGTGGTTTTTTCTTCATTTTCCGTAATTTAAGATGTGTGGCACTTTTAATAACCCGTTTCACTGTCGATAAACTAGCATTAACTCCAACCTTGTCCTTGATTTTAGCTGGCGACTGTGCAGAATTAGAGGCTGCTCGAAGTATTGCTCGCTTATCCTGTGGTGAAAGTACTGCTGGAATTCGTCCGCTCATATTTTTTCCATAGTTGTCGACATCTTTTAAATAATTATGGACAACTGACTTACTTTTACCTATTTTTTCGGCTATTCTTCGAATACTGTAACCATCTTCTTTAAAAGCATCGATTTTGCCTTTTTCGGTTACATTCAGTGCTTTTACTCGACCCATTTTATTACCAATTTAAAAAAAAAGAATTAACCACTCAAAAACTTTCAAATAAACTCTTAACTGAATTTTATTTTGACAGAATCGCGACTAAATTGCATTTGTCCCTATTCTATTGTCCTAATTTAACAGCTAAAAATTGTCATTGAATCCAAACATAGCAGGCCAAAATTAACGGTACATTACTAGTGCCCACTTGTTACACATGGATGTATGCGTAATCCTATACTCTTTCATTTCGGATATTAAGCTGTATGCTCCGAAGTCAAAAAAGAAAGAAATTAGGTAAAATAATTTCTAAATCGACTGTCCCTATTCAAATGACCAGCAGTGTATTAATGGTTTTCAGACATTTACGTATATGTATAATGGAAAAAAATACAAAAATATTTAGTATTTAAGCTATTTATGTCGCTTAATTTAATTTTGTTTTGGCATTTACGATAAAAATATCAATTAATATTACTAATACAATAAACTATAGATATTTTATAAGGCGTTTAAATGAAATAGTTATAAAATATTGAAAATGAAAATTTATTTCTATTAAACAATTGGAGTAATGAGATCAATCAGCATAATTATAAACTTAGATAACTAGTTATTTAAAATGAAATAAAGTATTTCTTCTCGTACGAATGATCTTATCCTGTTTTCACTGAACACCAGGGTTATCATGGTTTTTACACAAAACATTAATCAAATAATATTATTATATCAATCATTTGGATTAGTGAGATCAATATTGTATTAATATAAAATTAAATTAAATACATTTAATACTCCTCATCCTCATCTGTTTCAGCTAAAGCATCACGTACGATTCCATCATGCTTCATACTTAAATATTCTTGATGGTATCTGTTTGGAATCACGTTTTTGTTAATCCTGTAAATTTTTGTATTTAGCTAATGAAAATTTAAGCTCTTCGACGTATAAAGGTGTAGGTCCCTTTTCCACAATAGCTTTGTTTGCTCTCGATCTGATGATGAAATCCATGTTTATTGCGTAATTGTCACTATCTTCGAAAAAACCGTATTGAAATTTAACAATAGGATTATTTTTATGAAATAGCACCACCCTTAACGAATTAAAATTAATCTTAAATTTTGTGAAAAATTCTTCCAATCCATGAAGTCTCCATAGTTTAAAACATTTATATTGTAGTTTCTAGGCTTATTTCTAGCATTAGTAATCATAGTTGGCCACTCAGAAGGAGCCCATACTGTTTTATTACGCACATATGTTTCAATAGTGCTATGAATAGAGTCAACAGGCATCATGGTGTGTCCCGGTAAAAGATAAGTTACCTTTATTTGTGTAATAGTATTACGATTTTCAAGAAATGAATTAACATTGATATCATTGCTCGATTCCTATTTTGTCCGGCACAGCTATCGGAGTATAAATTTATCTCTGTATGGGTACCTCTTTGGTCTACCATAATCAAGTATTTAAAAAGGACTGTAACAATTTCATTACAGCCCCTTTTTCCGTCGCATTCACCCCACACGCAACAGTAACCTTCCCTTGTACCACTTTCGTATATACTTTCATTATAGTATGCATACTTCCGGAATAGTATAGGGTAACACTTACCGTGTGGAGTATTCAGGACTTTTTCTAAATCAAAGCTTACGCATAAGGAGTTAGAATCAGTTAATTTGCTCATTTTTTGGTCTTCTAAAAACAGTTGCTTACATTTTTCTTTATCTACATAGAATGTGATTTTTATATTCAGGGGTTTGCTCAAAAATAATTTTGTTCTCAGGTGATAAATTTTTGCACTTCTCGCAAAAAGCACATTTATCTTTTTTAGGCAAATGGAATCCGATACTAAAATCCCTTTTGAAAATGTTACGAAATACTGTTTTTGATAATAACTGATGATTCTGGATTATTTTCTTTCACGTGATTAACAGTATATACAAAAACGACCTATTTTGAAATTCTTGAGGTAAATATACTTTAGTGCTTTTATTGCGACAATAATGGGATGGAACAGCAGGCAACATCTCAATAAATGATTTTAACTGTGCAACTTCTACCTTATCAGATTTATTATGAGGACGAGTAGTTCTTCTGCCATCTCGAGTGGTATTCAGAGCTTTATTAGCATTTTCGATGGTGTACCTATCTCATACACATTTGGGATATGTTTAGGGTCTTAAGCAAAAATTGTTGACATACTTTAATACAGTAATCCCCCGATTTACGTCGTAATCCGTTCCGAAAAAAACCTACGTTAAGCGAAAAAAATTATATCGGGGTATGAGAAGTAGAATGCATAAAAAATTGCTTGCGGGAGAAATAAAACATCGCTTTGTAATAATATTTTTTAATAAACATAAAAACAATAAAAACAAAATTCAATTACAAAAATTAACAAAAATAGACAAAAAGTTCGATCAACAAATACAAATTAAATAAAATGAAATAAAAAAATTAACAAAAATTTCTATAAATAAAATTCAAAAATCTTACATATTATGTGTGCCGGGGTCACTTTAATATAAATAATTTTGTCCAGTTTAAAAACACCAAACTTTCTATGACTACAAGTTTATTTATACATGAAACTATTTCAACTATAAAATTCACTATATCAATTGTCAAATTGCTTAATAACACATTTATAAGGTTTAGTTCAGATAAAATAATAATAATTCAAGTTCATTTATAATTCACTTAATTAAATCAATTCATTACTACACTTAAAATTAATATTAATGGGTGGTTTCAGACGTTGAGTCATTTAGCTGTTGTTACAACGTTCCACCGTTTCACACGGTTCCTGTTTCAATAGGAACATTTTTTCTATCTTTACAAGGGGTTGTTGATGTGTGTGTATTCCTGTCGATATTCTTCTTCTTTACTATTTCAAATTCTCCGAGCTGCTTTTAGACATTTTAAAAGTTGTGAAATTTGAGTGAAGAAAATTTATTATTTAAAAATTTCATAATGGTTGAAATGAATGGGAAGGTCGCATCGGCGCTTTTACATCTAACAGTTACGTCGCTAGAGTTGTTAGCAGCGGCGGATGAGATTGACGAAAAAGAAGTGCCACCAAAGAGAAAAAGGTGTTGGATAAAAAAGTGGCGAGAAACCAGGGCACAGAATGGAAACATTCAATTTCTTTTGAATGAGTACAAGCTAGCCCTTGATCCATCCAGATACAAATCGTATTTAAGGATGGATGAAGTTTGCTTCCGCAGAATCTTATCGCTTGTCGAAAAAGACATTTCCAGGCAGAACACTGTAATGCGAGCATGCATACCCGCTGAGGAAAAATTAGCAATTGTTCTTCGCTTTTTGGCAGCTGGAGAATCCTTCAAGGAATTGGACGAGAATACAAAATTGTCGATTGCGTTTATCAGCGAAGCAGTAACGGAAGTATGCGAATCCATTTACAAAAATGGGAGACGTTTATTTTTAAAGGTTTGTAATTAACTTATCCAATATATATATGAAATTATTCTAGGTCAATTATTCCAGTTTCCTGATACAAAAAGCGAATGGGTGAAAATAGCTCAAGAATTCGAAAATCGTTGGCAGTTCCCGCAGTGCCTAGGTGCTATCGACGGCAAGCACATTGCTTTTACACCAAGAAAACACAACGCACAAATTTTCCACAACTTCAAGGGGTTCAATAGTATTGTACTTCTTGCAGTAGCTGATGCTTCCGCTAAATTTACCTTCATAGATATTGGCTGCAATGGAAGAATCAGCGATGGAGGCGTGTTAAACAGGTCGAAATTAATGATCATAATTCAAAAGGGCGAACAGTATCTTCCTCCGCCAGGAAACGTGGGAGATGATCGAATGCTTCCGTATGTATTTGTTGGAGACAACGCGTTTCCACTGTTAAAGCATTTATTAACGCCGTATCCATTTACAACAAGTGACCCTGACAAAATATTATACAATTACCGATTAAGCCGAGCAAGGCAAAATGTTGAAAGGGTCTTCGGTATATTATCCACCAGATTTCGTATTCTTCAAAAGCAAATAATGCATAAAGCATATCTCGAAAGCATACAAAGATTATTTCTGTAAAGAAGGAAAGATTTAGAAATAAAAATCATTATTTAATTCAACTTATGACATTTTTTTTTAAATGTACATAAACATAATATTAAGTCAGACAAAAAACGAACGAATCGACGAAACGAAATGAAAAAAACGAAACGAAATGAAACGGCTCTGTTTGAGGATTTAATCTTCAAATAGGTTTTGAGTAGCTGAAAATTCGCGGTTTGTTTTGTTTGCAGGCTTAATTATTTCAACTTTTGTAATTTTTACTTCTTTATTTATATTTTTTTTAAAAATCCCCCTTATCTCGCTGCATCCCAATGGCGAAGTGGATGCGGATGGCGACTCACTATTGTGCATAGATGGTGTAGAGGTTGATGGCATATCTCTCCAATCTAGAAAGGAAGCGGGTTGCGTATTTTGCAGCTCCTCCCTTTCATTCCTTTTGGCATCTTTGACCATTCGCAGGATCGCAATAGTGAGGTCTTCAAATGTTTCCTCCTTTTTAACCGTTTTCAATTCTTCCGCGAGAAACTCGGCAAATTTATCCTCTTTCGTTTTATTTTTCTCCTGCGATAAAAAATCAGTTACAATATTCATTGATTTTTCGGCCCTGTTACGTTGCTCATCCGCCTTTGGATTATTTCTTGGCTTTTTCTGTTGGAAAAGAATATATAATGTTAAAAAAAAGTTTGTATATATATACATTATATGAAACTTATACAGACATTGTCACTCCCGGCTTAATTTCTTGCAATTTACTTTCAATAAATGCTAATTTTTCCTGTTTTTTGCTTCTTTTTAAATAATTAGGGTGTTGTACATTGTATAAGCACTCGCACTGTCTATATAGATTTATTAAACAACGAGTTTGCTGTCGTGTCCAATTGTCTGCCATTTTTATTTCAAATTAATAATAACAGAAACCGTTTTTTTTTTAAATTAACGAATGACATTTCATTGGGAAAAATAATAAATAAGAAGAAGATAAAAATGGTCATGTGCAAGTGCTAGTGTTCAAAAATTTAAAACCAAAAATTTTTGTGGGAAAAGTTTACAACGCCTCGTTCCCTTTCCTTCACCTCTCTCTCCTAAAAAATCGGTTTTACAACGTTGTTACCACATCAGGTCTGAAACCCCCCAATAGTCACTCTTGGTTAAATTGCTTTATTATGGTTGACTTGGTTAGTCTTGATTTCCAGCAATATTGCCGTTGCTGGATCTACTGTTGAAGGTTCGCTTTGCTGCTGTATCTACTGTAGAAGATTCGTGTAGCTGCCGAGACTGGATGCTGCTGGAGCTGCTGTTGTAGGTTCGTTTTCGCTACTCGTACTAGATGCTGCCTCTAAGTACGCCAATATTGGGAGGGCTGAAATTCAATGTTAGTTTTGAAACTTGTGTTAGATGCTGTCTCGATACGACCAGCAAAGGGGAGTTGAAGCCTCGATACGACGTTCAACTTAGATTTGGGAATTTGGGTTGATTCGTCTTGCTTAGGAAAGCTGTTTCGGTACAACTAGCTTTCGGGTGTTGAAGTTTCATCACATCATTCAACACGGTTGATTGGGTGAGATCGCTTGTTGGTTCCTTCAGACTCGTTCCGTCATGAAAGATCAAAGTGATCTGAGATTTTCGATCGACTGGCTGCGCTATATATTTCGTTCCTGACAATGACAATTTTTTGGAAGGCAATGTGGGGGGGGGGCCATTGGAATTGGAATTTGCTTCAATTATTGTCTATGTGTCCCTTCTTGTTATGTATATCAGCTGTTGTACATAGCAGCTGTTTTATATATTTTTGTTTTGACATTTGGCATAATGGAGGAGGTGAGTTTTTTATTTTATTTGATGAAATATTTTAATATTTATGATTGCCCTTTTTATGTTTTATACGGGAGCCAAACTTCAGGATTTTCAAGGTAAGTATGTATAATGACCATACGTTGATTATGATATTAATGTTTATATTTTCAGAGTTTAATTTAGGACTGAACATCCTCCCGGGCCTTGAAGCGTTAGCTTCAACATCTTCTAATGTTTTGGTTGTGTTTTTTTTGTAATATAGTTTTGTTGGCAGGATGTTGTTTTTTGTTAAATAAAAAAAGTTTATATGCTTATATAGATATATGTTTTATTTATTCAACTTCCCTTTTTCTTCCCTTTTATCTGATGTTTCACCTTGTTTTGGAGCTTGTAGAGTTATGCAGCATCGTCGATCTTTAAGGAAGGTGAATCTTACTGTTCCCTCCTTACTGTTGTGCCGGTAAGATCGCTTAGCAGATTGAATTTTGTCCCACGGTAGAGGTAGGTTTTTAATTTTTCGCCATAGTGCTGGTTCTACGATGACGTTGGGTGGAGGTTGACGTGCTCTGTACTCAAGCGATATCCGCCGTTTTCTAGGTGAGTTGTTATTTGGATGTACAGTCTTGTGTAATTTCAGATAAGGGAGATCATTTGGAAAATGTAGTTGTTGATGAAACTTCACCCAAAGGTTCGTGGCCCGCTCTAATTCTTGTGTTGATAGCCAACGATGCCTTTGTCGGGGGCGTTTGATAATGCGGAGACAATATGCCGTGACGCGAATTAATTTTGAAAATGAGGAGAACCTTTTTAATAGCTCTAACATAAATGGATTTTTATCATACATGGTATGTAACCCATGAATATGTTTCCTGGTTTCTAGTTCCGTTTCCTCGAAACTCGGTGAATGAGGCCAGGGGCTGGGATCTTGAACTAGCCACTGAGGTCCGCTCCACCACTATGTTGTAGTGATCAGTTCGTTTGGTAGAACTCCTCTGGAAGCGAGGTCAGCTGGATTGTCTTTCGATAAGACATGATGCCATGGTGTATTCCCTATTAATGTGAAGATTTCGCTTGTGCGATTTGCCACGAAAGTGGTCCACTTTCTTGGTTGTCCTTTTAGCCATGAGAGGACAATTGATGAGTCTGTCCACATGTGTGTTTCGATATTGCCAAGTTGTAGGATATGAAGAGTATGCCGTACTAATTTTGCGGCTAACACTGCACCACAAAGTTCCAATCTTGGTATGGATATTTGCTTTATCGGAGCGACCTTAGTTTTGGAGGTGATGATCTGGATTTTCACGGTGTTGTCCGGGGCGGAGATCCGACAGTAGATCACGGCTGCATAGGCGTTTTGCGAGGCGTCACTAAAGGCGTGGAGTTGAATGTCCTGAGAGTGTCGCGTAGTTCCCAACCAGAGCGGAATGCGAAGCTGTTCGAGTAATGGAAGCTGAGCCTTTATCATGGACCATGAATGTTGGATTTTCGAAGGAACGGGTTCATCCCAGTCCCTGCCAAGGATCCATAATGATTGCATCAGGATTTTTGCAGTAATTATCACAGGTGAAATCCAGCCTAATGGATCATAGAGTTTGGCTATCTCTGAGAGAAACTCTCGTTTGCTCAGCGTAAGTTGTTCTCGAGTTACCTTTATTCTGTAGCTAAATGTGTCGGAGGAAGGATACCACATAACACCTAAAGACTTAATGCCTTGATCTGGTTTGATGTCAACAGGATCAGACACTGCTCTATCTTCTTCCGGGATGGTGGCTAGGATGGAATTGTCATTAGTATGCCACTTTTTGAGCTTGAACCCGCTGCGAAGGAGTAGTTCATCTAGGTCTTTGTAGATTGTAATTGCTTCATCGATCCAATCTGTACCCTTGAGTAGATCATCAACATAGAAATCGTTAAGTATTATTTCGGAAGCACGTGGATAGGAGCTACGTTCGTCGGTGGCTAGCTGCTGCATTGTACGTAGTGCTAGATATGGAGCGCAAGTAACTCCAAACGTTACCGTGGTTAGACAATACTCTTGTAAAGGATTCGAGGGGGATTCTCGCCATATGATTCTTTGATAAGTTACATCGTCTGGATGTACCAATACTTGACGGTACATTTTAACAATATCTGATACCAGCACGAATTTGAATTTCCTCCATCGAGTAAGAACTGCTGTGAGTTCATTCTGCAATGTAGGACCGGTCAGCAACACATCGTTGAGAGAGTGCTCAGAACTACTTTGTCTCGACGCATCGAACACAATTCGTAGCTTTGTAGAAGTGCTCTCTTTGTAAACTGCATGGTGCGGTAAGTAGAAACTTTTGTAGAAAATGGAGTTGCCTTGCTGTTCTTTGGTTTCGTCTTCTGAGTTTGTTGCTGGAATCATGTGTTTTAGTTGAATGTATTCATTGATGCACTTGGCGTACTCGTCTTTTAACGCTGGGTTTGACAAAAAGCGTCTTTCGAGGTTCAAGAAGCTTCCAACGGCGGCTGCCCGCGACCGTCCTAGTGATTGTTGGTGTTGTTCGATGATGAAAGGTAACCGCACACAATATCTGCCATCCATGAGACGTTGATGTGATTCCTGGTAGATTGTTGCGCATTTTTGATCATCTGGATTTATTGCTGGTATGGTTGGAACCTCTTCAATGGCCCAAAATTGTTGTAACTGTTGGCTGAGAGTTGTTAGCGATACCATAGACGTAAAGGTGTTGGGTGAAGAGAATTCACTGGTATTACTTGATGTTTTCCCGCATAATATCCAGCCTAATAGAATCTCTTGTGCGATTAGTTGGTCTTGAAGTCCTTTTCGAATGTTGGGTAATATTAAGGATCCGTAAATATCAGCTCCTAATATTACATCAATTCGTCCTGGTTGATTTAAGGTGGGGTCAGCCAACTTTATCCCTTCAATATGTTTCCAGTTGATAGGTACAAAGGGTCTTGATGGTAAGAAGGACGTTAAAGTTTTTAAGACAAGGGCTTGTAGATTCAACTGATAACCCCCGGGCTGAATAACCAGGGCCGTTTCCACCATTGACCGGGAAATTCCAGCGTCGGATTGTTGTACACCCAATATGTTCACAAGGACTGGCTTCTTTTGTAGTGATAGTGATTGGGCGGCATATTCTGTCAGAAAGGATGTTTGCGAGCCTGGATCTATGAGTGCTCGAAAAGTTTTACGTACTTTCCGGGCTCCTTCTAAGGTTACGATTGCAGTAGAGAGAAGAACTTCTTTACACATTGCTGAGTGTAGAGAATTAAGCGTGGCTGTGGTTTGCATAGATCGTGGCGGAGGTGCTTCGTTCTCTGATTTCGTTGCGGTATTTTGCGGGGGACCTCTATCGGCGTTATGCAATAGAGTATGATGACGTTTGTTGCAATGTCGACATGAAAACTTGCTCGGACAGTTTGCTCCCATATGTCCTTGTCCCAGACAATTGATGCACAAACCATTTTTGCGTGTTATGTGATTTCTCTCTGCTAGTGTTGAATTCATAAATTTAGGACAGTTTCTCAACGGGTGATTTTCTCCACATATTTCGCAAGCGTGTTGATGTCCTGTGACGAATGACTGAATCCTTGGTGGTGTTGAGAGATTTCGTTGGGTTTTACTTGATGATGGCCCCTTTTTTCCTATGGCTTCTAGAGTTCGAAAGCGTGCCTCCAAGAATTCGCGTAGCATCGTCCATGATGGTACCTCAGTGCTCTTACTATTGCCTTGTTCCCATAGCTGGAGCGTTTCGGTCGGTAGCTTTTGTCCTATTATGTAAACTATCATCGCGTCCCACTTGTCCACTGCCACTCCGAGATTGTTTAGTGCTTGTAGACATTCCGTCGTTACGTCCATCAAACTCCTGATTCCTTGTGTCGAATCAGAAGATACGGAAGACTGATTAAGTAGGAGTTTCAGTTGTGCGTTGACTAACACTCTCTTGTTGTTATACCTCTCTTTTAGGAGATCCCAAGCTGGAATGTAGTTATCGTTAGTTACTAGTACCTGTCGCAAGAGACCTTCAGCTTCTCCACTTAGATGTAACTTCATGTATTGAAGTTTCTCTGCGTCAGACAGATTATGATTCTCATGAATCAGGCTTGTGTAAAGATCATGGAAAGTTGTCAATTTCCGATAATCTCTAGAGAATTTTTCCAATGAGATTCGTGGAAGCTTGATAAGATGTTCCTTACTTGACATGGCTATCTCCCTTTCCTGTACTCTGGGAGACTGACTGCCTGCTGCTATTGGCGGATACTCGGTATCATGCCGAGATTCTATTGCTGCGTAGTGTGTGTAGAAGAATGACTCCATTGCTTCGTATAGTTCTTCCTGGAAATATTTGTGGTTTAATATTTCCGAATCGACAGGTTCGTTGTTTTTTGCCACGAGAATCTGGATATTGCTCTTGAAAATCCTGTAGTCGTTTTTTTTAATATGGTTCCGTTCGTCTTGCGGAGCCATCCTTTTTGTAATTCTTGATGAAATTTTCTAAGAGATCTTTTCGTGCTATTTGCAATTTGATTTCAGCCTCCATTTTTTAATTTGATGTCACTCACTGGTTAAATTTCTAAATTCACTGTGATCACTGAATATTTTTATACACTTATCCCGCTCGAAGGACCAAATGTGCCGGGGTCACTTTAATATAAATAATTTTGTCCAGTTTAAAAACACCAAACTTTCTATGACTACAAGTTTATTTATACATGAAACTATTTCAACTATAAAATTCACTATATCAATAGTCAAATTGCTTAATAACACATTTATAAGGTTTAGTTCAGATAAAATAATAATAATTCAAGTTCATTTATAATTCACTTAATTAAATCAATTCATTACTACACTTAAAATTAATATTAATAGTCACTCTTGGTTAAATTGCTTTATTATGGTTGACTTGGTTAGTCTTGATTTCCAGCAATATTGCCGTTGCTGGATCTACTGTTGAAGGTTCGCTTTGCTGCTGTATCTACTGTAGAAGATTCGTGTAGCTGCCGAGACTGGATCCTGCTGGAGCTGCTGTTGTAGGTTCGTTTTCGCTACTCGTACTAGATGCTGCCTCTAAGTACGCCAATATTGGGAGGGCTGAAATTCAATGTTAGTTTTGAAACTTGTGTTAGATGCTGTCTCGATACGACCAGCAAAGGGGAGTTGAAGCCTCGATACGACGTTCAACTTAGATTTGGGAATTTGGGTTGATTCGTCTTGCTTAGGAAAGCTGTTTCGGTACAACTAGCTTTCGGGTGTTGAAGTTTCATCACATCATTCAACACGGTTAATTGGGTGAGATCGCTTGTTGGTTTCTTCAGACTCGTTCCGTCATGAAAGATCAAAGTGATCTGAGATTTTCGATCGACTGGCTGCGCTATATATTTCGTTCCTGACAATGGCAATTTTTTGGAAGGCAATGTGGGGGGGCCATTGGAATTGGAATTTGCTTCAATTATTGTGTATGTGTCCCTTCTTGTTATGTATATCAGCTGTTGTACATAGCAGCTGTTTTATATATTTTTGTTTTGACATTTGGCATAATGGAGGAGGTGAGTTTTTTATTTTATTTGATGAAATATTTTAATATTTATGATTGCCCTTTTTTTGTTTTTATGTTTTATACGGGAGCCAAACTTCAGGATTTTCAAGGTAAGTATGTATAATGACCATACGTTGTTTATGATATTAATGTTTATATTTTCAGAGTTTAATTTAGGACTGAACAATGTGCATATAATGCATTTTTGGTTTATACGTTGGATGAAAAGCATGAATCTATGCGTAACTGACGCAAATTTCTTTTTTTAATATACATTTCTTTGCACCAGGAGACACTTTGCCACATAGTATTTCTTGAAGATTGTGCTCTTTCCAAATCATCATCATATTTCTCAAATATTTCTATAGCTTGCTGCAAATATCTGAATGTTTCTGCTAATTTTTTTACAGGAAATGAAACTTCTTCCACATTTTCGATTCTACTATTTTCTTCTTCATCAGCAGTTTGCTGATTATTTTCTTCCAACATTTCTATAAGTTAATTATCAGATAAAGGTTCTTCATTTGTTTGTAAAAGTTCTCTCACGTTGGTTTCATCTACATCTGTAAAACCAATTCGATGAGCCAATTCTGCAATTTCACTTTCAATTTTAATCTTCGGGATGTTATCTCCACTAACGCATTCTGCGCATAATTTCTTCCAACAATTGTTCATTGTTGACTTAGAAACTTCCGCCCAAGATTTTCCAATGTTTTCTACTGCATTTAGTATGTTATATTTGCGCCAGAAATTTCTCACTAAATTCCTTCCATTTTCTTCGTTTTCCATTTGTGAATCTATCACATGAATTAGCTGCTGAAAATTTCGTCGAAGGTAATATGATTTGAAAGCGGCAATGACGCCTTGATCCATTGGTTGCAAAATGGCACTGGTATTTGGAGGTAAAAAAGTCACTTTAACATGTTCATTCAGTTCAGTTGATATTATCGGATGTCCAGGAGCATTATCAAGAACAAGAAGAGCTTTGAAATTTAAATTATTTTTTTGACAATATTTTTTTACTTCAGGACAGAAATATCTATTAAACCGGTCAACAAAAATAGCTGATGAAACCCATGCTTTTTTATTTGACCTCCAAAGCACAGGAAGTTTTTTTTGTCTATATTTTTCATCGCTCTTGGATTTTCTGATTGATATAGAAGCAATGGTTTGAGTTTACAATCTCCTGAGGCATTTCCTCCAAGAAGAGTTAATCTTTCCTTTGCAACTTTATGACCTGAAATCGTACGTTCTTCACACGATATGAACCTTCTTGAAGGCATACGCTTCCAAAAAAGCCCTGTCTCATCAAAATTGAACACTTGTTGGGGAAGGTAACCTCCAACCCTTATTATATCCTTCAATTCTGCTGGATATTTCTCACCCGCTTCAAGATCTGCGCTGGCACTTTCACCAGTAATTTTGATATTATGCAATTTATGTCGTTTTTTAAATCTATCGAACCAACCGTGACTTGCTGCAAATTTCTAATCTTCAGTTCCCTCAAATTGTTTCTGAAGTTGACTGAACAAATATTTTGCTTTTTCTTGTATAATTCTTGTACTTACAGGTAAACTTTTATCATTTAAATCTTTAATCCAAATTATCAATAATCTTTCCATTTTCTCCATTAGAATAGATCTTGTCTTGGAAACAGTTTCAGTAGAGATGGAAGCGCTGCACTTCCACAAGCTTGAATTTTGTCTGCATTGCTTAAAATCGTCCTTACTGTGGTTGGTTTCAAACCCACAGACGACGCAATTAAAACAGCTTTTTCTCCTTGCCTATATCGCTTTAGATTTATAACTTCCCTCTTTTTGGCTATCTTTCTTACATCCATGTTTATTCATGTATGTACAGTACATACACAAAAAGTATGCATGCAAAATTTAAACAATTATTAAAAAATATACATAAGCAGACAAAGCGTTCACTAAGATATTCTAAATAACTTACCAAAACTAAATACATATAACACCAATAATTATCAAAAATCTTCAAGGGCGATCACATAAATGCAGCAACACACCACTCACATATGACAGTTGAATTTCGTCAATTTGCCATTCTTCTTCTTAAATTTGCAGTAGCAAGCACCTAGGATGTCCACAAAGTGTTGCAACTTGGCCGATTATTTTTAAAATTAAACATGCACACATGTACATTGGAATTTGGACCTAATTCGAGGTAAAATGCAACGTTAATCGAAAACAAGTCTGAAATTTTCCTAAGACGTACAACAAAAAAACATAAATCGGGGGAACGTAAATCGGGGGACTACTGTATTTTGTCCATTGTAGCTGATAAAATAATCGTATGATATTTTGCGAATATTACTACTGGATCTTTTTCTTCCAATCGGTTTTTCTTTAGCACAAGACAGCAGGAAATCTTTTTGTCTTTTATCACAACCTAATCACCAATAGTGTTCAAAAATATTATTGCGATCATCTTCCGTAAATTTATTTGCACATGAGTTACCACATTTTTTATTCATACAAGGGTTTGGTTGTATAGATTTCCCTACAGCAGCCTTACGATTTTTTGTTGCTAAAAGTCGTTTTGGTAAAGGTTTTATTTTCCTATATATAGGATATATCCTCTTTTACCAACACTTAATTCTTCTTCTATTGTTTGAACTGACTTATCTTCATCCGAATCACTGGACGATGAGGCAGGCTTCCATGAATCTTCGCTATCAATAGAGGCAATGCTGTCGTGGGTCTCCAAATTCTTAGACATATTTAGTTCTTGTTGGTCAAACAGTGAACTGATGCTCGGCTGTATTAATTGATTAATGATAGCTGGCATAGTAGGATCATAAGTTGTTAAGGCTTTTTTGTTCTGGTTATCTAAATCCATTAAAGTGTAAGTATTCTCAGTATCTGAATCACTGTATTCGACAAGTTTAGTTTGAGGTAATGGTGTTAATAACGCGTTAGTATTAAGATCAGAATTTAAATCGGTATCACAAATATAATCGGATATGGGAATATTAACTGCATAATTTTCTTCCTTCGTGACTAAAAAAACAAAAATAATAACTTAAAAAGAATCACATAATAATAAATAAAGCATTAATGAACAGACGTAGGCAGTGACCTACTACGACTGCTTATTTTATACCAGTGGTGCATCCTAGGAAGTGCATGGTCTAGCGGTTGGTTGCATGACCTTGTAAACCTCGAGTTCCAGGTTCGATTCTTATAGGTAAAGAGCGTTTTTTCCGCGGTCCCGGGACTTATATCATTACCGTGACCCCGGAACATAAAGGCATGTTGAAGGACACCGTGGATTTTAGTCAGTACGAGTCTGAGGCTAAGCGAACGCTGGTCCCAGCACAGCGCAGCCTAGCACAGCACAACAGAGGAAACTGTGTTTCATTATATCTAACAAGGGGACTTTGGGGAATCGGATTTCAATGAAATTTAGTATAGTGGTAGTATACCATGTGGGTACTACCGCTGTAAAATATTTCAGCGCAACGCTCAGTAGAAGCTGAGAAAAATGCATCTAAAGTTTACCCCGCACTTTATATATAAGTTATGTTAAATGCCGGTTGAGCGTACCGTGGCGTAAGCGGTAACGCATCAGACTCGTACGCCAGCATGTACGGGTTCAAATCCAGCTGATTGACTTTCTTTTTTATTTCTTTTTTTTTTTCTTTTTATTTTTCATTATATAAATTATATAAATATTTTTTTGCTTTTTTTGCTACAATTCAACGAGATCGATGTCGTTGGTCGCATTACTTTCACGGAAATAAACAGGTCACGACAGGTTTGTTTATAGTAAACGCGTCATAGTCTATCACCTATGTCGGTTGCGATAACAAATAGTGTCACTTGCGCTACAAAAATTTGATCGCAAGGCGCTTACGATAAAAATGCTTGTTGTCGCTTACGTTATGGCTTTAAAAATATGTGCATTTACGATAATTTTAGCACTTGCTACAACTTTATAACGGTTAAATTTTGGCGGGAAATGTCAACAGGGATTGATCCGTTATGGTTTAAAATACTGCTTACGGTAAAAAAAGCATTTTCGACAAAAGTGTCGCTTACGATAATTTGGCGGTAACGGCTCGATATGTAAATAAATTTTTGGTGTAACTTATTACAACAAATAAACTTGCGTGATTTTCCAAAATGCTTAAAAACTTCACTCTTTTGGCTTTCAGCGCCTCACACTCAAAAAAAACTACAACAATTGACACAAGCAATACATCGTCGTAATGGGAAAAGACATAGCCTTCTATATATACAAGCCATGCACAACTTTTGAGCTGCTTGAGTGTGTAGTAGTACTTTGACCGGGTCTGTCTAAACGTCAAAGTTTGTTCGGTGGTGAAATACGTGTCGCCGCGCATAAAAATTTGTTAAATTTGCAGTTAAAAAAGTATTAAATATATATTAAAGTTAATAAAATCGCGGGTGAATTAGTGCTCCAGTGTTTTAATAGAAAAAATTAAAAAAAGTGAATGATTAAGTGCATATTAAAAGTGATAAATGATAAGGTGGCCAGTTTTGTTTACATTCGTGGTGGTTTTTTGAGTTAATTTAACGAAAAAATGTTGAATTTGTGTCTTGAAATTCACTTTTAATTGTGTACTTATATTTTAATAGCTATTCCATGATAATTTTAAACCACTTTAAATTCATTTTTAATTCATTACGGCACAAATTCAACATTTTTTCGCTAAATTAACTCAAAAAACCACCGCGAATGTAAATAATAATGGTCACCTTATCAATCAACACTCTTAAAATACACCTAATCACTCATTTCCCTCAGATCACTAAATAACTAATCACTGGTAATCCACGCCCGATTTTATGCACTATTTAATACTTATAATTTACAATTTTATTATATAAAAAATAAAGCAAAGTTTAAAAAAAAGTGTTGAAATTGTAAAGTATAAGTATTAAATATTCATTAAAGTGCATAAAATCGCGCGTGGATAACCAGTGATTAGTTATTTAGTGATCTGAGGGAAGTGAGTGATTAGGTGTATTTTAAGAGTGTTGATTGATAAGGTGACCATTATTATTTACATTCGCGGTGGTTTTTTGAGTTAATTTAGCGAAAAAATGTTGAATTTGTGCCGTAATGAATTAAAAATGAATTTAAAGTGGTTTAAAATTATCATGGAATAGCTATTAAAATATAAGTACACAATTAAAAGTGAATTTCAAGACAGAAATTCAACATTTTTTCGTTAAATTAACTCAAAAAACCACCACGAATGTAAACAAAACTGGCCACCTTATCATTTATCACTTTTAATATGCACTTAATCATTCACTTTTTTTAATTTTTTCTATTAAAACACTGGAGCACTAATTCACCCGCGATTTTATTAACTTTAATATATATTTAATACTTTTTTAACTGCAAATTTAACAAATTTTTATGCGCGGCGACACGTATTTCACCACCGAACAAACTTTGACGTTTAAGAGACCCGGTCAATGTACTACTACATGCAAAAGCGTTTGCATAGCTTGTATATATAGAAGGCTATGGAAAAGAGGAACCTTTCGATTAGTAAAAATCGTAGATTCGTTAGATGTATTGTTCTCGAGATTTGTGGCCATAACTGGAAGAAAGACCGAAAAACATGTTTTTTGCTAATTTTCCCTATCGGGAACTCCGCATGGAATCGAATTTCAACGGAGAAAAAATTCCATCTCAATCATCGGGAAATCCGCTGGAATGACAGTTAAGTTTTCTCCGCTTTCGGTTTTTCGAAATTAGCTGTTGCATGTCAAAATGGCATTTATATGACAGTTGTTATGCTTGAGAAATAAAAGAATTTTTAATTTTTAACAAATAATGGATTCCATAGCAATATTTTTTATGGAGGACGAAGAATATGAAAGTAATGTACGAAATTTACGAAGAGCGGAGGCTATTGAGATGTCAGTTTAATCCGTTTAATTTGCCGGATGTAGCGTATGTACAAGCTTAAAAATTAACATGTATATGCTTAAAGATAATTATTATGGCGTTTCCTTTCAGTCAAGTTTTCTTTCTGATTTTATCAATTCCTGAGATTACAAGATATATACATATATTTATGTATACTAATGTAAAAACATAATTACACCTATAAAGGCGTTTCATGTTTGAATTTAATTCTTTTTGAATTGCTATTTGACTTTTTAGCAACTCAGCAACTTAATTTCCTTTCGGCTTTGGCCGACGATGTATTGGAATATTTTCCACATTATGTGAGCCTTCCTGTGCCACTGTCACGGTTTCTTCGGATGTGGATGCCCTCCCAAAACTTTGGGTGTTTGCGATTCCATCGATGCTTTTTGCCATTCGTTTTTAATTAATCAACACCAACTCTGCTGTATACACTTACCTGTTATCCTAATTACTGTTTCTTCAGTATCCGTAAAGGTATGAATGCGGTTCGGTCCTCCACCCGTAGCATTAACTTCCCTTTTGTTTTGGGATAGTTTTTTTTTTTGATATAAGATTTATAATCGATCCAAACCTTTAAAGAAAATTTTCATTATTCAACCTATGTGGTATTTTCTGTTAAACTTACGCCAAGAATTTCCATCTTTGCACAATTTTCCCAAAAAGAATTTAGATATTCTTTTCCCCTGTTAGTGAATCCTTGCGCTACTTCAGGATTTTCCTCAAGAAGGCACACTAATTTCTCAAACTGTTTAGTGTTTGTTGTTTTCGACATTGTTAAATTTTCTAAACAACCCTAAAAAGATCCGCTACAAAATCACGAAGGAGACAAAATCCGATGCCGATGACAATTACAATGGAATTTTAATTTCGAAAATTTTCTCCGTTCCGCCGGAGATGCCAATGTGATAAGAATCGAATGGAAAAATAATGGAATTAAAGCGGAGTTTCCGATGTGAAAAGGATGGAATCGAAATAAAATCGAATTAAAGCGGAGTTCCCGAAAGGGGGATTATCTCGATAACGGTTCTTTGGAAAAATAAATGAGTGTCATTTTCGTTTTCATCGACCTCAAAATCGTAACGTTTTAGCAGCTAGGGCGTTTTTAATTTTTTTTTAGAGTTATAGATATCAGCTTGTATTTTGGTAGCCCTATAAGATATTTTTATGAGTAAGACATCAGTGCACGCAGAATACTCCCACCTATCTAAAACTTTAAACATCAGGGCTGTAGCTTATCAACTTCCAGAGTAATGAGCCCTGACTATTTATTATTTATTGTATCGAATTGGAAACAGAAAAAATGGAGTTTGCATTATTTGCCTATAGTCAGGAAAAAAAAATTACACCTTTTGATAGGCAATTAATGTAAGTTTGTATGAATTAATGGAATTTTGTTGGCAAAATTGTTTTTTTGCTTTTGCGGTAATCATTTCGCATGTTTCCAATGAAGTAACAATGTCCGCGCAAAAATAATAGATAGAATAACTTTTCCAGAACATTTTAAGCCCAAACCCGTTTCTGTAGGTGCTAATGGCTATGAGCTAATCGAATTCGCCAAGGATCTCTTTTTTTTTCTCGAAAAAAGGTATTTCGCAAAAACTGTTTATTATTTTGCAAATTTTCAAAAACCTGGAAACCTACAACAAATATTAAACCAGCACAACGTTTCTGACGACACAAATATTGAAGAGCTGTGGAGTAGGACAAAGGGCGCAATATTGACAGCTGCGGAAACGAGCATCGGTTATGTCCAAAGAAACCAGCAACACTGGATCTCGGACACAACCTGGCAAAAAATAGAACGCAGGAGAGCCCTAAAAAATAACGCAAACTCTACAACCGACCCTGAAAGACGTTACCAACTGGAACGGGAATACTCCCAATTACACCGGGAGGTAAAGAGAAGTGTCCGGCGTGATAAAAGGCAGCAGATAAATGAGCTCGCAGAAAAGCGGAAATTGCGGCAAACACAGGCAACAGTAAGGTGCTGTACCAAATTATTAAACAGCTCACGGGAAAGCACTCTACTAAAAAGTATGCCGTTAAGAGTGCGGATGGAAGGCTGCTGTGCAGCGACGAGGAGCAGCTCCAAAGATGGAGAGATTACTTCTTCGCCGCCTTGAATGGTTCATTTATACAGGAACGTCAGGAAACCAGCAACGATGCACAGCCGATAAGAATCACCACCCGGGCCCCATCCAAGACGGAAATAGTAACCGCAATTCATGCGATGGCCAATGGTAAAGCAGCTGGAAAAGATGGCATCCCGCCAGAATTGTTGAAAGCCGATTCAAGCCTCATAGCAGATGCGCTTCAGCCAATCCTAGAAATAGCATGGAACACCTGTACCTTTCCGGAGGATTGGACGGAAGGTATCATAGTCAAAATTCCAAAAAAGGGGGACCTAACAATATGCGACAATTGGAGAGGCATCTGTTTACTATCTACAGTGGGCAAAATTTTGTCCCATATATTACTATCTAGGATAAGTGAGGCAGTAGACCGAACGCTTAGGAGGCAGCAGGCCGGATTCAGGAAGAGCCGCTCATGTATTATCATATCAACACCTTGCGAATAATAGTGGAGCAGTCTACTGAATTCCGATCCCCCCTTTACCTTGCTTTCGTAGATTATGAGAAAGCGTTCGACTCGGTTAATAGGAGCTTTATATGGTAGGCACTACGGCGACGTGGACTGCCTGATAAAATAATAGAATTGATAAAAGCCCTATATAACAATTTCAAATGCAGAGTTCTCCATAACGGAAAATTATCCGACAGCTTCGAGGTGAGCTCAGGAGTACGACAAGGATGCCTACTCTCGCCTTTACTATTTCTTATAGTAATAAATGACATCCTTGTCGGCGCTCTATATAGTAGAACAGTCGGCATACAATTAGGTTTGTTAGACCGCCTTAAGGATCTCGACTACGCAGATGATATCTGTTTGCTGGACCTCAAAAACATGATTAACAATTTGGCAACAGAAAATAGTCCAGCAGGCTAAGGATAAATCCAACTAAAACTAAAGAAATGCGGATAAATGCAAACACCATTGAATGGACTGCGCTGAATAACCGTGACGTGGAACTGGTCGATAAATTCTGCTACCTCGGTAGTATTATTACCGAAAATGGCGGTGCAGAAGAAGATGTCAATAAAGCACGAGGCGCATATGCATGCCTGTTCCGCATATGGAGATCAACGGAGATCTCAACTAACACCAAATTGCGGCTGTTGTAACGGCCGCCCCATGGAACAAGCCTCTAACGCGCATTATCTTACCTCCACAACGGGCATAAGCGCCAAGCTAGACTTTGGACACAAATTAACTAAGTCAATATATAGATTTTCGAGGGATACCGAATCAGACCACTATTTGCGGGTCCCTTTTCGTCCCTCTGCCTAGAGTCATCTTATTGGGGTTGCAGTGGGTTGTCCCATTGCTCCCTTACTTCGACTCCCCTAGTTATCGCAAGCAGCTGATTGAAGGGAGTCTGCCTCATGTCCTCCATCCACTGGAGTCCAGTTATGGCATCCCTTTTCCTCGCCACCGCCGGACAGTGACACACTATGTGTGTGGCCGTCTCAGGTTCCTCCAGGCACATCCGACAGGTGTCATCCTCCAGAATTCCCATTCTTTTTAGGTGATACCTGAAACATCCGTGTCCTGTAATCAGTGCCACCAACCATCTGAGGGTTCTCCTTTGCATATGCAGGATCCTTCTTCTGGCTGCGGTAATCGGCAGCGTAAGCACCATCTTAGCCTGCCTACACGTGGTCATAGCGTCCCACCGTCTCCGGTGTTCCTCAGCGACCCATTTCTCGATGTAGTTCCTTACCAACCCTCTGCCAATGGCAGAGTATGGCTCCGGTCCCCAGAATTCCGAGGTTGACCCCTGTTTTGCCAGGTTGTCAGCCTTTTCGTTCCCATCGATGCCTGTATGTCCTCTAACCCAAGCTAGCGTCACGTTGTTTTGTTGCGCACACCTGTTCAGTTTTTGGACACATTCCAACGCCAGAGACGCATTAATCTCTGTCTGGTTCATGCGCTTAATCACAGCCTGATTGTCCAGTGCTAGAAGGATACTTCTTCCCTGCACCTGACCCTCATTTATGTGATCCAGCGCGTAACTAAGTCAAAATCCATAAACATAAATGGCAACAGTGACGTTTAAATAAATAATTATTATAAATTGTGTTATATATTATCAATAAATGCAAGTAATTCATTTTAAGTGATATCATGTCAACGCTATGACGACGGGGACGTAAATTTGTTTTCAGTAAAATTTTGAGACTTTTTTTAATAATACCAAGCCTTCGCCCTCGTATTCACGATAGACAATCTGAAAAATGTTCTCGCTATTAATCTGTTAAGAAAAGTGCGTTTATTAGTTTTATTATAATCACGATAAAAGTGAAAATAATTGTGCAAAAAAAAAATCCGTATCTCTATGGAAAAATGTGAGAAAATTCTTTTGCGAATTTTAAATTGAATTTTATTTAACAAGGAATTGCCGAATTTGTGTAGTAAATAATATCTAGTATTTCTGTGAAGCTTGTGCATTATAATCAAGATTTAATTAAGGCTCTCTGCTCTGAAATTTACTGAAATATTTTATTTTTTTTGAACAAAACAAACACAAGAATATATTTTCAAATAAAAAATAAAAAAAAATCCAAATAAAAAAAAAGTTAATATACATCAATGAATGAATGTGGGTGTGAATGTGTACGCATGTAGGAGTGTATGTATGTAAATAAGAAAAATAACTGAATGAATAAATAAGAAAAACAAAGTCAATGAAAAAAAAGAGAAATAAATGAATAAAGAAGAAAATAAAGTAAATGAAGAAGAAAAAAAACACTAAATGAATAAATAAGAAACCAAAATAAATCAAATAATAAAAACAAACAAAATTAAAGAAGTAACTTATACAATGACCGGCTAAACCCCCCCGTGTGGCCCTCGGGATTATGGATGACCCTAACTAGGGTAAGTGCACTCCACCTCTCTTACATGGTCATGGTAGCCCAAGCATGACTGGTGACCAATGACCACCTTCTCTCTCTCCCTTCTTGAGCCCCCTCTCGTTGGTCCCGGACGGCTCACGTAGCCCCATTATCGCCCCCTTTTTTCGTTAATTTTTTTTTAAATGGCACGAGTTTTTAAACAGTCTAACTGTCATCCCTTCTGTATCCCTGCACCACGAGCCCCACCCCATCCGGTGAGCTAGCTTGAGCATCGCAAGTCGTGCCGACTTCAGGTGCAGGGGATACAAGTATTCTAGGCGATACCCTCCCGGCGGTCGGACCGTCCCTGCCACTCCTTCTTCGTTCACCCTTTCTCCATCCCTTGTTTTTGTGACGATGACTTTCTGGCCTTTAGGGCCCACTCCCTTCTTCGTGCTCCGGCACCAATTACCCCGACAGTTACAAATGGCGCCCAATGGATGGGCTAAGGAAGTAAATTGTATTTATTTTCCTAGTTCAGACGGCAGACTGCATGGCAACGTCTGATTGTCCATCGTGGACACCTTTAAACCTTTATAGTCGGCATTAGATTTTGTTTTCTTTCTCAGTTATTGATCCCCAACACCCGATTGATCCCGTACAACGCCTGACTCTGCGCGAGCCTACACTGACAGAGAACACCACTCTCTAGTTTTTCTTCTTTTTTCTTCCTGTAGCATGGGTGGGTGGATTCTGTAATGTCGGTTCTGTCCCGTCTGGGCTATCAGGCGTCCTATCGCCTGGCCTTGCGACAGAATCGACGTTGCAGAATGCAACCACCTCCCGTTCAATGAACTTTCTTTCAATCCGCTTTCCTGGGGCTCGGCAGAGTTGCCGACCAGTTGTGGTGGGTTGCCAGAACATCCACCCCAAATTAATGTGGAGGCTTCTAACCCTCTCTTTCTTTCTTCTTGGTCAATGGGAATCCGGTCACGATATGGGTTGCCGGATATCAGATGAAAGGGACTTCGGTGTTGGGGGTGTTGTTAGGCACTAGTCTAATGCCAACATTTATCCCGAAGGTGAAGGCACTTGGTGTTCCTGACGACGTGGATGCCAATCTGCACTGAGTGCAGGCAGACTGTCATCGGCGCCGTCGGCCACCGTACCCTTGGAGGGGACATCCTTCCCTGGGGGCCACATCGCAAAATGAATATAAAAAAAATAAAATTTTTCTTCATTGTATGATCAATCTGCTCTCTCTACTTTATTATAAATAAATATATATAGATTTTTTTTCTAATTTTGATTTTCGGATTTTCGTCATTGAGCAAGGTTTTCCTCCCGAGTTTTTTTTCTTTTGGCGATAGCCATTGTTACTGGACGGTCACAGAATTTGCTAACAAAAGTCGTATCATTTTCCTAAATTTTGGGTTTCCCTAAGTCATTATCTGCTAGTCGGTCTCCCAACCATGTCAAGGAACCGGAATGAAAAGGGGCAATTTGCCCCAGGTAATCAGGTTGAAGGAGACGATGACAACACTCCATCTGAAGAAAGCGATCTGGAACGGGACGCAGTGTTGACAGCCCTGGCTGAACAAGTGGCGGCCCTACAACACGAAATGGAGCGGATGAAACAGCGCGGCCCCCAGGAAGCACCCAACTTTCTGCACTTGCCTACGTCGCCTGGAGCTGGGCCCAGTGGCATTCCTCCGCGGTCCAGCAGCGTCGGTGAGCGCCCCCATTACCGCCCTGAATATACCGGCTCTGCCATCAGGCAGAAGTCGCCAGTCTTGAACTGGAACCTCAAGTTCACGGGTCGCCCGGGAGAAACCTCGGCAGAGGAATTTCTCTATCGACTCGACACCCGAGCTCGAGATGAGCACATATCAGCACGGGAGTTGATGCAGAATGTGGCCGCTTTACTGACAGGACCCGCTGAGGACTGGTACTGGACCCAGTTCCGGAGACAACAGTCCAGTCCCTTGTGGGCGGATTTCAGGTCTGGTCTAGTAGGCCAGTTCGGAGGATTTGAAACCGACTATGAAATAATCAAGCAGATGCTGGAAACTAAACAATTCAACCAAACCTACGACACTTTCGCGTCAAAGATAATAGCCCTGGCGAACCGCCTAACGCGCCCGATGCCCCCCATCGAGCTGATGCGCATCATTATGACCAATTTAAACGCGACCTTGGGGATCGCCATAATCGGATCTACCTACGCAAACCTACGCCAGCTCCGCGAAGCGTGCATTCGTGTGGAGAGATGGCAGAGGGCCAAGAAGGAGGAGAGCCGCCCTTCGCACCGAGTGCATGAATTGGACGACTTACACCCACAGCAACCGGCCTTGTCCCATCCCAACTACCTTCGCGACACGCCAGTTCATCTCCGCGATTGACCTTAAGGACGCCTTTTGGCAAATTCCCTTAGAGGAAAGGTCGAGGGAAAAGACGGCCTTCACCGTCCCAGGAAGACCGCTGTATCAATTTACAGTGATGCCGTTCGGGCTTTGTAACGCTCCTCAACGCATGTGTTGCCTCATGGATAAAGCGATACCAGGCTCTCTTAGAGAAAATGTGTTCGTCTACTTAGACGATTTGTTGGTGGTGTCTCCTGACTTTGAGACTCACCTCAAATTGTTGGAAAATGTCGCTGACTGCCTTCGTCGCTCCGGGTTAACAGTAAATCTGTCCAAGATCCGGTTTTGCGTCAGTGAGGTGAAATATTTGGGGTTCATCATTGGCGATGGGTCCCTAAAAACGGACCCCGACAAGGTGGCAGCCATCAGGGACTTCCCAGTTACAAAGTCAGCCAAGCAGGTGAGACGCTTTTTAGGCATGACAGGATGGTATAGGCGCTTCATAGGCAACTATGCGAGCATCGCCTCCCCCATCGAGGACTGCCTAAAAGGTGGCAAATTTGCTTGGCCCGACGAGCATTGGAACTTAAGAAGTTAATGATGTCTGCTCCCTTACTGGTCACCCCAGATTTCACCCGCTCCTTTTACATCCAGTGTGACGCCAGTAAAACGGGGGTAGGAGGCGTCCTTTTCCAAAGACAGGGCGATGAAGAACATCCCATCGCATATTTCTCTAGGAAGCTCAACAGCGCCCAGCGTAATTATTCCATCACGGAACTCGAGTGCTATGCGGCGGTGCTGAGCGTTAAGAAGATCCGGGCGTATGTGGAAGGGCAGCCCTTCACTATAATTACCGACCACGCCAGCTTGAGGTGGCTCATGAGCCAGACCGACCTAAACGGTCGCCTAGCGCGGTGGAGCCTAAAGCTGCAGGGCTTCCAATTTTCAATCGAGCACCGCAAGGGTAGGCAAAATGTGGTGCCGGACGCATTATCACGAATCGACTGTGTCGATGAAGTGACCTTCTGTGGTGAAGTGGACCTAACGTCCCCCGCCTTCAGATCAGCGGACTACCAACATCTCGCTGACAGAATCAGTAGGGATGCTGGGCAGTTGCCTGACCTTCAGGTTTCGGAGGGATACGTATTCCACCGTTCAGCCCCACGGACTGGCGACCCTGAGACGGCCGATCTGATATGGAAATTGTGGATCGCTGCAGAATTAACTGCTCCCTTGATCGAGTCAGCTCATGAGCCCCCCCAAGCTGCCCATGGCGGTGTTCACAAGACCCTTGCACGCCTTCGAGAAAAATATTATTGGCCCGGCATGATTAGCTAAGTTAGGAAATACATCGCGAGCTGTGAAGTATGCAAAGAAACGAAAGCTCCAAACACACCCCTTAGGCCCCCTATGGGTAAAGCCATGGATGTGTGCCGACCCTTTCAACTCTTATTCATCGATTATATGGGCCCTTACCCGAGGACGAAGAAAGGCCACACGGCTGTGCTGGTAGTACTAGACGTGTTCTCCAAATTCAATTTTCTCCACCCAATAGTAGGCGAAACATCCAAAGCCGCCGTGAATTTCCTTGAACATCAGATCTTTCACGCCTTCGGAGTCCCCGAGGTGATATTTTCTGATAATGGAAGTCATTTTACCTCCCAAAAATTCGCGAAGCTGTTGTCCGATTACGGCATCAAACACCAATTCACCGCTATCTATTCCCCACAAGCCAACGCTTCCGAGCGGGTGAATCGCTCAGTCTTAGCTGCTATCCGAGCATATTTGAAACAAGATCTCCGGGATTGGGACCTACACCTGTCTGCAATTGAATGTGCCCTACGAAGCGCCTATCACACGTCCATTGGTACCTCCCTATACCAGGCCCTGTTCGGGTGTCCAATGATCCGGCACGGATCCGCTTACCCTATCATGAAGACCTTAGGTGCCTTGAAAGAGGGAGATATAACCGTAGTTCCGGCAGTAGACCGATGGCAGTCCCGACGTGACCGGATAGAACATCACTTGGCCGCGGCTCACACGAGACATGAGAAACACTACAATCTGCGCTGCAGAGCAGTAGAGTTCTCGCACGACCAGGTGGTTTACCGCCGAACCTTCCCTGTAAGCAACAAGGTTGAACAATTTAGCGCAAAATTAGCAGATAAATTCATGAAAGCTCGCGTGAGGCGAAAGCTTGGGAGTGGGAGATACGAACTAGAAGACATGAAAGGGAAACCTATCGATATTTACCACGCCAAAGATCTCGAAGTCTGACGGGCTGAGTATTGGAAGGTAACCTCGTGGATCAGGGGCTCAAGACGACGACACTGTGGTATTGTCGGTGGATTGAGTCCCGGAGGCAGGAGACATCTTCCGAACGAGAGACCTCGTGCTCAGTGGGACCCTTCGGGACAATGTGAAAAAAAACAGAGATAAGAAAACATACATCAATCGCATTCATTACGATTTGGGACAAAATTAATAATTGGATTAATTAATAATGAATTAATAATTAAAAAAAAAAAAATTCAATTCAACTCTCCCGGTCCTCCAATTTCATTAGCCGCAAACCCAGATATTGATCCATGCGCGACGCCTCAACCACCCACTGAAGGTTCCAGCCTCGTGCTCTGGTGGCTGTGCCATACGGACCGCATTGCTTGACGGACCTAACGCTTTTAATATTGTCCGCACTCCTACTGTGCTGCCAAGTAAACCATGTTCCAGCAGGTTCTGACTCGTTCAGCACAGAAATAACTGGCTGCTGCCATTCGAAAGTCGCTCTGTACGTATAGCTTCGACCCAGTTCCCCTATCATCCTGACATCCAATGCTCATGAGGTCCACCCTGTAAGACGTTCGCCTATGATTCCAATACTACACAGCTAACCTTTTTATGCTCTTGTTGGCGCACTAGCCACGTCAAAGAAGCAAACAGGGAACGCATGGTGCATGGATGTTCCAGAGACTGTTGACGAGCGCGATTGTCCGAAGGGTACTTGTGATAGGAAGACGGTCGACCTCGTTGAAGCAGAAACTAGTTATGATTCAGGCAGCTCCTAAACTTAAACACCATAGAAGACCTACACCTCACCTTGACAGCACAGCAGGAGTCCTATGTGAAGAATCGTAATTTTGATCGTAAGCAAAGTGTGGTCAATTTATATGTATTATTGGGCCTTATGCCAATCCGCGACCGCCCGGCTGGCTCAGTCGGTAGAGCATGGGACTGTTAATCTCAGGGGTGGGTCAGCCCCACGTTGCGTATGAAACCCTGACCTTGTAAACCGTCCGTCTGTTTGTGTTTTTTTTCGCGCTCCCTCTCCCCTGGCGTCGTCTAAGTAGCGCGTGTTGTAACGGCCGCCCCATGGAACAAGCCTCTAACGCGCATTATCTTACCCCCACAACGGGCATAAGCGCCAAATTGGACTTTGGACACAAATTAACTAAGTCAAAATCTATAAACATATATGGCAACAAGGCCTCCACTTGTTGGCTGATTCCACAAATCAGTTCCTAAATTTTTTTTTTATCCTGATCTGGCAACTACCCGATCCAGTAAATGTGAGAAACACAATGAAATACGGAGAACCAACGCAGGAATGCAAGCTAACGGGGTTGATCTGGGCCGGTGATGGATTGTGGGAGATTTTTTTTTTGGTGGTGACAGGCAATTTTTGATTTTTTTTGGACAATTTTTTTTTTATGTTTTTATGTTTTTTATGACAGACTAGAGGCTTAGGGAAATTCCCTTTGTACTGTCGACAATCTATTTTTTCGTATAGAGTGAATGTCGAACAGCAGCTCTAGCCGGAAGATAGAGAGAAGAGAAGGAAGTAACTGTCACAACCTAGCCGCGATATTTTATTCCACCTACTCACAACCATTTCGTGACATCGGGGCGTCGAGAACAACTCGCTGGAGTGTTATGCCTCCTGAAACGAGTTGAATCTCATCAACCAACCGATGGCATGCGCTTGGTGGAGCGGGGAAGGACTAAGGAAGGCTATGACAGGGGAATCAGGAATGTAAAGAGGGAAGAAGAAAGAAGGAAAGTTAGGTGGGAAAGGCGAAGGACCGTGGCACCGCCGGGATTCGAACCCGGGACCTCTGGGGATAGCAGTCAGGCGCCTTACCTCTAGACTACCGAGGCCCCTTGGTCACCGGGAGGAAGGAATTTCGTCTCGCTTCGGACGGTCGCGCAGGAGTTTTTTACTAGGAGGAGTAGCGGTAGGAAGAAACTTTGTTTTGCAAAAAAGTGGAGTTCCATGCGGATTGTTGGGGCTTGTTTTTCGTGTAATTAGTCCTTAATTTGAGGAATATATCGCGTTTTGACTAAACAAAAATAGTGATGTTTAAGGGGACTTTTCACCGATATTTGGTTGAAAATCGATTTTTTGACGAATTTTTTTTTATTGCATATTCTGATAGACTAGACTTTTCTGAATTATGTAGCGTTTTTACATTTAATAAAAAAATGTTTATAACAGGGTGTTTCCACAAAAATCCGGCAACTCTGTGTCCGCAGCACTCCCCACTTGATATAATTAATATTATTTTATTTTAAGATTGCTAAGTAACAAATCAAAATATTTTGTATTTATTCCTCAAATTTTGTTTAAAATAATAATACACTATACTCTGGAAATCATATTTATTGACCCAAACGTCAGTCCCTAGCCATGTCCGTGCACCGAAATTTTGCGTTTGGGCATCCATATTTCGGAAAAAATTTAGCTTATACTTTAATTTTCTTTACAATTTTTCAATATTAAAGTATTTACAACTAATTTCATCATTTTTTGCAATTTAAAAAAACAGTAAATGTGTTTCCTAAGGTCGAAATTAGTGTCCTCAATTTTAATCATCAGTCCCTAGCAATTAACGGATTTTAAAATTTCGCGGTATTATATGCGGGTAGAGGGAATGTAATTCAGTTGATTTTAAAGAAAGAGATGAAATTATCTACATACCACTCCTTTGGCAGCGGCCATTTTGTAAATAAGTGTATAGGCGAGATTTGATGTGCCAAGTAGTGCTGATCCAGTCACTTCGTCAGTCCCTAACCAAGTAATTTTATAGTTTAATAATAGGAAATTGACATGAAATAATTAATATTTACAGGTGGTTTATCGGCCTTGTTCGGTGGATAGGGTTAGATATCGTAGTATAGTGGTCGAGCAGTATTTTTTTAAAGTTTTACTCAGAATCGTCAGTCCCTAGACCGTCAGGCCCTAGCTATTAATGCTGGTAGGGACTGACGAGAGTGGTCAGGGGCTGACGTACACTTATAATTATACAGGGTGTATCAGTGAAAATGCCAAAACGCCTGGCTGCGGATAGGTCTTGGATATACGAACAAAAAATCGTATAGGTGGGGGCGGGAGAATCGTAACGGTTTAGCCGCTAGGGCCTTTTTGAAACTTTTTTGGTAGAAGTTTACATATTACTCTGTATTTTGGTAACCCTATTAGATATTTTCATGAATAAGGCAGCAATCTACGCAGAATACTCCCCCTACCTAAAACTGTAAAAGTTAAGGTTTCAACCCACCAAGGTCCATTGTTAATCATAACAGTCAGTTGCCTAGATGCCTAAATTCGCAAAACTCAAAATTTCTCATATAATTCTACATAAAGTGACTGGCCCCTTTAGGTATGACAAAACAAATAAATCACGCATTATATCCACTATTAGGAAATGCAATAGCATCTTAAATATTATGAAGACAAATTACTTTCAAAAGTCGCCCTAATTTTATGGAAACACCCCACAATGTTTATATGTAACATAGTGGAGCGATTGAGGTTTTAGCCACTGCGGCGGAGAAAATGTGTGCGTCAAACTTTGAACGTGATTATTTCAACAACGGTTTTTTTCATTTTTTTAAACTTCTACGAGCTCCTCGTTCCACAATTTTCAACCGATTTAAATTTTATAAAGTGGAAAATGTTCGAAATTTATAACTGAATAATTCTGTCGGACAGAATTTTGAAATTTTAAAACTTCATAAAGTTATAAACAAAAATGTAATAAAAAACCGAAAAAATCGAGATTTTCGGCTGTTTTTTGACATCGCCAGACATATTTGTGGATTGTTTATAAACAAAAAATGATATCAAAATTCTGTCTGACAGTTTTGTTTATTATTAATTACTGAACATTTTGGCACTAACAAAAATAAAATCGATTCAAAATTCGCGTGCAATGAGCTCGCGGAAAATACCCCTTTTCTCGGATATTTATTAACAAAAATGTTGCTTAAAATTTTTTTTTCAGCAATTGATTGTGCTTTTGTTTTTTACTCGATAACAACTATTCGGACACAAAATTTCATCTAAATCGGTCTAGCGGTTCAGATTTTAGCCATTTCAGTGAAGAGTCCCCTTAAATAAATAATTATTATAAATTGTCACTTCGTGTTATGTTTACGTCTGTATATTTCAAAAATATTTTTGCTTTGCGACCAATTTACAGACAATATTAACAAATATTTGTTAATGGTTCATGTAGTATATTTTATTTTTACGTTTCGACTCTATGTGTGAGTCCTCATCAGAATTCTACAAATAAATAAAAATAAATAAAAACAATACAAATAAAAAACAGAAATGTCAAAAATGTCAAAAAGCAAATTCACATGACCAATTTGGTGGGGAACCAAGTGATTAAACAAAAATAATACAAATCTGACCTGATTTCCAAAATGAAGTAAACTATTACTATGTTATTAATAAAAACAATTTTAAAAATTTTAAAAATTTAAAAAAAAATTTAAAAAAATGGATATCCAACGTGTAGTTTTTGTCAAAATGTAAAAAGTGTAATTTTGCTGCAAGCTGCTTCGACGCTGGAGCAAAACTGATAAGAAATTACTATGTGTGTGTAAGAAACGAAAGAAAGAAAGTATTTGGATGTGTGGGGCTCATCAGGGGTGGGAGAAAAAAATAATATACTGAGATGTGCTTTATTTACTGCAAAGAATTCTGTCATATAAGTATCTTATTTAATTTTTCAGTGTCAACTTGTCTATTCAAAGTGTTTTTTGTTGACTTAATATGCAGCATCTCAGATATATTTCTCCTGTGCCAATGAGCCTCGCGATCCAAAATTTGGCAGCTATCCCATTTCATGTCATGTCCCATACAAGTCCTGTGTTCTGAAATCACATTATATTTGTCCCTGGATTGTCTGATGTTATTTTGATGTTCTCTAACCCTTATTTCGAGTGCCCTGTAGGTTTGTCCAATATAAGATTTGTCACAATCATTGCAGCTAATCTTATATATAACCTCGTGGTTTCGGGTTTTTGGAAGTTTGTCCTTACCCTTCTTCACAATAGTGTTGAGCTTATTGCTCATTTTGTTAATAACATTAATGCCAAGGTGTTTGAGGCTGTTGGTTAATTTGCTATTAAGCGATGTGTGGAAGGGAGCGACGATGAATGCTTTTTCGGAAGGAGAGTTGGTGGTAGGATTAGGAATAGGAGAGGGTGAGGGAGAGGAGGGAGGAGCGGTGTTAGTGCGGTTCTTTAACATTTTAATCCGTTGGGTGGTATATTTGTTGATGAACGACAAAGGGTATTTGTTGTTCAATAAAATGTTTTTGATGATTTTTATATTTTCTATATGGAATGACGGGTGAGATAAAGAGACAGCCTTATCCACGAGTCCGAAAACCATGGCGCGTTTTTGATGTTATGGATGATGTGACTTAAAGTGTAAAACACGACCAGAGTAAGTAGGTTTTCTGTACCAGTTAGTAATTATTTTGTTATTTCTAGATCTGATGACATTCAAATCCAAAAAACTAATTTTACCATCAACTTCAATCTCATGTGTGAATGAAAGACGTGGGTGGTAGTTGTTAAAAACGTCTAAGATTGTGTCGATTTCATCCCTTGGTACGATACAAAAAACATCATCAACGTATCTGTTATATTTATGAACCTGGAAGGGGAATTTATTCAAACATTCATTCTCAAGGTCACGGAGTGCAATTTCCGCAAAGGGAGGAGAAACCGGAGAGCCCATTGGTGAACCGTCAACTTGTTGGTAGGTTTTTTCGTTGAAGGTAAAAAAGGTTGAACTTAGTATAAGATTAATTGCAATAATCATTTCTGGGGAACCTGAGTGAATTTTGCAATAGTTGGTTTTTTATACCTTCTATGACGAGTTCATTGGGGATGTTGGTAAAGAGTGCCGTTACGTCAAGAGAGATCAAACAGTAATCTGGTGGGACGATAAATTTGTTGACAGAGCGGTGGAACTGGGCGCTGTTTTTTACTGTTTTGGACAAGATGATTTGCATAAGTTTTGACAAGTGGTATAAGGGGGAGCCAATTGCTGAAACAATTAGCCGAAATGGGTTTCCTTGTTTATGAATTTTTGGTAGAGCATAAGCTCTTGCAAGGTTAGCTGACGTTAAAAATATCTGTTTGAAGCATTGATATGAAATATACTTTTTGGTTTTCCACCTATTGCAAATATCTTTGAGTTGGTTAATGACTTTTTGTAATGGATTTTTTCTAACTATTTTATAGGTATCCTCGTCTGACAGAAGTAACTCCACTTTTTGAACGTAATCATTGCGTCTAAGTGCAACGGTTACGTTGCCCTTATCTGCAGGGGTGAAAAAGATGTCATTGTTTTCATTGAGAAAAGTGGAAGTGCTTTCAAGTTTCTCAGTTAAATCTTTTTCAAACTTGGGGATGTGTTTCATTTTTTTGTTTGCTTTTCGTTGTGTAGATATAGTGTCAGTGATAATGTGTCTTATTATGTTTTGTGTTTGTGGATCAAAATTGTATAAGCTATTTTCAACATTTTTAACCAAGTTAATGATATCATTTTTTTGTATGTTTGGTTGTGTGAAGTTAAATTTACTACCCAAGGAAGCTACTTCAATAACATCTCGCGGGATGTCAATTTCAGTCAAGTTCTTAAACCAGGTATTTGTAAGATCGGTAAAATCGAAATCTACGTTATCTTTTACTTTCACCAAATTAGACATTTTCCTTTGTTTTTGACTTACAAGATCCAAATAAAGTTTTGATAATTTCAGTTGTTGTGTGTCGTAGAAAGTTTGAAGAATCTCGGCCCGCAAGGCAAGTTCCAGCTCCGATTCAATAGATCTTAGCCGGTGTCGTATGGAAGCGAGGCGAAAATGTTGATCCTTGATCTCGATGTTGAGGATTGACTTTTTCAATGATGTAATGGTTCTCTCAAGTTTATTTGTAGCCCATTTACTGTGAAGGTCGATGTGTTTAAAGCTGGTATGCAACTGTTCGAGATGTTTTGGCAGGATGTCGTGTCTTCGGCACTCGAGCAAGAAATCCACATGGGAAGCAGTTCTATGATGCTGCTTTGCTAAGGTCATCCAAGAAGAGAGATGGTGTTGTGTAGTTTCTCCATAAATTTCACGAATTATTTGTAGAAAATGTGTTTGATTGTGAGACATAATGACTGGTCGAGAGTCTCGTGTATTGACACTTCGTGTTATGTTTACGGCTGTATATTTCAAAAATATTTTTGCTTTGCGACCAATTTACAGACAATATTAACAAATATTTGTTAATGGTTCATGTAGTATATTTTATTTTTTACGTTTCGACTCTATGTGTGAGTCCTCATCAGAATTCTACAAATAAATAAAAAAAATTTAAAAAAATGGATATCCAACGTGTAGTTTTTGTCAAAATGTAAAATTTTGGATCGCGAGGCTCATTGGCACAGGAGAAATATATCTGAGATGCTGCATATTAAGTCAACAAAAAACACTTTGAATAGACAAGTTGACACTGAAAAATTAAATAAGATATATGACAGAATTCTTTGCAGTAAATAAAGCACATCTCAGTATATTATTTTTTTCTCCCACCCCTGATGAGCCCCACACATCCAAATACTTTCTTTCTTTCGTTTCTTACACACACATAGTAATTTCTTAAAAATTACACTTTTTACATTTTGACAAAAACTACACGTTGGATATCCATTTTTTTAAATTTTTTTTAAAATTTTTAAAATTTTTAAAATTGTTTTTATTAATAACATAGTAGTAGTTTACTTCATTTTGGAAATCAGGTCAGATTTGTATTATTTTTGTTTAATCACTTGGTTCCCCACCAAATTGGTCATGTGAATTTGCTTTTTGACATTTTTGACATTTCTGTTTTTTATTTGTATTGTTTTTATTTATTTTTATTTATTTGTAGAATTCTGATGAGGACTCACACATAGAGTCGAAACGTAAAAAATAAAATATACTACATGAACCATTAACAAATATTTGTTAATATTGTCTGTAAATTGGTCGCAAAGCAAAAATATATTATAAATTGTGTTATATAGATATTATCAATAAATGCAAGTAATTCATTTTAAGTGATAGCATGTCAACGCTATGACGACGGGCCGTGAATTTGTTTTCAGTAAAATTTTGAGACTTCTGTTAATAATACCAAGCCTTCGCCCTCGTATTCACGATAGACAATCTGAAAAATGTTCTCGCTATTAATCTGTTAAGAAAAGTGCGTTTATTAGTTTTATTATAATCACGATAAAAGTGAAAATAATTGTGCAAAAAAAAATCCGTATCTCTATGGAAAAATGTGAGAAAATTCTTTTGCGAATTTTAAATTGAATTTTATTTAACAAGGAATTGCCGAATTTGTGTAGTAAATAATATCTGTAATATATTCTTTTTTATATATATTTATTTGAGTATATCTTGCTTGAGGACGTTCATCGGGTGTTATGGTTTATTTAGTTTCTCCGGAATCCAACAATTTTTGCAATATGGTTTTCACAATATTTATATTCTCCTTCGAATTTTTTAATAAAACTCCACAACTCTTTATCTATCAATTAATTACTTTTCTTTATTTTATAAAATATCCACAATACTTTTGTTGACCACAATATTTAATTCTAATTCGAATTATTTAAAAACTCCACAATTCTTTATCTATCAATTAATTACACTGTGATAGTTTTCTAAACTTTTTTTTTGTAGCAGAGCGGAGACCGACCTATTCTAGTCAATTCGTGTGCGCTGAATTCAGTGGTGGTAACCGTTTGAAAAACTTGGCTCAGGTTTTCCAGATATTTCAAAAGTAAAATCTTAGTCTGGGGACCCTCAATTAAAACATGCATAAAATATCAATTAGTTCAAAATTTTATATAGCGAACATCGGACGAATTAATTGCATTTTTCAAAATATAACAATTCTTCTAACATTAAAACTACAGAAATGTTTTAAATATCTTAACAAAAACATTGTATCAGTATTAGTCGTCGTTGGCTTCAGATGATTCTTCTTGAAGGTTCCAGCAAATATCGCCTCACAATGAATCCAACTTTTTTCCACTATACCAATGTTCGAGATTAGCAGTTACCTGGTGGAAGCGTTCACCGTGTTCGTCAGATTCGCAAGGGGACTGTTCCGCAAACTTATCAGGGTGGCAATGAAGAAAATGTAGTTTTAAAGACATGCTAACTTTAATGTTATGGAAAGCATCAAGCATGCCTTCAATAAGTACGCGCCAATTTTCTGCTCGATGAATGCCAAGAAAATTTTCTATAACTGCTTTAACACAATCCCAAGCGATGCTTTCATTTTGAATAAGAGGATTCTCAAAATCATCGTCTTTCATTAATCGCCTGATATCTGGTCCATTTAGCATTCCTTCTTTTATTTTCATCGCAGTTAATCCCGGGAAACCCCGAACTAATTCAGCAAATGCATTTCCATCGGGATTCAAAGCCTTGATGAAGTTTTTCACAATACCGAGTTTGATATCCAGCGGTGGAAGCAATATTTTATGTATTGGTACGAGTGGTTCTTCGATTACGTTTCCATAAGTCAATCGGTGTTGTCCACGTAACTGCCAATCACGTTTCAAATACTGATCACCTTTATAGCGCGTGTCCCACAGACACATAAAACACATATTTTAAGGGTTTGCATTCCTCTCAACAAAGTAGACACCTTTAAGTCAGAGCAAATTTTCCATTCATGGTCGTTATATTTTACCATTTCCATAATTTTCTTCATTGACAAATACGTTTCCTTTGTTGTGCGGCTGAGTGCAATTGGGACCGGATTTTTAGAATTGTTTACATGAAGAAGAACTGCTTTCAAACTCCTTTTCGATGAATCGATGAACAAAGGCCAGTCTTCAGGGTTGTATTCATTATGCATAGTTGACATCAATCCTCGTACATCGTGACAATAAGCAAACGAATTATTCTCAATTACTGTGAAAAATTTGGTGAATTCACGTTGGCGGCCACGAGCTGCAAATACATTTGTACCAGGTGATAGTAGTTTTTTCCTTTTCTGATCCTGAGCGAGAATGATCGATTTTCTTTGCGATAACTTTAGTCGGCGGGTTAAGATATCCAAAGTGTCTTGTATGTACTCAACGTGTTGGCAGGGAGATGTAACATTGGATGATTCATAAAATGAGATAAACGATTCGGGAACTGATTCGATCTGTTCACTTGGAGCGACTGATTCTCCTGCGATCGATGAACTAGAATTCTTTTGAGGGATGGGAACTGGAATCGATTCTGAGTGCTTCAGTGGTAGTTGAGCCCATCTTGTGCTTTCCAGTCCAACACTTTGTGATTTTTTTCTATTTATACCATTGAAATAATTCACACACGCGTAACAATCGGGAGGAATATGTATGACCGGATAGTCCCAAATCATCGGTACACCAAATGGTATAGAGCTTCTATTATTCTTTTGCCAATTTGTTAATCCTGCAGCACACGATGAGCAAACAATTGTCAGAAAAGCTTTTCTCTAATGTATTCTTCCAATTATAATCGAGATTCGATGGAATTTTAACGAAAATATTACGATAAATGACGTTCTGAGGGTCCCCAGACTAAGATTTTACTTTTGAAATATCTGGAAAACCTGAGCCAAGTTTTTCAAACGGTTACCACCACTGAATTCAGCGCACCCAAATTGACTAGAATAGGTCGGTCTCCGCTCTGCTACAAAATCGAACTACCACAGTGTTACTTTTCTTCATTTTATAAAATATCCACAATACTTTTGTTGACCACAATATTTAAGTCTAATTCGAATTATTTAAAAACTCCACAATTCTTTATCTATCAATTAATTACTTTTCTTCATTTTATAAAATATCCACAATACTTTTGTTGACCACAATATTTAAGTCTAATTCGAATTATTTAAAAACTCCACAATTCTTTATCTATCAATTAATTACTTTTCTTCATTTTATAAAATATCCACAATACTTTTGTTGACCACAATATTTAAGTCTAATTCGAATTATTTAAAAACTCCACAATTCTTTATCTATCAATTAATTACTTTTCTTCGTTTTATAAAATATCCACAATACTTCTGTTGACCACAATATTTAATTCTAATTCGAATTATTTAAAAACTCCACAATTCTTTATCTATCAATTAATTACTTTTCTTCGTTTTATAAAATATCCACAATACTTCTGTTGACCACAATATTTAATTCTAATTCGAATTATTTAAAAACTCCACAATTCTTTATCTATCAATTAATTACTTTTCTTCATTTTATAAAATATCCACAATACTTTTGTTGACCACAATATTTAAGTCTAATTCGAATTATTTAAAAACTCCACAATTCTTTATCTATCAATTAATTGCTTTTCTTCATTTTATGAAATATCCACAATACTTTTGTTGACCACAATATTTAAGTCTAATTCGAATTATTTAAAAACTCCACAATTCTTTATCTATCAATTAATTACTTTTCTTCGTTTTATAAAATATCCACAATACTTCTGTTGACCACAATATTTAATTCTAATTCGAATTATTTAAAAACCCCACAATTCTTTATCTATCAATTAATTACTTTTCTTCATTTTATAAAATATCCACAATACTTCTGATTCTAATTCGAATTATTTAAAAACTCCACAATTCTTTATCTATCAATTAATTACTTTTCTTCATTTTATAAAATATCCACAATGCTTTTGTTGACCACAATATTTAAGTCTAATTCGAATTATTTAAAAACTCCACAATTCTTTATCTATCAATTAATTACTTTTCTTCATTTTATATTTTAAAGGAAAATACCGAACTCCGCCGCCCGTTTTACCCGACACATTCAAAATTAGAACCTTTCCGGTTTGCGTTTAAAAACCAACTCTCTCTGTTTTTCTAAAAACAGAAATCGCGACGGTTTCGCGATTCAAACCAAGAAAACCTTATTTCTTGGAAAAATGTCGCTCCACATAAAATTTACTATTGAAAACCGTCGATTTGGCAGTTCTCACGGGCAACTTTGACCTTCAATTTTGGTCGCATGTTAAGTGCCTATTTAGCGTTTCTCACACCTGAAGTGAGCGCGCAAATTATCTTATCAGACAAAGGACTCATATTACCGGCACCGCTGTCGGTGTTGCAGGGAAAATGTGCATGGTTGTAATAACTGCAACTGGGATTGCAATATGAGTTTTGGAATTTTTGTTTGAGGTTTAATTTATCAAACTTGTATTTCTTGTTGGACCTTGAAAATGGTTAATGAACAACGCGCAACTCCATTATTTAGGGGAAAGGGCCAATTATTTTTGGGAGAATTTAGCGAATCTTTGGTCCACAACATTCCTTCCCCCTTAGAGCAAGAGAATCGCTACGAAGTAAGGCGATTCTCGTACTCGAGGATTGAGGGGGTGGCCGTTGAAGAGTATACTTAAAGGGTGATAGCCACTAACATAGTGGTGATAGCTAATAGACATAGCCATAACCTTCTATAATAAAAGCCATGTAATCTCTTGTGTATGTGTTAAGATATGGTCCGGCGTAAACGTCAAAGTGGCGGAAAAATTTGCTTATAGAGGCGGATTAATAATTCCAGAAAAGGCATTAAAAACAAAGTGGTGTATTATAGTGAAGTGTATGTATAAAAAGTTTAAGTGTTTTTTATATTTTATTATAAAGATTTTATTATTTTATTTTTAAGAGAAGTGTAAAATTATTTTTTAGGTTATGTTCGCCTGATCGCACCCGACCCCGATGTTTTTAATAATATATATAGTATATATTTAATAATATATTTGTGTTTTGTGAGTAATAAGTTATTATAAAATAAAAATAAATTAATTTTAAAGTGTTTTAGAAGATTCATTTCGTCGGATATTCGATAAGACAGAGGTGAATTCAGAGCTACATATTGGAGGATACTCAGCTCCATTAAGATAAGTAGTAGTTTTGTAGTTTTGAAGTATATTTTTTGCATGATTGCTTTTGGAAAATAAAGAAGTCGCTAGTTTTAAATTTAATTAGAATATTTAGAAGTTTGCTTTTATAAAACAAAAACGAAATTTTTAAGAAAAACATATAATGCCTCGTCGTTGCAGTGTTCCTGGTTGCACTTCGAATTACGATAGCGCGTTAAAAAAGGGTTCACTCGTTTCGACTTTCAGCTTTCCAAAAGATGAAAATCTAAAAAATCTATGGACAAAGGCAATCCATAGAAAGGATTGGGCACCATCGCGGCATTCAGTGGTATGTGAATTACACTTTCGTCCAAATGATTTGATACATTGGGATAGTATCAAACGAATAAATAAAACTGCCATCCCTTCAATTTTCCCAAACCAACCAGCATACCACACTGTGCCTGAACCTACATATTATAAGAGGAGATCCTTCTTTACGAAGAGAACGACTCATTAACCGATATGAAGATATGGCTAATAAAGTTTTAATAGCAGATGCCATAGAATCCTTTGAAAATTTTAAAACTAACTTCTCTCAGGAACTAAATTTAGATAAATGGCGCGTTTTTCAAGCCGACACTCAAATAACTTTCTTTTTATTAGAATCTCATCCGGAATCGGGTTGTCGGTTTTCTGTTCAAATCGTTGTAAACCAAAACTTAATAGTTAAAATATTTGTTGAAAGTTTAGAGATTCCCGCGAAAGACTTAACATGGATTTTACCGGAAAATTCAAAACTTTGTCTTTGGTCGCAAATTGTTAACTTATTATCGCGTTATGCTAATATCGAAAATAATAGCTTTGTTCCTGATCGGAAATATTATCTTCATAAAGCTTCTCAGTTTTTAAAGAAAGCGAACGAATGTGACGATGATTTCGAAAATGAATCCAAAATCGATATTCTATGCAATCAGGTTGACCTTCTGCTTTCAAAAAAGCCCAGATATACCCCATCTTCCATAATAATGGCTTTCGTAATATACAGCCAATCTGCCGCGACCTATGAACTTTTGCGAAAATTTTTGCTCCTCCCTTGTAAAAGATATTTACAATTCTTGTCATCGAAAATGCACCTGTCCTCAAATTTCAAAAATCCTAGCAACGACGAGCGCTACTTTAATCACATTCGCGAAAATTTAAACGATAGAGGAAAGTACGTCGCACTTTTATTAGATGAAGTTTATTTGGGAAAACGTGGTATTGAATATAAATCTAATAACTTAGTAGGCATGTGTAGCCGGCCTCGTGGTTTATTAGTCCGCCCCGTTGGACATCATTTCACGGGCCAGTCCACTTAATAATTAGAGCGAATATTTAAATGAAGGAAGAAGGATTGATTAAATGGAAACTCGGCTTCTCAATTTAGATTTCCTTTATTCACGATAGCTTACTTGTGCTTAGTCACAGTCGGCTCAGCTAGTCACACGTCTGCTCTCGTTGATGTCCCATGAGAAGAAGGGAAGTGTGGTAGCTTTTTCCGTTCGACCTTGCGTATTTTGCGTGGGTGCGTTCGCGTCCCTTTCTGTGAGCATGACCATGAGCTTTTGTGAGGACATGGTCACATGCCCGCAACATTACTCTCCCTCGATGAAAAAAAATGTCGTTCTTCTGTTGGCTGAGATTCCTTGACGTGTGATAAGTAAGTTAGGAAATCTTCTTTATACAAACTTAGACTCTTACTATTAACAATTAGATTCAATTCCTTAAGTAAATGATTATAACAAAATTAGTTAAGTTTAATTCAACTGTTGCTTGCGATTCATTGACAAATGTTAATTCAGTTACTTAGAAAATTTGATTATAAATACAAGGTAAAAGTTGACAAGTTAAATTAAAAACTAAAATAATTAAATGAGAAGGTTAATAATAGAGTAAGAATTTAACTTCGAATGACTTAATAAATAGTGGTAATAATCAATATAAGTTGAGATTATATAGGTAAGCTGATAAGAAATTCGATAACAATTTTTAATAATAATTTCGATACTTTTTAATAATTTTCAGTAATTTTTAATAATTAATAATAATTTCAATAATTTTCAATAATTCATTTCAATGATCTCGATAATTTTTAATAATTAATTTTAATAATTTTAATGATTTTTAATACTAATTTTTTAAACTTAGTGGTTAGTATGTTGAACTTTACGTTTGTGAAATTAACCTGAAATTAAAGTAATTAGATTCTTGATTTGTTTTTAAACTTAGTAGTTAGTGTATTTTTTTTTTTTTTTTTTTTTTTAAGATTTCGGGAATTGTGTCTATTTATAGTTTGAAATGTACTTTTTGTTTTTGTTTTGACCTAGTGTTTGTAGCAGGGCTGGACACACCAGGGTTCAAAATGTACGCTGGTTTCAGCCTGTCTATATTGACCAACTCTTCTTTGCCGTTGACTATTATTTTGTAAACCTTGTCATTTTTTGACAATACTTCGTGTGGGCCCGAGTAAGGTGGATTGAGGCTTCCTTTGTATATGGCGTCTCTTAAGAAAACATGTGAGCAACTTGTCAGTTCCTGAGGGACGAAAATGTTGTTCTGTTTCCGTAATCTAGGGTTTTCAGGTCTAACCTTGAGAATTGCATCACGGATGTTGATAGCCGTGTTTGAAGTTAATTGCGTATTGTTGGGTGTTTCTGTGGCTATTAGTTGTCCGGGCAAGCGTAAGGCTTGTCCATATAGGAGTTGTGCAGTGGATACGTTCAAGTCTTCAATAATGGCTGACCTAATTCCTAAAAGTATCCACGGGAGATTTTGGTACCAGTTTTTGGGCTCTTGCATAGCACGGAAAGCTGTTTTTAACTGTCTATGGAAACGTTCTACTGAGCCGTTGGATTGAGGGTGGTATGTGGTTGTGCGAAGTCTTTGATTGCCCAAGATTGCTGAAATTTCTTTGAAAATCAATGACTCAAATTGTGTGCCTTGATCTGTTGTTATTACTTTGGGAACTCCATAAACTGCTATCCAACGGCGTGTGAAAGCATCAACTATTGTATTTGTATTCATGTTTCGAAGAGGTATAGCTTCAGGCCAATGGCTGAATCTGTCCTTAATGGTCAATAAGTGAGTGTAGCCGTTAGAGGGTGGTAATGGACCGACTATGTCCATGTGGACATGCTCAAATCTCCCACTGGGTATCTCGAATTTGCCGTGTGGAGAGATTGTGTGTCGATAGGTTTTTGCTTTTTGGCAAGCAATGCAAGCTTTTGTCCATAAGATTATTTCGGAGTTCATTTTAGGCCAAAAATATCGTGGCGTTATGAGATTTTTGGTTGCTCGGATTCCCGGATGAGATAGATTGTGTAGCGTTTTGAATAGCTCATGGCGAAGGGATTCCGGGACGTATGGTCTATTGGCTTGTGTGGTGGTTTCACACCAGAGTTCTACCTGTGTCGTTGAATCCAGAATTTTTTCTAATTTGAAAGAAAGAGGTTTTTGATTTTTGTCGGCGGCCTCAATAAGTTTATTTAGCTGGTTGTCTTTTTTTTGTTCACTTGCCAGGGTAGTAGGGTCTATGCACTTGACCGTGTCTATAGTATCTAAATGGGCCCTAGATAGCGTGTCTGCGACCACATTTTTGCTACCTTTGATGTGCCTTATGTCTTGCGTAAATTGCGAAATGTAATTCAATTGATTTGTTTGTCGGGGTGATTTCTCCGCTTTGGAAGTTAAGGCGTTGGTTAAGGGTTTGTGGTCGGTGTAGACCGTGAAATTTTTGCCTTCAATGAAATGTCGGAAATATTTGATTGCTAAGAAGGCTGCTAATAACTCTCGATCAAACGTGGAGTATTTTTTTTCATTTGGTTTGAGACGTTTTGAAAAGAAGCTTAAGGGTTCCCAATTATCGGCATTAATCTGTTGTAGGATTCCGCCTACAGCATCACTGGAAGCGTCTACGAAAAAGCCGATCTTAGCCTTGGGATTTGGGTGTGCCAGTAAAGTGTGGCTTTCTAGATCCTGTTTAATTTTTTGAAAGGCTTTTTCATGCTCTTGAGACCATTCGAGTGGTTTGTTTTTTCGTTCTTTATTGTTCGAATCTTTAAGAAGGTCGTACAAAGGACTTGAAATTATTGCTACTTTTGGTAAAAAACGATGATAAAAATTAATCATACCTAAGAAACGTTGCAATTTTTTGATTGTTGTTGGTGTTGGGAATTCTCTTATTGCCTGAATTCTGTCTTCTGAAGGCGTTATACCTTCTTTCGTGATTTTATGCGAGAGAAAATCTAATTGTTTTACGCCTAACAAACATTTGGCAGGGTTAATGTTAAGTTGGTACTTTTCAAGTCTGGTGAACAATAAAGTTAAATGTTCCTTGTGTTCTTGTTCAGATTTACTAGCCACCAAAATGTCATCTACGTAAGTAAAAGTGAAATTTAGACCAGATAAAACTTCATTAATGAAGCGTTGAAATGTTTGCGCTCCGTTCTTTACTCCGAAAGGCATTCGCAAAAATTCAAAAAGCCCAAATGGTGTAGTCACCGCTGTTTTAAATATATCCTCTGAGGCAACCGGGATCTGATGATATGCCCTAACGAGGTCTATTTTAGAGAATATTGTGCAACCGTGAAGGTTTATGGTAAAATCTTGAATGTTGGGTAGCGGATATTTGTCGAAGACTGTTGCTGTATTTAACTGCCTATAGTCTCCACAAGGCCTTAAATCAGTGCAGCCTTTTTTTGGAACAAGGTGTAAAGGGGAAGCTACTGAAGAGGCGGAAGGACGGCATATTCCTAATTTTACCATCAACTCAAATTCTGATTTCGCTGCGTTGTATTTTTCCGTGTTGAGTCTGCGCGGTCTGGCAGATGGTAAGGGACCTTCCGTGTTAATTTTGTGAACAACATTGTGTTTTACTTGGTCGTTGAAGTTGGGGGGTGTTATTAGCGAAGGAAAATCATTTAGAATCTTCCCGTATTCGTCCTGTAGGGCGTAAAGTTTCGGTGGTGAGAAATAAACCCTTCGTGTGATGCATGTCACCGAAAGCGTAGTTCTTTGATCTATTAGTTTCCTGTTTCTGAGATCCACCAATAGATAGTTTTTGTATAGGAAGTCTGCTCCTAAGATTGGATGGTCTACGGCTGCTATCACGAAATTATGAACGAAATCGCGGCGCAAATTAAGGTTTAATGATAATTGTTTGCTGCCGTAGGTGGATATCAATGTACCATTTGCTGAGACAAGTTTAAAATTTGTCGAGGCTTGACTTGGTTTGCATGAGCTTTTTGGTATTACCGAGATTTCTGCTCCCGTATCTACCAAAAAGTGTTTGTTTGTGTTTTTGTCAAACACGAAAAGACGGCGCGATAGTTTTAATGGCCTCGATGCCGCTGTCGAAACCGTGTGACTTAGTTTTTTTGGTTGTGAATACTATTGGTTGTTCTGGTATTATCTTGGTTATTCCTGTTTTTGGTTGAAAATCTACATGGAGGGTTATACTTTTTAGCTCTCGCTTTGAAGTTAGTATGATACCAGCAGACATTTCGTAAAGAAGGTGATCGCGAGTTTTGTCTTTCGGCTAAACGATTATTGGAAGATGTTCTGTTCATGGGTCTAGTTAATCTTGTTCCCATGCGATCAAGTCTATTTGATAGGTCCTCGATTGCTTCTTGTAGCTTGTCTACGTTACAGACGTGTGGATTATTGAAAATGGGATTTGGGTTATAATTGTTACCTTGTTGCAACGACGAAATTTGTGCTGTCGTCGTGGTGTCGTGAATTCTATCTGCGATAGTAAATAGTTCATCTGGTTCTGTTGATGACTCAATGGCTATCAAGCAAGCTTGAGTATTGCTTGGAAGCTTGTTCATCCATAATTTTTTTAATAATTTCCTATTTACCAGACTATTTGTGGCTGCAAGTGATTCCATATGACGGAATAATTCCGACGGCTTGTAGTTACCAATCTCTACCTTATGTAACAAGTCATCGAGCCTTCGCTCTTCCGAGTCTTGGCTTCGATTGAGAAGATGTGCTTTCAAATTTTCATATTTGTTTAGCACCGGTGGATTGAGCAAAATATCAGCTACCACTTCCATTGTTTCGGGTGGTAGTGAAGCTACAAGGTGGTCATATTTTGTGTTTGAGACAGTTATCCCTTTTACACGAAATTGTGTTTCCACCTGCAAGAACCATAGGTCCGGCCGATGGTTCCAGAAAGGTGGTATTTTTAATGAGGCTGCCATAGTTGAAAATAATCCTTCAGGAAAAAGACTGGGGTTAAGCTTTGCAGTGCCAGGAGTTTCTTGTTGGCTAGTGGCATCTACTGAATTAGATTGACTTCCATTGGCCTGTTCTTCTGACATTTTTAAAATTTAGTTTTCTACTGTCCTACTTGCAGACGAATTAATTTTATTTTTTCACAATTGGTGTAAGGGTAAGTTAATTTTTATTTATTTATTTATTCATTTATTTATTTTTTTAAAACAGGTAACCTCGATCCCGCCTTTTCGCGAAAATAAAAATGTGTTAGTTTTTGTTTATTTTGGACCATTATTTTGAGCTTCAGAGTGAGATGTTCTTCTTTTATATTATTATTACAATTAAATTAATTATGTTGTTAGTGAAATGTTTTAAAATTGAGTATAAAAATTTGTATATTAATTACTTTATGTATTAATTTGTTCAACGGTAAAGAAGGTTGTTTTGTACTCACTGATTATGATTATGATTCTAATGTTTATACTGAATTTTTATTTCATTGTTTTCCTTGTTCGTGCTAATTGTTTCTTTTGTTTGTCCTGATGTGTCCATCTCCATATTATTTTTATATACATATTGCATATATGTTGTTATTGTAGTCCTAAAAATGAATTCTAAATTTAATAAATTATATTATCAAATGTTTTATTGGTTTTATTTATTTAATTAAAGCAAAAACTACTTTTATTCCGAATCCTTATATAAAAATGTATTGTATTACTACTCCTATGTATAGATGTTCTTCCCAAATGTTGTTGAAGTATTATCTTTGCAGTTACATTTTTGATTATATTCTCGTTATATTTAATGCACATAAATTCATAGATACATAACGTAAATCACTTATTTAGCACTTCTTGTTGATTGTTTGGGATTAAGTTATGCTGATTTAGAATATATTAGGTAGAACGTATTACTGATTTCTTGTTTATTAATGATTTTGTTTTAATGTCACATAACACTTTTTATTTTTTCAATCACTAGTTATTTTAAAATTATTGTGATACACCTCATTTTTCACGAGATCTGCTTATTTCGTGACTCACTACGGTACTTCGCGCACAATAACTGGTTGATTTCTGTTGCTGGGCTATTGTTTCAGCCCTTGTTCATGACTATTTTGTTTTATGTTTTTTTTTATAAAATTTTGCTTTCTTTGAATTAAA